>OY282591.1:25563999-26763999 GCA_958298965.1 Chrysolina haemoptera | reverse complement strand
ATAAAACTTAAAATCGAAAAGAATTGTAAAAATAGTGTATACTTGTACATTATTTCACTTGCTGGAGAATAAAAGTACATTTTAAGCATCCGGCAAAGTACGAATATTTCCGGTCGGTGGCGATGATTCACCGATGATGTCATCTTTATTTTCATGATAAGATAATTTTATGTATTCTATTCAGTCGTGTTTCGGCGCTCGAAGTGTACGGACGCTATTCATGTTCTGATTATTCGTGGTCGGTCGGTATAGTTGTGAAGTGAAAATTCAATGAATGAAAGTGGGTCATTGAAGGCATATTTTAGAAAACTAATAAAACTTAAAATCGAAAAAAATCTGTAAAAATAGTGTATACTTGTACATTATTTCACTTGCTGGAGAATAAAAGTACATTTTAAGCATCCCGTAAAGTACGAATATTTCCGGTCGGTGGCGATGATTCACCGATGATGTCATATTTTATTTTCATGATAAGATAATTTTATGTATTCTATTCAGTCGTGTTTCGGCGCTCGGAAGTGTACGGACGCTATTCATGTTCTGATTATTCGTGGTCGGTCGGTATAGTCGTGAAGTGAAAATTCAATGAATGAAAGTGGGTCATTGAAGGCATATTTTAGAAAACTAATAAAACTTAAAATCGAAAAAAATCTGTAAAAATAGTGTATACTTGTACATTATTTCACTTGCTGGAGAATAAAAGTACATTTTAAGCATCCCGTAAAGTACGAATATTTCCGTTCGGTGGCGATGATTCGCCGATGATGTCATCTCTTATTTTCATGATAAGATAATTTTATGTATTCTATTCAGTCGTGTTTCGGCGCTCGAAGTGTACGGACGCTATTCATGTTCTGATTATTCGTGGTAGGTCGGTATAGTCGTGAAGTGAAAATTCAATGAATGAAAGTGGGTCATTGAAGGCATATTTTAGAAAACTAATAAAAATTAAAATCGAAAAAAATCTGTAAAAAATAGTGTACACTTGTACATTATTTTACTTTCTGGATAATAAAAGTATATTTTAAGCATCCCGTTAAGTACGAATATTTCCGGTCGGTGGCGATGATTCACCGATGATGTCATCTTTTATTTTCATGATGAGATAATTTTATGTATTCTATTCAGTCGTGTTTCGGCGCTCGAAGTGTACGGACGCTATTCATGTTCTGATTATTCGTGGTCGGTCGGAATAGTTGTGAAGTGAAAATTCAATGAATGAAAGTGGGTCATTGAAGGCATATTTTAGAAAACTAATAGAAACTAAAATCGAAAAAAATCTGTAAAAATAGTGTACACTTGTACATTATTTTACTTGCTTGTGAATAAATGTATATTTTAAGCATCCCGTAAAGTACGAATATTTCCGGTCGTTGGCGATGATTCATCGATGATGTCATTTTTTATTTTCGTGGCGATGATTCACCGATGATGTCATCTTTTATTTTCATGATAAGATAATTTTATGTATTCTATTCAGTCGTGTTTCGGCGCTCGAAGTGTTCGGACGCTATTCATGTTCTAATTATTCGTGGTCGGTCGGTATAGTTGTGAAGTGAAAATTCAATGAATGAAAGTGGGTCATTGAAGGCATATTTTAGAAAACTCATAAAAATTAAAATCGAAAAAAATCTGTAAAAATAGTGTACACTTGTAAATTATTTTACTTGCTGGAGAATAAAAGTTCATTTTAAGCATCCCGTAAAGTACGAATATTCCCGATCAGTGGCGATCATTCAACGATGATGTCATCTTTTATTTTCATGATAAGATAATTTTATCTATTCTATTCAGTCGTGTTTCGGCGCTCGAAGTGTTCGGACGTTATTCATGTTCTGATTATTCGTGGTCGGTCGGTATAGTCGTGAAGTGAAAATTCAATAAATGAGAGTGGGCCATTGAATGCATATTTTAGAAAACTCATAAAAATCAAAATCGAAAAAAATTATTAAAGTAGTCAACACTTGTACATTATTTTACTTGCTGGAGAATAAAGGTTCATTTTAAGCATCCCGTAAAGTACGAATATTTCCGGTCGGTGGCGATGATTCACCGATGATGTCATCTTTAATTTACATGATAAGATAATTTTATGTATTTTATTCAGTCGTGTTTCGGCGCTCGAAGTGTACGGACGCTATTCATGTTCTGATTATTCGTGGTCGGTCGGTATAGTCGTGAAGTGAAAATTCAATGAATGAAAGTGGGTCATTGAAGGCATATTTTAGAAAACTAATAAAACTTAAAATCGAAAAAAATCTGTAAAAATAGTGTATACTTGTACAATATTTCACTTGCTGGAGAATAAAAGTACATTTTAAGCATCCCGTAAAGTACGAATATTTCCGGTCGGTGGCGATGATTCACCGATGATGTCATCTTTTATTTTCATGATAAGATAATTTTATGTATTTTATTCAGTCGTGTTTCGGAGCTCGAAGTGTACGGACGCTATTCATGTTCTGATTATTCGTGGTCGGTCGGTATAGTCGTGAAGTGAAAATTCAATGAATGAAAGTGGGTCATTGAAGGAATATTTTAGAAAACTATTAAAACTTAAAATCGAAAAAAATCTGTAAAAATAGTGTATACTTGTACATTATTTCACTTGCTGGAGAATAAAAGTACATTTTAAGCATCCCGTAAAGTACGAATATTTCCGGTCGGTGGCGATGATTCACCGATGATGTCATATTTTATTTTCATGATAAGATAATTTTATGTATTCTATTCAGTCGTGTTTCGGCGCTCGAAGTGTACGGACGCTATTCATGTTCTGATTATTCGTGGTCGGTCGGTATAGTCGTGAAGTGAAAATTCAATGAATGAAAGTGGGTCATTGAAGGCATATTTTAGAAAACTAATAAAACTTAAAATCGAAAAAAATCTGTAAAAATAGTGTATACTTGTACATTATTTCACTTGCTGGAGAATAAAAGTACATTTTAAGCATCCCGTAAAGTACGAATATTTCCGTTCGGTGGCGATGATTCACCGATGATGTCATCTCTTATTTTCATGATAAGATAATTTTATGTATTCTATTCAGTCGTGTTTCGGCGCTCGAAGTGTACGGACGCTATTCATGTTCTGATTATTCGTGGTCGGTCGGTATAGTCGTGAAGTGAAAATTTAATGAATGAAACTTGGTCATTGAAGTCATATTTCAAAAAACTCATAAAAATTAAAATCGAAAAAATCTGTAAAAATATTGTACACTTGTACATTATTTAACTTGCTGGAGAATAAAAGTACATTTCAAGCATCCCGTATAGTACGAATATTTCCGGTCGGTGGCGATGATTCACCGATGATGTCATCTTTTATTTTCATGATAAGATAATTTTATGTATTCTATTCAGTCGTGTTTCGGCGCTCGAAGTGTACGGACGCTATTCATGTTCTGATTATTCGTGGTCGGTCGGTATAGTCGTGAAGTGAAAATTCAATGAATGAAAGTGGGTCATTGAAGGCATATTTTAGAAAACTAATAAAAATTAAAATCGAAAAAAATCTGTAAAAAATAGTGTACACTTGTACATTATTTTACTTTCTGGATAATAAAAGTATATTTTAAGCATCCCGTTAAGTACGAATATTTCCGGTCGGTGGCGATGATTCACCGATGATGTCATCTTTTATTTTCATGATGAGATAATTTTATGTATTCTATTCAGTCGTGTTTCGGCGCTCGAAGTGTACGGACGCTATTCATGTTCTGATTATTCGTGGTCGGTCGGAATAGTTGTGAAGTGAAAATTCAATGAATGAAAGTGGGTCATTGAAGGCATATTTTAGAAAACTAATAGAAACTAAAATCGAAAAAAATCTGTAAAAATAGTGTACACTTGTACATTATTTTACTTGCTTGTGAATAAATGTATATTTTAAGCATCCCGTAAAGTACGAATATTTCCGGTCGTTGGCGATGATTCATCGATGATGTCATTTTTTATTTTCGTGGCGATGATTCACCGATGATGTCATCTTTTATTTTCATGATAAGATAATTTTATGTATTCTATTCAGTCGTGTTTCGGCGCTCGAAGTGTTCGGACGCTATTCATGTTCTAATTATTCGTGGTCGGTCGGTATAGTTGTGAAGTGAAAATTCAATGAATGAAAGTGGGTCATTGAAGGCATATTTTAGAAAACTCATAAAAATTAAAATCGAAAAAAATCTGTAAAAATAGTGTACACTTGTAAATTATTTTACTTGCTGGAGAATAAAAGTTCATTTTAAGCATCCCGTAAAGTACGAATATTCCCGATCAGTGGCGATCATTCAACGATGATGTCATCTTTTATTTTCATGATAAGATAATTTTATCTATTCTATTCAGTCGTGTTTCGGCGCTCGAAGTGTTCGGACGTTATTCATGTTCTGATTATTCGTGGTCGGTCGGTATAGTCGTGAAGTGAAAATTCAATAAATGAGAGTGGGCCATTGAATGCATATTTTAGAAAACTCATAAAAATCAAAATCGAAAAAAATTATTAAAGTAGTCAACACTTGTACATTATTTTACTTGCTGGAGAATGAAGGTTCATTTTAAGCATCCCGTAAAGTACGAATATTTCCGGTCGGTGGCGATGATTCACCGATGATGTCATCTTTAATTTACATGATAAGATAATTTTATGTATTTTATTCAGTCGTGTTTCGGCGCTCGAAGTGTACGGACGCTATTCATGTTCTGATTATTCGTGGTCGGTCGGTATAGTCGTGAAGTGAAAATTCAATGAATGAAAGTGGGTCATTGAAGGCATATTTTAGAAAACTAATAAAACTTAAAATCGAAAAAAATCTGTAAAAATAGTGTATACTTGTACAATATTTCACTTGCTGGAGAATAAAAGTACATTTTAAGCATCCCGTAAAGTACGAATATTTCCGGTCGGTGGCGATGATTCACCGATGATGTCATCTTTTATTTTCATGATAAGATAATTTTATGTATTTTATTCAGTCGTGTTTCGGAGCTCGAAGTGTACGGACGCTATTCATGTTCTGATTATTCGTGGTCGGTCGGTATAGTCGTGAAGTGAAAATTCAATGAATGAAAGTGGGTCATTGAAGGAATATTTTAGAAAACTATTAAAACTTAAAATCGAAAAAAATCTGTAAAAATAGTGTATACTTGTACATTATTTCACTTGCTGGAGAATAAAAGTACATTTTAAGCATCCCGTAAAGTACGAATATTTCCGGTCGGTGGCGATGATTCACCGATGATGTCATCTTTTATTTTCATGATAAGATAATTTTATGTATTTTATTCAGTCGTGTTTCAGAGCTCGAAGTGTACGGACGCTATTCATGTTCTGATTATTCGTGGTCGGTCGGTATAGTCGTGAAGTGAAAATTCAATGAATGAAAGTGGGTCATTGAAGGCATATTTTAGAAAACTAATAAAACTTAAAATCGAAAAAAATCTGTAAAAATAGTGTATACTTGTACATTATTTCACTTGCTGGAGAATAAAAGTACATTTTAAGCATCCCGTATAGTACGAATATTTCCGGTCGGTGGCGATGATTCACCGATGATGTCATATTTTATTTTCATGATAAGATAATTTTATGTATTCTATTCAGTCGTGTTTCGGCGCTCGAAGTGTACGGACGCTATTCATGTTCTGATTATTCGTGGTCGGTCGGTATAGTCGTGAAGTGAAAATTCAATGAATGAAAGTGGGTCATTGAAGGCATATTTTAGAAAACTAATAAAACTTAAAATCGAACAAAATCTGTAAAAATAGTGTATACTTGTACATTATTTCACTTGCTGGAGAATAAAAGTACATTTTAAGCATCCCGTAAAGAACGAATATTTCCGGTCGGTGGCGATGATTCACCGATGATGTTATATTTTATTTTCATGATAAGATAATTTTATGTATTCTATTCAGTCGTGTTTCGGCGCTCGAAGTGTACGGACGCTATTCATGTTCTGATTATTCGTGGTCGGTTGGTATAGTCGTGAAGTGAAAATTCAATGAATGAAAGTGGGTCATTGAAGGCATATTTTAGAAAACAAATAAAACTTAAAATCGAAAAAAATCTGTAAAAATAGTGTATACTTGTACATTATTTCACTTGCTGGAGAATAAAAGTACATTTTAAGCATCCCGCAAAGTACGAATATTTCCGGTCGGTGGCGATGATTCACCGATGATGTCATCTTTTATTTTCATGATAAGATAATTTTATGTATTCTATTCAGTCGTGTTTCGGCGCTCGAAGTGTACGGACGCTATTCATGTTCTGATTATTCGTGGTCGGTCGGTATAGTTGTGAAGTGAAAATTCAATGAATGAAAGTGGGTCATTGAAGGCATATTTTAGAAAACTTAAAATCGAAAAAAATCTGTAAAAATAGTGTATACTTGTACATTATTTCACTTGCTGGAGAATAAAAGTACATTTTAAGCATCCCGTAAAGTACGAATATTTCCGGTCGGTGGCGATGATTCACCGATGATGTCATATTTTATTTTCATGATAAGATAATTTTATGTATTCTATTCAGTCGTGTTTCGGCGCTCGAAGTGTACGGACGCTATTCATGTTCTGATTATTCGTGGTCGTTCGGTATAGTCGTGAAGTGAAAATTCAATGAATGAAAGTGGGTCATTGGAGGCATATTTTAGAAAACTAATAAAACTTAAAATCGAAGAAAATCTGTAAAAATAGTGTATACTTGTACATTATTTCACTTGCTGGAGAATAAAAGTACATTTTAAGCATCCCGTAAAGTACGAATATTTCCGGTCGGTGGCGATGATTCACCGATGATGTCATCTTTTATTTTCATGATAAGATAATTTTATGTATTTTATTCAGTCGTGTTTCGGAGCTCGAAGTGTACGGACGCTAATCATGTTCTGATTATTCGTGGTCGGTCGGTATAGTCGTGAAGTGAAAATTCAATGAACGAAATTGGGTCATTGAAGGCATATTTTAGAAAACTAATAAAACTTAAAATCGAAAAAAATCTGTAAAAATAGTGTATACTTGTACATTATTTCACTTGCTGGAGAATAAAAGTACATTTTAAGCATCCCGTAAAGTACGAATATTTCCGGTCGGTGGCGATGATTCACCGATGATGTCATCTTTTATTTTGATGATAAGATAATTTTATGTATTCTATTCAGTCGTGCTTCGGCGCTCGAAGTGTACGGACGCTATTCATGTTCTGATTATTCGTGGTCGATCGGTATAGTCGTGAAGTGAAAATTTAATGAATGAAACTTGGTCATTGAAGGCATATTTTAAAAAACTCATAAAAATTAAAATCGAAAAAAATCTGTAAAAATATTGTACATTTGTATACTATTTTACTTGCTGGAGAATAAAAGTTCATTTTAGGCATCCCGTAAAGTACGAATATTTCCGGTCGGTGGCGATGATTCACCGATGATGTCATCTTTTATTTTCATGATAAGATAATTTTATGTATTCTATTCAGTCGTGTTTCGGCGCTCGAAGTGTACGGACGCTATTCATGTTCTGATTATTCGTGGTCGGTCGGTATAGTCGTGAAGTGAAAATTCAATGAATGAAAGTGGGTCATTGAAGGCATATTTTAGAAAACTAATAAAACTTAAAATCGAAAAAAATCTATAAAAATAGTGTATACTTGTACATTATTTCACTTGCTGGAGAAAAAAAGTACATTTTAAGCATCCCGTAAAGTACGAATATTTCCGGTCGGTGGCGATGATTCACCGATGATGTCATCTTTTATTTTCATGATAAGATAATTTTATGTATTCTATTCAGTCGTGTTTCGGCGCTCGAAGTGTACGGACGCTATTCATGTTCTGATTATTCGTGGTCGGTCGGTATAGTCGTGAAGTGAAAATTCAATGAATGAAAGTGGGTCATTGAAGGCATATTTTAGAAAACTAATAAAACTTAAAATCGAAAAAAATCTGTAAAAATAGTGTATACTTGTACATTATTTCACTTGCTGGAGAATAAAAGTACATTTTAAGCATCCCGTAAAGTACGAATATTTCCGGTCGGTGGCGATGATTCACCGATGATGTCATCTTTTATTTTCATGATAGGATAATTTTATGTATTTTATTCAGTCGTGTTTCGGAGCTCGAAGTGTACGGACGCTATTCATGTTCTGATTATTCGTGGTCGGTCGGTATAGTCGTGAAGTGAAAATTCAATGAATGAAAGTGGGTCATTGAAGGCATATTTTAGAAAACTAATAAAACTTAAAATCGAAAAAAATCTGTAAAAATAGTGTATACTTGTACATTATTTCACTTGCTGGAGAATAAAAGTACATTTTAAGCATCCCGTAAAGTACGAATATTTCCGGTCGGTGGCGATGATTCACCGATGATGTCATCTTTTATTTTGATGATAAGATAATTTTATGTATTCTATTCAGTCGTGCTTCGGCGCTCGAAGTGTACGGACGCTATTCATGTTCTGATTATTCGTGGTCGATCGGTATAGTCGTGAAGTGAAAATTTAATGAATGAAACTTGGTCATTGAAGGCATATTTTAAAAAACTCATAAAAATTAAAATCGAAAAAAATCTGTAAAAATATTGTACATTTGTATACTATTTTACTTGCTGGAGAATAAAAGTTCATTTTAGGCATCCCGTAAAGTACGAATATTTCCGGTCGGTGGCGATGATTCACCGATGATGTCATCTTTTATTTTCATGATAAGATAATTTTATGTATTCTATTCAGTCGTGTTTCGGCGCTCGAAGTGTACGGACGCTATTCATGTTCTGATTATTCGTGGTCGGTCGGTATAGTCGTGAAGTGAAAATTCAATGAATGAAAGTGGGTCATTGAAGGCATATTTTAGAAAACTAATAAAACTTAAAATCGAAAAAAATCTATAAAAATAGTGTATACTTGTACATTATTTCACTTGCTGGAGAAAAAAAGTACATTTTAAGCATCCCGTAAAGTACGAATATTTCCGGTCGGTGGCGATGATTCACCGATGATGTCATCTTTTATTTTCATGATAAGATAATTTTATGTATTCTATTCAGTCGTGTTTCGGCGCTCGAAGTGTACGGACGCTATTCATGTTCTGATTATTCGTGGTCGGTCGGTATAGTCGTGAAGTGAAAATTCAATGAATGAAAGTGGGTCATTGAAGGCATATTTTAGAAAACTAATAAAACTTAAAATCGAAAAAAATCTGTAAAAATAGTGTATACTTGTACATTATTTCACTTGCTGGAGAATAAAAGTACATTTTAAGCATCCCGTAAAGTACGAATATTTCCGGTCGGTGGCGATGATTCACCGATGATGTCATCTTTTATTTTCATGATAGGATAATTTTATGTATTTTATTCAGTCGTGTTTCGGAGCTCGAAGTGTACGGACGCTATTCATGTTCTGATTATTCGTGGTCGGTCGGTATAGTCGTGAAGTGAAAATTCAATGAATGAAAGTGGGTCATTGAAGGCATATTTTAGAAAACTAATAAAACTTAAAATCGAAAAAAATCTGTAAAAATAGTGTATACTTGTACATTATTTCACTTGCTGGAGAATAAAAGTACATTTTAAGCATCCCGTAAAGTACGAATATTTCCGGTCGGTGGCGATGATTCACCGATGATGTCATCTTTTATTTTCATGATAAGATAATTTTATGTATTTTATTCAGTCGTGTTTCGGAGCTGGAAGTGTACGGACGCTATTCATGTTCTGATTATTCGTGGTCGGTCGGTATAGTCGTGAAGTGAAAATTCAATGAATGAAATTGGGTCATTGAAGGCATATTTTAGAAAACTAATAAAACTTAAAATCGAAAAAAAACTGTAAAAATAGTGTATACTTGTACATTATTTCACTTGCTGGAGAATAAAAGTACATTTTAAGCATCCCGTAAAGTACGAATATTTCCGGTCGGTGGCGATGATTCACCGATGATGTCATATTTTATTTTCATGATAAGATAATTTTATGTATTCTATTCAGTCGTGTTTCGGCGCTCGAAGTGTACGGACGCTATTCATGTTCTGATTATTCGTGGTCGGTCGGTATAGTCGTGAAGTGAAAATTCAATGAATGAAAGTGGGTCATTGAAGGCATATTTTAGAAAACTAATAAAACTTAAAATCGAAAAAAATCTGTAAAAATAGTGTATACTTGTACATTATTTCACTTGCTGGAGAATAAAAGTACATTTTAAGCATCCCGTAAAGTACGAATATTTCCGGTCGGTGGCGATGATTCACCGATGATGTCATCTTTTATTTTCATGATAAGATAATTTTATGTATTTTATTCAGTCGTGTTTCGGAGCTCGAAGTGTACGGACGCTAATCATGTTCTGATTATTCGTGGTCGGTCGGTATAGTCGTGAAGTGAAAATTCAATGAATGAAAGTGGGTCATTGAAGGCATATTTTAGAAAACTAATAAAACTTAAAATCGAAAAAAATCTGTAAAAATAGTGTATACTTGTACATTATTTCACTTGCTGGAGAATAAAAGTACATTTTAAACATCCCGTAAAGTACGAATATTTCCGGTCGGTGGCGATGATTCACCGATGATGTCATCTTTTATTTTCATGATAAGATAATTTTATGTATTCTATTCAGTCGTGCTTCGGCGCTCGAAGTGTACGGACGCTATTCATGTTCTGATTATTCGTGGTCGATCGGTATAGTCGTGAAGTGAAAATTTAATGAATGAAACTTGGTCATTGAAGGCATATTTTAAAAAACTCATAAAAATTAAAATCGAAAAAAATCTGTAAAAATATTGTACATTTGTATACTATTTTACTTGCTGGAGAATAAAAGTTCATTTTAAGCATCCCGTAAAGTACGAATATTTCCGGTCGGTGGCGATGATTCACCGATGATGTCATCTTTTATTTTCATGATAAGATAATTTTATGTATTCTATTCAGTCGTGTTTCGGCGCTCGAAGTGTACGGACGCTAGTCATGTTCTGATTATTCGTGGTCGGTCGGTATAGTCGTGAAGTGAAAATTCAATGAATGAAAGTGGGTCGTTGAAGGCATATTTTAGAAAACTAATAAAACTTAAAATCGAAAAAAATCTGTAAAAATAGTGTATACTTGTACATTATTTCACTTGCTGGAGAATAAAAGTACATTTTAAGCATCCCGTAAAGTACGAATATTTCCGGTCGGTGGCGATGATTCACCGATGATGTCATATTTTATTTTCATGATAAGATAATTTTATGTATTCTATTCAGTCGTGTTTCGGCGCTCGAAGTGTACGGACGCTATTCATGTTCTGATTATTCGTGGTCGGTCCGTATAGTCGTGAAGTGAAAATTCAATGAATGAAAGTGGGTCATTGAAGGCATATTTTAGAAAACTAATAAAACTTAAAATCGAAAAAAATCTGTAAAAATAGTGTATACTTGTACATTATTTCACTTGCTGGAGAATAAAAGTACATTTTAAGCATCCCGTAAAGTACGAATATTTCCGGTCGGTGGCGATGATTCACCGATGATGTCATCTTTTATTTTCATGATAAGATAATTTTATGTATTCTATTCAGTCGTGCTTCGGCGCTCGAAGTGTACGGACGCTATTCATGTTCTGATTATTCGTGGTCGATCGGTATAGTCGTGAAGTGAAAATTTAATGAATGAAACTTGGTCATTGAAGGCATATTTTAAAAAACTCATAAAAATTAAAATCGAAAAAAATCTGTAAAAATAGTGTATACTTGTACATTATTTCACTTGCTGGAGAAAAAAAGTACATTTTAAGCATCCCGTAAAGTACGAATATTTCCGGTCGGTGGCGATGATTCACCGATGATGTCATCTTTTATTTTCATGATAAGATAATTTTATGTATTCTATTCAGTCGTGTTTCGGCGCTCGAAGTGTACGGACGCTATTCATGTTCTGATTATTCGTGGTCGGTCGGTATAGTCGTGAAGTGAAAATTCAATGAAGGAAAGTGGGTCATTGAAGGCATATTTTAGAAAACTAATAAAACTTAAAATCGAAAAAAATCTGTAAAAATAGTGTATACTTGTACATTATTTCACTTGCTGGAGAAAAAAAGTACATTTTAAGCATCCCGTAAAGTACGAATATTTCCGGTCGGTGGCGATGATTCACCGATGATGTCATCTTTTATTTTCATGATAAGATAATTTTATGTATTTTATTCAGTCGTGTTTCGGAGCTCGAAGTGTACGGACGCTATTCATGTTCTGATTATTCGTGGTCGGTCGGTATAGTCGTGAAGTGAAAATTCAATGAATGAAAGTGGGTCATTGAAGGCTTATTTTAGAAAACTAATAAAACTTAAAATCGAAAAAAATCTGTAAAAATAGTGTATACTTGTACATTATTTCACTTGCTGGAGAATAAAAGTACATTTTAAGCATCCCGTAAAGTACGAATATTTCCGGTCGGTGGCGATGATTCACCGATGATGTCATCTTTTATTTTCATGATAAGATAATTTTATGTATTTTATTCAGTCGTGTTTCGGAGCTCGAAGTGTACGGACGCTATTCATGTTCTGATTATTCGTGGTCGGTCGGTATAGTCGTGAAGTGAAAATTCAATGAATGAAAGTGGGTCATTGAAGGCTTATTTTAGAAAACTAATAAAACTTAAAATCGAAAAAAATCTGTAAAAATAGTGTATACTTGTACATTATTTCACTTGCTGGAGAAAAAAAGTACATTTTAAGCATCCCGTAAAGTACGAATATTTCCGGTCGGTGGCGATGATTCACCGATGATGTCATCTTTTATTTTCATGATAAGATAATTTTATGTATTCTATTCAGTCGTGTTTCGGCGCTCGAAGTGTACGGACGCTATTCATGTTCTGATTATTCGTGGTCGGTCGGTATAGTCGTGAAGTGAAAATTCAATGAATGAAAGTGGGTCATTGAAGGCATATTTTAGAAAACTAATAAAACTTAAAATCGAAAAAAATCTGTAAAAATAGTGTATACTTGTACATTATTTCACTTGCTGGAGAAAAAAAGTACATTTTAAGCATCCCGTAAAGTACGAATATTTCCGGTCGGTGGCGATGATTCACCGATGATGTCATCTTTTATTTTCATGATAAGATAATTTTATGTATTCTATTCAGTCGTGTTTCGGCGCTCGAAGTGTACGGACGCTATTCATGTTCTGATTATTCGTGGTCGGTCGGTATAGTCGTGAAGTGAAAATTCAATGAATGAAAGTGGGTCATTGAAGGCATATTTTAGAAAACTAATAAAACTTAAAATCGAAAAAAATCTGTAAAAATAGTGTATACTTGTACATTATTTCACTTGCTGGAGAAAAAAAGTACATTTTAAGCATCCCGTAAAGTACGAATATTTCCGGTCGGTGGCGATGATTCACCGATGATGTCATCTTTTATTTTCATGATAAGATAATTTTATGTATTCTATTCAGTCGTGTTTCGGCGCTCGAAGTGTACGGACGCTATTCATGTTCTGATTATTCGTGGTCGGTCGGTATAGTCGTGAAGTGAAAATTCAATGAATGAAAGTGGGTCATTGAAGGCATATTTTAGAAAACTAATAAAACTTAAAATCGAAAAAAATCTGTAAAAATAGTGTATACTTGTACATTATTTCACTTGCTGGAGAAAAAAAGTACATTTTAAGCATCCCGTAAAGTACGAATATTTCCGGTCGGTGGCGATGATTCACCGATGATGTCATCTTTTATTTTCATGATAAGATAATTTTATGTATTTTATTCAGTCGTGTTTCGGAGCTCGAAGTGTACGGACGCTATTCATGTTCTGATTATTCGTGGTCGGTCGGTATAGTCGTGAAGTGAAAATTCAATGAATGAAAGTGGGTCATTGAAGGCTTATTTTAGAAAACTAATAAAACTTAAAATCGAAAAAAATCTGTAAAAATAGTGTATACTTGTACATTATTTCACTTGCTGGAGAATAAAAGTACATTTTAAGCATCCCGTAAAGTACGAATATTTCCGGTCGGTGGCGATGATTCACCGATGATGTCATCTTTTATTTTCATGATAAGATAATTTTATGTATTTTATTCAGTCGTGTTTCGGAGCTCGAAGTGTACGGACGCTATTCATGTTCTGATTATTCGTGGTCGGTCGGTATAGTCGTGAAGTGAAAATTCAATGAATGAAAGTGGGTCATTGAAGGCTTATTTTAGAAAACTAATAAAACTTAAAATCGAAAAAAATCTGTAAAAATAGTGTATACTTGTACATTATTTCACTTGCTGGAGAAAAAAAGTACATTTTAAGCATCCCGTAAAGTACGAATATTTCCGGTCGGTGGCGATGATTCACCGATGATGTCATCTTTTATTTTCATGATAAGATAATTTTATGTATTTTATTCAGTCGTGTTTCGGAGCTCGAAGTGTACGGACGCTATTCATGTTCTGATTATTCGTGGTCGGTCGGTATAGTCGTGAAGTGAAAATTCAATGAATGAAAGTGGGTCATTGAAGGCTTATTTTAGAAAACTAATAAAACTTAAAATCGAAAAAAATCTGTAAAAATAGTGTATACTTGTACATTATTTCACTTGCTGGAGAAAAAAAGTACATTTTAAGCATCCCGTAAAGTACGAATATTTCCGGTCGGTGGCGATGATTCACCGATGATGTCATCTTTTATTTTCATGATAAGATAATTTTATGTATTTTATTCAGTCGTGTTTCGGAGCTCGAAGTGTACGGACGCTATTCATGTTCTGATTATTCGTGGTCGGTCGGTATAGTCGTGAAGTGAAAATTCAATGAATGAAAGTGGGTCATTGAAGGCATATTTTAGAAAACTAATAAAACTTAAAATCGAAAAAAATCTGTAAAAATAGTGTATACTTGTACATTATTTCACTTGCTGGAGAAAAAAAGTACATTTTAAGCATCCCGTAAAGTACGAATATTTCCGGTCGGTGGCGATGATTCACCGATGATGTCATCTTTTATTTTCATGATAAGATAATTTTATGTATTTTATTCAGTCGTGTTTCGGAGCTCGAAGTGTACGGACGCTATTCATGTTCTGATTATTCGTGGTCGGTCGGTATAGTCGTGAAGTGAAAATTCAATGAATGAAAGTGGGTCATTGAAGGCTTATTTTAGAAAACTAATAAAACTTAAAATCGAAAAAAATCTGTAAAAATAGTGTATACTTGTACATTATTTCACTTGCTGGAGAATAAAAGTACATTTTAAGCATCCCGTAAAGTACGAATATTTCCGGTCGGTGGCGATGATTCACCGATGATGTCATCTTTTATTTTCATGATAAGATAATTTTATGTATTTTATTCAGTCGTGTTTCGGAGCTCGAAGTGTACGGACGCTATTCATGTTCTGATTATTCGTGGTCGGTCGGTATAGTCGTGAAGTGAAAATTCAATGAATGAAAGTGGGTCATTGAAGGCTTATTTTAGAAAACTAATAAAACTTAAAATCGAAAAAAATCTGTAAAAATAGTGTATACTTGTACATTATTTCACTTGCTGGAGAAAAAAAGTACATTTTAAGCATCCCGTAAAGTACGAATATTTCCGGTCGGTGGCGATGATTCACCGATGATGTCATCTTTTATTTTCATGATAAGATAATTTTATGTATTTTATTCAGTCGTGTTTCGGAGCTCGAAGTGTACGGACGCTATTCATGTTCTGATTATTCGTGGTCGGTCGGTATAGTCGTGAAGTGAAAATTCAATGAATGAAAGTGGGTCATTGAAGGCTTATTTTAGAAAACTAATAAAACTTAAAATCGAAAAAAATCTGTAAAAATAGTGTATACTTGTACATTATTTCACTTGCTGGAGAAAAAAAGTACATTTTAAGCATCCCGTAAAGTACGAATATTTCCGGTCGGTGGCGATGATTCACCGATGATGTCATCTTTTATTTTCATGATAAGATAATTTTATGTATTTTATTCAGTCGTGTTTCGGAGCTCGAAGTGTACGGACGCTATTCATGTTCTGATTATTCGTGGTCGGTCGGTATAGTCGTGAAGTGAAAATTCAATGAATGAAAGTGGGTCATTGAAGGCTTATTTTAGAAAACTAATAAAACTTAAAATCGAAAAAAATCTGTAAAAATAGTGTATACTTGTACATTATTTCACTTGCTGGAGAATAATAGTTATTTAACGAACAAGTGTATTAATAAGGGCGATTAACAATCGAGATATTTTAACGCGTGAGTTAATCGCCATTTTAATTCACGAGTTTGTTACAAAACTTTTCCGTCGACAGAAGTTTTCAAAAATAGAGATATCTTATTTTCAATGTTTATTTATTTAACGTTACGATAAAAAACAATCACTATTTCCTATTTATATTAACTCTACTCAAAGATAGTTTAATTTTTCTCAGTGGTAGTTTTATTTTATTTTTTATTATTTATTTTCAAATTGAAATAAAGAAAAAAAAATTACCCTCGGTGGGTTTTGAACTCTCGACCTCAGTGTTGCAAGCCAGGTGCACTTTACCATTACGCCACGGGACCATATATGGTTTTGAGTGACAACTGGTGTAATAAACATTTTCTAAAATTTTATTTGAAAATTGACAAATAAATAATGACAGATAGTACTAACCAATATAAAATGTATAAGAGCAATGTATGTTGGGTTGCATATAATCAAATCGTTGATTAATAGAAAATCATTCATTAACAGGGGTCATTAATCAACGATTTTGAGTGCGTTAAAATACATCATAAATGAACGGTCGACGGAAATAGTTATTTAACGAACAAGTGTATTAATAAGGGCGATTAACAATCGAGATATTTTAACGCGTGAGCGGAGCGAGCGCGTTAATGTTTGAGATTGTTAATCGCCATTTTAATTCACGAGTTTGTTACAAAACTTTTCCGTCGACAGAAGTTTTCAAAAATAGAGATATCTTATTTTCAATGTTTATTTATTTAACGTTACGATATAAAACAATCACTATTTCCTATTTATATTAACTCTACTCAAAGATAGTTTAATTTTTCTCAGTGGTAGTTTTATTTAATTTTTTATTATTTATTTTCAAATTGAAATAAAAAAAAAATTACCCTCGGTGGGTTTTGAACTCTCGACCTCAGTGTTGCAAGCCAGGTGCGCTTTACCATTACGCCACGGGACCATATAAAGTTTTGAGTGACAACTGGTGTAATAAACATTTTCTATAATTTTATTGAAAATTGACAAATAAATAATGACAGGTAGTACTAACCAATATAAAATGTATAAGAGCAATGTATGTTGGGTTGCATATAATCAAATCGTTGATTAATAGAAAATCATTCATTAACAGGGGTCATTAATCAACGATTTTGAGTGCGTTAAAATACATCATAAATGAACGGTCGACGGAAAAAGTACATTTTAAGCATCCCGTAAAGTACGAATATTTCCGGCCGGTGGCGATGATTCACCGATGATGTCATCTTTTATTTTCATGATAAGATAATTTTATGTATTCTATTCAGTCGTGTTTCGGCGCTCGAAGTGTACGGACGCTATTCATGTTCTGATTATTCGTGGTCGGTCGGTATAGTTGTGAAGTGAAAATTCAATGAATGAAAGTGGGTCATTGAAGGCATATTTTAGAAAACTAATAAAACTTAAAATCGAAAAAAATCTGTAAAAATAGTGTATACTTGTACATTATTTCACTTGCTGGAGAATAAAAGTACATTTTAAGCATCCCGTAAAGTACGAATATTTCCGGTCGGTGGCGATGATTCACCGATGATGTCATCTTTTATTTTTATGATAAGATAATTTTATCTATTCTATTCAGTCGTGTTTCGGTATTCGAAGTGTACGGACGCTATTCATGTTCTGATTATTCGCGGTAGGTCGGTATGGTGGTGAAGTGAATTTAGTGCTGATATATTGTGATAAAGTTACTGAGTGTGTATTCCCTCGGTGGATAGATGCTTTGGAAAATGTAATGAATGAAAGTGAGTCATTGAATGCATATTTTAAAAAAATCTTTGGCATTTTAACATTTTCAGTGGCTAAAATAAAAGTCAAGTTTATTTTACTACGTTGCTATTAACTCGCTTTGCTATCCGTGTTTGTTCATTTGTTCGTTTGTTCAGTACAAAGGAAGGTATGCTTTTCTGGGGCAACTGCTCCCAGTCATTTTGCACACTTTTAGGTCTATAAAAAAGAATATTTTCCCAAAATTTCAACTCCCAAACCATTCCAGAACATCTTCATGTATCGGACCGTCTATATCGGAGATAGGGGCTTCACTATGTTTTCTTGTTACATGTATCGGCCGTCATGCACTGGCGCTGGAGTTACTTGTACAGCCATGCAGTTAATTCTGAAGGCATAATTTAACGATATTTTATTATAATATGTTATTTCATTGTTATTTAATTGTTATATTTTTCTTTTATCTTTCTTACCTTTATGTTATATAAATTATTGTATGAATCCATTTTGTAAAACTTTGTCCATGAGATGATATCTTCTGACAATAAAGGATATTTTGATTGATTGATAAACTATAAGTGGAGCCCGATCGAAGATGACGGCTCGTCTTCATTCGTCATACCGTCCACATAAGGGCTTCACCGAGTTTCCTTCGTTACATGTATCGGCCTTCATGCACTGGCACTAGAGTTACTTGTGCCAGTGTACAGGCGTGCAGTTAACTCTGAAGGCATTAACTATAAGTGGAGCCCGATCGACGAAGACGGCTTCGCTTCACTCGTCATACCGTCTACATTGGAGATAGGGGCTTCACTAAGTTTCCTTCGTTACATGTATCGGCCTTCATGCACTGGCGCTAGAGTTACTTGTGCCAGTGTACAGGCGTGCAGTTAACTCTGAAGGCATTAACTATAAGTGGAGCCCGATCGACGAAGACGGCTTCGCTTCACTCGTCATACCGTCTACATTGGAGATAGGGGCTTCACTAAGTTTCCTTCGTTACATGTATCGGCCTTCATGCACTGGCGCTAGAGTTACTTGTGCCAGTGTACAGCCGTGCAGTTAACTTTGAAGGCATAAACTATAAGTGGAGCTCGATCGACGATGACGGTTCGTCATCATTCGTCATACCGTCCACATCGGAGATAAGGGCTTCACTGAGTTTCCTTCGTTACATGTATTGGCCTTCATGCACTGGCGCTAGAGTTACTTGTGCCAGTGTACAGCCGTGCAGTTAACTTTGAAGGCATAAACTATAAGTGGAGCCCGATCGACGAAGACGGCTTCGTTTCACTCGTCATACCGTCTACATTAGAGATAGGGGCTTCACTAAGTTTCCTTCGTTACATGTATCGGCCTTCATGCACTGGCACTAGAGTTACTTGTGCCAGTGTACAGGCGTGCAGTTAACTTTGAAGGCATGAACTATAAGTGGAGCCCGATCGACGATGACGGTTCGTCTTCATTCGTCATACCGTCCACATCGGAGATAGGGGCTTCACTAAGTTTCCTTCGTTACATGTATTGGCCTTCATGCACTGGCGCTAGAGTTACTTGTGCCAGTGTACAGCCGTGCAGTTACCTTTGAAGGCATAAACTATAAGTGGAGCTCGATCGACGATGACGGTTCGTCATCATTCGTCATACCGTCCACATCGGAGATAAGGGCTTCACTGAGTTTCCTTCGTTACATGTATTGGCCTTCATGCACTGGCGCTAGAGTTACTTGTGCCAGTGTACAGCCGTGCAGTTAACTTTGAAGGCATAAACTATAAGTGGAGCTCGATCGACGATGACGGTTCGTCATCATTCGTCATACCGTCCACATCGGAGATAAGGGCTTCACTGAGTTTCCTTCGTTACATGTATCGGCCTTCATGCACTGGCACTAGAGTTACTTGTGCCAGTGTACAGGCGTGCAGTTAACTTTGAAGGCATGAACTATAAGTGGAGCCCGATCGACGAAGACGGCTTCGTTTCACTCGTCATACCGTCTACATCGGAGATAGGGGCTTCACTAAGTTTCCTTCGTTACATGTATCGGCCTTCATGCACTGGCACTAGAGTTACTTGTGCCAGTGTACAGGCGTACAGTTAACTTTGAAGGCATAAACTATAAGTGGAGCTCGATCGACGATGACGGTTCGTCATCATTCGTCATACCGTCCACATCGGAGATAAGGGCTTCACTGAGTTTCCTTCGTTACATGTATTGGCCTTCATGCACTGGCACTAGAGTTACTTGTGCCAGTGTACAGGCGTACAGTTAACTTTGAAGGCATAAACTATAAGTGGAGCTCGATCGACGATAACGGTTCGTCTTCACTCGACATAGCGTCTATATCGGAGATAGGGGCTTCACTATGTTTCCTTCGTTACATGTATCGGCTTTCATTCACTGGCACTAGAGTTACTTGTGCCAGTGTACAGCCATGCAGTTAACTCTGAAGGCATTAACTATAAGTGGAGCCCGATCGACGAAGACGGCTTCGCTTCACTCGTCATACCGTCTACATTGGAGATAGGGGCTTCACTAAGTTTCCTTCGTTACATGTATCGGCCTTCATGCACTGGCGCTAGAGTTACTTGTGCCAGTGTACAGCCGTGCAGTTAACTTTGAAGGCATAAACTATAAGTGGAGCTCGATCGACGATGACGGTTCGTCATCATTCGTCATACCGTCCACATCGGAGATAAGGGCTTCACTGAGTTTCCTTCGTTACATGTATTGGCCTTCATGCACTGGCGCTAGAGTTACTTGTGCCAGTGTACAGCCGTGCAGTTAACTTTGAAGGCATAAACTATAAGTGGAGCCCGATCGACGAAGACGGCTTCGTTTCACTCGTCATACCGTCTACATTGGAGATAGGGGCTTCACTAAGTTTCCTTCGTTACATGTATCGGCCTTCATGCACTGGCACTAGAGTTACTTGTGCCAGTGTACAGGCGCGCAGTTAACTTTGAAGGCATGAACTATAAGTGGAGCCCGATCGACGATGACGGTTCGTCTTCATTCGTCATACCGTCCACATCGGAGATAGGGGCTTCACTAAGTTTCCTTCGTTACATGTATTGGCCTTCATGCACTGGCGCTAGAGTTACTTGTGCCAGTGTACAGCCGTGCAGTTACCTTTGAAGGCATAAACTATAAGTGGAGCTCGATCGACGATGACGGTTCGTCATCATTCGTCATACCGTCCACATCGGAGATAAGGGCTTCACTGAGTTTCCTTCGTTACATGTATTGGCCTTCATGCACTGGCACTAGAGTTACTTGTGCCAGTGTACAGGCGTGCAGTTAACTTTGAAGGCATGAACTATAAGTGGAGCCCGATCGACGATGACGGTTCGTCATCATTCGTCATACCGTCCACATCGGAGATAAGGGCTTCACTGAGTTTCCTTCGTTACATGTATTGGCCTTCATGCACTGGCACTAGAGTTACTTGTGCCAGTGTACAGGCGTGCAGTTAACTTTGAAGGCATGAACTATAAGTGGAGCCCGATCGACGATGACGGTTCGTCTTCATTCGTCATACCGTCCACATCGGAGATAGGGGCTTCACTAAGTTTCCTTCGTTACATGTATTGGCCTTCATGCACTGGCGCTAGAGTTACTTGTGCCAGTGTACAGCCGTGCAGTTACCTTTGAAGGCATAAACTATAAGTGGAGCTCGATCGACGATGACGGTTCGTCATCATTCGTCATACCGTCCACATCGGAGATAAGGGCTTCACTGAGTTTCCTTCGTTACATGTATTGGCCTTCATGCACTGGCACTAGAGTTACTTGTGCCAGTGTACAGGCGTGCAGTTAACTTTGAAGGCATGAACTATAAGTGGAGCCCGATCGACGATGACGGTTCGTCATCATTCGTCATACCGTCCACATCGGAGATAAGGGCTTCACTGAGTTTCCTTCGTTACATGTATTGGCCTTCATGCACTGGCACTAGAGTTACTTGTGCCAGTGTACAGGCGTGCAGTTAACTTTGAAGGCATGAACTATAAGTGGAGCCCGATCGACGATGACGGTTCGTCTTCATTCGTCATACCGTCCACATCGGAGATAGGGGCTTCACTAAGTTTCCTTCGTTACATGTATTGGCCTTCATGCACTGGCGCTAGAGTTACTTGTGCCAGTGTACAGCCGTGCAGTTACCTTTGAAGGCATAAACTATAAGAAACTCATTCCGGGACCACATTGGAACTACAGTAGTATCTCCGATATTGAAAAGCCTGTTCGTGCCATATATAAGTCAATAATTAACTTGGTTCGTGAACATATCTGAATTTCTCAGTTCGACATCCACCGCTCCCTATTTGCATGAAAAGGGACAAAAATGAAAGATGATCCAGACAATTCTGATAAAGAAGATGAACACAGTTGCCAATGAAATTGATGGCAGCGTATCGTTCGTGTAGCAAGTTCCGCTTTACTCTCTTCATACCGTCTACATAGGAGATATGGTTTTTACTGAGTCTCCCTCGTCGTTATGCACTTGCGTTAGAATTAGTTGTCCCAGTGTACAGCCGTGCAGTTTACTTCGAAGGCATAAACTGGAGCCCGATTGACGATGACGGGTTTCTATTAAAGCAGAGCTAACTACACTGATAAGTTTCTCAAATAGAAACTCGTTCCAGGATCACATTAGGACTTCAGTAATATCTCCGATATTGAAAAGCCTATTTGTTTGTACCTCATAAACCATGAAACAATAATCAACTTGGTTCATGAACATATTCAAAATTTTCAGTTCGACATCCAGAGCTCCCTGTTGGCAAAGAAAAGGACAACAGGGAAAGTTGATCTAGACAATTCGAGGAGGATGACAGAGTTGCCAATGAAATCGATGAAAGCATATCGTTCGTGTGGCAAGATTCGCCTTACTGGGTACCGTTTACATCGAAGATAGGTGCTGCACCAAGTTTTCTTCGTTACATGCATCGGCCTGTATGCACTGGTGGGGGAGTCAGTTGTATGTTTTTTTTATGCGCTTTATAGCTTCACATGTTAAAATATTTTCTTTCACCTTTTTGAATGTTTACATATTCCACAGAGACATGAGACGTTCTCTCTGTCAAAAGGGTTGTAGCTTCTTGATGTCGAATGTATGATAAAAAATGTGGTGTGAAATTCGATTATACTCAGTTGTTCAAATGTAAATTTTTCCTTTTAATATATAAACATCTCTGAGATGTAAATTATCAAATTCAAATGTTAAAAATTCAAAAATTTAACAAAACAAGAAAGTTTTAACTGAAATATATTCTTAACTACTCGTTTCAGGAGAAACCTAACTTACTGAAATATGATTTTCCATTGTCAAAATACTCTGATAATATATAATTATGTTCAAAATCATAATTCGTAAAACTTACTGTTATTTTGTAGTATGCAGGTCAATGTTCACGCCCAAGTTATTGAACTGGATTGAAGTACTACTTACTTCAGGATATCGATATTCTGTGGTCTGGGTGAGGTTGTGATAAATTGTTGAGTGAATGGAAATCATGCACTCTGAATTGTTTTTTATCTATTCATAACGTATTATTTAATTGAGAAAAATACTTTGTTGTTCTGGTTTTATGCTGGCTGCAGCTGGATTTCTTCATCATTTCTCCTGGTTGGTTTTTGTGTAGATACTTTTATATTACTAGTTCAGTTTGTTGCTTCTATCTTTACAAGGTGTTGAATAACCTTTTCCTACGTTTTTTCTTGATTATTTTACTTTTTACAAATTTTGTTGATGCTTCCTCACAAATTTTTTTTTACAGCTTCCTCCTTCTAATTTTTCAACAACTTCTCAGTACACACACGTTTTCACTTTCCACCAATCAGTGTTTTCAAACTGTTGAACAAACTTCCTGACTCTTAAGTTTTATCATTTACATTATCTAAGTAATTATTATAATACTCATAAACTATAAAACTCATGAGCTATTATTTATTATAACCATTTGATTTCATTGAAAAAACTTATTTTGTTTATTTTTTCTTTGAATTTTGTTTTATTCCATCAATTTATCCTTCATTTCAACTGAATACAGTATGATTGATAATTCTTTTTCTTTCTTGAAGTAATAATGAAATTTGAAATTTTCTGATTTTTGATAAGTACATACACTGTTTTTGAATTCATTATAATTGATTACCAATTTGAATTTTTCAACCCCTCACAGATTTTTCATCGTGGAATGATCGGAACGTAGTGAAATTTAAATTGGACCATACCTACCCTCACTGTTGACTTTGCTACTTCACAACTGTGCAAAATGTTAGGATAAAGATATTCCAGTGTCGGTTAAAATATCAATGCAGGTTTTCATTCATTTTTTAATATAAGTAATATTGAGTTTTAAATTTTACAAAATCTCATCTCATAAAATTTATGATAACAAAATATTTTAAAAACTTACAAGAAATATATCTAATTCCTTTTTTTTTCAGGCATTCAGAAATTTAGGAAAAATACCAAATTCCACCTTTTTTCCTTACTTTTCACTATGTTCCCTGAACATTACATAATTTTGCCTTTCGTGGGAGTAAGAAGGTAAAAAGGATTATCAGCCCAATTGAAGATTATTAAAATATAAAAAAAACACACAGTGAGATGAGGTCGAGAAGCCTGTTACTTCATCATAACTCAAATCCAATTTTCAACTTTGTTCATGAACAATTCAACAGTGTTCCAGATTTCCACAGATTTCTATTGGGAGAGAAACTCTGATAGAAAGAGACTAGACATGAAACTGGTTTGGAGAATTTGGATACAAAAACAATATCAAAACGAACAAACTTTCCGTGTCGAAACGAAGTACCTCAATACAATGGGAGGAAAATTTGAATGTCATCGAATTCGGAGGATTTCTGGGGACCATTCATCGAAAATGTTTCACTGCGCTTTTGATCAATAATTGTAGTTTCGTTCATAATGAAAACTAAGTTTATAGCAGGAAATCCAGAAGATATCTCGATTTTTTTACAAGAGGTTAACATCATTTATGTTTTATGATTCTTATCCAATAACTTACATTTTCGAATGTAGATTTAAATTTCAAAATATGCGATGAATTATGAAATTTTATGAACCTAACATGTCACTCCAAAACTAACAACCTTGTTATATCCTTTCCCGACAGGGATGCTCACACCTTCTCGTTGGTCCTTGTCGAGCGGTAATAGTT
Organism: Chrysolina haemoptera; assembly: GCA_958298965.1. Taxonomy (NCBI): domain Eukaryota; kingdom Metazoa; phylum Arthropoda; class Insecta; order Coleoptera; family Chrysomelidae; genus Chrysolina; species Chrysolina haemoptera. The sequence goes on along the minus strand of OY282591.1, from coordinate 26,738,855 downwards.
CTAACCTAAGAGATTCAAACAATTTGAATCCATTGTTTTACTGAGATAGGAACTATTATCGGCCAAGTGAGCACTAATCTATTTTACTATTTTACAATGTACAACACATTTTATATCAATTCCTATTTTTTCCAAATTATCTATAATAACTCGAAAGACACTTCATTATTATATTTCAAATACCCCAACTAATACAGTGGACTAAGATAATAACGATCATAATGCACAGAGTTCTAGATCATTCACATACTAGTACAATTACAAAATAGTATAAAAATCATACACTTAGAAAATAAATAAGTTATCATCCAATCAACATTTGTGTGATTGATGACTTGTTTATTTTGTGGAAATTCATGATCACTTTGATGAAACGAAAGAACACTCTTTTGTCTTATTTCCACTAGATTTTTATTGTTACGACCGGTTTCGGGTTTTATCCCATTATCAAGTGAGTTAGTTTTTATTCTTGAACACTCTTTTGTCTTATTTCTACTAGATTTTTATTGTTACGACCGGTTTCGGGTTTTATCCCATTATCAAGAATAATAACTAACTCACTTGGGTTTTATCCCATTGTCAAGTGAGTTAGTTATTATTCTTGATAATGGGATAAAACCCGAAACCGGTCGTAACAATAAAAATCTAGTGGAAATAAGACAAAAGAGTGTTCTTTCGTTTCATCAAAGTGATCCAATCAACAGATTATCATAATAAAACGCTTGTAAAATATAAAACAAGCTCCTATAATAATAAGGATAATACTTCAAAGATGAAAATCTTCTGTATATGTGTTTTGTCCTTGGGACCATTTTCACAACGTTTCGGCAAAGTATCATTTGTCATCTTCAGGTGGTGTTAAATATCTGGAGTGTGAAACTAGAGTGTTTAGTTCACATGAAGACGGCAAATGTAATAAGACATCGAAAGGTTGCGCTCATATTGCACGTCCTGCTTGATACATTTATCGATGAGGAGGTTCTCCTTGCAGCCAGCGACCCCCTTCTTAGAAAATATTTGCTCATATTTTCGTTCATATACCTGGTCAACTTCGGAGATTATTCGCATAAGCGGGTAGCCATCTTAAAATAGGAATATCCCAGTCAGATCCAGCCTCCGGAGCCCTGATATTTAGACGTTTTTTTTCTTTTCAATAATTCAAGGTCTTGATGAGATTATTCCAGTCGGGCCCTGTCTCCGGAGCGCCTATACATCCGGAGGGCATGCTGGTGTCATTTACCCAGATAACCGCTCCCCATGTCCGTGGGGTGGGTGATTACTGATGAATCCGACAATCATGTACCCTGAGTAGACGTAGTAAAACCAAGGATGACGGCCTTCCGCATTCTTCCGGATAAGATTTGTACGGTATCATACAAACTGGTATGATTTTCAGATTAGGAAGCAGCGTGTTTATCATTCCACCAAGTAGGTGCCCTCGTGATCAGAACCACCATTTTAACACAATGTTTTGGGTAGAGCCTTCGGAGATCATCAAGCTAGAAGCTATTTTTGAGGGAGAACGGCATTACCTGTTTTGGAACGTGGATAATAGTGTGGGGTTTTTTCGATGAAAGTGACGTTAAAAGTATACTTCCAAAAATGATATTTTTTCAAAATTAAAAAAATATATTTTCTCTTAGTTGTTAAATAGACTAGACTAGAAACAATCGATTTAAACGGGTTTTTCGATAACTGTTTTGTAAATATAAAGTTTAATTTTGCCCGTATACAGTTTATAGTACGGACCTGAACGTCAACTCAAGGCCGACTCGTTTAATCTGATCATCTGCCCTGAAACCCACTAAAGGCAGACAACACGAGACAAACATAACGACCACTAATTGAAGCAATGCCGCCTGCAATCTTGGAGTAATTTAAAAATGCCGTGCGCGACCCAGGAAACGGTGTCGGTCACGTGATGGAGAAGGTCTCAGGAATGTTCTATTGCCTGAAAAGTAGGATACCGGGCCGGCCCCACTTGAACTTCCAGGCGGAGGTCGCGGCGACGTAATTCTTCTCGAACGGAAAGCTCTTTATGAGTTCCAGGAGAAAAAGGCGGCGTAATTATTGCAACCCCAACTTCCAACCTAAAAAATGTGCATGATTGTAATATCCCAGTGTTTGGACACAGGGTGTTCGGGGTGAGACTCTAGTAATTTAAAAATATCGTTACGGGTTCATTTCGCATTTGTTTCAATATAATAAAGTCCGGAATTATGTGTCGATTGAGATAAACTCTTCACTCTACGTTGTTTCAATACGATAATTTTGTCGGCTAATTTTGCCATATCATTTAAATTACTTCTGGAACTGTTTAGTTCAGGTACTCACCTTGGCTCTGCTAATTTGAGCATATCCGAACTGACCTTAAATTGAAACAATGTTCAATTTACAATATTGTAGGCAATCCTCATGTATTAAATATTAAATTATGGCTATTTACGAGACAGTTCAACCAATTTCACTACGTAACGTTTACTGCTCTGTGGCCAGGGCAAGGAGCCGTAACATAATTCCTCTGGGGTATTTTGCAAGCCAGCTCACTATTCAAGACGCTGTTGTTTAGTCTGAATTCACCTCAGCTATATTGGGCACATTATATCATTCAGTTGAAATATAAGAATGTATGTACGTTATTCGAAACCAGTCCTGGGAAGTGAAGTTCTACCACTATTTTTAGGTTCTGTTGGAAATCATGATTTTCATGAATGTTGTCGACATTTAAATATCCCCAATGAATGGTAACTGAGAATGCAGTTGCACTATACCGATTTGCGTATCCGATTGACTAATTTGAGAAGTTGGTATAGGTAAAGGGACTCTGTGAATTATATCTCATCGATTTATCAACATCATCAAAATATTGGATTTTTCCTCGTATTATTGGCGATTTTTAGATGTTGTTTATATCGGAGGAAAATATCTTCTGCGTTGTGAGATTTGTTGGGTCAGGTAAGCACGTTAGTTTTCAGAATGCGTGTGCCTATTTCTTTGTGAATTTTAGAACCTGTGAATCCATTTTGTGTTGGTATAGCCACTGGAATACTGTAGCTAGTGCAGAATAATGACCACATCCGTCAGTCGCACCCTCGTCCTGAATAGAGGTTAGTATTGTTATTATTGACCCCAATTTATGGCCCCTCAATCAAAACATAGGTGAAATGAGAGAAAGTTTGACCTGGATATTTGATCTGCTCGCCAGGTGGAGCGGCTTACACCCGTTTCATCAGAGTGAGACCAGATTGACCAAATAGGCAAAATGAGGAGATGATTCGAACGTGGAACAGATGGCTTCAGAGCTGTCTATAGTGACTTACCCTGTACTGATGATGAGGAAAAACTTCGAAACTAGTTTGCAGGAGGTCGCCTTATCCGAATCAAAACAAAATTCTACCATTTGGTTTCAAGAAGCACTTGTTTGTAATGAGGTATATTGCAAGTAACTGTTGGATATAATTCAATACCCGTCGTCGTATTAGCCAGGAGAGTTGTTTTCTAACAGGTATTTCCACAATAAGCCTACGTTGTAGGTGTATGTGGAAGTAAAAAGGGTAAAACATCGGTTGGCATGTGTTCGGATATCTGTCTGACTGGTATTGTTTATTTTGGGATTATCTGTTCAACGTTCTTCTAAATTCACCTCCTAACTACCTTCTGCCGTTCTTCCTTCTACGCTCACCGCTTCTTACGTTCTATATTATTAATTATCTTTTTTATGTGTGCTGCATATTTCGTAATCCAACATTGTAACTCCAACATTGTGTTGAATATTTTCTATACTCGAGTAATATTGTATTATATCGAGTATCATTTATACACTTTTTAATTATTGTATACGTTTCTTTCCATTCATCAATAAATTATATTATTATTATTATCATTATTCTATCAGTTCTTTCATCATTATTAAACATCGTAATCCGTCGTAAACATATTCATAATTGTGAGTGATCTTTTCAGAATCCCTTTACGATAAAACGAAAAAACTTGATGTACATCATAATTATTTGAAATTAGCGAACCCGGAAGTCGTCCTGCCTCATCATCGTGTATGCTGATGTCGAACGAAGTCGCGGTCAAAGCTATGTTCTTGAATTTTGCGCATAGGAGATGTAAATTATTTGATTTTTCTCTCAGTCAAATTTTTCTTTAAAAATCTGTCACTATTATTATAGCACATTATTTGTCTGAGCTTGTAGTCTATTCTTATCCATATTCTGTTCATATCCTTCGACTTCACCCTTTGCTTATAAAATGTTGTCGTAAAAATTATACGGTAGCCTTTAAACCGAAAATATGAAAAAAACATAAAAGTTCGCATATAAGGGCACCTATCATTGAAAAAAGTTTATCACAAGAGAACCATCATAAGAATGTAATAAGACCTTTATTAATGTTCTTGGAAAATGGAACATAACGTGGATCCATTACCATAAAAAGTCATTCTATATTTGACAGTTAGGGTTTTTTCGCATCATCTATCAGATGTAGGTTAACGTCCAGCGTGGTTTCAGTCAGGGAAATTGTTGTGTTCTATTAGATATTACAAAAAAAATCACAATTTTCAATTTCAATGGATAATGTTCCCCTTTTCAACCGATTTCAATTCGCTCATTATAGTACGCAAATATAAACCAGTTTTTATCGTTGGTGAGGCTGCGCTTTGGCATGCAGGTCGTGTCTCACACCTACTTTGAAAACTGAGGTACTCTTCAAACCAAACTGAAATCCATGTTGTCACAAATTTGTCTGAACGACGAACTGTATCACGGCTTCCGTCTCTACTCCTATATCCGCTATTTCGAATCAACAACTCCGTTCCTTTCGGACACCCAAATAAATTTATTATTTCCTGATGGAAAACCACACGTGACAACATTCCCTCGGAAAAATTGCCTTTTTTCTCCGCACAGAAACCTACCCGCAGCGTTCGACGTACAATTTGATTTATTTTGCCGTATGAACCCGATATTGTATTTTCGATTTAAAGAGCATAGAAAACCGGCCGATGATATGTGTGCTTTGGACATGTGGAAAACTTTTGATCTTGCAGGTATACGTCAGGAATGATTTATAATCAACGGTATTTCGTGTGGTTGGACGAATAACCGCTAAAAAACTTTTCAGCTATATTGATATAAATAAAGCAATATGCTTGAACACAATACATTCTTGTGAATACGGGATGTGCCTGTCAAATACTCGTTGAGAGATTGTTTATATTTTCTCTCCCAGAAATAAATTAGAAGTTTACTTACTGTCCCTCGTTTTTTAGACGTTCGTTCATATTTACTTTCATTAGGTATATTTATTCCCTATTTTATGATTATGTATTTAGAAAATATATAGTTGAATAAATATTATTATTCTTATCGTTATTATTACAATGCAATTCCACTCTAGGTTTAGAGTTTATAACATTTTTAAATTTAAAAAAACACTTGGGTAAAAAATATTTATTGGACAGTTAAATATAACTGTAATGCCATTATCTACCTACTCATTTTTCATTCATAGGAGTATTTGTATAAATTTGTATCTTGCTTCGTATTCCTCTTCTTCTTCTTCTTCTTTTTTTTCTTCTTCTTCTTCTTTTTCTTCTTCTTCTTCTTCTTTCGTAAACTTACTGTAAATTGTTCAATAAAGAAAAATACTTAATTTTATCTAATACTGTACAATTATGTTTTTGTTGCAATTATATCTCTATTATATTTTTTTTCTTGTTTCGCAAATATTAATTGATTTGTTTAATTTTATGTTTCATTAAATAATATTTTATATCAGCGACGCATCTGAAGTTGTCATTTTATGAGTCATGCCAATTTAGGTGCTGAATCTCATATACTAATAATTCGAACAATTGAAGTCGATTCTAGCAGTTACCATCAGCGGACGAGTTTCTCAAAACAATTATTGAAGGGGCATGATATATAAGATTTTAAAATTTTGATTAGCGTAAATTATTCATGTAAATATTTCAATCGTAAATCTGTAATGGAATAGGGGTCTAATGCTTGAAACAAAAGCTCGAACCTGTATGCGAGGCAAGGGGTACTGGGGTTCAAATCTTTAAGATAATCTTTTTTTTTTTTTTTATTTACGTGAATAATTTCACAATGTTCTGTGTTTTAGGTTTAAATGTGAGTGAGCCCATATCAGGCCCTCCACTGCGGCCAATGAATGTAAGTAGCGTTTTCACGAGTCAAGCGACCAAATTCATTGAAAGTACTCATTTCAGATGAAAATTTTAGACATACAAGAAACATAGTATGGAAGGAAATATTATTATCTTAAGATTGTTCAAAATCAAGTGTCGAACTGAGTGTATTCATGTTTTTTTTATTTTTATTCAAATGACTGCAGTTCATACGTAGGTAAGATTGCAATATATTCTTAGGTAATGAGTATGTGATTTGTATCTAAATAATCTTCCAGAAATCATGATGTTCAACAAATACGAAGCAATGAAGAATTAATTTAAATAATAAATTTAATGATAATTAGTAATGAATTGATGAAAATGTTATGATGTACACCTAATGAAAGAGTTGCTTCCCCCTCGGTTCAAGTGAATTGAAAAGTGACACTTAGTGAACATAGCTGTTCTAGAAGAATTAATGATCATGTTGGAAGTCACGGGAACGAATCTGCTTTCAATTCATTCCTAACGAACGTCATTTCCAAGATTTATATTCAGGGGCCTTTCTCGAACGAAGGCATTTTTCAGCAAACGCGTTCGAATTGGAGATTAGTTTCATAAATCACCGTAGAATCGATTCTTCTCAATATTAAATTTCAAAAGCTCCTGTCAATATATTTGTTCTGGAGGGGATCAGAAAGTATTTATCGTAAAAGGTAAACAACGGATGATTTTGAGCCGCTTCCTGGCGGTTATTATTCTTTCACATTTTCGGGTTATTGGAATCCATCTACTTTTTCCAAGCTTTTCCTTGAGATAATGAAATATATTAGGTACACAAACTACACATGAAAGTGAAATTTTTTGACAGTTTAGAAAAATTTCCTTTCTTTCCAAAAGGTATATACCTATTGTTTTTTTCCTATCACCTATTTCGTGAGGAGTTTATTAAAGAAGGAAATGAGAATTATGAATAATTATTTTAATTTCAACTTCAGAATGTCAAGGCCAGATTTACATCAAACTTTTTGCTCAAAACCGTCACAGCACAATATGTTTGAAGGTTGTAAACGATGTAGTAACTTGATGACTTACATTTTTTTGTAAGTTCTGGTTTCCACGAAAAGGAGAGCCGAAGGAAAGTAGGTAGGAATTGGTATTCTTTTTGAATTCCTGAAGGCTGTATGCCTCAGGGAACACCTCCCGAGGCAGCGAGTTCCAAAACTTTGCGTTCTGTGGAAAAACAAGCCCTGCGGGAAGCAGAAGTGAGGCATGTCTCCAAAGTGACGGCATATGGATGTGAGGTTGTCCTAATGGTTGAAAGATTTCCACCTCTGTAAATTTTTCACAACGTTTCAATTGTTTGAATCCGCAATCGTTCTTCAGGTGAATACTGAATACTATTCAGGTATATTCTGAATTATATGCACCTGAAGACGATGGCAGGTACTGAATACTATTCATGTGAATACTGAATACTATTCACCTGAAGAGGATTGCGGATTCAAGAAATTGAAACGTCAAGAGATACTGATAGGGGCGACATCTTTCAACCATTAATATGATGGGCGTCCAAAATGTAAGTAACACAGCACAATATGTTTCAATTTATTGTACACAACATTTATGTTGTTGATTAGAAAACCGAATAGAATAAAAGTGAATGTTTGGAAAAAATCAAATAATAATTGTCTATATTTCTGAAATGAAAGTAATACTAATTTCTGTATCTAGGTCATAATAAAGGCATTTAGCGCCTGATGGCGTGAATATAATAACCCGAAACGCAACCGAGGGATAATTTACGCCAAGGGTGCTAAACGCTATTGGAGAGTTTAGCATAAGGTCACGACCCCTACCGGGAAATATTTGAACCTCTTTGTCAAGGATAGTTAGGTAAGTTAGGTTATGTTTTCCTGCATGAACTTGACCTGCTTTGTATAAAAAAAACACTCGTTTTCAACAATGAAAAGTTAAACACAATTTAAATTGAACGAAACAAGAAATAACAATGATTGATATTTCAAATTTCAAACATCATATTATGACAAACAAAACTGACAAATGACACAAACAAAGTCCTTGACAAAGCCGCCATTTTCCTAGCGATAGTGGCGGCACCATCGGTCGATTTACTCGCCAATTCACGACTGAGATATATATACAGTGACCGCCAAAAAGTATGTACCATATGGGAAAAAGTTTATTATTAGAGTATTGGAAAAAAGATTCTTGGGAAAAGTTTGTGCATGTCCGATAACCTTAAAATAGATTTTGACACATGTCACGTGATCGCTGGTAAATTGAAAAAAAATACTATGAAAAGGCCAAAAGTGGGGTAAAATGGCAAGATATCAAAAAAAGTTATTTAATTGAAATGAAAATAATTCTGACACAAACAGTATATATGTTCTGATTGAGAGTAATTGACACTGACATTAGCAATTTTATAATTTTATACAAATAGTATTGTAATTATTTCATTTTGGATTTGAATATTGCTAATTGTTATAACTGCATTTTAAATTTTTTATTTGAATGAATGAAAGTATTATTATTTTGTTTGTTTTATTGTGTTTGTGTTTGAATTAAATATTCAAAATATACATAGATATGTACATAAAACATGAATCTATAAAAAATTACTTCACCCCACCCGTGGGTAATAAAATGGTCCGGCGAGCGGTAAAGGACTTCTTAATACTAGAAAATCGGGACACTAAAGTGCACTTACCGCCTGCTTATGCCTAATAGCTATTTATAATATAAGGTCGTTAAGTAGGACTTTTTTGTATGAGCGTGAGGTTTGTTGGAGCGTGAGGTTTGTTGAAGCGTGAGGTTTGTTGAAACCTTAGGCGCAGCCGAGTTTCAAAAACATCATAATGATGGGACCAGAATATTTTTCGATTGGCGAAAATTCAGAAAAAAATCTCTGCCCTCCGGTCCCATTATTTTTTTGTACTACAGTGGGTTTAAGGGGATTATTTCATAATCTACCAACGTGACGAATGCCGTACAAGAATATTTTGTCTGAAAAGCACATCTTCCGATGGAAAGTAATCATTATTATTATATTCACTTGCACCGCCCAGAATTGACGGCATAGTGCCTAAAGTTAATTTTACATATAAAAGCATCCTATCAAAATGTGGTCCAGACTATATACAGTGAATTTCAAAAATTTTCACCATAAGAAAAACTTTTTCATTATCGATTTTTCAGAAAATTTTATTTCACATAAAAATTAGTGCATTGCAGAATACTTGCATATGAGTTGTCAAAATTTCAAATTTCCAAACGGTGTACAGAGGAGAACAAAAAATAGAATCTTGATCAAGAGTAATGCAAGTATTCTGCAATGCGCTAATTTTTATGAAGAATAAAATTTTCTGATAAATCGATAATAAAAAAGTTTTCCATATGGTGCAAATTTTTTAAACTCGCTGGTATACAGGGTGTAACATAAGTACGTTAAAATATTCAAGTGACGTATTCCTGAGACAATTTTAAGAAAAAAAGTCTATATAAACTTGTGTCCGGAAATGCTTCGTTTCGGACATACAGGGTGTTGAAATTGATTTTTTTTTTCGCTTTTTGAAAATAACTTTTGCAAGAAATAAGTTATTTGCAATTTTCATGTAACATCCAGAAGGCGCTGCGTCATTTCAAATTGCCCTAACATTTTTGACAGTTAACTTTTGGTACTTTTAAATTTGAAAAGTCATATTTTAGTACCTGTCAACAGAGATAAAATGTCAAACTTTTTTCCCTTCACAGAAAAAATATATTTTATGCTGGGTCATTTGACCCCTTCAAAATGTAATATGGGCTTGTTGTCTATCATAGAACAACAAAATATTGTTCAAATTTCCGAATTCGAAAATTAATCAATACTTGAAAACTTGTGTTTCGGAAACTATTTGGTCTACACAGACAATTTTCGTCTCAAATTCCATCGGCGAACATAATAACTAGCTCAGCGAAAGATCAGAACTATTGGATCTGAGCAACCCTCCCATACCTTTTAGTTATCTATTTTCTACCTGACACATGAATGATTTTGAAACCGAACGATGAGCATTCCAATTTACTTTAAACAAAATCAATATGTTCAGACCTGAAATTCTAACGTCAGAATACATCCCATTTCCGTCATCGCTGCCATGGCCTTTTCCAAAGCATACCCCTTTGTTTGCAGAACACGTAACCATAAACAAAATATATTCGCCAATGTTATAATCCCTTTGAAGGAATCCTGCGCATCATTAGAGAGGGTCCAGGACTTTCACAAAGTAGGCATTGTTTCAACTCTAAACGAGCTTTCGGTTACTGTGTGTATGGAAATTTCAGTAATTCCCAAGATTCGCTCCTTTGGGAACAAGCAAAAGAGCTTTCGGCGCAGAAATCAGGAAGCACCGAGTTTTCATTCGGGTCCTTCGAGAAACGGATCCTCCACGTAAGCGCATTAAAAGGAGAAGGATGTTTTATCTTCCGGAATAATAATATAGAGGATGCATATAAAAAATGAGTTGCTCAGTTTTTGGTGGAGAGGTAGACAGATCTGCATTGAAGTATTTCTATGTTTACATCTGAATACAGCATACTCCAATTAAAAAAAATGTATTTTCAATTTGTTTTGTATTTGACAGATCTGATATCAGAAATGAAATGTACTGTTAGTGCAACAGCTGAGGGACCAAAAATGCAACAGTTTTATAAAAGCTAATTATTCGCACAGAAAAAAATATTCTTATAGTAATAACAGAATGGGTTCTGTAACGAATTTTAGGAAAAATTATTTCAATATAACATAATTTTTATATCATCAACAGAAGCGATGTCACGGAAAATACAATAGACTACCTACCGAATTTCTGTTAATTTTAAAATGGATTTCTGTAAGTAGGTGTTTCCGATGAAATATAATTTCTTTACCGTTCACGTAATTTCCTTTAATATTAATGAAACCACAAGGTACAAAGATACAGAAAATACTATTGGTATTAAAGTTTATTCTATTTAATATTCATGATGATATTTCTGTACCGAGAACAGAATTTCCTCTAACATATATCAAAAATTATTTTAGAAATAAACCAAAAATGTTCTTTGACTATTAAAGAATATAGCGCGTAGATCTACGAATAGTCCTGTGATATTAAAGGAATGCAAGTGGAGTAATTTATTTTGAAAGAATATTCTATATACATTACAGATAGTTCTTTTACAGTTGAAGAAACCTTGGAATCAGTACGTCATTATCCACCTGTCGTGAATTAGTTTTTCCGTTTGGTAAGTAAGTGTCACCTTATTATAGATTAGCGAAAAATGATATTTTTCATAGGTGGCTTAAATCTATATTTCATTTATTTTCTAGACAGAAATTCTCATCTTGCCGGAGAGAAAATTGATCTTGGACTATAACAAGCGAGCAGTCAGAAACGGAAGTTAAGATATACCACTTTGCGGCACAAGTCAAGAAATCTCCTAACTGTACAATAAATATCAGAATGAACTGCTCAAATTGGTCATATGCGAATTGATCCAAAAAAATAAGACTACAGAAGTTAGTGAAATCTTTGGTATGGACAAACAGTAATATTATGAAGTTCATTTTTTCTACTGGAACCTACTTTGACTAGAGTTTTATCAACCAAAGAAGATATGAAACAAAAGGGCAGATAATTCAACCACTCACAACTCGTCCTGTGAACTCGTTGTATTTTCAGCTTTGGGATTGCAATTCATTAATATTCCAAAAAATTATCGGTAATAATCATACCATTTATTACATTACCCCTGACAATATCACCAATTCAATATCTCCGGCAAATCTTAAATTATTCAGAGATTTCCAGTAATTTTAAATTTACAAAAAGGTATTTATATGAAGCTGTTCTCCCCCACTTGAAAACGCGCTCGGATGACAATCCCCTTAAAACATTACCTCAACGAAATTCCGTTCACAATGGAATTGATATTTAATTTTTTAATGCAGGAAGGGTGAAAGTAAACATTGAAAATAACATCATGAATTCCTATCCTGCTTGATCCTCTAAAGAATTAAATTTCACTCATTCCTCTTCCCATCCCTTTTCATTCACCAGGTTATTATGAGCCCGGTAATTCAGAATTATATTTTTGCTTTCCGTCTCAGCCCTTAGGAGAACAACAATACGAACGTGTTCTCAAATTATTAATTTACGACCCTAAAACAAAGTCAAGATCAGTGTTACGTTTGTTACAACAAGAATGTCTGTGTAAAATATGGTTATACACACTGTTTAATATTGCCTGAAATTTCAAAGGGGTTGCTTCTGTGTTCAAAATTTACCAAATAGGGTTATTGGCGGTGATATCTACCAAGACTGGTCTCCACACGGATATTATGTTTTTCCACGAACAAAATTTCTTCAAATGGCTTCCCATCATCCTGAAATAATGTGGCAAGGAAGACATCAATTTTTTTCTGTTTATCTGTTTCGTGACAATATTCAACAAACCGCTTTTATTTCGATTCTTGGTATTTCCATTCATAATAATTTGTTTATTGATATAAAAAACTTCTATAATATTGATAAGCACGTTTTCATCTCTTGACGTAGGAATTAATCGTATATTATTAAAGTTTCATAATTTCCTCAGAAGCGACTGCCTTGAAGCACTATACATTATTAACTATCCTGTCCATTTCAGAAAATGAAACAATCAGATGACAATATAGTTTTCTCCTAAATGGGTTTCTCAAGTATTCTCCTAAATTGGTTTTAGTTTTCAAAGGAGAGTTATGCCAAACTAAAAGTTTATTTATAGAACGACGGGAAAATTCGAGGAAAAAGAAATAGTATTTGAAATTTCGAATTCTCTGAAAAGAGCAATTGAATGAAATGAAATATCTCCTACATCGATTAAGTGGAATTTTATTTTACGACTCTCAAGATTACTGATTGCCAAACAAATTTCCGCAATAGTACAAAGAGAAAAGTATTGGAAGAAGGTGGGAACTCAAAGACAAAACTCATTGGTGACAATGTTACAAAAAAAACATTCATGAGTTGTGTTGAGGATCGCCGCACAGGGTGAGGTCTGAGATCTGCATTATCCAATATTACCTTGGGAACATTCATATTGCAGAATATCAGTAGATTGTTCTTCAAAACATGGAAAACTCACTTTGCTCAGGCATTGAACAGTGTTTTTCAGTATTTTCAATGGAGAAGCATCAATTAATAAAATAAAAATCGCCATATCCTTATGCTAACTGATATTTTAGTTGAGTGAGTAGAAAAAAATAAATAACTACACGATTCAACTCACCAAACGCCATGGTTAATACGACCTCCAAGGTAAAATAGTCTTCAACATTATGCTCGACGTATTCCAACAAATTTTCAACATAGATGAACTCAACTGACTTACGTACATTGAGTTCCAGGGTCTATGAAATCGAATTTTCTGTAGCGTTAATATGGATAAACTTGTCTGCTCCCGGACTCTTTCATCGCCGAAAGCTTCATAAAGCTCCGGGTGAATGCCCGCATTTTCTATCATGATACCGCTCAACCGTGGCGTTGGGACATATTCGATACGATCAAAAAAGACAATCATTCTATCAGAAAATATTCACAACATGAAGTTACTGACTCACATTTTTGTAGACAATACAAGTGTGTTGGTGATCGAAATACAAATTCCTTTTGAGAAACAAATTAGGTTTCCTAAAGCAACATAATTGGTTTCGGAAAAGGGAAGGAGGTTATGATAATCATTCATAATATATTTGTTAAGATTATTCCATAAATGGAATCAGAACCATTTTTATTTATTCATCATTAATTGAATGTACAGTTAGTGCTGTTGTATATTTTAACATCATTCATATCGAGTTCGTCTTTTCTTGTACTAGTTACAGCCTAATTCTCAATTCAACCTGGAACAGTAATCCTGCATTTAAGTTCTTAAACTATGCAACTAACAAAACATTGATTGCCATTCAGCTTGCTTGCAGCTGTCTTGCTATTTCAAACTTCCCGCTATTGCAGTGACCAATCACATAGCGCGACTTTCGTTGCATTTTACTGTCTTCTTGCTGTAGGTTGTCATTTAATTGTTTTGGTTTTAGTGATTATATAAATGAACGTGAATAAAAAATTTGTCAAAATTGTTCAGGTAATATCTGCCGAAGAATCAGAGGACCCAGGTGTTTGGTCCATACTGAACGAGTTTTGTATAGCACTAGTGCCGCGTAAGCCATAAAGTTTGAGGATATAAGCTGGATAAGCTAGCAGCAGTTGAATTGTGGTCTAAGATGCCCAACGATACGCTCTAGTGTCAGAGATAAGGTTATTATTTCGCGACCAAAATAAAAGTGACCCCTATTAAAATCTGATGCAATCCCTGAAGATTTTCAGTTCAGCAACTCTAATCATCAGCACCTACAGTGACTTATACATAATCTATATCCAGAATAGAATATATTCAAATGTTAACATGAGAATTAACATATTATTAGAATTCAGCGTGTTGTTCGGTAGTTCAAATCAGGTGCACTGAATCATAATTTATGCCCATCATAGACGGTATGGTCGGAATTAGGTAAATCACAAGCAATGGTATTCAACAACCTGATATAATAAAATCACCAATGAAACGAATTATCTTCTGACATGAAGAATAAAAAACTGAAAAAAACGAATAAGAGAAAAAAACAGCAGTCCTTACATCCGCATCTGCACAAATGCTACAATATTTAGAACAGAAAGCAGACAAAAAAAGAGCAGAAAAAGCTGAAGAGGATAGAAAACGGAAAGAGAAAACAGAAAAAGGGCCAAAGAGGCAGACAAGAAAATAGTAAGATTCCCTTCGGTTTAAAGATACTTATTGTAGGGGTCTAGAAATTTTGATTGGCAAAAAGAGAATATGCATAACAAAGTCAGTGATGAGGATACCAATCAAAGAAGGGGATATTGTTTCAACAAGCTATATAAAAAAAAACAATCAAATTTGTGTATTTCTATTGCTTAGATGAATAAGGATGAAGGCGAAATAAAACTGATGGTGTTTGAATCATGTAACTCCGGAGTTCGCAAAGGTTTTGTAGCACACGAAGATGATGTATCTATTGATTATCATCCCGAGTTCTGATGTAACTATGAATGATAGGAAGCTCACATATGTATTCAAAAAAAAATTGGGCTGAAGGAAAAGTTTCACCTAGTGTAACGAGCACAAAATGAAAAAAAAAAGATTTTGCCAAAATGTGGACTTGATGTAACAAACAAGCTGAAGCTGGATTTACTCCGGTTCATAAACAAGCTATGAATCATCGGCTATCCCGCTATAGGAACGCATTACTTCATCCGTTTTTAAGCGACGAGAAATATTCGCGATTTTTCTAAAGATTCCAGATCTTTATGGACGTTTACCACTAAGAATATAAATAATATGAGAACCGGGCAGGACAGCTCACGGCTAACTTCAACGCAATAATAGATGCATATTCATCACTGTCCGAATAAATTAGCATTTACTCGCATAAATCGTGGAATAGTAATTTACGTAACAAGTCCGGAAAACACTGTTTTATTGGACGAGTGGACAAGATTCTAGGACCAGCGTAGCTTCTCAAAGAAAAAAAAGTACCTACTTCCCGGACGGTTGCCGAAAAAATATATTTTATTGGCAGAGTTTAAGTAATTTTCTGTTAACTGGCCTGTTGGTAGATTTACATTTATCTTTACCCATCACAAGAATACGGTAACACAAGCCAATTTATGGAGTCAAAGCCTTCAGTGAAATTGAAAGTGCAATGGCTTATCCTTATATGTGTCTTGAAAAGTTATGCTCCGATCGCTGCTTTTCCATAATCGTGGACTATGTCGAGGAGGGAATCTGAACACCTGATAACTTGACTTAACTGACTCCATTTATTGCCATTCTGTTATACAGACTCAGAAGTTCATGGCCCTCCTGTTCGAGTTCGAGTATCGGAACGGTATCTTTATTAGTTGCAGATGCTTTTTCTTCCTGATAGTTCTGATGACCAGAACAGTTGAGGCTAGTATATCTTATCTTCCTTGCTTAAAGCAGGAATGAGCTGGAAGTGAAATTTCTTTCAATTCAACATGTGTCGATCGTATTTTGAAGTTGTGTGTCTTCTATGAAGACTAAATCGTCTCCTCGCTTACGTTTCGCTGATGATTAAAAGGATTGCATAGGTATGTAATAAACGTGTGTTAGTATAAAGCAGACCCTTGAATAACTTATTCTGACACCCAACCAACCAACCAACCCAATGCATATTGTTGGAGGACAATTACAAATGCCCTCAAGTATTGCAGCGATAATTGATAATGACAACAAATCAAGTAAGCCAAAACCAGCTCCAGAAATGAAGCCAAAAAACATACAATACTTCAAGAATTCGAAAAAACATGATATTTCAAGAAACGCCCTATACAAAGCACGTGAAACGGCTTCATGAATGGGGGTTAATGGCGGTATCTCATATATCACAATGAAACTCATTTTCGGAAAATGACACGCAGGGACATAAAATATTTTCCCAATAGACTCTAAGAGAGTGTTGAGGGAGAATTTATGGTTCGCCACAAGTTCGGGCCATTTGCCAGGGGCAGGTATGACCGTATTGCGCAAAAGAGCATAGCCAACATTTGTGGAGGAATTAGGGGATCTAGCGGTGATAATCCGACTAAATTCGGATCTTATCTCTCTGTCTTAGATTTTAAGGGGGAATACACAAGTGGTTTACGAGGTAGTGCTGTAGGTTTTCCCGGTTTTCCTGCAGCTGAAAAGTGAATACGCCACCAAAAATCAGTAAGTCGCCCGGAGCGCCACGGCAAATAATAATAATAGCCGTCCTCTACCCGCACAGGCTATGCCTTTGGGTACACTCTACGAGTGTTTATGGGGGAGTATTATTATTATTATTATTATTATACCTTTCTCCACTACAGTTACAGAATTTGCCAATTCTGTAATCAAATTTGATAACAGAATGGTAACATTCTCGCTCTTGATATTGAACAAATATTCTACACTTGCTGTCTTATGCATTTTGCGTGAATTTCATTCAGTCACTTGGTAAGGAATGAATCGAGGGGGAAACAACTCGTTCATTAGGTGTACATAATAATATTTTCATTACTTCATTACTCATTTTGTCTGAAGCATTAGACCTCTTGGCCATTTCAGATTTACGATTGAAAACGTTTACATGAATCAAAATAGTCAAATCTCATATCATACCCATTCAATAATTTTTCAGAGAATAACCTGGCCTTAAAACTTTTTTTTCTTTATTTTTCATTACAAGTAATTATTCATTAGGTGTACAAAAAACGAAAAGTTGTTTCCCCCTCGGAATGAATATTCTAACAATGTTGTAGCAATAATAACCTTAGCCCTGACTGGCATCATAGTGACAAGATGTGAATTAAAATATGTAAAATTTGTTATTGTGGAAAGGTTCAAAACAAACTTTAAGTTTGACAAGCAGTAATTTTCGTGATGTTTCTGTCAGATGGAAGTATCGAAAATGAATTATAATGCATATTGTTTTGGACGTTTTTCAGACAGCCTCTATAAAATATGGTCAAATCATTCGATGTTACCAAGATAAGGGGGTATTTGAATTCAAGTTAGTCCCATTTTGGTAGCAAAACAATTTAAAAATAATCAATACAAAATGAAAAAAATAGGTATAAGACATTATAGCATTATTATATACAATTTTTGAGAGCTAGATCGCAATATATTATCGTGGAATACACAATTTCAAGTATTTACAGTTCGTCATCTGATCAATCATAACACTTCAACATACAACAGAACCTTCTGCATATTTTTGCTATAAATTGACCATGAAGAATGAAAAATTTTATGAAAACTTTAAGCCCGTATGACACGGTTCAGTGTTTCACTCATAAGTCATAAAATGAATCACTTTTCAAGTTAATTAAGCATTGATAATAATCATTTTCTAAGTGAAAATACAATGTTGTGTGACACTATAAATATAACAGAAATATTCTGACCGGAGGCATGTCCAATGGATCAGTACAGTTTCTCATTCAGAAACTAGATAAAAACTGGATTGTGTCATGCGGGCTTTATTTGAATAGTTATCTTCCATTTTGATATTTTTCTAATCAAATTTTGCGTTAATGAATGCGTAAACTTGTTTTTATTGATGCACTGATTGTCGACTTGTTCCATGATATTTCAAAGCTACCTAATACTATATATGGCAAAAACTTGCTTTTATTTCAGAAACCTGACTACTTAGGAATAGGAACATGATATTTCAAAGTGGATGCTACTTCTTAATATAAGCGGCAATGCTGCAGCTCTGTAAACATTTCACATCCATAGAACTTCAATTACCCAAGAAACCAAATTTTCTTAATAATCAATAATGCTATGTTCCGTTCTCGAAACGGAGTTTGGAATACCCTGTATATATGAGATACTGATTTTGAAACATCATGAAAAAAGTTAAAGTTTATACGATTTATTTTATATTTTACCTTCAGTATTAACAACGAATTACCATTGCATAATACAGATTTATTTGACATATTGGCTTTGCTTCTGTTAACTCCAGAAACGTGTAAGTAGTATGTTGAATGATAAAAGTTTTAATAGTTTTCAAATTGCCGGTTTCACGAACATCCCAAACACGTAATAGGGTATTCATGGAGGAAAGTTTTATGAAATTGCCATAACGTATTGGGCCAATCATTCCACAAACTACTTGAAGATGACGAGAAATAAAAGAAAAACGAACAAGTTAGGGAAAGCAAGTTACATACCAAATTCATGTTTGTTGGAAAATTTTCCACACGAAGTGAAATTTCATTGCCGATTGCAGAGAGTTGCCAGCTCAGCAGTTGGCTAACTTTTTAGGAAGTCTATTCATCTTTAATATTTCACCGATCACTCATCAAAGATGAACAGACCGCTAGCGAAACATTAGAAAACAATTTCGAAACACGAAAGTCTTAGCCATTTTATCAATAATTCTTATGCAGGGTGTTTTATAATTGAATGCTGATTCTAAAGGGCGATTATTCTAAAAAAAAATCCTATCCTATAAACATAGGTCCGCAACCGCTGAGAAACAGGTTGTTGAAATTTAACAAAAATAATAATGTTTTTTCTCAAATAAATATTTTATTTATAATTGTCCTCTATCGTTCTATGAAAATGGTCTCGTTTTTTTTTTTTCGTCCGGCGGACAGTTTTCGATTTAAAAAACAAATTGAATTTCATTGTGACTTATAAAAAATCGCAAGTACAAGCAAATGAAGGCATTTAATTTTTTAAATCGAAAACCGTTAAACAGAAAACAATTACAAAAATTATATTCATTTGGAAAAAAACACGGTCGTATCATTATTTTGAAAACCTTCATCATGTAAAGAATGTATTTTTATGCGTATATACTTTGCATGAAAAAAAAAAAGGAAAACGGTTTCAGAGATATTGGGAATAACTGATTTTTTTTGTTAAAGATTATCACCCTTCAGGATCAGCATTCAATTATGAAACACCCTGTATGTTTTCATCGACTTGATATTCTTCATTTAGCTATTATTAATTTTCGAAAATTTTGCATACGAGATCAAATTTCAACTGCAAAATATTGAAGCGATGCTAGCTTCTTTACAAACAATAGTTATAATATCTTTGTATCGTCTTGACATATCTCATGAATTATTGATTTGGAGAACGAAACACTTAATTTGTACCATTAGCTTACTAAGCTTTCAGCTTCTGAGGACGCCAACTTCGTTGGCGATACGCGCGTCAAGTGAAATTTACGTGGTTTTGGTGTTTTGGGTACTTTTTATTTCTTGAATTGTATTCACACCAAATAATCCAAATGTTTATTTGTTCCATACATTTGGATGTAATTTTTTTAATACTCCAGTTTTTATAACCACTTATTCTCTTTACAACACTTTTTACAAAAAAACTACAACTTTTTACAAAAAAACTACAACTTTTTACAAAAAACTACAACTTTATACCATATATGAATTGAGGTGGTGCTCATAGCACCGGCATGATGGATGTTTTGGAATTTTAATCTCATTTATGTTTTTGCGTCATGGATTCTGTTTCCCCGAACACCAACCACAATTTGCCATTTTCCAATTTTTCTCTTCTTGCCTGGGGTTGAGGTGAACTCCAACTTCCGCCACAAAATAGTGTTATTAGGAAGCATTTTACTCCTCACAGAGAATGATTAAGGAAATCCGGTTTCATATTTTCTGCCTTCCACCAGAACCTGAAATCCATTCGAATAACATTTTTCATGATTACACCTTTTTCTTTTCTGATATAATTGAAGATTAGGGGTAGATTTCAATATAAGATAAGTTAAAATAGAATCGATGGCGCTTAATTTTAAGAAGACGATTTTATACTTTCAAGTAGTTCCTGCTTGGATTTTTCAATTTTATCTCAAAAGTTCAAACTTTCGTTTGACGTAGAGAGGAATAATTGAATAAGATCGAAAAGTCACTTTTACTTTATAGAAAGATTAGAACACTAATCTCACTAGAATTATTTCATTATAAGTGCTTCAGTAATGATGATGAATTACCATTTTCCTTGAAGACGTCGACGTTATTCTGATTTATTATTTGTTCTTCAGTATCCAATAATTAATGAGGTAAAATAGTTCATTATTTCATTTCATTACTCGAAAAATTAATCGTTCACATTCTGGCATCAGTGAATGAGTTCGTTTCATGAAAAGATATTCAAAATTACCTTTTTTATTGTCAGATCTGAAGAAACATCACACATTTTTGAAAACATTGACTTTTAGTGTCGAAATTTTAGGATTTTTCAATTGAAACAGTACAGTTGTGTGCATAAAAAAAGTCGTACATCACACAAAGGTTATTGTGAGCCAGACTAGTCAATCTTAATTGAATTATCAACTTTGACAAGTAGAGTCAAAATTCAAACTAATTTTGTCAGTAACACGCTTTCAAATTTTTTTTAGCTCAATTAGTTAGTGCAATACAATGCAATTAGTGCAATGCCTTGTACGACTTTTTTAAGCACACAACTGTACACTATACATCCGGAACAAACCGGGGACATGAAACTGGAAAAGAGAAATAGTATGAATTTGAATATTAAAAGAAACATTTTTGAAATTGATATCGATGATCCTTATCACCATTTCTGATTTTTTTTTATTATTGATGACTCTCACAATTTCAGATTGTAAAGTTTCTCCATAAGTATTTATTTAAAATATTTTGAAGTTTCTGTCAAATAATTTTAAAGTGTAAGACCAAATGATATGGGTTTGAAATCAATTTATGAAAAATCAATGAAATTTGACTAGATTTTCTAGGCTCATAAGTTAACTTGTAGACTATTGAAAATGATATGAAAATGAAAAATATGAATTGGACTGTGACACCTAGCAAACGGAGTTTACCAACTTTATAGCACAAGCAATTTCATAAAAACAGGTGTTGTGGCTCAATAGATTATAAATAATCCAGCATTATGGGAATTTCCTATAATGAGAGTTTTTTCAGCAAGCATCGAATAGAAAATAATCCAGCCCTAAACGGCTGCCAAATCACCTCTGCCCAATACCTGGCAACGTTTTTCTACAATAACACCCTTCGCTGTTTCTGCCGATCAAAAGTGCTCGATTTTTCTTTATATTTTCCGCAGAATTGAAAAAACAAACGTGTATGGCTCTCAAATTCCAATACAGATCTTCATAATTGAAACATTACTAGAAAAATAATAGTTTGAAAAACTCAAGAACACGCTTCACTGCCAACATGGACTAAACAGTAAAAAATAATTTTCAATGTAAATACTCAAATTTAAAAAACCGTGTGTGCTTTCGATCTATATTCATATGTTTTTTATTTCAATATAACAATACTGAGCGTTCAAGAGCCCAAAAAAACCTTGACAAGCACCCTACGCTTTTTTTAAATTTTTTCAGTCCATGTTGGTAGTGAAGCATGTTCTTTAGTTTTTTCTACCATTATATTTTTATGACTGCAAAATTAAAATCTCCGACCCCGAAAACCCCCAATCAATTTTGAATCGAATCTGACCATAATCACAAAACTCGTCCACTATCTTGGGCTGCCATCTTGCTGACCCCGGCGAAAACCAGCAGACACTAATTTTGAATCGAATCGGACCATAATGACAAATATCGTCCGCCATTTTAGAGCCGCCATCTTGAATTTATGAATTTATAATCTCTGATACCGAAAACTCTTACATATCAATTTTGGATCGAATTGGACCCTTATCACAAATCTCTTCCATCTTGGAGCCGCAATTTTTCTATAACAAAAATGTCATATTGCATTGTCACCAGATTCATGAACACATGTCAAATTTCGAATCATTCGGATATCTGGAAGTGGGTAAAAATCGCATTCAAAGATTCTGTTATATACATCACATTCTTTCCTCTCTCAATTGTTCAACCTGAAAGTTGAGACAATACTTTTCTAATGAAATCTCTCTCATTTATCTTCCCCAGTTTCTTATTCGATTGTGTCTTGATGTTATACCAGATCCATCTAAATGTATGACCTTCCCCGAATGAATTTAATAAGATTTTCGTTCTTGGAAAACCTGCTCCTGATATCGATGATTATCAAACCTCGATAAAAGTGTACGAAATGAATGAAAAACCCTCTACATCATCAATTTTTTATTACTCCGTTTATAATCCACCCTCGTAACAATTTTTACGTGCGAGGTGAAACATAAGTTCGGCTATAAAAGAATCTCAAAGTGGAATGTAATAAAACTACTTTGAATTTCTGCCATAAAAGTGGAGCTCTGGGTTTTTTATTACTCTAGTCGGCTTTGATCAATTGGCAAATCGAATGGATTTCTATATTGTTTCACTTTCGGTTCAGTAAGATTTCACAAATGAACTTGCAGCTCACGGCATTTTGAAAAAATGTACTGGATGAGCATATTACAGAAGGTGTATTAAAAGAAAAGAGTGTTCGTCTCTACCATTATCAGATTGGAAAATAAACAGAATAGTCAATCAGTTACTATGTACCAGTGGTCACGTGACAGGTGTCAAAATCGATTATAAGGTTATCGGACATGCACAAACTTTTTTCCAGAGCCTTTTTTCCGATACTCTAATAATAAACTTATTTCCCATATGGTACATACTTTTAGGCGGTCACTGTTTGTGTCTTTGTTTTTTCTGTTTTTTTTCTGTATATTTGGGAAATAAAGACATCGTTATCCTTTTTTTCCCTCCTCATGAGAAGTTGGACAAAATCAACACAGTCGAATGCCCTGCTGAGATCACAAAATATTCCGGAAGGGCACTCCTTCCACATAAGTTATCACATGTTCATTAATGCAATGCACTTATTGAAGTTTTTGTTGATTTTCTATTAAGAAAACCATATTGATTGTCGGTTGAAATATTCCATTCTCTCAAAAAACTTAACAGCCTATATTCATTATACAGTGCGGCTTTTATAGTCCCCACCCTCTGTTGACTTTTGAACGGTACGACGTACAAACATATCGTGACAAAAATATCGTACAGGGTAGTCAGGGGACATGGGGGTCAAGCGTCATATCGTTAAAAAGGGAATTCCTATCTCTTTACAACCATCTGAATTTTTTTGAATTTCGTTAATATTTTTTTAAAAATTCAAATTCGAAATATCGAATATAAATGCGGATCTGAATACTACCCGTAACTCGATAAATTTGAAAATTGTTCCACATTAAACCAAACATTTTTTGAAGAATATCACTAATACTACTTTTTGAAAGAAGAAACATTGCAATTATTCAACAGATGGCGCAGGAGGCACATCAACTTGAAAATTTCGAAAGGCATTAAAATGAAAATTGAGAAAAAAATTATTAACAAAATTCAAAATTATTCAGATAGTTGTAAAGAGAATTGAATTACCTTTTCAACGATGTGACACTTGACCCCCCATGCCATTTGAAAATTTTGAGTTGATGTGCCCCCCGCGCCCCCTGCCGAACAATCACCATATTTTTTATTTCAAAAAGTAGTATCGGTGAAACCCTCGAAGTTTTCTTTCTGTTTGGTTCACCTCGCCAATACAGCTGCAATGATTAAAATAAAACTTTTTTCAAATGAAACAACACTCTTCTTGTTACTTCTTTATTCGTTCAAATTTGTTATCAAATTCTGTGAACTCGCCTTTAAAAGCTTTGAAGTAGAGAACAATTTCAGGACCATAATAATCGTAACTAGTTCAACGCTCTGTCTGCTCTACGCTATAAATTAGCTCGTGCTGAATAGTCAAATTATAGCCATGCAGACGAGAAGCTCTAATTAACTATCCCAACGTATGCAAAATGTTCTAACTGAATTATAAAATGATGTTGGCTCCCTCCTGAATACGAGTGAACCATAATATTTACTTAGGATGCCGAAGTCCAACTATTCGAAAAGTAATCTAAAATAGAGCGCATTGCTTTGAAGGACTAAGTTTTTGTGGTTTTATTTTTATAATGTCTCTGAAATTATTTCGTCATAAGAGAATTTCATTGGCAATTTCCCTCATATTATATAAACAAATCAAATGCCATAATTTTCTCATTTCGAATCAATGAAAACAGGACTTTTTGAAAACACTGCCTCCACCACGTACTTAGTATTTTAAAAACGGTGTTTCGCTTCTAGCTTGTGTATACATTTCCAGTTACGACTATCTCGGCAAATATAGAAATGTCAGTTTAACGGTTCAACTCTTCCACTGACATCAATTACACAAGATGAACCGTTCCTGCAATACGCATTTAGTCCATGATAATCCCAACCAGGATCAGAATTACTTCACTATTTTTCCGTCACCTGTCCTTCATTTAATTGCAGTTGTCTTCTCGAAAGCTGTCGAATCTTCTGTCACAGTTTGGTCGCCCGACTGTAGGGTTCTCGTAGTTTTTCCAAACTTCAGAACAACTGTTCGAGGTGATGACATTTTGCGCAGTCTGTACGGATGTTGAAAGACCAGAGTTCAAATCTGGGTCAGCTGACCGCGCGTAATTACACTGTAATCACACACACCGACAAACCTATAAAAACATCACGTAGCCTTGATTCTTAATTTATCAGTATTCATCTGAAGACGATGGCGGATACAAGCAATTGAAACGTTGTGAAACGGTGTGAAAAATCTAAAGAAGTAGCAATTTTTCAACCATCAAGATAATTAATGGAAGTCCGGAATATTTCTAGCTGGGTGGGAATTTTCTAATATTCTATAACAGTAGACTAGACCCGACCTTCCATCTCATTAATTAATTGAAACTAAATTATGTAACCGGGAACGTACCCTTATACGTCACATTCAGGCGCCACATACCACAACGCCGAAAAAATTACAGCAGGGCATATATTAATAAAGATGCCATCCATAAATAACTGCTCTTCATGCAAAACTGCCAGTTTCATTCAAAAATCTTCCCTGATATTGTGTGATGTAAAGGGGAGCGTTCGGAAACGGGTTGTGGGTGCGTGTTGCAGAACAAAAACGGTCGAAAGTTCGTTTAATTCATTTGCGCGGCGCACTGGGATTTTTGGGCGCCATTGTTCCATTGTTATTAATGGAAATGATGCTCGAGGAGTGTTCATTTGGAAATGAACTGAGCATTCCACGGAATAAATCACAGTTGATCTACCAGGTGTCCCAACTTAGGAACTCTTGAATCCTAATTCATAGCGCAGGTCAGCATACCATTAATTTGGTTAAAAACCATTTTATCCAGCAAATTACGCGGAACACATTTTAATCCAAGCAGTTTAATCTGAGTTCGACTCCCAGCGCGGTCACCGGTTCCGTGCATGTCATCACACGATTAAAGGCAAGTGCTACGTCTTCCCTAGCTTGCCCGAGTCTCTTCTTCTGAGATTAGCTCTTAAGGATGCAGCCGGTTGAAGGATAAAACAATTTTAACACTTTTTTAAGCTACACGGTGAACCATGACTTAAAATTATGCAGTGTACTCACTCCACCAAAAGAAATGGAGAAAGAAGTAAATTTTTGAAATGGGATGAAAAAAAATATTTTTTTTTTCATAGGTGAAGGAACGCGCTGCCCCTGGATGAAAACAATGAGTGAACAGTCACAATTCTGACTGAAGCTGATGGTTTGAAATTGAGTTTAGGCATATCTCTCAATATGAAAATGCAGAAATAAAACAGAATCGCTTATTTCATTCAAAGACCCAATTGGACATTTTAAAAACATAACAATGCACCATGAACGTTGAGGTAAATGTTCGACTGTTGGTGTCGAATGACCTACAATCATATGACAATATTCGTGAGACGTGAAAACTTATTGAACAGTATCGATTTACGATGAAAATAAGAATACAAAAATTGTACACCTCATTGCAAAATCGAGGAGCAGTGAATAACAGCCATCGCCGATTTTGTATGCGGAAATTGTAACATCGCACCACTGCATTGCAATTTACTAAATTTTTCACGGAAGCACGATTGCGGTCGGACTTAGATTATATCCTAAAACTCCAGTCATGCAGCCTTGAATGTTCTCTTATGAAAAAAAGTTGGTTAAATCATCACTGATGGCTCTAAAATTTCACAGGTGCTTTCGCACATGATAGAACAGTACCTCATTTGATTGTCGATAAGAAGTGGTAGTTCACCCTATCTGTGAGATTTTCAGATGTCATTATTAATGAAAAATTATTTCCACAAAAAAATCATCTCATATTGGCTAAGTGCGCTTTCTCAGTCAGCATTCACTGATATCTCAACACCAAACAGTAGTGGCATGAAACCCATCAGGAGAAGTATAGGTGCATCTCAGCTTACAATTATAAACACAAACACACAGTTGACACACAGTATCATTTTTTTATGTACATTCTGGAATTGGGAAAAACGAGAAAACGAAATTTCAAGCATTGTATGAGCTCATCTCAACTAGGACATCTAATATCATATTATCCATTATTCAGATTGAAAGTTCCACAAAGTTACAGTGTATGATTTTCCAATTGCCTTAGGCAAATATATCACTATATCCTGGATTCCGCACATACAGGGTGGGGCACCGAAAACGAAACAGACCGAATATCTTCAAAACGCATGTGTTGTGAAGAAAATGCAAAAACACGTCGATTTTTAATCCAAGGGGGACATCTTCCTATCATAATCTCAACTGTCATACCTTTCCCCCCACCCCTTGGTCGCTATCACCCAATCAATTTGAATAGGGAAAGTACTAAGTGTGACACATCATTAAAAAGGTAATTTCATAAGGAATTCAGCCATGTCAATTTTTGCTACCTAACTTTCTTTTTTGGCGCCCTCTTGCGGGAAAAACAACTGTTCCGTATTCCAAATTATGATACTTCATTTGCAAGCTAATTTAACATAAATTCGGTGACAATGCATTATGGAAAGTTTCTAAGGGAAAAAATCAAAATGGCAGATCCAGAACGACGGACAAGATTTCAAATCTTGTCCGTCGCAACAAAAACCTCTAACGATCGGACTATTAGCTCTTTTTTACTTCTGCTACAGAGACTTGGCGGCAGTAAAGGTGAAGCTCTCACAGTAGATGATCCTCCTCCTTCCTAGGACTTTATCTATCTTCCCTATGGGGGCACACACATCCAGGAACCCCTCTGGTTGTGAGACTTGATGCCAACGCCCACAACACATTAGGGACAGCAGTGACACAAACAGACGAGGTGAGTTCATTCTAGAATGTCTAATGAGGGAAAACTTCGCAGCCTCTAGGATCCCATTTGAGGACATTAAGCAGGTTACGAAGAAGTGGGATCTTTGTGGAAGAATACCCAAGGAAAGATGATGATGATGGGACCAACCAACTGGCTATCAAAACAACTTCTTGAACTGAGCCAACACTTTCTCAAGAAGGTGATAGGACTCGTAACAAGGACTGCTAATAAAGCTGTTTCAGATGTTCGCCTCATATTTTTCACTTGATAGAAATGTTTGGACTCAAGGGCACTTCCACACTGTCAATTTCAATTATACCATAAAATCAGAGTAATCCGTAATATTTGCTGACCAATACTATAGTTGAAGACCACAAGCTAGTAAATTTTCATGTTGTTGATTTTGTCTGCTACTTTTCCACTTAAATGGAATTATTCTCAGAGCAAACGGAATTGTCATACATCTCTGGTGTGAAGTTAAATTATTGTTTTACGTTCCACTTACGTCGCGATGCCTATTGGGGAGTTTATTGGCATTAAAGTTGAAAATAAGTAACTAGCTTTCAAGACGCATTATCGAAGAAGATTTTAAAATTAAAAAGAATACAAACAATGAACGAATTATTGTGAATCGGTGACACAGTATTTCAATCACACTATCTCTAGTTTGGGATTATATTAGAGGACGTACCTTTTGATTATGACAGGAACATATCTTTTAATATGACACTGAATTCAGTAGTTATAGACTTGGACCCAACTGGTGAAATCATCATATTTCATATTCTCGTTGTGGTCAGATAGAATTCATAGGTTGCATTCAGCTCTCGAAACACCAAAGACACTTACCTGAAAATAAAAATCAATTAAACAATCATCAAAAGACAGAAATATTTGAAATTTGAGTCTTTTTATTCAATACTCTGTATCAGAAATTATTTTTCCTCTTTGTATTTTCCACTCGAATATGAAATCGCATTTCATAATAAAGTTCCAGATTATATTACAAATCAGGCTAAACACGGGTTTCATTTCTGTCACTGGCACATTCATTCCGAAGCAGAAAAATTAATAATAGCGAATACCTCTCGCTATATTACGAATTGCCGAACAACTTTTATTCGCATCTCTTAATAAGGCCATATTTATAGGGAACACTTATTAATAGAGATTGAATCGTGAAGTTCAAGTTGAAGTCTTCGAAAACGTCGATAAAGTAATTGATCAGTGCTGGGGTTTAGATGGTTGATTTTGGGTTTAATATTATTTCAATCTGTAGATATATAGTTTCTTTATAGGGTCTTTTCGTAAATCTGTATATAAATGATGAAATTCTCCAAACGACATACGTTTCTTGTTTAAGGGGTGTATCTTCATACTTTGTATAGGTATAACTTGTTAGAACTTGAATTCAGAATAATATCTGCCCATTCCTGCAGTTCCTCTTGTGTTCCGTAAGACAGGTGATTATGGACCTTTTTGTCATACAGCTACGAGAAATGTGGTGAACACCTGGAGTAGAGATGCTCTTCCCTGTGGTATGTGTTGTTTTGTGTCCTCTGCTCTGTTGGTGTCTCTTTTTCGTATGGTCCGTTGTATTTCTTGCGGGAAATACACATTATTACCCAATGGACTTTCCAAGTGACTCAGTTCTTCATTAAGATGTTCTGGTTTACATATTGGTGAAGCCCAGTTCGTCAGTCTTTTTATTACACTCCTCATTTTTGTTTTCGTCTTTTCCATTCAGCTTTTCTATTCGGCTTGTTTTCAACAAGTAAATCAAGGAAAGCAATCTACTTGTTTTTTTCTGTTTCTTGCTGTGAACTGGATCTTCGCATTCATGGAGTTGATATGGTTGTGGAATTTTCTATGACTACGGCTTGCATCTTGCAGATTTCAGTTGTTAGAGTTTCTCCATAAAGAAGTTAGCCACGACCGGACTCAGATGGTTCCCCATAGCAACACCGTCGATTTGTTCGTAGAATCTCTCGTTCCATTGAAAGTACCTAGTGGTGAGGCAATGTCGAAAGAGAGTTATGGATTTATCTGGGAATTTCTGGCTTATATAGTGAAGTGCTTCGTTGATGCTTACAGCAAAACAAACTAGCTGAACATTTGAAATTGCGCGTACGTTCATGGCGAGTGCCTTATCACTGGATATATAAGTCCATTGCCCGACGTTTTCAGCTTGTTTGTTGAACTGTACTTTCGTAACCAGTGAGGTTACAAAAGTGAAGAGCATATCCTTGTGCCCCAAGGTGATTTTTCTAATCTTCTCAATGAGGCGGGTGGAATCTCTGATATATGTATCAGTTTGGCCAATGTATGGGTTCAGTAGAGAGGCTAGTTATTTGCAATGCTTAATGTTAGCGACCCAATTGCACGGACGATTGAAGTACAACCTTGGTGGTAGTGCTTCCCACTTGCGCAGATTTTATTGTGTCTGAGGATCTGTCGAAAAGCGTCTTATAATTTCGTTTGTCTTTCTGATAATCTTCGTTGTCGGGTCGTGTCTTAAATTCCTGAAGGATAAGGATGTTATTTGTTTCGTTGATATAGTCTTCCATTTTCATCACGACCCTGGCAATACCCTTGACTGCGGAAGAAATTATTATACTGTCATCCACATTCAAGCTTTTGATTGCCTCCTTTTCATTGTGAGTTGTGTTGCTTCTGGATGGTTTTGCACGAATTAATAACTTTGCTGTTTCGGTTCGCATTTTCTCCACAACTTCCTTGTTAGCGTGCAAATCCATGACTTGAGGTATAAGCAAACAAAAACGGTATTGAAATTCAATGAACAAGCGCAATCGAGGCTCAATGAGGTCATATAAGGGTAAGCACAATAAAAGAAGGAATCAGCACAGACACCGAATCAGACAGGCTGAAAAGAACGTTTCGTCCGTTACCACACCGCATTTGAAAATATCTACCGCAGATAACGTTGTGAAAATTTTCCTCAAGACCACGACCAACAGACCCGAAACAACCGAAAGTTCAGAGATTATCTGTCGTGAAGGTTTCCTCTTTCCATATATAATTTCCATATATTGACGTTATTTTCTGTGTCTGTCTACTAGCGAGTTATTTTGTATATACCACAACTTGTTCCATGTACGTATTATACAACAATATAAACAATTTGCATGTAATAATCATATAGGATACAGATGGCCAAAATATGATAGACAATCAATAACATTGTCAAACCGGTATTTCCATAACAGGATCATTCGATCTATTATCCCACGGTGTGCCGCAAATTTGGTATAATTATACACATCACCTATTGTGTTGTAGCTTTCTTGTTTTCAAAATAATGCAATTCAATTACAACCAAAATGTTAGAACATATTCGATGTCAAAATTGTTATTCTATGAAATTAATCGAATGAACTTTTTCATTTGTATAAATATACGCAGTTGTGCAACTTAGTTTATCATATCCAAAATCAATCTAATTCGATCATCAAGTCTCTTGTCTTTATATAGGGATAAATTCAGTGAATCCAGGAAAACTTTCCAACTCAAAAACTTTTTCTTCGTCTTACAGATTGCATAACTTTTAACAACGCTTTTTTTCTTACGTTCATATATCAGCTCACAAATCCAGGAATGAACAGGAGCAAAAAGTTAAAACTTTGACGATGAAAAACTGTTTTAATTTTCTCAAGATAAAACCAGTTTCACATTGCCCAATGTCGCTAGAAATACTAGCATTAGCTTTTCAGGGGTGATAATAGTAAGAGTACTCGCAATACTAATTTGCGTATTGTCCGATTTGCTTGCCTCCTCCTCCCGCTTATTAAGCCTAGCACAGCATACTGGTGAAAAGATGTCTCCCGGTGTATTTAGAGTAGTTCAGATCAAATTTGGTAGTTATAACAGATTATTAGTGTTTGATTTAATCAAACGTTACGTGATTATTTTATTCTTCTAAACTGAACTTAATTGCTTTGTGTTAACTAAGAGCAGAAGGTACCCAGGATTTGAACCCAGCATGGACAAGCCTGCCTTTCTGGCCTCCAGCGATGTGATCTATACGATAGGAGAGCCCTGGAGTATTCTTTCTTCACTAAAGCTATCCGGGGCAAGTGGCCTTCATACGTTAAACAGAGGTGGCGCCCTAATAACCTGGACTCGGCGCCAAAGTTATTCGTAACGAAGAAAGAGCATTACAATAAAGCAGGAACCACAGTAACAAGAGCGTACGGGAAAAAACTTATTGGTATGAAATCATTTATATTTTTCTTCATATTAAACTGTTTTTTTTCACAGGATTCCTCGCACCAATGTAGGAAAGACAGATCATGTCCCAAAAGATGTTTCACTGAAAAATAGACCAGAAGACTTTATCTGTTTGAGTAGTTGCTTCGGTTTGTGTCATGTGTCGCTGGGGAGTTACAAGAAGGACAAGCAAAAGGATTTGATGGATAATACATATAATTCAGTTTCCATTGGTTATGAAACTAAAAACGAAGTTTTCGAATCAGGAACAGAAAGAGGAGGATAACGTCATGATAGCAGAAGGAGTATTATACTATGCTGCAGTCAGAGGAACAAGATTCTCATGTGAATTATTGGGTACTGAATATTAAACGAGCAATTCCTTCAGAGTGAAAACCAAAATTAGCTATTGCAGATTCATTAGAAGACAATATATCTCGAACCACATGTATCAATCAAGCCAATGGCAATCATTGTTTAACAAATTATGAAATGGTCTGAATATGAATCACAATGTCGACAAAATGGGTATAATAGGACAGCGACAGAAAATTTGTACATATTTCTACAAAGCTAGTTTTTTGTCACTTTGTTGTTTCATAAGTTATCAAAATTTCTAATTTCCAAAAAACAGAATTTTGATCAAGTATAAATTACCCTCATTTTTGACATTATCAATATGAATTATTGAAAAAATCTGTGAAATATTCAGAACAATATTCAAATTTGGAATCCCAGCCAGAGTAGTTTAGACTTCATCAAAATTCTATTTTTTGTTCTCCCCTGTTCAGTGTTTGGAAATTCTAAAATGTTGACAACTCATATGAAGTTATTCCGCAATGAACCAATTTTTTATGAACAAATCTTCTTTTCTGACAGATTTTTGGTTCTGACGATTTTGAGAAACAAAAAATGTATGGTTTGACAAATAAAAAAAAAATAGGTAAGTTCCTGAATTCTCACCGGAATTATAAATTCACAAGAAGAAATAATTCTTTATAAAATCATTAGTTTTCAAGCAAAATCGATACTGTGATTAGGAGCTATCTACCTTATTGGCGCTCCCAGCTATGTAATTTCGTTACGGACAGGTGCTTCGTTATCTCCACTATCGCTCTTGAAAAATATATGTCCACACACCCAGAATGTGCGGCGCAATACTAAAATTTGATTTTCTTGATGAGGCACTGATGGAGCCTCTTTACACTCTCCACTTGCTGTAACACTTAAACGCGAAACAACGTGGACAAACCAAAGTAACAGTCCAATTCACTAAAAGTAAAAGAGGAAACCTATAGTTTATACTGATATGCCTGAAGAAGACCAGATTTCAGCTGGGTATAGAAGAAAATTGAGGAAGCAAGCAAAGAAAAATATGAGAAGATGGCAAAAAATCAATAAAACGCAGAAGATAGAGAAGATGCAGAAAATGAAGAAGACGTAGATGAAGAAGATGAAGAAAATGGAAAAAGATGAAGAAGATGAGGTGAATGAGGAAGATGAAGAAGGGGAAGGGGATGTAGTAGATGAAATAGAAAATGGAGAAGATAAAGAATATGAATAAAATGAAGATGAAGATTGTATTCGTGTAGTTTTGCTACAAGCGTACATTATTAGTGAATCAGGAAAATGCGGGGGGTGTAATGACTTGAATTAGAAAGTTCATCATATTAAATAGAACATGGATTTTTTTGGAAATACGAGCTAAAAGCTGATTCTTTTTTACGCAATGATAGAAAATGTTTCATCACCGATTATGACCATGCCATATTGATTCTCAACAAATGATGTGTACCTTTATAATTCATAAATATGATTATGAAATATTATAGAAATATTAATTTATTTTCACATTTCTTAGGATCTTGCAATGTTTCCCTAACAATACAGAATTTGTTCTATCTAGTAAACTGGAAACAAAATTGGGATTTATACTGTGGAGTAGAAAAGAACGGTAATGGCCAACCAAGATTAGAATAGTTCTAGAAAAACGATTCCACCGTATGCCTGAAAATATCAAATATCAGACGGAAAAAAACGGAAAGTTTCCAACGCTAAACGTTTGTTTCAAACAGTTCGTAGCAATTCATAAGAGGCAACCCTCGTATGTCAACAATGTTTATTATTATTTCTACTTTCCTAAACAGAAAAACATACTCCTAATGTTTCTGGAACGTGTTCCTTGGCAAAACTTCATTTCTTTGCTGAAATAAATCAAAAAAAGTCTGTAGAAACACTCCAATATCATTTCAATAATATATATCACAAAGTGAACTAGGAGTTTCCACATATACGACGACTTGAAATCGGTCAGACATACGGAAATAGAAAAAAGGGGGATTCGCTTCCTTCTATAGTACTGCGAAACTTTTATCATCGAACGGGAACCTGTAAAGTTTCCGCTGACTTTGAGACAGTTTGAAATGGAAAAGTTACAGATGTGCAAGCTAGGCCATCCTTATCTCTTTCTCTTTATTTTTGGAACTTTTGCTTCAAAGACAACGCCTTTGGAGTGATTATTTCATAGAAATTGAGAGCAAATATTTTTGTTTTGCCTATAATAACTGAGTTGTCAAGTATGATACAAGGTGTATCTCTGAAATGGAAAGAATTCTGTTGTGGAATATTCTTCCATATTTTTGGTGAAAATCGATTGGACTAAATGTATCGACCAAATAAAATCAAAAGATCGTTCATTCAAAATTTCAATATAACATGTCAGGTATCTGATAATACAAAATATCAAAGGTCATAAATTGAAATAGGGTGTATATAACATGTTCAATGCACTGCACAGTTTGAAACCTTTGATATATAGTATTCAATGAATGCAATGGAGTTTTGTTTATCCCAACACCAAACCACTATTTCGGACACTTCGACATGTGTTTTAGTCTTTAGTCACCAAGTTACTATCAAATAGAGGAAGACTAAACTATCATACCTTAATTTTGCATATATACACTCCAGTGAGTTTACTAGTTTCCTAGTTACTAGTATAAAATTATATGCAAAAATAACGTAAATAATTCTGCAAAGAGCGAAATCAAGCTGATGAAAATTATGAAAAAAGGAATTCGATTTCATCTGATGGGGCGTGTCAAAAAATTTACCATATTTTGAGTAAACGAAAAAATTGAAAAATATTTAATTTTAAGGAATCTTCATTTCAAAACGAAACTAAAATAATGGGACAAGAAAAAAATCACACAGCGCTCTGGTTACAGGGAATTCGAGAAAAACATGCAGCAACACAACATTTGAAGAGCCAGAATCAACTCGATAGAAACTGATGGACCCGTTATTCGATGTGTGAAATTCTATACATTATAAAAAACACATTTGGTGTCTCCAGAGTCTTCAATTATTCCAGTCGTCATTTGAGAATTGTACTATTGATTTGAAACTTACCATTCCATAGTTTATTAGCGTTTAGATCCCAACAGATTCAATAATTGCTTGCTCGTATTTTGTTAATGAACGGCTACAACTTTACAGTCGAAAAGGTATGGTAGTTGTCGTTCTTCAATTAGATTGAGGTCATAACGATTCAATCGAATTTCTTTACTACAGATCGCGTTAACATGAAATGTAAAAATATGCTGATTTTCTTTTCCATATGAATGCATGTGTACAAAAGAAACCGTACTAATATATGCAAACCATCGTTCCTGTGTCAAAGTTAGCACGAAGATACATTTTCATCGCATGCCTAAACTCCCATTTTTGTAGCATACGCGGAGCTGCGCCATATTTTAAAATAAAAATGAGCTTACGTACGGAATGATGCAATTTGCTCCACGTCAGAAAATGAATTATTGAATAAAGAATTGAGTGATCTGTATCCACAATCTAAATATTATACCAGAGTTTGGGGTTTCTAGAGAAAGTTTGAATAATACCTCCCATATCCGGTCATTTATGAAGTCTTTTGGAAATATGTTACCGGTTCATTTTGTGAAGTGAACACCATTTATGTTTCAAAATAATAACGTCTGGAATTTTGTGTCAATTGGGATAAACCTTCCACTGAACGGGGTATAAGCCGTTCAATATGATAACTTTGTTATAGCATATAAATGACCTCCAGCATTGTTCAAGTTCCAATAATGTAGACAACCCGCATTGATTAGTGAGTATCAAATGTCGGCTACCTGCGGGACAGTTGAACTAATTTTACATGATGTACTGTTCTGTCGCTGAATCACGGAATACCTAACTTCTGCGGTCAGAACGCAAAGCCGTAAACATATTTCCTATGATGTAATGTGCAAACCAGCTCAATTTTCAAGAGAGATGTTAATTATATCATTCAAGTGGAATGTTCGACTGTGTGTGTTATTTGAAACCAGTTCTGAGGAATTTGCAACACTAAGGGCCGGTATTATGAAAATGTCTGAGAGTTAACTTTAATTTTAACAGTCAATTTAACTTTTACTCTAGAATATCAGTTTTATAAAGGTCCCGGTCCCATTTTTTATTTCAAATTTGCTTCAATGTGTGCAGATTCTCTGAATAATCGAAATCGGTTTTTGAATTATATTTCATTCCACCAGTTGAAATAGTCTAACCGATATCTAAACATTCTTGGTCGTCCTGGGCCTTCAACCAGTATCTTCATCGTCGGTTGAAAGTTCCTCAAAAATAAAGTGTATATCGTTTTAACAAAGTCAGAAAAATAATACAACAATAAACTCAAGTACGTGCTAAATTATTGACAGAAAAACTGTCGAAAACCATCATTTATTATAAACTTAACTTCTACTGATACCCATTCCACCGGATAAAGTTAACTCCTTCATCTAGAAGTTAAATTATACCTGTTCGCTGTAAGAATGTGTTTTGTGTGAATGACTTAAGCGCGCGTGGTGAAATGGGCTCAAGAGAAGCTGCCACAACTCGAAATAAAAACTGATGCCAAATCTATTGAAACTACTCTTTCCCACTCTCAGTCAAATACCAGCCAATGAGTCTGATGTAGACCACCATGTGGAATGAGTCTGATGTGAACCATTAAAGTGAGACGATTTTCGCCATAGTTTTCGGCTTCTGGCGAAACGACTTTCATTCGAAAAGGGAAAAAAAACATTCTTTTTGGTGGTTTTAATCATAGGGGTCAGTGGTGAAATGATGGACACACTGCTCTCTACTTTGAAAACTATACTGGCGGCAAAAATCTCAGACTAACGCTATGGTACTTGGGCACAATTGTCAGTCACTCCAAGGATGTGGGAAGTTGAAACAGGGCCAACTGAGATATCCCTTAAGAAAAAACAATAATAATGATAATAAATTCGAACAGGGCGGGGATTGGCGCAGTGGTAGCGCCGGGCTTCGTGATCGAACGGTCACTGGCTCGATCTCCAGGCAGGGCAAGATTTTTCAGTTTTAGATGTAAATCTGTTTGAATCTTATTGCTGGCTGGGGATAATCGTCCAAGATTCACTGTTGCGTTAATAATTAACAGTGCTGCGTATGGAGTTAGTAACAAGGCTTATCCAGAACACGTGGCTAATGACCACAGCAGTCGATGCCAACTCACCAAGGAAAGGAAAAATCGAACAAAGTGCCCCCTTGTGGAAATTTTTAAAGAGAAGGTTATTCCGATATATTGATGCAACTCTCTCACATGCACGATTAGGTAATGGACGGCTATTATTATTTGGCGTAGCATTCCGGGCTACTGATTTTTAGTTGCACATTCAGTTTTCAGCTGAATTCTGCATTACAATGACATGACTTTGAAGTTCACGAATATAACTCGGTCGATTCAGATTTCTCATCCACTGAATGAATGAATATTCATGATAAATTATGATTATTGCACGAAATCGGTTGAACAGAGTGAATGGAAATGTAATATTCAACAAATGGAAATTACTTAGAAATATTGTCTAGTAATAAAAACTAATAATAGTTTCGTCAATGAAGCAATAATTAACCTTCAACACTTCGCCCTCTCGAATATTGATTATTTTTTATTCTTGAAGTTTTGATTACACAGTAACGATTATCGAAGGACCTCCATCATAAAACCCTCCTCTTCAGTATAACTTGAATAAAATATTCATCAACTTTAGACACACTTCCCGCTAATTATAGGGAGAAAGTGAGCATTAATAATTAAAAGGAACGAATTATCCTCTTTTACAAAGGCTATTTCCCATGAATTCATATTCTACCATAATATATTCAAGGGATACTTATAAGTTATACAACTAGCCTAGATTTGTTATGTTTTTAAAAAAACGTAGAAATATTTCACATTTCCTCACTATCCCCAACTTTTCCAATGTGTT
The DNA here is from genome assembly GCA_958298965.1 of Chrysolina haemoptera. Taxonomy (NCBI): domain Eukaryota; kingdom Metazoa; phylum Arthropoda; class Insecta; order Coleoptera; family Chrysomelidae; genus Chrysolina; species Chrysolina haemoptera. The sequence continues at coordinate 26,700,416 of OY282591.1, read as the reverse complement.
TATTTCAGACTCATATGCATTAAATGAATTCAATTTTGATCGGATGCTTCATTTGTTCAAAAATACACCATCCACTATTTCGAGTTATAAAAGCAAAATGGTATTTTTGATGGAATTACCAAATATTGAAAACGAACAAAGTATGATCCCAAAACTATGATTCGACAGAGATGGAATGATAAAAAAATGATTGAACGATGAATACATATTAATATCCTCTGCATTCTGCAAAGTCATTAGTGCAAATATTCCCAAAAGCCGTTGTGAAAATGTAAATATTGAAAATCATTCATGTGTTATTGAAAATGGTATTAAATGATGTTCGTTATCGAATTGAACTCCGATTTTAAAATTCATCAAATATGTTGTGTTTCAAATTACGAAATACACTGTAAATGAAGTGAATAACACGTCACGAATGTCTGTTATAAAAAAATAACTGGATATATTATTTCTGAAAATTATCCAAACGCCTTGGAAGTCGGTTAATTTCTTTGTCGTAAAATTCTCCGCTTGGAGTAAACATATGATGAATATCGAGTTTTGATAATCCATAAAGAAATAATTAGTCACAGATAAAGGTCAGATTTTCGGAAACGAGTGTTTGCAATACCACGAGTTCGTTAGGAAGAGTGGTGTTACCTTGAAGCAATTCGATAGAGATTTCTGACAGAATTTTCAACAGTATTGTGAGCACGAATGGTATTTATTGAGATACTTTCACAGACCAACAAAGTAGAGAAAGTCTCATTTTGGGAGATTTTTTCATATTGAGTATTCTGCTTAGTGGGGGTGTTGAAGCACTGCGACCTATTAGTCCCCTTCTGGTACCCAGCAATGTAGGATGTTTCAACGACTAGAATAGTTTCTCTATCCAGCACTATGACTTACTTTTAAAGAGTTCAGTATATCGGATGGCTTCAGGTTATGTGGATCTCTCTCTTCTATTTGATAATCTCCGAGATATCTTACCCTCGGGTTTAACAGGGTATAGTATATTCTGAGATAACGTGCATACAAGTTTGGTCATCGTAACCAAACCAAGTTCAATAGATGATGTAAAAAAGCAACACCTCGACCAAAGATTCCATGCAACTGGAAGAAATAGCAAACCTGTTTGATTGTTGTCAGACTAGTTCAGACCCGACTCCCCTCCCCGGAACGAGCATTGGCTCTAGTGTAGGAGGGAGGATGGTGCGTCATGCGTTTATTTTCTTCGGACCCGATGAGACCGTCTGGTCGGGAGAAATTCCGCTTCCATGTAGGACCGGGCTTACCCTCCACTCCAGTGTGTCCCGGAAACCACAGTTTCTCTAGGTACTCCTACTCGATCTTGGGCTTGATTATATGGGAGTTCGCTGCTTGGCTAATCTTTTGTGTGCGAAAATTTATTTCTATATTGAACTGGACGCATTTTCCAATAGCGTAGATTTCCGCTTGGAAATGCAAGAGGATTGACCTAGTGGAATATGTAGTTATAGGCCCATATACTCCTAGTCCAGTTCGTTCTGTTATTCTGGATCCATCTGTGTACCATTTGATCGAACTTTTCTTGAGTCTTGGGATGGTCTCTTTGTTCCATTTCCCATTCACTTTTGATACTCAGTTTTGTGTTGAATTCTTTCACAAAGCTAAACTTATTTGCCATCCCATCTTGGGGCATATCCCAGGTTTGGTGATTTCCAGGAAATAGTCGACCTAAATTAGTCAAAAATGTTTTGCGTTAAAACGTTTTTGATTTCTTGGTGTGTCACCAACCTTACGCTTCACTCTGACGTCGCGTGGTTTTAACTGTTGTTTTTTTTATTGTCTAACTTCACCAGCTCCCAAATGCTTTGTCACTACCTATATGCGGTTTTGAGACATTCATGAATTATCGGTCGGCAACGACATCATTCCTCAGTATGTTTGTTAACTCAGTTCACTATAGTTCTGATATTTGATTTCACCTTGCTTGATGAGAACAAAAAGTATTTTACCCCTTCACCACACAAGTAATTTAATTCCTAGATGCGCATTTCGATAACAAAGTTACCTTCATCAGTAGGATTACTAAACAGTTTAGTAGGATTGTTTAGTAATCCTAGACTGTTTAGTAATCATAAACAGTTTAGTAGGATTGTTTAGTAATCCTAAACTGTTTAGTAATCCTACTAAACTGTTTAGTAATCCTACTGATGAAGGTAACTTTGTTATCGAAATGCGCATCTAGGAATTAAATTACTTGTGTGGTGAAGGGGTAAAATACTTTTTGTTCTCATTGAGTGACACCACAGGCGTCCAATATCCCATTTTCGATTCACCTTGCTTATTAAAAATGTTATCATTTGCTCCTCCGTTAATTTTTTTGTTATTGAATTTTACATCCTCATGTCCCAATATTATCTGAAAAAAGGTTTCCTTTGCCCTAGTCAAACGCTTTCTCGTTCTTTTTATACAAGTGTTTCGTTGAAGTAACATTGTGAAGATCGTCCTGAATCATGTTTACTTTTCCAGCATGTGAGCTTATTGATTTCAGTCGGCTGTGGAAAATCCAACAAACATTTGATATGCTGGGTCAGAAAAGCCAATATATTGTTATCACAGTAAGATCAACATTTTTCGTATATCGATGTGTTCCAATCTTGTCTACACGACTGTTCGAGAGATGCGGGGTTCGTTTTCCAGTTCTGTGTATTCTTCTCTTCTCCAATCGTTTTATGATATGATTTTTTTGAGATTTTATTTGTGAATCTCGAGAACTAACTATTTGTGATGGTAAACCGGCCATGTCAATAGGATGTGAAATTAATTAAAATTTTTCGAAACCAGTCTGAGAACGAAATTACTGTTGGTGAATTACTGAAAGAACCTTTTTCAGATAACACAAAAATAGAAAACTTAACTTTTCTTCGAATGAAATTCCTTGGGCCGGTTGAATAATGCTTCGTTCTAACGTGAGATTATGGTCACTGTCGATTTTCTTCTCGTGGAAGGTTTCTTGAAAGGAGTATCAAGAAGTATATTGTATGAACTAAAAATTAATGAAACACTAACAACGCTTGGGCTAATTGAGGGGCAACAACCTAGACTACTCCAACAAAATGGAGGCCATTAAAATCGACACATCTGATATGCTTCCGTACAAAATGACTTAAACGTACGCCTTTTATTTAGCATACAATACTATCATACAAGATGAGGAAGACATATTAAAATCGGTTGGGTAATGGACTATATGGGGAGAGACCGAGGCAGGATATCAGAGGTAATGGCAATCCATAGTCATTCTCTTCAACAATCAAGTGGCAATGGAGGCCCTGCAGAAATTTTCTTCCAATTAAGTCTGAAAAACAAACAAAAACCTCAACGACACAGGAGCAGAGAACAAGGTGAAACTGATCTGTGTGCCGGGTGCCTGTAAAATCCCGTTTGGGGACTTGGAGCAGCACATTTAGAAATTGGTTAACAATCATCATCAATCATTCTGGGAGAACCGATCGGCCATCAAGACGGCTGGTGTGACTGAGCCGACAATCTTTCAGGAGACTGGTATGACTCCTGACGCCACCTAAGAAAACATCTTCATCTGCTGGGAATACACCAACACTCAACACTATGCAGGTTCTGTAACGAGGGGGACGAAACAGCCTTCCACATACTGTTTGAATGCGAAGCTGTCGTTCGAATGAAGAGGAATAAGTATAATCGAACACTATAGTGCAGAAGATATCATACCACACAAACGCCTCGTGAGAAAAATCCAGAAATTCATCAGGAGATTAGGAGCACTCAAAGGACATACCTAACAGAGGAGAGCAGTAAGTTTCTACGCAGGACTGCATGTATTTTGACGTATGGCCAATGATAACCGACCAATGATAATAATGAAATACATCGACCCTCATCGACATTTCAATTATAAATTATTATTATTTGCTGTTTGCTTCTTCATTGTGCATTTATTTGTTACATTCGAGTGGAATTCCAGTTTGAAGTGACTTCTTCCCCAACTTCAGATCAGGGTTCGAAAAAAACACGTTTTTCTTTTATGTTGAACAAAAAAATTTGAAAATAGTGTTTCAAACAGTATTTTATTGTTTTAATCTCAGTTTTCAACGAGTAGGATTAAAATAATTTTAAAGTGAAGAAAAAACATCGTTTAAATAAAAATTTTAAACAGGTGCACCTTACAAAATAGGTCACTGGTTAACTTGGTGGTTATCACTCAGAGCACAATTATATGAAATTAGTAACGCAGCTCCATAGTGCAGTGTCATCTTCGGCTGGAGTTGAACCTATTTTCTCTTCAACTTCGAAACCGTTTATGAGTTGAGAAGGCCTCCAAACTGGTTACAATATTTGAAGCACTAAACAAAACTTTACCAGATAATCGAGAATAGAAAATAGAATAAAATTCATTTCCAGAGTTCAGAGTTTCAATATTACTTATGTTTATATAACTTTACTTAAACACTTTGGCATTTAGTTTTCAATTAGAGATATTTGTAACTGAATTTATTTACAAGAACTCAGATTTTTGTTTAAATAACAGTATCAGTAGTTACTATATTACTAAGTGGAAAGTAGTTTTTGAAAAGGGGAACATTCTCCATGAAAATTTAAAAATAAAAAATATGATTTATTTGTAATATCTAACAGAAAACAACTACTTCCCCCAGCAAAAGCCACGCTGGACATTGAACTCCATCTGATAGATATTGTGAAAAAAATCTGAAAGTGAAAATTCGCATTTTCACTAAGATAGTTGATTTTTTTAATTTCCTCTAGTTTTCATTGAAAAAATCATTAAATAAATTAGATAGGGAGAATGTTATTAAAACATATCACTCACAGAAATCGTTCATTTCATTATTTTAGTCGACGAAAATCTATTTCGCTTTGCTAAGCTCTTCAGGGAGATTGATATTATTGGAAAAACAGGCTCTTCAGAAGCAATTATACACATCAGGGATGGATATGAGGGAAATATTTCTTCTGCGGTAACACTTCGAAAGTTATTTTTTGACATATAGACCTGTTTTTATTGCTACAATATTTGAATTGGACAGAGTGTATTTATTCAATCTCATTAGAGATAATGTATTTTGTTATAAATTGGATTCCAGAATTGGTAAATTATGCGATGATCGTGGAGAATACTTTCCAGGTAAGGTAAATTTGCTTGTATAGATCCTACGTTTGGTAGAAATATGGCTTTTATACTCGCCAACCCCCTTTCGTTTTAAACTTTCCTTCGAGAAACCGTATAAGAAAGTGAAAGTGAAGAAAGTTTTAGTGTCCCTTGGTATTAGTATCACCCTAATGCAGCTATTCATTCGATAAAAACTTTTTACGTACTCCCAGAAGATATTCAGTCCGACCGTTGGATAGGTCGTAGGCCGCGTGAATCTCATACATATAAAAACGTCCAACAATATCTCTCATTCAGGGTGATTTCCACTTCGGGTTATCATCCGGATTCCGTTCCCGATAGGAACGAAATTTACCAATAAAAAGCGTCTTGATAAATTGCCGAAGCACCCGGGGCAATTCTAAAAACGAACATCGAAGATACTGAATTCTCCGACGAGGTGAAATGTTACACGGAACGGTTTTGTTGGATACGAACGACAGATGTTCCCGCTTAGAGCATAATTTCCGAGGTATTGATGGACCTCGTTATGCTTTGTGATTGTACGGTGTGCCGGAATGACGATGAAATCTGAACGCTCGCTGGGGATTTATTTAATGAAATCCTGTGTGGAAACATAATTCCCCTGATGGATATTTGTTGGGAAAGAGTATTACGTTCGATTGAAGAAATAGATTCAGCGAAATTGATACCATTGAACGTAAGTTCAGAAGAGATCATATAGAGGAAAACAGAGCAACATTTTCAGATTCTGGAAATAATAAGTGGGAAAGGAGATTTGACAACTACCCAAAAAAAACTCGACGTGCGTATCGCCAACATCTTCGAGAGATGCTCCTTTGTTGATGACGTCGATGAAATTCAAGAAATTTTGGTGTTCGGTATAAAAACTACAAGTCTACGATACCCCTGTAGCAACTGAAAAATTGACAAAGGCTTCTCTGACTTTTTAAGGTACCAACATTTTTCATATGAAAAACAGAAGTCTAAAATCTATATAAAAATGAATAATTTTTAAACAAAAACTTCTTGGGCACAAAAACGGGTCGGCGTTGTAAACTACGGCAAGATTTTAACCATCCATGCCTAGAAAGGGCTTGAATAATATGTGTGAATGAGTCAAGGGCAGAAAGTGAGGTTAGTTATCTCAGAATTTGTAATCCTGAAAATTTTGTACTCAAGCGGAAATTCAATGAAATTATTTGAACTGAGGTCATGTGATTGAATATAACCCATCAGAACAAGATTATACTGGAAACAACCCTGGAAACATTGTCTGTTTTCACTCTCTCAAACATTACTATAGATACATTTTGATTTATATCGATTTTGAAGTTTCAAATATTTCATAATGTCAAATTGTCACGATTTTTTTTGTAATACTGAAGAAAAGATTGATGAAATGTTCGGATCAAATATATACCATATATACTGTTTACAATAACAAATTTTTATGGGAAGCATTATTTAGTTATTTCAAATGGAACATCCTGATATTTTATTTTTCAATAATTCTCAACCTTTTTTGCGTTATTACGATTTTTGTGATACTTTTTAGGGGTTTGCACTGGTATCTTCGAAAATTTTCAACATTGCGTTATGAAATTCGAAATAAGATTATCAGTTTGTTACAGATGTTCTACAGTAACAAATTCCTTGTCATTCGAAGGTTTTTTGAAAATTGTGTAAGTTATTTTCCAAATCGAACGCCCTGTACATTACCGAACGGACGAACGAACGAATACAATTCTGCTCAGACTGATACGAGGTTTCCTATATCTAACTCGGAAGGTTTTCGAGCTATATTGTTTCTTCAAGGAAATGTTATGGAAATTTTAATAGGCGGGTTGATTTCAATTCGCAAAGTTTAAGCTTTTAGTCGGTAAAATTGACCATAATTCATCATTCAGCTTTGTTCTCAGAGAGAGAAATGCTTTTCACAACAATTAGGTACCACTTCAAAACCTCACATCATCATAAAACATTCAAATGAAACCATCTTTAGTGGAAGTGATTAAAAAAGACTGTGCAGTTGAGTAGTAACGACCGACAAACTTTGGACTGAAAGGAATTACATGCATTTATTGTTTTACAGGCACAGACAACCAAGTGTTTGTTGATGAGAGCGGTATCATAAAAACACATTTCATTTCAGTGAATATGGAAAACTCATTTTCCGAACGAGTTTCCACGCTTCTGTTTATTATATTCGGTCACATTAGTGTTTCAACTGAAAATTGCTGGATGTACCGATTTTCTTTTTATTGGAGTATCTCGAATGAGTTCAAAGGAAAATAATAATTGTATATGCGAACCCAGATATTGTTTCCATAGATTCAATTATACCATTTCATTTACCAAAAAAAATTATTGAAATTAGAAAAACAAAATCTATAACTATGACTCTTCTTCATAGAAGTAACTTTTTTGCAAAGCTTATTGGTTTTTAGGAATCAAACAACAGTAAGTACAGCTTTGATTCAATGATGAGAATTATGAACTGTTTCATTATCAGACGTTTACTGTTACATACGCCTATTATTGAACCATTCTAAGCATGAAGTGTGAAACTTTTGTGTGACGCGAAGTGTATACATCGATAGATGCATAGAAATGTTTACAAAAAAAGTGCAGCAGATGAGCAAAATGATATTTATTCCTATTTCTCTTGTATACATAATGATTCGTTTTCATAAGAATTATATTTTACGCATTTCTACCCACCTATATGATTTATGAAACCGTGATGGGGTGTCGTTTTTCGCAAAATGTGTTGGTAATGATCTCAGAATACCGCTGATAATGCTGGGAAACTTCTCACACAAATTGCTTCGTGAATGTTTCTTCGTGTACTTAATTTATGAAACTTGTAAAACAAAGGAAAACTGGAGAGTCCATCCCTTCAAAAATTGCTTTTGCCGTTTTTTAGCGTTAAAGGCACAAGCTACTTCAAAACGAATAATACCATCGTACAAAGAATAAGGAGTGATGAAAATGACTGAAATCAGGAAAATATACAAGTAGCGAGGTACATCATTTTGAAATCCATATTATTTCTCTGATTTATTTGGTAGTAAAAAAAATTGCGATGGCGCTTCGTTAAGTGACAAAGTCGTTATCAATCAAGTTTCTGGACACGATCGTTCAAGGTTTTTCACGACGTTACGATTGCGTCATCTGGCATCGTCTTTAGGTGAATACTGACAAGCTTAGGTGCTTCTTGGTACTTTATAAGTATGTAGGTTTAGTAATGCGTATAATTTTCGCGGTCCATTGACTCGCGTATTTTCGCACATCTGCAACTCGCCAAAACAAGCAATAAGTACCTTCCATATAATCCTTATCTCCACCCTCGACTGACTGAAGGCAACTATGATTTTGATGTTGAGTCTCCTTGGATTTCTGTTTGAATCAATGCTCCTCTCTCTCACACACAATTTCATCATCCCATAAAACAATATAACAATATAAAATACCGAATAGCATAAGCTTGCCAGTATTTACCGGAAGATTATTGAAGATGGAGCAATCGAAATGTAATCAGAATCCTTTGAAGCGTCGAAAGAATTGAAAGTACAAAACTGATCTTTAATCACTACCGCATGAATCCTTCCTAGTGTACGAAAGTAAAGAAAGAGGAAGAATATTGTTGGCCTTTACCATTCTTTAGATTATAACATAGAATTATTATTTGATAGTGTTGTTAAATTTATCAATTTAATCAATTCGTTTTTACCATATGACACATTGCTTAAGGAACACCTGGTTCACTGACCGTAAGTACTGATGTCTATCAATTAACTCTCCTGATCAAATTACTTCTGGTATGTCATATCGATTAGACAAATCGGGGCTGGGACGACATTGAAAAAAGAATGCCCGTTATTTTGTAGTGCATCCAATACAGCAATTTTTTGACAAGCTACAGATCTCGAACATTATACGTCAGCCATTTGAATCAATGATAATTCTTCATCAGCTACGATGTTTATTTCAAAACTATTTGAGAAAATTTGTGAAACTGAGAATTCCATATAAACCGTGCCGTATTCTTTGGGTTCTTCATGAAACAAAAAAAAATCTCTAACTGCCAGTACTACATAGGCAGATATTGTCAATTGTATGGTACTTATAGTGTGAGAGCAAGATTGACGTTATCCATACGAGCACAAATTTAGAGATCATGGGTGAAATAAAAAAATGTAATGAAGTTAGTGGCCCTGATTCCTATCTTATCCCATTCGTGGATCAACTCTAATAAAGTGAGGTACGCTAGATTTCTGACCACACTTAACAAAGAGAGTGCGTATTGGCAGATGCCTATCTCCGTATTATTTTGAACCCTAACTGTATATTATTCATTAATACCACAAGAGAATAATTTCAATTCACATAGATGCCGTTTGGTCTCCACAATGCTCTAGCTACGTGGTAACGTTATTAGACCAGGTACACCAATACGTTTTTATTCACCGACATAAACAATCTGATCGTTTTCCAAGCACATCGAGGTATTTCGTGGAGTACTAAATAGTACACAAAAAGTTGAGTTGATTGGCTGGCAGTGAACCGAGACGAATATAATTTTTACAAGCCGGAATTGGGACAATTATTGTTGTTGAATTGTTATAAATGCCTCATTCCTATCGATCGACCCGGAAAAAATTAAAGCCATTAAATGAAACCCAGTGCTCAGAACGATCGTCAAAGTCATAAGCATCGTGAAAAGAAAAATTGAAAGAACAACAGAAATTGAAAAACTGGATGAAATGACGCTCGCAAGATCTTAGAATAAAAAAAAACGACGATTAAAAAAATGGATTCCTTATGAAACCTCAATATAATTCTTTCAACTTGTTATTCACAGTTTTTCAAAGCATAAAATCAATACTACTATCGAACATATCAAAAACATATTGAATGATACAAAAAAGTGAAAAATCCATTACAAATCAGCTTATAATATTGAAACAATATGGCACGACATTTCCATAAAAATTATATTCACAGCGTGCTTGGAGGTGATTTATAAAACATTAAACTTTGAATGATGGCGCGTCTCCCTTGGCAAAGCATGTTGATAATGGCCCCAAGGTACAGAGCTGAATGGGCAATGCGCGAGAAAATTTTTCCACAAAACAATATGCAATTTATTTTATACAGTATTTTCCAAACTTGGCAAAGAAACAAAGTCTCGAGGGATTAAAATATTTGAAGACGAGAGCCCCAATTCAAACGAGTGAGGGATTCTTGGCAAGTAGTACACTTTATTTTTCCTAAGGCTACGATAGAAGTTATGCTTTATACGGAATACAATTACAGGCCTAATCAAAAAGACAGTTATTGATGGGATGGTCAGTGTATTCGAGTCGACTGAAATTTTTTTGTGTTCATGATCGTACGGAAAGAAAAAGTATGTATGTCACATATCACAATACAAAGCTTGTAGTTTTCTCTGGATAATCGTCAAGTAGACAGTCGTTGCTGAACGATGTATTACCTTTTTTCATTCTCATCCACCTAAATCCATCTACACGGCTCATATCAAATAGGTACTTGTTCACGTTGACAAAAATATTAAAAAATGTGAAAATTCGCTGATCATCGTAACCAAAAGTGATTAGGATACGTTTGGCAGTTGCAATAGTGGAAGTTTTACCCGATTGCTCCTATTTAGCTCAGGTTACGTTCTGGGTATTAACTACAAAAGTATCACAAAATGTTCCAGATTAGTTTCAACTGAAACGTTTTCTCCATGAATATAAACCAGTCTTTCGAAGTTAAGACAAGCTACGAACTGGGATTACTGCTAATCAATACATCAGCTCAACGATATAAATTACAATTAAAAAAAAAACTTCAAGAACTGACAACTTTCCGATTAGTTATAAAACAAATTTTACAGATGAATTTCAATTCCACTTTTCTGATTGGGTGTAAGCAACAGAGGCAATTGATCGCAAATCGTACAGACCAAGTATTGGAAGTCTTTGTTAAAATAAACCGGTGAAACGTTTTCGAAGAAATTGAAATTGGCCATTTTCTTATAACCCGTAACTTCTCCCATGGGTGAAAGGTTTGGAAAGTATTTCAGGAACAGGAGATAAAATTATGACTAGCGAAAAGCAATTTCATTATGGAAACTTGTATACAAGTCGAAATTTGCATGAAAAAGAAAAAGCTGAGTGTAAAAGAACACTTTCCTGGGTATGTGAATTCAACTTGCAGAGAATATAATTGGGTTGGTCGGTTTCCTTGTTGTAAATAGGAGAGGAAAATTGAATTGTACATGAATGCTCGTTCTCTACTTGAATATCTGATATCTATTCCTTTTTTACTAGCCGGTTGTTCTCTTGGCAGTCTGTTTTGTGGGACTATACCGGGTATCTTCGTTGTTATTTTGTATAAATATTTCAAATTTGGTACATCTATTTGATGTCATGGATGTACAATTTAGCAAGTATAAGACCAAAAATACACTTCCGGTTTGACCAGAAGCGCATTCAGTTTTTTTAGTTCAAATTTGAAATATTTATACAAAATAAGAACAAAGATACAGGGGCGGTACATTGGTTCCAGGTCACCCGGTATGTCTGAGAGTTTCCTTTCCGACAGTTCCATATATTTTTGCGATCCATACGTTACATACTATTCTAATTCAGGAAAAATTTAAAACTGCCATAATCCAGATTTGCTCTGCATTATCAATAGAGGTTTATGTAAGAAAACTGCTGGATCCAGTATTGAGTTGAACAAGCTGGAAAAAGCTTTAGAATTTTCAAGTTCGGTTTATTGTTTAACAGTTTTTGTTAACCTGCTGCAACCGTACGAGCAATTCTCAGAAGTCTTCTAGATACTTGGGCGAGATAAGGGAGAGGAGAGCCTTACATTTTCACATGCAATTCCAAGCACGGTCAAGAATCAAATTAAAAAAGTCCGTTCAAGCACATCACTTTATTATTATTATTATTGCTCTGCATTTGAACACTATGTGAAAATCTGTTTCTTCTTTCTCATCAAAGAACCTGCAAATTGTGGAGTCTTAGTGCAGCATATGCAGGTGTTTCCTCAAGTGACAGTGCCCTGTAAGGAGTTCTACCACCTTCCTAAGAGGCCCAATTCAAAAAGTTGTCAGGAGAGCCGGTCGGTTGAGCCCATCATCATCATCTTTCCGTGAGTATAGCTAAGGGCATTCTCTCAGGAAGATTGATGCTTCTTAACCCATTTCTTCGTGTCCTGTTTAACGTCCCCAAACGAGATTCCGCAGACTGCTTTCGGCCCGATGAGGGTTGATGCTGCTCTTGCTAGGGCGTCTTTGCTCTCGTTCCCCTGGATGCCCCTGTGACCTGGTACCCAAGCAAGTTTCTCCTTGTTCTGCACGGCAGTAACCCAGCCAAGAGGTAGCCGCTGTCAACGTATCAACAATATCAAATTAAAGTCAAACAAAATACGATTCATGAACTACGTTTTCTGGTAAAAAAGCGAAATCTTCCCAAAAATATTTCAAGAGCTAAGGAAAGACATAGTAAAGTAAAGTTCTCAGTCGATGAATCTATTGTGAAGTAGAATGTGAAAAACAAGGTCCACCACATGAAGCGGGACAAAGAACTATAACTTATGAAATGGTAGAGGTTGCCCCAATACCAAAACTTCTGATATGCGCAAACAATACGTGTGATGAAGATCGAAAAGAAAGATTTGGACGAGAGCGGCGTCCAATAATCTTACATTATGCCACGAGATTCATACACATATTATAACAATAATGATAATAACAATACTTCCTCATTAACACTCATGCAGTGTACCCAAAGACATAGCATGTGCGAGTGAAGGACGGCTAATAGTATTATTTGCCTGGGCTCTCCGGAGCGACTAATTGATTTTTTGGTGGCATATGCACGTTTCAGCTGTAGGAAAACCCGGAAAACTTACAGCGCCACCCTAGGTGGTCAGTGCGCGCTCCAAACGAGTACCAGATTGACATCTAGGCAACTCACATCATACTTGCTTTTCCACAAGACATGTGGTCGTCTATATGTTCTGATATATTCGATAAAAAATCACCCGCACTACGGCTTCGAACCAAGTTCAGTACTAACAGAAGTTTCAACGGCCGAACACCTAGCCGCTGAACAACCGGCCACCCTCATTCTCATACTCATACGTCGAAAACTTTCTTGCTACTCAAATCCATTCGGGCTGGATGTGTTTACTTTATTTTTTGTTAGGAATATCCCAGTGCGGCCCTGTCTCCGGATCGATCCCCAGTACATCCGAAGGGTGCGCTGGTGTCATGTCCATGTCCACGGCCTTCTTGATGTCAAGGGAAGTATAACCGTGAAATGGACGATTCAGGATGCAAGCTCTTATGAAGATGCATCATTGTGCAAGCCCTAACGTCGAGTTGTCGTAGTTCTTCTTGAGTCCATTACACTACTACAAATGAGTAGAGTAGGATCGGAACGTTGAGGCCTAATTCTCACTAAGCACAAAAAGGAATCAATCTTTGTGTCACTGTTTTATGAAAAGTAATTCGTCAATTATTAACTCTGTTTGAAACCCTTCCTCTTAGTTAACAATAGTTCCCTCTGGTATCGGAGTTTGAAACTACTATCCACAGTAACTTGGTTGAAGTTGTAGCTGATTCTTTGAATATCCCTAGTCGTACAACTATTCTAAAGTACTCTAATTGTTCCCAATATAGCGCATGCGGGCCACAAAACATTCAAAAACCCTATGGAGTTTCCGAATTCTCTACATACCAGTCTAATGTCAACAATGCGCTATTCCGTATGACATGCCCGTGTGTAACACCCATTTTTCAGTGTTGATACTCTGACACCTCATATTTGTTTGGTTTCGAAAGACAATATATGTTTTACCCGTATCGTTCGGATTCTGGGATTTTTGGACAACTTGTTAACTATGAGCCCGATTCCCTTTTCCAGACAATCGTAAATTTTCCTACGGATTTTTATGGCCTTTTTTCTAAAACCATTGTTGATCCACAGTAACTCTTATTCAAATAATTTCAGCCATGAAATCATGGTCTTCCACTTGAAACACAACTCGAAAGTTCTTACACAAGTTGATCTCGTTTTGATGAAGGCATTCCAGATTAAAATCACGAATTCAGGAGCGTATCTCTCACGTTTTGCTACAGAATGTACCTGGTACATAAATTTTGGGTTTCCGCTAAGCTCAGTTAGGACCGGAGTTATGAAGAACAAGAGGAGAAAATTTCAGTTGCACCTTCAGAATATTACTTTAATGTGAGTGCTGACTTCATGCAATTTTCCTACGATGCAGCATTATTCTTTCCTCCCACAAAATGCGCCATCGAATACAGGAGAGAGTGCTTTTTTAACACACCGTATAACTGACGCTCAGTCCTGTAAACAGCATCTGTGATCAGAGATATTTTTATAAGCAATATCTATACTCTTGTGCAACTTATTGAAACCATCCCTGTATGACTCATATGTTCAATTAGTTCCACTTTGGACGAGAGTAGTTGTTCAGGTGTACTGTTCCAGACAATTTAATCCATTATGATCTTCCTTTGTTTCACATCCTTGACTGTCTAGTTTTCCAGAAATCGGAATGGAATTGTTCGTGCGGCTTAACCAGCGAAAATCCAATAACAACAAACTTCAATTCTACAGAATTTCGATTCAAACTAGTTTCGAAGTTAGAACCAAAGAACTGCACTTTATAGTACGATGCAACGTTGAAAATACGTGGAAATAAATGAAGAACTATTGACATTTTTGTCCCAGTTGGTAAGAAAACATTACACGTTAAAAAGCCTGCTAAACTGTAAGCTATAATATTCCGTTGAGTTGTAAAATGATCAGCTCAAATCCAAAAAATCTGAAAATATCGAATTACAGTCTCCCTATAATCTAACCTTTTCGAAAACTAGCCGAGAAATATGTTACAAAGAAGATCCTTTTCATCTTTGTTATAAGTGTTGAATATATGATTTCGAAGGGGCGATATTCAAGATCATAATTTTAGCGACACTTTTCAATAGCTGGTTCAATTTTTACATGTGAACATTTTTGTTACACTCCCCGATTTCGGATACTCTATCAAACACCCACGAAGGGATTTCTTAGAACTGAGAGGGTAGAAAGATGGGACTGGTAAATTCCATATTATTATAATTGAAAAATGTGATTTTTTCTAACAGAAAACAACTATTTTCCGGGCTAGACATTGAACTACGTCTGATAGATATTGTGAGAAAACTTTAATTGGAAAGAAAGTTTGTCTTTCGGCAGCAGATGATCCCACAACTGATTTTATGAAAATCCTGTTCATATTTTCAAACAAAAATCAAGATATAGGGTGTTGTTCATTTATTTTGTTTTATTTCTAAAACTTCATAAATGGACTTTCGAAGCCTTATCGAGTAGAGAGAAAAGTATTTAATCAACCGAGTTGAAGAGAGTAAGTAGTAGTGCTAACTTGTGAACCAAGTTAGTTTCGGTAAGATAGATTATATATTAGGGACTTTAGTGCTACAAGCCTCTACACCGCGACCTTTTCAGATCTATTGTGTTTGTCCTCGAGATCATTTAGAGTTCTTTGTCTAGCCCTGTCTTCTTTACGAGACTCCACAGGCTAGTTTTTAGAACTCCCATGAATCTGGGAGCTCTAATCTAGTTTCGGTAAAGCCCACTACTAGCTGAGGGGGGAAACTGATGGAGAAGCTGATCGAAGTACAGGGGAGAAGAAATTAGAGAGGATAAGGTAAGACAATCCATCTGAAATTTTGTGAGGTATAATTCTTATTTTGTTCCCATTAATATTTTATTACTATATTATTAATGACTTCGCTCGGTCAGTCAGTTGTAACAGAACGCTATTCATTATTATACTAGCAATTTGTTACAGGGAAATGATTTTTTCTTGTTAACAACTACCATAACTTCGATACAGGGTCAGAGCACAATAAATTTGAAGATTTTAGATTACCTGATTTGAAACACACTGTACAAATGAACTGCTTTATTTCTTTGGTAAGTTTATGAACATAAAGTGGTTTATTTACATTTTATGCATAAAAAGGAATTTTCTGGATAACACGCGACAATTTGTTTGAAAATAATGGTGTAAATGTGCGAAAAATGAGAACATTTGCATTTTCATTCAAGGAAAACCCTCTTATATATTTTTTTATTGCTCTATTTACACATTCTTACTACATTATTCATCAAATACGTACTCAAAAGCTAGATTTAATATCGGTGGAATATTGACTTTTAACGAGTTTTACATATTTGTAGCTAAATTTCCAAGTACATTTGAGTGGGATGAAGGCGATAACAACAAAGAAGTTTTTTCACAAATATATTTATCAGAAATCAATTATTGGCAATATAGGCTGAAAGATTTCAATCAACAGCTATTTGATAATATTTTTCTTGACCAATAGTTTCCAGGCAAAAAGTTATTCTGAAGGAAATCAAAACACAAATTCAATAAAAATCACCGATCCCACGTAAGGAGTGGAAATGTTGACAACAACGGTAAAACAGAAAAAAGAAAAGAAGTTGACCTTGGAGACTAGTAATCCTTTTGCCTCAATTATATTCTTTCCCCGTCTCTCCCCTATCTATTTCTCTTTATCCGTCTCCGTTCTGTCACTTTTTTCTTTCTTTATGATGTTTTAAATTGAAGCAGTCCTTAGACCATCTCAAAAAAATTAAAATCAATTATTTTATGGCTAGACAAATGCAGGATACATTATTGTATGTTATTGAATTGTGTAATCTCTAATATTTTTTTTAGATTTTTTAGCTTGAAAAATAAGAATAGTTGGCTCTGAAAATGAGACTCATTCATTAAATTTGGTGTAACAGTGTACTTTTTGAATGTCTACCTGATGAAAAAAAATTATCCGAATCGAATGAAAACTATTTTTTAAATTGGTAACACTGTATACACCTAATATATTTTTTATGTTTTTGATAACACAGGTTCCATTTTGGACAATATTTCATGTGTAGGTGTAAGTCAGTGCTCATTGAAATATTTTAAATCATTTACTATCAACTGTTCATATTACATTATCATTATTCATACATGTATACATGTTTGTACGGTAATATGTGCGGGAATAATTAAAGAGGTAGAAATCTTTCAACCACTTTAAGACGATGGACGTCCGAAATGTGAGTAATCAAGTTACAACATCATCTACAACATTCAATCAAACCTTAATCTCTTTTGATTTGATAAATTTGTTTCCAAGTGTCCTAATACCGAAAACCTTGGAATATCTGAGCGAGTTACAGCTTTGCAGATGATAGTACCATTCATACCGCTTTCTCTTCCAAAGTTCCGATGAACGGGGAAGAATCATGAATGAAATAAATACGGACCCAGCCAAAATTCTAGAATGGGGATCCAAAAATTTGGTAGAATTCAATTCGAAAAAAACCCAAGCATGTCTTTTCTCTAGAAAGGCCGATCTCACAGTGGCCAGAGTAACTATGTTAGAAGTATCCATGTGAAGTATCCATCGCCAAGAGTGCCTCTCAAAAACTCGGTTTTCTGTTTCGCGCCAAGAAGTATTTCACTTCTCGTCAACTGATTATGATTTATAAGGCACAGATTTCGAATACTCTTCGCATATATGGAGTGCAGCACCCAAACACACATAGAAACTTTTAAATTAGGTCCAAAAGAGAGCCATTCGTCTCGTCGATGATACTTCGCTCACAAGCTTGCTTACTTCTCTGGAACATTGCCGAAAGGTTGGCGATTTGAATCTGTTTTATAGATATTTTCATGGACGATGCTCTTCCGAAATATCATCAATCGTTCCACCGTTAGCGGTCTCATCGAGATTGGCCCGTCGAGCTCAGTCCTCACATCCATATGCCGTCACTTTGGAGACATGCCGCACATCTGCTTCCCAGGGCTTGTTTTTTCACGGAACGGCAAAGCTTTGAACTCGCTGCCTCGGGAGGTGTTCCCTGAGGTATACAGCCTTCAGAAATTCAAGAATAACACCAATTCCTACCTACTTTCCCTCGGCTCTCACGATGTTCTTTGAACAGTACAGGATATTTCTTTTCGTGGGAACCTAGGTTAGCAGAGAAAATTAGTACAGCAGATCAGTTCAGAAATGATAATTAGTACAAATGATCACTCAGATACGTAGTACGTATAGAAATAAATTGGGTGGTAACTTTTTAGTTCACGGGAATGCCAACTTATCGAAATGCGCTTCGAGTAAAAGTGACGTTGTTTTAGTATTTCGGGTAGTTTCTGCCAAACTTTTCAATTCGCTGCCAATTAACATAAAACAGAAACATAACAGGTTCCATTTCGAAGCCACGACAATGTCCTTGTTGATGAAAGAATCATTTTGAAGAATATTTCAGCCATGATTTTATTTCCTATTTCACAATTGATTCTCCATGGTGTATGTAAAGCCATTTATTCAAAATGAGAGTTGCTAGAATCGAATATCTGACGGGAAATGAAAGGCCTTGTCTTGATGTGCAAACCACGATTTGTTTACCTCCATAGAGATTGAGTATTCTCCGTCAGGAGTTTCCGTTCACTCATCAAAGAAAACAAACAGGTTTCCAATATCAGAAGTTCTATATTTACATATCGTATGTGTCAGCCAACTATTTCAAAATTAATAGTAGTTTTGAGCTACATTCCAGTCCAGTTTCTAGCTTTATCATATGTCAACAAGGTGAGAAGTTGGTATCCTATTAGAAAGTCCAACAAGCAGTGGTTTTGTTTGTTTTTCTCGTATCTAGGAAAACAAAGTTTGGTAATTTTAACATTTCCATCAGTTTTCCGAAGTTTCGACGTTTTCTAAGAAAAACTTGTCATCGTAAAACTTTGTAGAGGAATGAATTCATAATGAGGCCAATACAGCGGTTTGGAAAAGTTATTTCGTTAATATTCCGGACAAAATCTGATAGGATGCTTCAACCAATAGCAAAATTACCTGAAACTTATAGAGGAATATTTTTTGTTTCTTAATGAACTAAACTGAAAGTTTTCATCACAGGAATTATTATTTCTAATTGGTAGTTCATTCGATATAATTTTTCAATAATGAAGATGAATGTTTATTCAGACTCCTTCAGAAATTAATGTGAATATTTTGATATATTAAGAAAATTCCTTACATACAAAATATTTTATCGATAAAGTTGATCTTCGAAGCAAATGACTGTAATGACAATATGAAAGAAAATTTTAAAAGGAATACAAAGGCTGAAAAACGAACATGAATTGATAACTAGGGTATTGGTGAAAATTATAGTATTAATAACATAAACAATAAAGACGAAACATGGTGTTCCTAAATGTCAAGTACATGTAGGAAGAAATTTTTCAACTTATTTCATGACTAAAAATTCATATTAACTTCGGTCCGCAAACGCTTTGTTACCGATCTGCAGGTTGTTGAAATTCAATATTTTTCCAGACTTTTGCAGTTTTTGAGATATTCCACTCAAATTTTAAATGCAGGTTACGTTGTAGATCTTACATTATTGGGCATACCAAATTGTTATGAAATTCTACAGGGTTATTTTTTCAGGAGTAATATTCCTTTTGTAAGCGCCGCTGGTAGATTCTAAATCATAATATTAGTTTGTTAATGTTAGTATTGTTTGAAATATTTTTGTTCTCTTGTAATTTCTTCTGCGAACTTTATCATGAAAAAATATATAAAACGATTTTTTGCAACCCTCTAGAGGAAATTGTAATTTTGGCTGTTTAGTAGGAACTACCTGTTGAAAATGAAAGTAGCGTGAAAAAAAAACAGAATCAAACCAATAACAAGGAAACTACCTTTTAACAATTGTTAAAAGTGACCTCCTCCATACCTTATATATGCCTGCACTCTTCTCATTGATGCCCGTACTCTTTCGAACACCCCCGGAGTATCTAATACGGGTTGAAATACATTTAATTTTCAATTTCGTAAGTCATCAACGGCATTCACTAGTGTTATATACACTAGAGATTTGAGATGCCCTCATAAGGAAAAATCTAGGCTACTCAAATCGCGTCGATTGCGCCATCTCTTGACGACATAAAATAGATCAAATTTAGAAATATATGAGACGTTTTTGATATTAGTAACACTTGAAATGTAAATATATTGTGTTTGATCGAAAATAAATATATCTGCATGCACAATAATATATATTGCTAGAATTAATAAATAAATTGACAGAAATCATCTATATTTGAAAAAACAATTTTTACCCGAACGGCACCTCATATGAACCGCCCAGAATAATATCCAGATAATTTTTTGTGGAAAAAATGTATACTATGCGCATTCGACAACTATTGAAGGACTCACTCGCCAAAATACAGCTGCAGCGCATACGCCAAAATACAGCTGCAGTGCATACGCCAAAATACAGATGCAGTGCATACGCCAAAATTTAGCTAAAGTGCATACGCCAAATTTTATAAAATAGTGATTCCCCGGTAAAATTTAAAAGATTTCACATTTTGCCCATTTTTACATTTGAATTGAGAAATTCAAAAATACCCAGTTGTACGAGGACATACTACCACCCTAGTGAACACCCCCCAAACCTAAACAATAGAAACAAAGCAAAGCAACGATATCAACGAGATCAACGAGATGTGAAAGGAAAATTCGCTGTTACTCTGGCATGTATTATTGGAAAATATATTCGAACAAATGGGCATCCTGTAATATATTTGAATCAAATTCAATTTATTACCGAAGATATATCGCAACGTATTCCGTAGTAGCAGAGACATTCATGTCCTGTATTCATAACGCGTCATATTTCGCCTTTTTCAGAATTTATTTCAACGACGAGACTTTAGAAATTGAATGGAAATATTCGGAACGGAACCACTGATTTCAACGAAAAAGTAAACTCATGAATTTATGTAGATTGAAATACAGGCTTCAGTCAACACCAGTTGAGTGACGGAAAAAAATCAGAGAGCGAAAGGTCATCGAGAATATGCCATTGTTACAGTCGATGAAAACTAAACTGGAACTGATTGTTTACGATAGGCAATTTTTAAGTTTTTGTAGTTTTCGGGCATGTTAGACAGAGGTATCCTTCTCCAATTTTTATTGAAAGGCTTATTCTGAATGATCACTCAGTTGGGAAAATTACTCGGAATCGGACAAAACTGCGCCATCTTCAGCAGGTATGAAAGCAGTAAAGGTCATCATCTATTTTAAAATTTAATGACACGTATAATGATAGCTATCATGCGCGAGTAAAAGATTAAATAATGTTTACATTTTATGTTAAATTTTAAATTTTTCCTCCATCCTCCATCTGCCACTACGGATAACGTTCAAAAATACTGAACCGTGCTCGTAGAAACATTCTGCAATTGAAGAAATCATCATTTCAAGGTATTTGAAATGTACATTAAGACTTATTTTGCATCACAAAGTCATTCTTGTCTTGTTTTTATAACGCAAGTCATATTCTGTCACTTCAAAGAATATCTAGAATAGAATCACAAAGACGAAACCCCTAATCTTCGCTAAGAAGTAACACGGTTATGTGAATTGAAATGATGAATGAAATCAGTTCAGTCGGGCGAGGATGAAAAATTCCAAAAAGCGAAAGGTTAATGAGAAACTGTTGAAACAGTGTAAAAAGAACGAGTCGGAAATGGAATTGTCAAACACTGCATTCAATTCGAATCATTCGTTGGGGAAATAAAGGAACTCTGAACGTAAATTAATTCTGTAATTTGTATCAGTTTGTAAAGAGACATCTGAGCGATTGGAAAGCCATTGGACTGAATGGTTTTGCAAATATTGTCTTTTCATTTGTATCATTTTAACATCGTTGATGGAAATGGCCTGAATGAAATTGATAGACCGAGAGCCAGCATAAAAAATACGTATGATAAGCTAAAAGAAAAAACTTTTTGAGAAGTGAGCCAGTGTTATAAATAAATGGGCACTGCGAGTATGGCGGCCCTCAGGTTTTACCGTTGCGCTGCGTAGCGAGTACTTCGGGATACCGATCATGATCATCATGGATGATGAGACCTTTTTTTTCTACCTTTGGTGAAAAATCAGCTTTGAGCTCGTATTTCAAGAGGGATAAAAAAATTACACTTTTAATTCAATTTGGCTGCTGCTAGTTTCAGACGCCGTATCGGTATGGCATACAACTCCTTATACTTTGGATATCTATATTACAAAAATTAGCTTGCGCTCATTCCCCAGGCTCAGGTATTTTTGAAAAAAATTGCGCAGCGTAACGTCATACTTGCGCTGTGCAGCTGATTATAACACTGGCTAAATTCTCAAAAATTTTAGCTTTTAGCTAATCATACGTGTTTTTTGTTGCTGGCTCTCGGTCTAATGCTTGAGCGATTTTCTCTCGTAAAACTGCGATAGGATTACTGTGAAACTACGAATCCGAAGAATATTTTTTTGCTATCAAGATACTTTTTAAATGCACATGGGAAATGAAAAAGAAAAACCACCAACCCAATGAATCCATTATTGATATCACGAACGTTGATGAGTGCGCAAGGGAATACGAAAAAGATTGACCTGATCATAATTTATCAGCCAATATACTCCTTCAGACAACTTGGATATTTTACCGTTCGCATTTATATACAGGATGGGCACCAGTAATGTTCAACATATTGATAAACTTCTTCTGAACCCTCTCGATTCGATCAATGTATTTTCGGTAATAAGGATTCCAAATTATACAAGCAAACTCAAGATGGCTACGCATCAATGCATTATACAGAGTAAATAATGAGGAGGGCCTTGTGAAATGAACCCTAAATCACGCATAGACTTTCTAACTATTAATCCAATATGATGCTCAAAAGTTAATTTGGAGTCCAATAGGACACCTAAGTCTTTTATGACGTCGACTTTCTTTAGTTTTGTATTGCTGATAGTGTAGTCGAAAGACTCGTTATTGTGTAGTCTAGAAAACATATACGTTTATTAATATTCAGATATAATTTGTTAGTTACACAATAAACTTGTAACCTGCCCAGGTCAGACTGCAACTAATGACAGTCGGTGACATCGTTAATAGTGTTGAACGCTATCATTGATAAACAGGGTGAACAGGAGTGGTCCAAGGTGGTACCCTTGTGGCACACCGGATGTTACACACACTGATTCAGAAGACCAATTTTCATAGTCACAGTCTGGGTCCTATTAGTTATATAACTCTCAATCCATCTCAGTAAGTTTTCGTGTACCTCAATGTTTTCTAACTTCTTGATAAGTGACTTGTCGTCAATTTTGTCGAAGGCTTTTGAAAAGTCTGTATACACGGCATCAACCTGTTTTCTTTCGTTCATTTTGTTCAATATGTTCTGGGTAAAGAAAAGTAACTGAATTATTAACTGATACAACCTGACTTCGGAAAAACAAGGGCTTGAATCTTGCAGGTGGCTGAAGGGTTAAAATAAGGGCGTAATCTTGTAAGGAAAATCAAGATCTTAACAGATTCCTCCACACACAATCCGATCGAAAGAATGAAAACTTACATCGTCACTAGAGTGGTGCGAATGGGTAAGTATTAGATTTTAGGGTCGGAAAATTCAAGTGAAATTCTTTTTGATTTTTCTGGATTTTTCAATGATTTTTTCATGCAATCCTTCAGAAATAAAGACTAGCCACTATAGAATATTATTGATGGGTTAGACAGTACAATAAGATTGGCATGACTACCGGAAGTGACCTGAACCAACGCTTGCGTCGGAAAGTTCCAAAAAAACTACTGCTCTCTACGACTATGAAATCTGTTGATAGTTGACAAAGTTTTCTACAAGAACAACTTTACAATGGTTTTGAATACATCTGAATTAATTTTTTGATTAAATGGGGAACACCTAGGTACCGGTTTCATAGGAGTTTCCAGGGTCAGGTTAGCCGAGTGATTAGAAGCACCGCTTTTAGTCATTCAGTATGTGGTTCGAAGCCACGCCACTGCAGAATCTTTTTCTGATGGCCCGAGAGTGCTAGGAATCGCACGTTGAAAGGTAAGACCTGGTTGATCAAGTTTTGACTTCTGAGGGCTGACGTTCGTAAGGGGACGACAACTGGTTAACGGAAAAAACAATTTTAACAATCACCAGCGAAAGGTAGTTCCCAGTTTAATCAAAAAATACTTTCACCATTTGTTGGGAATCCCTCAGATAGATACTGAAGTACCTATGTATCCAGCGCCATCTCTATCAAATCAAATCAGAATATACTTCATTATCGAAAGATTTAAATCTAATTGATAAAGTCATAATAAATACAAATAAAAAATCCAATAATATAATATAAAAATAAATAGTATCAAGCAGGTACTATAACCTCGGCTATAACATTGTCACCATTATAATAAATACTTATTCACGCAAACAGAACAACAATAACCAGAGGGAATAAACAGATATCAAATCAATCAAGTAATGAGTATAAATAAAATTTAAAAGGGATCAAAGCTTCGCTGATAATTGGTAAGTACCATTAAACCGGTAGGTATGTATTCTCCATTTATATTGAAATATAAATTCCCAGGTATTTAAAAAGCATTGCAACGTTGTTCTTATAGAAAACTTTGCCAAGTATCAAACAGATATGTATAATTGAACTGTCGTAGCGAGCAGTCGTTCTCTGTTGAATATTTGCTGACGAATTACCTATTGTATAGGGTTTTCCGGAGAAAATTTAATTTTCTAGTTCATTTTTCATTATCAATTAATGGTCTTCCGTCAATTTCAATTTTAATCATTGATACTTTTATGGTCGTTCAGAGTTGAATAAATGTTGTTTGTATATTGTTTACAAAGTGTTTAAAATCAATAAATGATTAGGATCTGTCTGTTTAGTCGTGAACAATCCCAATTTACGATAATATCTACGACAATAAATCTTCCGAAGATTCCTCTAGCAGATATGCTTTTCATCGGAATTACCGTAACGTCTTTTCATCAATCTTGATTTCTTATCTGGTTCGAAAATGATTACGTAGGGGGATTTTTTGTGGAAGGCTAAATGTCATCAGTTGGTTCCGCCCCATGCATGTTTCATTCAACCTCACTTCAGGAAAAATAGCTAATTTCAGCGATTTTATGAGCAGATCGACGTTTGGAAGTCGAAGAGAAAAGCTATGCGATTTTTTAACATATCGACAAAAACTGACATTCATGGATAACGTTGACTAAGAATCAACGACGTAATGATTCGATTCTACTTGTATCGATTTATAACTTCTGCATGATAAAGGTGATTGTTTCAAATATTTTTAGCCAAAGTTTTGTAACAAAAACTCTGTACAATATCAGGAAAAAATATAAATACAACTTCAAATTCGTTACAAATATAAATACAACTTCAAATTCGTTACCACAAGTTCACCTGAATCAGTAGTGATATTATAACAACTACGAATAGTTGAAACCATTCAACAATTTTGTCATAATCCATTCATTTCTCCACATGATATTCCTCGAGAGGTTTGAGCAATTTATCAAATGGAATCGTAAGAAATGTCAAACTTCGTGAAGTAAATGAACTGACTCAAAGTTGGTTGAGATAACAGCAATTACCCTCGGGATCTTAGGAATATGCGACATTCGTACTAAAACTTAATCGCAACCTGAGTTAGAAGACGCAGTTGAATGGCAAGAATGACCCATTAATCAGCCAGTGACAACCGTAGTATTAACTGACAAAGTGCATTCGAAGCACTCAATTTCAAGTGCATCGATAGTTTCACCCTTCGTTCATTTTTAGTTTTTGTGTTCTGGATGTATCCTGTTTCCGATAGTTTCATACGTAACTGAGTTTTATAAAATATAAACTTATCTGAAAAAAAAAACTGCATTCCAAACTTACTCTAAATTTGATAAAAAGCATGAGGCTTTTAATCCAGTACGATTGGGTTTTGAGACAAGAATCGATTGTAGCACCACCAAACTTGGTATGCTAGTTGGAACCATGATAAACACGAAAAAAAATGGTTTACCAAAATTCCAGGGGTGGAACATATTTTTTTATTCGTTCAAACATAATTAAATAAATTTTTGCTTGTAATCTTGGCAATAACACTAATTCTTCGCTTCATTCATTACTAACAAGTGTATTCAGCTTCCCGCATTCATACAATTTATTTTCCTAGACATTAAATTTAAGATGGTGAAAATTTATTTATCGCACGCATGTTACGATACAATGAAAGGGTAAGATTTATATCATTTTGACGTTCAATGCATTTTTTGAGAAAGTTTTTCTGAATGTGACTCTCCGCCGGCGCCGTTTCATTCGATGGAGAAAACGAGGGTGAACTCATGATATGATCAAAGTTCCATAATTTAGAAAAACGTTTAGGATACTTCTGAACTTCGGTTTTCAAAAACTTTACGATGCAGTTAATACATGCTAATTTACACCAATTTCGATATAATGATAACGATACCGATACCGATACCGATACCGATAACGATAACGATACCGATAACGATAACGATAACGATGACGATGACGATGACGATGACGATGACGATGACGATGACGATGACGATAACGATAACGATAACGATAACGATAACGATAACGATGACGATAACGATGACGATGACGATGACGATGACGATGACGATAACGATAACGATAACGATAACGATAACGATAACGATAACGATAACGATAACGATAACGATATTGTATAAAGGATACATTGTTCATAGAAATACACAAAAAAAATTGTACAAATTCAAATACATCTAAAATAGTAACATATAGAACAGATTATATAATAGGTACACTTTAAAATTTTATATTGTCGACTTAAAAGTAAGGCGACAGGTGATATACTTTTAATAATACAATTGTACAATGTGCATGAAATGACGTACATTTCTCACAGGCCGTTATTGTTGTACGAGCTCATGTTTTTTTTCCTCAAATCAAAAACATTCATGCCGTAATTGTCGTATGATTCAGATATTTTATTTCTGAAAGTATCAACCAGAGATACAATTTTATGCAGCATTGATGATTCTAATGTTTGTTCTAGCATATTTTTGTGATGAAATTTTCCATTGTAGGTAGAAAAACCAGTTGGCTAGCTGGTTTTAGATACTTTTGTGTACCCAAGTAAATATAGTGAACTTTCAATTCAATTTAAATCTCTGGATTTTTTTAATTCCCCAAGACATTATATACCGTATATCTGTCGAAAAATAGTGTCAATAATCACGAATGAGTGAGAAATGTCTTTTGACATTGTACAGCATCCACATCTAATATCAATTCGGGTCAGAAAGAAGTTACGTGCCTGGTAACATTTTGTCGTTTGGGGTAGACTGAACATTTGTAATGGCATAGAAAGCCTACTCGTGCTTGAAATATTTTTATTATAACCCGGCGTTTTTACGAAATATGATATGAATGCTTTCTCCTTCATGTAAGTGGATGTTTTATCTTGAAAGTAGTTTTGAGTTCAGTGAGACACGGTTTACGGTTTTCATATGAAGTTTCATCATCATCATAAAAGATATTTAAAAGGGCAGACAATTGATTTGACTAAAAAATTAGAATGAATAACTCATTCTTCACCTGATAAAAAGCGATGGTGTTGAGATGGTACGTTCTTACCTTTAGATATCAATGTAAAAATAGTGGGTTCAAATGATTCAGAAAGTTTGTAGCTCCTGACATTAGTATTATTATTATTTTTTTCCTAAAAGGAATACGCCTATATTATTATTATTATTATTTTCTAAAAGGAATACGCCTATATTATTATTATTATTATTATTATTATTTTGTTGGTGAAATTGATCTAGTGTTAGTGTTCGAGTAGTTTCATTTAGGTCAGAGCACGTCGGATTTGAGCCTTAAAATATCATAAGGAGCTGAAAGAATGTGGAATAATTGTTGGCGCGAAGCAAAAAACTAATTCTGAAGATTTATTTGAACAATGGACCTTAAATATTTTTTCCACAAAATTGTTTTACTGATACTAACCGCGCAATATGTCAAAAGGATCTTTTATTCGGAGAATGGTTTATAATATGTAACATATTTGTTTTTCTTATGGTTGAAAATATATACACAAATACTCAAAATACTTCCAGAAATAACTGGAAAACTGCCTTAGTTAAGAAGGCAAATATTCTGAAAACAATTGGCAAAACTCATCAGAGCTTGTATTGTATTGTATCCAAACGTTACTACCAACAGAAGTGATATTCTTGAGATCTTTTCCGATTTTTTTTTTAGGGAGAGAATGACTCATACATCTAGAACGCAATGTAAAAAACAACACTCCCGATGTCGTCACGATCGAAGCACTTGGAAAAATAATCGACAGGGCTCCCTCATGAACTTATCTATGACTTATAATCTGAACAGTTTGTTGCGTTCTCGGCGTTATTAGCGTGCTTTAAATGATCTTTACAAGGAAGACGAGTGGTGAAGAATGAAAAGTTAAGTTGGCGTTTGAAGTAGGGTACAGGCGATTGCCAACGAACTTTTGGGTGGGCTCAAGGAAATTTGCGTCCATTGGTTTCAGAAGTAGTGGCCGTTGAATAAAGGAATTGTCCAAGGAAGTTTTGAGGTGATGTAAAGAGATTTTAGACAATTGGGATCGGAAGGATTGGTTATTATTTACAGGCAGTCCCATATAGTTTTGAGAGGGCTAGAAAAAAATCGTAATAGTTGTAGCGGATCAAACTCAAGCTGGTTAGTTGAAATGAACTTGCATTGGCGTGACCCCTAATAAGAGTTTGCAACATCACATCACATGAAAAAAAAATTAGGTGACTAATACTGGTGTCTAACGAAATTACCCTATATGCGAACACAATGTTCTTTTGAGCACAAATTCATTCGATCTCAGCTATCAATGCCTTTTGAACGATCGATTAACAAAAATACGTCGTCATAAATGTCTCAGTACCTAAACACGATGATTAATGAACTGAAACTGACACACTGTGAGTCAGTTGTTAATTCACGTGGAACCATAGAAATTGAAGATCGAGCGATCGTATTCGAAATGATGATTCGTTCACTGGCTCGTCGTAGAATGTTCGCGATCAAAAAAAATTTATGAATCATCTCGGATTTTCCTGAAACTTCTCAGGTTTGTTTCTGCATGATAGACTAGTACCCCATTCAATTTTCGGTAAGTGGTAATAGTTCACCCTGTATTACTCCTGACAATATCTGACTACAACATCAACAATTGATTCGGTATTGGTCCTCGAGAAAAATCCGTAAAGAAATTACAAACAATCAATTTTCAATGGCAGATTCAACATTTCACTCTGTGATGGAAGTCGATCTCAGAAAAACAGGCTTTCCTATCTTTTGAATCAACTCCATCCGTTTCGCAATGTCTGTCGGTCACTGTTTCTCTGCAAGTTGTTCATGAATAACTGACACAGTCTATTATGGTAATGGGGACAACCAATACACAATATACATACATTAAATAAATATTGATTGCTTGTTAGACAGCCACTTTATACTCGCAACAAATAGGCATCTCCACCTAAGCTGACAGGACTTCCGTCTAGAGATATGCAAAACACAAGCTCGTGTCCATGTCTACAATAACATCCGATAAGTGGAGATTTACCCCTTGTTTCACCGAGAACAAAGGTGACATATCAGATCAAGCGTCACCTCCAACATTTGAATGCGTTCAGTTTAGACATAGAAAATCGAAATGTATTAAATAATAGTTATATATGCAACAAGTGCAAAAAGTAAGTGTTTAAACAATTTTTGCACGAGTTGCATACAACATTTTTTCTACGTTCATGCAAAAAGCAAAAAATGATTTATCAAGGTAAGGCACTAGGTGTTGGAAAATGAAAAGCACAACTTAAATAATTGATTATTACTATCGATTTGCATTGAAACAGATCACTATCATCTATTTTCCATTGATAATACTCATTTTAAAACTTTCAATTCTGTAATTGTCAGAAATAATTTTTGACTGACGTTTCTATAACCACAGTTGCATTATAGAAATCAAAATCATAGTAGCTGTATGTTATCACGAGGTGTGGTCATAGTACAGACTGTTTGCTATATTAAGGTAGACGGTTTAGAACAAAGTGGATCAGTTTTGATTATGGAGTTTTTCTCGGGAAGGCATTGGTTTAGTTCTGGCTGTTAACATTAATAGAAAATAATATAAAATATGTAACTGTTTAGAACGTATTGCCATTCTCACAGAATATTATGAAGTGGGTTTGAACATTTATGTTTGTCATGATGACAGCACGTTAAGTTGAATGACAGATGAGTGCAATAAATACTTTATTGCACTAGTGCAATAAAGAACTTATTTTTCCACTAAATATAGTTCAATAAAGTTTTGCTTTTTGCATGAATGTAGAAAAAATATATAATACTAAGTTATACAGGTGTACGAAAATTATCAATTTCAAACTTTCAATATTTTCCAATTTCTACCTACGTTGTGTTCAGGCACTTTTCAATGGCGCGTATTTATCTGAGTCGTTTGTAAAATTTTTGGAAACGAATGAGGCATCAATCCATCGTATGAGCGAAAAAAGTAGTATCTTGGGTGCATCCACTGATAAGTTAAAGGCTGTTGAAAGGGCAATTTTATAAAATTTAAACCGACTTTAGAAACCATCCTGGTGAATTTTTTCAATACTATTGGATGAGTGTGAAGAGTTTTGATGCTTCAAATATAGTAGGACCAAAATAGTTATTTTCCCAACAAGAGCGCAAAATGTTACTTTTCCGCATGCAAATAGTTTCTGCGTGCGGAAAAGGCACTTTGCGCACGCGTTAGGAACAAAATTTTTCTGTATGCAGAAAAGTACTACTTTGCGCACGCTCGTAGGAAGATAACATATGAAGACCCTGAATGGGGAAAATCGGTACCACCTGAAGATCGCTTATCAGTAACATTGAGACTAACATCTAATATTTTTCTGTTACGAAAAAAACGACGATTTAGTTCCAATTTATGCATCAGTGATCATTATCATAGTCCTAATCATAATCACTGTCTTAATCATAAAATCAAATTTAACTGTATAAATGCTCTCACTGAAATGTACAGTTTAAATTTGATTTTTTGATTAAGACAGTGACTGTGATTAGGACTATGATTATGATGCATAAATTGAGCCTTAATCAAATATCTACATTTACCTATATGTCTATATATCCGGGAAAAAAGTGAGTACTCGGGGAAAAAGTGATTTCACTACTTGGCAACAGAGATAAAATGTCAAACTGTTAAAAAATTTAATTTAGTCTTTTAAGTTGAAATTATTACAAAACAACCCTCTTGTTACCTAATAATTACGCACCCCACGGACGTGGAGAGTGGTTATTCGGGTAAATTATACCAGCACGTTCTTTCGATGTATCGATGCTTCGACTATCAATTCAGCTTTCGTCGGTTTCACCAGTATTGGCCCAGTGTTTATCGGGAATTATGAGCGGGATCCGCTTCCACGTATGCACTTCGTCAAATTGGTATTAAAACGAGAACGTCAATTAGTGCAGTCGAATTATTCAGTGAAAGCTTCGCACGAAATGCATCAAATTACCAACTCTCAGCTAATTGAAGGCTACTCTCGACTAACTATACGGTGAAATTCCCATGAAATTTGCCACGAGCGTTATATAACGCTATGAAACGAATATATTTAGCGACTATGTTACCTTATCTATAAATACGAATTGTCAGCCTGAGGTACTCTTGGTTATAGTTTGAAGGAGATAAAATAAACTACAGCTTCGAATTATTCGAGAGAATATATACGAGATTAGCAGATTTAATTAAAGTACCTTTTCCAAGGTAGCAAAAGTTAGCCTATATACTGACAATTTCAGGAAATATTTCAGTAACGTATTTGATTTAAGCAAGACTGGAAATGATACATTTTATAGAGAAATGAGATAAAGATCCACTTGAGCAAGCTTAACATTGAAATACCATATTTAGAAATTTACAAGATGCCATCAGAAAGAAGGGAGAAAGGGAGCTTATACAAACCATAGCGGATAATAATGGAGAACAGAATTGTTCTATGCATTGATCCTTGATGAAAACTAACTAAGTGATAAACAGACATAGGTTATATCACTCATGTATTTGAACGCACATCCAGTTATTTTTCTCGTCCTGAAAACTACTAGGTCTACTGTGGAAAATCACGAAGGATATCAAAGCCTTTTTTTGTAAAACATTTTTTTTTGAATCTAGCATTGATGGCATTTCAACACATTAACATGTAGGAACAATCTAATAGTAAAAAGTGAAAAACCAAAGCCATAAGGTTGGCACGTCCTTGAAGGGTTGAAATAAGGGCGCCATCTTGTAAAACAATACTCAGTTGCTAACGCATTTTGTTGCTTATGGCAATCGACAGAATAAAATTTGATATCGTTAGGAACCGAAAAAAAAATCCGTTAGCCGGTCAGCTGTTTAAGTAAATTTTACGCATACATACCCCTATCCTAATATCATTTCAAGCGGATACAGTTCTGTGAAACGGTGATGGAAATGGCAAATGCTGATGAACATTTTATTGAAAATATTGTTTTCACGGATGAGTCAACATTTCTTTTACAAGGACGTCATAATCCTTCTCGTGTGTGATATTGGTCCCGAGATGTTCAGCTCATAATTCGCAAGTAGTTCAAGAATATTTAAATACCATTTTTCCAAATCGGTTAATCACAGGGAGAGGAACACTCTTATGGCCACCTTGATCGCCTGATTCAGCATCAAATGATTTTTTTCCTAAAATAACAAATTTATGGTTTTTAAGAGGGCTGGGCTGATAACTTGCAAGATTTGATAAAAAACATTGAAAATTCTTTCAGAAGTATTACCCCAAATAAGCTGGAAAATTTAAGGAGTCGTTTGTATGATAATTTATGTTATTGTCTAGTAGTACTGGTAGGGAATGTATTTAAACATTTACGTTGAAATAATAAATATCACAGTTCACTATTTTTCATTGGGATGTTGTTACCTTTGCTTTGTCATATTTTTGGAATAAATATGTTTTTCCAGCCATTTTTTCAAAAAATCAAACTGAAATCAAACAAGTTACGAGACGTTAAATCCCAAACATTATTACACACAACTGTACAATTCACTTGACCGAAGTTTGAAAACTTCTGGAATTAATGTGAATTGATTGTCTATTTCTACTGGCCTAATAACCGCTTGAGATGAATGAATACGAAGTATTGCAATAATATGAATAGGCATACTCGTGTATGAATATTGATTCCGAACAGTCATTTTCTAGACAATTGAAACAGCCGCCTCGCTCCAACCGCCACACACAATGAAGCAACTGAACCACCTAACCCTATTTGGGAAACGTGATAATTCACGAGGTTATGTATGCAATTTGTAGACAGCAAGACAGCTGACCTGTTTATATAGAGTGCGTTGGAGTTGAGCAGAATAATGAACGACCCTCAACCGTCATCAACATTAACAATGCATGATGCATGACAAGATGCAAGCCCTCGTCATCTGTTGCATTCATTATACCAAGCTTATTAATTTCATATGCTATGAAGTGCAAGTTGCATACAATACTTTCACTGCAACCAGTTTTGAAAGTCAAAAATATATCCAAATCTGGTGGAGAAGTATTCACTGAATTGGTGATAATAATGTCACTCAATTAATTAATTATAATGATTTTTTTTTTGTAAAAATTTGTAAAATTTGTTTTCACAAATCTCCCAGGTTATCAGAGAAAATTCCTCAAAAGCAGGGCTTGTGCGGGCCAGGGAGATTCGGGAACTAGAGCATACGTACAAGTGGATTCCAAACTACTTTAATTCTGTGACGTCGGTAGGGATCGAACCTGAAACGCCTAAGTGAAAGCAAACGGTTTGAACACCTCGACCACTTCTATGACCATCCTATGACACTGCACATAGCAGCAACCATCCATTATTATGGACCAAATATAGGAAGGGATCAAAACTTCTAAAATCTTTAGGGACTCCATCCAGTATCATTATGTTATGAACATACTCAAGAGCCCAAGGCCTTCCTGTTGCCTGGGGAAGTATAGCCGTGGAACGGACGATTAGGGATACGAACTCCTATAAAGATATCGCAGCTCCTCGAGTCCATTTAACCACTCCAAAAAAGAAGAATAGAATCTGAACAGCAGCTTTGATCTTCTTCGGCGGTTCTAAGGACCATATTGGTCGGAGTTTATGCTAATAATTGCCGCTCAGAGAGTTTTTAACTGTGGTTACCTCTTGGGAGAGGAGTTGTTCCACCCCTAGGTAAGTATACGTTTATCCAGCAGCAGGATGATGTAGGATGCTTCCGTCTATTAGCTGGACATCATCTCCTTACTCTTCGCATCGTCCTCTTAATGCTGTCATATTTGTTGATAACTCCATTCCGATAGCATGCGTGTATTCTTCCACCTCCTTTAAGGGCTAATTTTGATAATTTTTTCCTGAACGCTTAAAACCGATACTCGTTTCATCAAAGGTATTTTTTGCTCTTAAGCTGATATGGGTGCCGGGATATCAGGGAATTGCAAGCAATGAAAAGGCTGACGAACTTTCCAGGACAGGGTTGAGAAATGATTCAGATGTAGAACAGACTGCAGGAGGACCAAAACGTACAGCTCGTAAATCTGTGGAAGACTGGATCTTGGAAAACCATAAAAAATACTGGGAAAAACTACCAGGAAATGAAAATGGGAAAGAAATTATCAAAGGACCGTGGCATACAGAAACGACAGACTTATTAGAACTGACATGGAGCCTCAACAGGAATCATGTACAATGGCGACCTTCCATGCAGACTGTGCGGTAAGGAGCCCGAAACAATGAAACATATACTGTGCAAATGTGAGGCACTAGACCGCAAAAGACAGTTAATCTTTGGACAACCATCTGGCGATCCAGAACTATACAATTCCCGTCCAGTAAAGGACTTACACAAGCTTGTACAGGGTACAAAGGTATGGGTATTGTGCTTTTACAACACAGAGGACAGATACAATAGGCCAGCAGGCATAAGTGTCGCCGGAGGCAACAGCCAGATGGGCCTAAAGGGAGTGGAGTTTTTAGTGAGTGTGCCTGGTATGGAGATAGGAGACAGGATGCTCTCACAGTAAACTTTGAAATTTAAGGCTCATAACCTCCCGTATAAAGGGTTTTCTTCATCTCCGCAAAAAAAAGTGTTCCAATTGCCGCAGAAGTTATCGATGCTTTCAACGAAATGAATAAGGAAGCAGAACCGAATGAAAAAACAAGTTGAAGTTGAAATTGAAAGTTTATGGAGTAAAAGTACTTAGTTATAATCCGTATTTGGTGAAGTAAGTAGATTATTGTATCAGTATATTCTGAATTGAGTTATGCAAATTATTGTTGCTTGGAGATGTAAGTAAATGAGTCATAACTGTCTAGTATTTTTTATAGCCACAAATCCCAGTATCGTAACAATATTAATGTGCTTCAGGTTTCAAATACACTCACTTACTTATGACTACTAATTAACAAACGGATGAGATATCAAAACACAAACGAATACCGGTTTTGCATGATTTTTATTCCATAAATTTTTATAAAATTTTCAGCACAACCAAAGTTCCGGAAAGTCTAGTCCTCAAAGTAACTTTCATTCTGAAAAATATTTCCGAGTGAAATCCAGAAAAGGAAAAGCCGCATACGATTTATATTTTCAACTTCAGCCGCCGGAATTTTGCGAAGGATAATAATTCATACAATATTCAAGGCTTATATGAGGTTTTCCATAAAGGATATAGATTTTCTTTGTTGCTCACCTTTTCGTGATGCCTCGGCAAGTTGCATATTTTATGAGATTATCACTCACCTGGAACAAATAAAAAAGGTTAGTGACGTAATGAGTATATCAGATGAAATATCTGACATATATGAATATCCACAGACAAGAAATTACTATGAGAAGTTTGTAAGCATATATGTTATATAAGTTTATAGGCGTGAAAGCGTAGTTTATGAGTAGGTATAAGATTCATTTCAGGTGAACCAACATAAATGCTCTGAATTATTATGGTGAAGGATTTTTTGCAGAGCTGAGCAGCATTTCATGATTGAAAATTAATATTTGGAACCTTCGGTTCAAGATATAGAAGCTACCCAAAACACTAAAACTACGTCACTTTCACTCGACGCGCGTTTCGCCAGCAAAGTTGGCATTCTTAAGAGCTAGAAGCTTACTTACTATTCTAATTTTAAAAATGAAAAACAAATAATAATAAACTAAGTAATTGTAAACGAATGGAGAATCATGAATTATATAAGAAAGAACTTTTAATGTGTTAATAACAAGAGTTTTATCATCAACTTGAGGTATTAGTTTGACCATACAAGATGGAACACACTGTATAATTGACCATGTGTAATGTCACCAATGAACAATACTTTTAATATTATCTTATATTGATGAATGTTCATATCTTGATTACTCAGAATAGCGAAAATTATTCAGGGTAACGTTTTTTGTTGTTTAAAAACAGAGAGACATGAGAATTTTCAACGCCCTCTACCGTCAAAACTAGCCTATAGAAAATGTTTTGCCAATTGGACTTTTTGTTTGGAATGACTTGGACTACAACATATCGAAAATTCAGCAGATTCGAAAGGGGGCCAATTTCCCTATAAAAGTGTGCAGTGTCCTTTGGTTGAATTTTAATTTCATAAATATTACAGAATATCCTTTTATGGTACAAACAATTCCCTTTTTATATGTTCGGCAGACTAAATTACTTTTCAAATGTAAAGGGTCATCATTAATAATTTTTAGCTTCAAGGGTACTCAACAAACAGAATTAGTTGTTAAAGCTGATTATGACTAGCCGCTTTTGAAACGAAATCACATTGTAAATGTGTTCAATTCAGCCCTTCAGGAGAGTCCTTTATGAATTCGCATATGCTTTGATCATGAATTATAGTTATTCTGAGTTTCGCAGAGGAGAATTCGTGTTTCACAAACGACACAATTACAACGCAAACCGTATGAGCTTTCACAAAGAGTCATCTGTATCAAAGTTGTCTGTAACTGAGAGCTTGGTAACAAACTGAAATAACTACTCTAGTTGATCAGCAACTGTTTATTCAAATTGCAGTTTGTTACAATGTTTTATGACAATCAGAAAATATCTTCATTTTATTACTACTGAATACGGTCAGAAAAATTAAAATGATCCATCAGATGAAATTTCTTATTGGTTTAAAACAACAAGTTTTGTTTTTGAATGTAGCTATGTCAACTGCATATGTGTAGTTTCATATTTTCAATACCACTATTTTGAAAAAAAATGTTCAAAGGAGAACTTTTAGACTGGCATTCATCAAATATGTTGTGGATACAAAACTGAATTAAACTGAATTGAAACATAAATGTTTATACTTTTATCCACAATCACCTTATAATTGAAGTTTTATCCACACTTATGAACCGTATAAAGTACCACTTTATCCACTAGTGGAAATATGAAATTACTTTATTCCACTAGTGGAATAATGAAAAATACAATCTTGAATATCAATCACATTTTTCATAATGTTCCCTGGACTTGGCAGGCAATAATTGGCGTGTTGCTTCTTCAGCTTCCTCAAGGATTATATCAGGAACAGAATTATTTTCTTGCATTTTTCACCAACTTCACAAATTTTTACAAATGAAGTCGATAAACAATCAAAAATACATAGCAACCATTCAACACCTCCCGATATTTTTATATGTTATTTCAATGATTTTTGAGGAGGTGACAGCCGAGGTGACAGCCGCAGAGCAAAACGTCAAATCATTTTGTGATGAAAAATTTCCGCGATTCTGATTAAATGTGATTGTGAATAAAACGTTGTATTGCATGCGTGTTTTAGATACATTTTATTTGCTTAAGAAATTTAAACGCTCGAGCTTCGCTCTCGCGTTTAAACATTCTTGCGCAAATAAAATGATATCTAAAACACTTATACAATAAATAACTATTATACTCGCATGTGTTCAAACTGATTTTTTAATTCTTCTGTGATATCTCTAGGTTCAGTTATAAGTTTACCATTGACAATAAATGAACTAAAATTACCAACATTATGGTAATTGCCAGTTAAAAAAAATCGTTAAATTTGCTAATTATTATTCATAACTGAAACTTTTATATGTCCTGATGGGCAATTGACAATATATTCGAGAATACTATAGGATTTGTTGTATATTGTTTCAAATAGGTGTAATAGAAACCGTTTGTTTTTGCAATATTGTCAAATTCCTTTAGTAATTCATTCTTTGAAACTTCTTTCATTGTTTTTATTTTTTAATTATGTTGTTTTATTCTTTTTATATTCGTAGGCTATGTTATAGTTAACCATAGGTAGAAATACGGCGATACAAAATATCGCGGGATATTTGAAAACCTCATTGCCGTTTTATTTGTTTTCTCGCAATCAAATTGGCGAATGTCACATGTTTGATGCCATAGTTTTTCAGATGTGAGTCGATACAGCAGGGTTTCTCGGCATCCAACCCTTATTGGTTTTCTATCTATCACGCTATATACCTAATAGAAGATCTGAATTACTGTCATAAACATCATTCTCTCAAAATTGTCTCTCCGTATACACAAATTGAAGTTTCTCGTGATGGAATTTCGTTACGAATCAATATTGACCATCCGTATTTCATATCTCTCCGAATCACAGCTTCTAGTGTCCACTTTGACACCACAGTAGAATTTATTAGCGTAATAAACGGATATTAATACCCCAAGATAATTAATCAAGTGGGAATTTTATGATTCTCGTTCATATAAATTCTGAAACATTAATCTGGAACGCAATCATCATTAAGCTATATATTTCTCACTTTGTCTAACAATGAAACTCGTCGTCGAAGCAGAGTTGAACTTGGTAACTTTGATAACTTGACTAAAAATAAATGGAATTTGGAGATCCATAACCGACTCCAGCTTCTGAATTTTAAATGAATCTATTCAACAATGAGTAAGAACGGAAGCAATATATCTAAGCATTGCCTGTATACTTACTCATCATAAGACTTTTTCTCTACATAACCTAAAATTTATAGACCCCATAAATCATCATCATCATTGTTGAAATTGTTATTTCTGTCGACCAGCTACACCCTTACCAATAACCCTCAGAAGTCTTCGAAAGACTTGTGCGAGCTAGAGAAGACGCAGCCTTCACTTTTTGAACCATATGAAAGATTCTTTATTATATGTAGCATGTAAATTTTCGCTACTGTATATTGTTCATTTTTGAAAAGTTTTAGATTAATATAGATTTCACTCTGTCAGCTTTCAAATATTTCATTTGTCAATCTGTCACTGTAGCTTTTGTCCCTAACCAGAAACAACCGAACATATTATTATTTTAATTTGTTCAGATTGGTCGGTTATACATGGAACATGCAAATACTGATATATCGGAAGTTGGTACCCGAAAAGAAGAAGAAGAGAGTGGATGTCATATTGTCATTTCCGGATGAGTTAGGCTGATCAGGTTGGTGGTAGAATTAGGAGAATCAACAGGTGTCTAGCCATACAGGTGTTCCTGGTTTTGTTCGGCTGAAGAATCATGATTTTGTTAAGTGATCCTTAGTGGATATTCCGTTCTATCCACCTTACCATCAATCTCAGCGTCCTGGCTTTTGATAGAGGCCTATTTAGGACATTTTCGACAATTTGGCTTTTGAATACCACGCCAACGCCTTATTTCTACAGATAAAACCCTTCATAGAAAGTGATTTTTCCAACTGGTACTCAGAACCATTGAAGATTCGTTTGTTTATTTATGTTTTATTTATTTCTTGATTAACACTCATCAACTTGACAACATCCTATGGTGAAGTCTCTTATAGTTTTGGGTATAACATCTAATTGGTTATTATTCGGTTGCTCAACTTTCCAAGTAAGTACTCTTTGACATAGACATTTTAACAGTTGCGGTGGCGCCCCCTCTTATTTTATTGACCATTCAATTACTGTTCAATGATATAATTTTGTTTGTAAACGAACCCATAGTACCAACCAAGGAAGAGCTGCCGTCTGCATTGCTACTTTTATTTATTTTTCAGAAAATAGGGTTGCAATGTATGAATTAGAGTGGCGAGGGTATAAAAAAATGACAGCTCTATACACCATTTTCTTTGATGGCCGTTTCGTCAACTCATGTTATTGTCAGTTGGAACCTTCACTGGACAACTCTCGAAATTCCTTATTTAAGAGTGGACCAGAAGCAAGATTGAGGTCGTACTACAGCACCTTCGCCGTCACTTTCGTTTGAGGAAACTATATAAGTTAGCAATTTTCTGTGAAGGGTAGATTATAAAATAAGGTTAAACGATATTTATCAGTATTCTTAAAATAAGATCTCAGAAAATGAGGGTAATTTTCAAGTAGTTTTCAGAAATTAATCATAGAGGGTAATACCACAAGAGGTTTATATTTTATCGGATAAACTTTCATTTTGTACGAAAATTTGGTACCTTGGTAATTGTCGAGAGCAAATAACATTATGAAATTACGAGACCGAAGGTGAAGTGATTTTATCTAATGTTAGTTGCTCGCGTCATATTACAAGATAGCAAGTTTGAGTTAAATTAAAGTTTATCCAATGAAAACAAAACTTCGAGTGGTAATTTAACGAATCGAATAAATGAATTATTCAACAAAACTAAATAAAAGTTCATCCATATGCGAACAGTTACGTTCCTATTTATCCGATATCAAACAGCCAGAACTGACGTTTCTTTTGACGATTTTGGTTGAAATACCAAAAACGTCGCATTTTGACATGTGCAATTTGATGGGGATAAAATTAAAGTTTTTCCGATGAAAACAAAACCTCGAGTGATATTTAGTGAGATGTTTCATCAGATCAAATAAATGGATGATTTAACAAAAGTACATAGAACATAATAATGAATAATGAAGCTAAATAAAAGTTTATTCACTTTCAAACAGTTACGTTCCTATTTAACAGATATCAAAAAAAGTGACGTTACTTATAAAGATTTTATACACGAGTTAAATTATTTCAATTATCGCAAAAAAAAGAATGCATCTTTTTATCGCTGTCAAAATGACTCAGACTTCATATTCATGGCTTTCTTTCTACTGGGGTTGATTTACCGTATTTACAGTTTAACAGGAGGGTTCATAGGCAAAAACAACAAACAACTGTCAGTCAAGCTGGAAAGAATTGTGACTCAATCAGGAATGAACCATAATAAAAAAAATTCCAACATGGTAGCATGGTGAAATCAAAATCTCAAACAGACGAATTTTTCAGCAGAGGTCAAAGCCTACCACTAAACGATTCCGTTCAAATAACGATGTTAATTTGTCTTTGCTTCCATCTGCTGCTGCGAACGATCTCTCACACAGATACGTTTCCCACGAACAGAAGAATTTTCGTCTCGGAATCATCCAGTCATGTATTTCAAACGTCATTTAACATTTCGAAATCCTCCCTCTGCTTCTGAATTTTCTTTGTTACGCATTCAGCGTACGAGAAAATAAATATCATTATGCCGAGCAGGCAAAAGATGGCTGCCATAAAATGCCCTTCATTTCCGTCGAAATTAAAGAGTTATCGTCTGCTTTCACGTGATGAGAGAGTTTCGAAGCAACTTTTCGATTAGCCATTGCGTTTGAGTGTTCAGTCAATTCCTGCTGTTGTTTTATCCTACAAAAGGTATATACAGAGTGCTCAGAGCAACTCCCTAGCAAACTGAAAATATCTTCTTGATTCTGCCTTATGGGTTTTCTGTTTGATTTTCTTCGTTTTCCAACTATTATAGTAAAATCATTATCCAAATATACAATGTGGTCTAGGACCAATGAACAATTACTAAAAATAAAGTGTTGTACTAACTGCTCTAACATGTAGGAACACACCTTTGAAATTTTACAGCAATCCAAGATCATTCATATAATATTTTCATCACCAACATCGGAAGACGCGCTACTGAATTGGACAGCTACGTTTTTGGCTCTATGTTTACGATCTCTCGATATTCAATTTCTGTTTCAGTGGTTCCACGCTCATAACAAATGTGCACGCTGTCACTTTTAGTTTATTATGGTTTTTACTAAGTCATTATTTCGACATATTTACTTAAATCGATTGTTCAAAAAGCAATAATACCAAAATTACATTTTGCTCAAAAGAACATTAGTTTCACTTAGTTTTCCATTAATTTCCGAAGAGAGAGCATACTGTATGATTTTAAAAAATTGATCGTAGTTGGCCCTTATAAAACTTACTATAACTAAATTAAAACACTTACTTATAAATGACTTTCAATTATTTCATTCTTTATTTGAAAGACTATTTTCTTGACCGAACTTATCTATGGTGTTTCTCATAATTGGGTTCAGAAAATTTTCTACGAATTCTCAATCTAGGCAGGGGAAGAGCATTTTTCAGAACTATTATATATCTAATGGTTATTGGTATATATTTTTCACTATTTTTACGGATTTTTTCGATTTTGATTTCGCAAGAGTGGAGGGGGCGAATTTTCCATGTATGAAACCATTGTAAAGTTTTAGAATTCCTACGTGAAGGGGAAGGGCGTGGTAACTAGGTAAAATTCGCAGTTAATATTGGCTGATATCATGATGAGTTGTATAATTATTCTAACTACCCCGTGTATGGAGTCCAACACGTCATACACTAAAGCTTCCAAAATCCATGAATAAAAATAATTTGTCTCGACGGTGATAGTTCCGCCTTGATATGAAAATTATGGGGTAACAACTACCAATTTTGGGATTCAAATAACAACTACAGAAAACGAACCGAAACTGGATAATACGAAAAGTAATGGGCATTCGAGATAAACATTCAGTTCCATATATCAAGAACCCCGTCAATGGCCGAATAATATATTTGCAGCCATTTCAACAGCACAAACACATACATTCAGTTTCCTAATGCTCTCAGGTGAATTACTAAGTGACCTACATTGGAATGTTCAGATAAAATATTGTTGTGAAAGTTTGTCAGGATATGCCATTATCGCGTTCGGAACAGATATCTTGTCATTCCTATTAGAGTCAAAATATTATGGAACAACATGAAAAATGGT
The DNA here is from genome assembly GCA_958298965.1 of Chrysolina haemoptera. Classification (NCBI taxonomy): domain Eukaryota; kingdom Metazoa; phylum Arthropoda; class Insecta; order Coleoptera; family Chrysomelidae; genus Chrysolina; species Chrysolina haemoptera. The sequence goes on along the minus strand of OY282591.1, from coordinate 26,657,114 downwards.
GCAGAGGATAATTTTTAGCATAAATATATTTTCCTGGTGGTATCTATACAACATATTTCGAAAGTTCAATTACTAGGGTATTAATTGCCTTATATACAGGGTCCTGCAAATGTCCTCCGGTGGCCCATAGCTTCTAAACGGCGCAACCCAAAAGTGTCTTTCATAACATGAAATTATGGCCATTCGTCAAGTACGCATGATATACAACAAAGTCCTCTCTCTAGGAGACAATGCAAAGAGAGTAAAGGAAGGCGTGTAATTATTCCTGCGAAGAAGATGAATGCTCACGACTTAACAAGATCTTGTGAAAACATCCTGTTAATCATGTAGATACGCCAATGCAAGCCGACGGATCATTCACCAAATCAGAGGAGAGGAGAACAAATGACCCAGACTCGCACCAGAAAGTACAAACAGTTGAGGCTCGACCCACAATGGACGCCTGAGACATAGCGAAACAAGTCACCACCTTCAGGAAGGTATAATGGGCAATTCAAATTAGCAGGCAAGACGAAATCCAAACTGTACTACTATAGCAAGGAGCACACCTGATTACATACCTGGTCAGGCTGTTTAGGACGAGCCTCTATAGATACATACCTAGCACCTAGCAAAGGTCCAAGAAAGTCTTCATACCATCCTACGCCTAGGCTAAGGCATTTAGACCAATTTGTCTGTCATCGTTCATGCCCAAAACGATGAAAAAACTAGTTGATAAGACTATACGAAACAATGATACAAAGCATCCAATTTTCTCGGAGTACCAACACTCCCATCACCCTGTGAAATACTGTCAGACAGCGCTCCATAGCCTGGCAGGGTTGAGAAATCTCTCTCGAATAGAGGGATTGCAGTCATGGTGTTTTTTGACATAGAAAGTGAGTGAAGTCTCAGAAAAGAGTACTAGCCCCACTATTGTTGAACCTTGTTGTAGCCCCCTTACATACCTAAACCGGAGAAGTATATGGGATTTATATGGATCTGATACAATCAGCCCTCACAGACATACAGATATGGTGCATGAGGATGGAACCTCAAATTCAACTATAAAAGAACACGATTTTATCTTTCTAAAGGTGATTCTGAATCTACGTCCTTCACACTTGCAGATTGTAGCAAAGGCTAGGATAAAAGCCAATAGAGTGTCAACAACCTAGACCTCTTCAACATAATGAATGTTATAAGAATCGACACATCTGAGATACCGTCGGAAAAATGACTCCAACCTGCTCCTTTGATGGAACATACACCACCATCATTCAAGATGGAGATGTCGAATCAAGGGTCCTACTATTGCTGTCAAGAAGGCAAACATTGTATACGGGTGGCTCAAAAACAAGCAATAAGAAGTAGCTAAATATACTGGAGGAGACCAAGGTGACAAGGCTAAGACTCGTCACTCAAGCCTCCGTGCGGAGGTAATGACTATTTTCATTTGCTCAAGAGAGATTCCAAGAAGGGGACTTAGAAACCAACCCACAATCATTTTCTCTGACAGTCAGGCGGCAATAAAGAACTTGCTAGGTCACAGGGGCACCCAGGAAAATGAGGGCGCAGATACTCTAGCAAGAGCAGGGGCAGCAACAACTATCATTGGACCAGAACCAGCCTGTGGAATCCCGATTGGGCACATTAAGCAGGGAACGAAGGAAATGGTTTGAGAACCATCATCAATCTTCCTAAGAAAATGATGATGAATCCCACTGCCATCTGAGAAAACATTTGCATCTGCTGGGGATACACACTATCCAGATCTTATGATGAGGACACTGTAAAATATGTCATCCCACAGGAAAACTAAGTGGGAAATCTCCAAGAATACATCAGAAGATTTGTACTACTCACGAGATAAACCCGACAAGGGGATCAGAAAGGTTTTACGCATTTCGGCTGATAGCTGGCCCCGCCGAACGATAATAATGATAATTCATTCATAATAATACATTGGACGTACACTAGGTAGAATGTGTTTCAATCAATTACATGGAAAATTAAATATATTCGTTAAAATGCCAACAAACAACCTGACTCTCAATGGAAAAAGTATAATAAGTGGTAATGACGTACCGAGTCGGGCACCAAAAAATTGTTTAGCATAATTCTAAAGAAATAATAATATTTTTCAACCGCAACCGCACAAATACGCCATCTAACAACGGCTCATTCCCATTCGTATATTGGAACGATCCCTTCGTGCGATTCAGATAGTTTGGAAGAGTAGAACGTAAGAGTGAAGCAGACGGTTTAACGGCATATTAAAAGGTTTTTGAGAATATGGTGGGTGATAAAAATGTTAGAATACAAGGAATAGGAGACCCTGATTCCGAGAGTATTTATTTATATGGAGAGTTTTTCTGAGTGCTTTCAATTCGGTGGAAGTCTTGGCAATTCAAATACCTAATGGCACAGGAGATAAAAGTCTGAGTAATCGAATACACTTTCTTGAACTTATGCGTGATGTTTCTCTAGGAAATGGTATGAGATTGGTGAAAATAGTAAATATACAAATAAATTTGGAAAAATTTGGCAAAAGATTTTTATTCAGATTCTTGGCGTTCCTATGTGCAATCCATTGAAAAATTCACGCATTACCAAACCTTCCGAAGCGATTTCCATGGAAATCTCCAAATACTCTCATATTCGAGAAATCTTACGATGGCGTATAGAATTTCACGGCAATAGGAAAACGTAAAATATACAAGTTAACATTCTGCATTTGCGAATCTCAGCGAGCATATCGTTATTTGTAAGTTGCCAGAAGGATATACGGTTATAATCTCTCTCGCTAAAGTATATTAACTTGAAATTTTATTCCTGTTTCCAACAAAACTTTGACATTTCCATTCGCTACGAGCCGATTCCCACTTAAATCTCTGGTGTCTTTTGAGCAACAGAGAGTCAATATATAGGGTGTAATCTAACTTCTTGCACTCCCGTGAAGTACGGGTGTATAATGCCATTTTATAACGAAAGGCAGGTGGGAAAATGATTGTTTTCATTATCATTACTATTATTCTTTATAACCATCAAGAACTGCTTCTACCAACAATACAAAAATTATTTTGTTTTTGAAATCACCATTTTTCAGGCTTGTAGTCTGCTAATACTGGAAAGTGGTTCTTATGAAACACTTCACCAATACACGTATGTTCATACAGAAAAACCATTGTTGAAATTCGTCACTGTTAAGGAGTAATTCTCAATTGAAATCCAGTTCTCATTTCAAGACAATAATTATTAATATTGAATTATGTAAATGCAACAGGCAAAACGTGAATGAATCGAATGAATCTAACAAGTCGATACCCACAAAGTGGTAGATAAATTCAAGGCAAATATCTGTCAGGAAACAACTACTTTCCATTTGGGCCAGGATAACTCGTTTGCTGACATATCCTAGCACAGATGACAATAGTGAAACATATGAAACATGTCATGTCTGCCATTGGTCATTCACAACCAGATGGGAGATAATATTCAATGCTGCTTTACAATAATCATTTGCAATTGTCTTCTCTTAAACATTGCACACATAAATGTCAGATGTAATTCAATGTTCGTAGGAGGAAGTAATTGTTTTCTGACAGATATTTGCCTTATATTTTCCTCATCGTGGGATAGTGTGGGGAGAAAGGAATTTTACGGACTTTTTTCTAATTTAGAATAGAATAGAATAGAATTTAGAATAGAATTTATTTCTCGAACACATACATGTTAGAATACAGTTTTTGTATACTTATTTCTAGTAAATGATAATCACGTATGCTAGAGCTCATGCGAGCTATTGAGAAGTGCAGTTCGTTTTTTTTTTACTTTTCTTTCACACACAGAAGTAGTTACACAATAAGTAATTATATTTAGTAGTTAATACTATAATATAGGCATCACACAGTAATTAAGATAATATCAAATTAATACAATAAATACATACAAATATAATAATGATAAATAACATAGAAAATAGTATTTGGTGAAGTAAGTACTAGCGAATGTTAATATAAATAATAAATAAAATCGCAATGAAAGTAATTTAAATGTGGTCATTGAACAATTTTCTGGTATCGTAATAAACATGAGTTTGAAAAAGTTTTTTGACCTTATTTTTAAAGATGTTTAGGGAAACAATTTCTGTTATTGAGGACGGTAGGTGATTGAATGTTTTTATTGCCATATATATAAAGGACCTTTTCTGTTCACTGTATAATTAAATTGAGATGGTATATACTTGGTTTTGTTTCGTGTGTCATAGTTGTGAACATCCGTGAATTGTTCTAGTTCATGTTTCTTTTTGAAAGCTAATAGGGAAAGGCGATATAGATATAAATTTGTAATTGGGCGTACTTTCAGTCTCTCAAAATGACTCCTACATGATTCGGTTCGGTTTATCCCACAAATGGCTCTAACAGCTCTTTTTTGTATTATGAATGTGCTGTTGATATATACTGAATGTCCCCAAAACTCCATACCATATTGGACTGAGCTGTAGAAATAAGCGTAATATACTGTTATTGCTGCTTCTATGCCAATGTTTTTTTTATGGTAGATATAGCGAATGTCGCACTGCAAAGTTTTTTGTTCAGGTTATGAATATGTTCTTTCCAATCCAACTTTTCGTCTATGTGAATACCAAGAAATTTTATTTTTGTTGTGCCCTGTATTTTCCCATACGATGTATCGGTATTGATTTGGCTTGTATCATTATTTGGATGAAAGGTTATGCTATGAGTTTTATCAACACATAACTTATTTGAAGAGAACCATTGCATAATTTCTGTAAGTTGTTGAGAAGACGATACCGACAGATCTTCTAGGTTATCGCTTTAGTCTATTATACTCATATCGTCAGCAAATAAGCAGAATTCCACAGACAGAAAATTAGCGACTGTCATTGATGTATATCAGAAATAATATCGGACCCAGAATTGATCCCTGGGGAACACCATATTGAAGATTTCCGTTATTAGAGTGATATTGTTTTATTTGTGAATTGCAATTATGTGTTATTCGGATAACGATTTTGCGGTCTGACAGATAGGATTCGAACCAGTTGTACGCAATCCCTCGTATGCCATAGAATTCCAATTTCTGTAATAAAATAGAGTGCTCAACACAGTCGAACGCTTTAGATAGATCGCAAAACGTAACTAGTGGAATTTTTTTATTTTCAATTATGATATTAAGTTTGTTTATGAGATCGTATGTAGCATGCGAAGTGTTCATATTTTTTCTGAATCCATATTGTGATTTCGTTAGAATGTCGTGTTTATCTAGGAAGCTAATTGTTTGTTCTTTTCAGCACTTTCAAGAATTTTAAGTCATATCTATAACAGATTCCTGGCGAACCAACGAAAATATGCTGTTTATCCCCAGACTATATTCGGTTATCTTAGGGAAAACCCGAAATCGAGGTCATTCACGGTTTAACACACCAGTCACGAACCTCTCTTCACCGAGCCATTCCGAATTCAACTCCCAGAAGCGTCATCCGGTTCGGGAGCAACTCCAGACACACAGGCAGTTCAAAAGAAACATTTATAGAAGGACACATCTAGGGAATCGAGGAATTACAATCAATTCTGTGTATGAAGAGGTCCACGGGAGCTGCTAAATTGGAAATTTCTATAATTGGTTTTACTCTTCAAATTTGTAGGAAATTCAATTGGAGAATTTCCATTAGTCGTAGGCCGTCTCACTGATTGCTTACTTATATCTGATGTTCTGCGATTCCAAATATACGATGTATACTTGTTCAATTAATCGAATTTTCTCCTGATGCACCTACTGCATCTTTAAGTGGGGGATACCATTAGACGGATGAGATTATCGAGGAATTCAGTTTTTCAAAAAACTTCCTTACGTAACTGAGTTACAAGAACGAATAGGGCGCAGAAGAAATTCACGCGCTGAAAATGGATGCCATAACATAACATATTACACGGATGGGAAGACCCCCGAGGGGATTGGGGCAGGAGTCTTTAGCCTCTTGTCAAATACTACGAGCATATGAGCAAATTTACAGTAATTTTTCAAGTGAAAATACACGCTATCGAAAGTTGTACCCAGTTCAACCCCGACGGGAAATACAGAAACGAAGATACGGCAATGCAGCCGGGTAGTCAAGGAACCATTAAAGCATGCTCATCATACATTAAGTCACAGATGGTATATAGGAATGTGCATGCACCAGTTGACTAAGCTGGGTAGTGATGCAGTGATGCCAGGGCATGCGGTAGTAGAGGGCGCAGACCGGAGCTTTCACATGAATAATTGGAAGAAACAAGATAAAGAGGAGAAAGTACTGAGTATGCATTGGCAGAAAATTCCAGCTCTGAGGCAAGCCAAATAACTCCTCGGCAGTTTCAGCCGAGAAAGGTCTAAAACACTGATAGACTCGGCAGAAGACGTTTCGAAAATATTAACAGGATATAACAGGAAGACTCGGAGAACCTCAGGAAGCTAGGCTTGGAGGAGAACAGCACCTGTAGGTTGTATAGGCACAAACCAGAGACACCCCACCATATCCTAATGTGACGCAGTACATTATACAAATCTGGGATCATACTATATATTCCCCGACAAAATTCCTCACGAAATTATATTTGATATATCTATCTATACAACGTTCCTCAAGGAACATTTCATTATTCACCTCTCATCAAGTCTTAAGGTAGGTCGAACAATATCAGAGACATCTTGTCTCAATAGTTTTAACCCACGAATGATGCCGCAACCTACAATAATTTAGTCACAGCGCAACTCGCGAGAGAAGCAAGAAGCACTTCTCAGTAGCAAAAACTCCAAAAAGAGTGGATTAATTATTCAAACATTTCGGTGAGTGGATCGGAGAGTTTCATCCGTTCTGATCGAGCAGATATGTATGTATTTTGAAACAAATTTGGGTTTGTTCGAGTTTCGTTAATCATGAAGAAAAAACTTTCTTCGGGCGGTTACCGTACTCATCCCATGAGTAACTTGGGCTAAGCTGCCCCAGATTCAGATATTCCACAGGTACCGCATAACCGACATTATCTTTGATTTGCAGATATCTATTGGCAGGTGAGTGTTCGATTATTTGCGTATTTCATTTGCCTTTTGATATTTCCGTGCAAATTCTCGACTGTTTGATTGATTCGATTTGTATCATCACTAGTTGTTTCTAGAGTGGCTTGAGAAGTTTCACGTCTTATTTGAAGACTACGCTCACCTACTGACTGATCGAGTTGCCGGGTCAAGGTTGCCTATGATTTTTTCGAAATAGTGGAGCAGTGTTTAGTTAGTTCCGCCGACTCTTGACGTCAACATTATTAAAGCCGTCTCCTTGATTCCTGGCAGACTATAGAAAATCTCGAGGCCCAGGTGAATGAATGAGTTACATCATATTCAAAGGCTACGGGTTATCCTTAAATGTACGCCACTGTCTTCGACCGTTCGACCTTCCGGCATATATTTCAGTTTCATAACTCTGAATTCACACCAAGTCAGTGTAAGTCAACAAGACATGTTTCATATAGACAAAAGACTTCGAGAAAGTTTAAAGTATAGCTTTCTCTAAAGTCTTTGGGTTTTTGAGGCCATATTTGCTATATTTACAACCTACAGAAAAGCATGTTTTTTTTTAAACGGAGAATTCAGAATGGCGGCTTCAAAATAAAGTATTCATTTTTTGATTAGTTATCCGATTCTATTCAAAACTGTTATAGAGGGGTTTTCGAAGACTATGATTTTCATGTCAGATCTGAGGAATTCAAGATGGTGGACGAGTGCTGTGATTCATGATTCGATTCTATAACTACAATATGGTATTTAGGGGAATTGAAGCAGGCTATGTGTGTTTTGTGATCTGTGGTTGTATTTTTCTCGAAATTACTATTTGGCTGCTTTCGAAAATGCATGAATTGATTCAAATTGTTTCGGAAATAGGAACAAAGTGTTCAGAAAGTCAGAAGTAGAATCATAAATAATAATAATATTTCTCAATCCTAATGGAATAATGAAAGGAAATCAATTTCGCGAAAACAACACTTTTTTGTAAAATTATTTACAAATAACGGATTTTTTTAAGAGGAAAATGAGAATGGCGTTGAACTAAGTAAATGATAATAATACAATGAAGCATCACAAAAATGATCAAAAATCCAAAAAAATGGGGGAAAATGTCCTTTTTATTCATTTAATACTTTCAAAATATGTTTTTTGTTATTTTCATCTGTACATTCATACATGCCTTCATAAATCAGAGAAAAATCGTTTCAGAGTTCTTTTTTTCAGGGATGAGACTCTTAACCATTCTATAATTTCCCTTCTATCTTTGAGCAGTTTAAATCTCGTGTGGCCTCAAGTATATTAACCGTCTGCCCATCCCATTGCCCGAAGTATTCTCCATAGCAAACAGTTCACGGGCAGATTGCAATTATCACTCGATTTAATTGCTTCTGTCTAATATCTCTTTGACCTGCAATGGTTAAACACGTAGTCACGCTCGAAGACCTATTCGAAATTCAGCTGCACACAAGATCCATTATACGATCGATCCTGCTAGGCAGCAATTCGCTCGTAACACATGATCCGTTCACAGCCGAAGGCCGAACTCCCAATAAACATTGGGCTGGTTGGTCATAGAGCTGGAAATGCCGCATCGGTTACCTCTGGCGATTCTTAACCGCATCACCATGCTCTATTTTTTATATTGGATGCTGACGGATTGATGGCGATGTTCATCAAAAATGTATAGTGAAATCACAAAGCTGATGTACGATGGGATTCCGAGCAACTGTCGAAACTTTGATGATGATAGAGAAATATATTTAAATGTCTGAAGAAACAATTTTGATGAACATTACCAACATCAAATATTGAAATAGTTGTTCCATAAAAATGTCGAAGATAAGACCATATTTAGAGACTGGAAGGTGTCATGAAGAAATCAGTTTTACTATACCTAATACCCTTTTGTGGGATGTAGTTGTTTATTTCACAGCCTTCAAAAATCAGTGGTCTATTAATGATGTTGATTCAACGAGTCATATAATGGTAATGGTCTACTCATCATGTCGGAAAACACATGCTATTTCATAGCATTCTCTCGGCTATCGCCTCGCTCGATAATATTCACGGCTACTACAATAATGATCGTCATTATGATCCTTATAAAATAAATATCTATAATATCATTGAGAGGTTTTTCATTATAGTACACCTTAACGGCAGTTTTGTCTTTCAGTTCTGAAGACTTTCGAAAGTTAGTGAAGGATTGAGGTAAGTGAGCACTTTCTCATCTAGTATGAGAAAGAAGTAACTCTAATTTTTGGAAGTATTTTATCATTATCAATAGAAGGATTTATTATTATTATTATTATTTATTTCCAGTTTTTGAAATTAGCAAGCTCTCTAATTACCTCGCAAGTTTTGGCGAAGGTAACAATTTCAATAGTTTGAAAATGGTGAAGTAACTGGTGAAAGAGATTGAACCAATTCAAAAATATTACCATGTACTTTTCTTCACTCAATCAATTTGCAAATAGCAATATTCCATAAACACTGTCAGAGAAAGGAGGGCATATGAATTGCTCGACGTTAGAAATGACAGAATTTCAAGTTATGATACTCGAAATGAGGTATAACTGTTATTTTCCAAAAAAAATAAAGTCAAAATCGTAAAAACAAACTCTTATGAATTATTATTTGTGTCTAGTAATTGGTTATTATGTTAAAATAGCTGTATGGATACTAAAAAAACAATTGCCAATATTGCATTTTTTTTTTTTAGGAGTTGGTGAATGCTACTGGAGGTTTACACACGTGTTTACTTCGCTCTGAACAAAATCGAGATATTCGGGAGTTAAAACCAAAAATCTGCTGATTAATATTCTGCTTCAGATTAGGAAAATGAAATGTCACGAATATCCGGACTTCAGAATGGCTGGCGCAATCTAGTGGAGAATAGCAGTAACAGAGTGGTTCCTAGACCACAGTCGAACTGTCCAATATAAAAGATGCGGTAACTGTGATGGAACAAAAACATAAACTCTCTTCAAGATTGTCAAAATAGAATTGGATAAGACACCCAAGTAACTGGATGAAATTGCATTAATCTACAAGAAGCTTAACGAACGAAATGCGAAAGGAGAAAGGCTGGGACGTGAAAAATGAACCGAAAATTGTTCCAAGGACCCATTTCTGGTGAAGTGTTCAATAACCAGCTAGAATTTTTTTTACTCTTTGAGGATTACTGAAATTGTAAAGAAATAAAATTGACTAGCAGTATAAATAGTGCTGGTCATGAGATGCCTAACATCTCTTTCCGCAGGTCCGATCTTATCAACACCACCTGCAGAAATTCAAGAACACCAACGCTTGCCTACCTTTCCTCGCGATGTTCTCCGAACAATACAAGATTTTCCTTTTCGTCAAAAGCAGAGCAAAAAAAAACATTTTGAATCGCCCTGTACCTCTACAAAGTTTATCCCGTTTATTCTCTTTCACCTATTAGAAGGTCGCGTAACTCTCCTTATCGCCTCGATGTTACCGTTATCTTTATCCACGTGACCTACTGACGTATTGATTGATTTTAAAGTTAATAACGTGTCTGTCTACCCAGATCGGACGATAAGAATGATTATAGGATCGGAAGGGTCACATCGAAGGGCTTCGTGCGAGGCATGATTACATATGAAAACTTATGGCAAACAATATATCATCATATCTTTCTTCCTCGAACCAAGCTAAGTTGAATGATGCCTTCAAATTCATTTTTCGTAACCCTCGTACTCACAACAAAAGAACAAGATAATGGGCGTAATCTCCAGATTGAAAAAAAAAACATTATACAGGGTGGCCCACGAGGTTTTGTACAGGGAATATCTCGGAACTCGAGAGTAGTAGAGAATTGTAATTTTGAGGTTGTATATTGAAGCAATTGGTTCAGATTCAAAATTGTAAATGGGACAACCTGTATATTTTGGCATTTCCATGTTCCTCCCAATAAAACGATTCCCACAAAACTATCACACTTGTGGTCTTAAACGATTAATTTAAGAACTCGGGTACTTAAATATCCTTTGTACCTCGACGTCCGAAATTTGCAATTGCCAAATTAAGTTCAGGGTCACCTTGTATATTTGGTCAGTTCTATATTTTTTGTTATGATTAAAACAGGGCAAAATTATAATAATATTCATATTTTATTAAAAACCGTCGTGGGACAAAGGATACTGAAGTACACCTGTGGTTCTTAAATTAATCGTTTTAGACCACAAGTGTGATAGTTTGTTGGAATCACATTTTAAGTATCAAGAGGAACATAGAAATACCAAAATATACAGGTTGCCCCATTAATAATTTTGAATCTGATGTCGCGTGACCGAAAACAAAAAGCTCATTGGGTAATATAATATAAAAAAGCTGCACCAATTGCTTTCATTCACAACCCCAAAATTACAATTCTCTACTGCTATCGAGTTCCGAGATATTCCCTGTCCAAAACCTCGTGGGCCACCCTGTCTATTCATTATATTATATATTTATTAGTCATCATCAGTACAGTGTAACCAAGTTCAGAAACAAACTGAGTAAATATATATGCACATTATAAACAATATCAGAAAGGATATGTTCAGTATTTTACAACTTTGAATTTATTGTATGCGAGCGCTTTTCACAGCAGTCAGTGCTATCATCTTTCAGCTCTACTTCAACCTCGACCACTCTCTTCATATATTTGAATAAGTTTTTCTATGTTTGGCTGATGTAGAATTAATTGCAGTCTGAATATTTTTTCATAGATAATTTTTTCAATCAATGACGAGAAAATAATACGAGCTGAAGCCATGTTCGTCATGTACAAAATTATTGATTTCTGTTGTTTTTACCAGTATTCGGCAAGTATCATCTTGTTATAGAAATCTGTGCAAAGCAAAGAAGTCGGCAAAAATCGTGCGTTTTGCCGAAAGAAAAAAAAGCGTCGGAATAACCAAGAAGTTCTAACTGAAAAAGAAGTTTGAAATTATCAAGTCGCAAAATAAACCCAACTAATACGCGTTTATTGAATGAAATTAAAAGTTATTTAACGTTAATAAAATATTTAAAAATGGGTGACCATACTAAAGTATTAAAACATATAATAAGGAATCTCGTAAGGAATAGATCATTTACTGGAAAAAGTTCTCACAATAAGATAAATTCTACAAAAATCTAACCCACCCAAAGGTGAAGACAGGCTGGGCCTTTTGGCTTGATTTAAAACTTCTAGTTGGTCAAGTCGATATGGGGGTTGTTTAAAAATCACATTATAAATTAAATCGATTGTAATTTTTTCGAGTGTGTTTATGCAATCAAATTAACCAACCAACCAACCAACCAACCAACCAACCAACCAACCAACCAACCAACCAACCAACCAACCAACCATGGATTAGATGTTCTACATCTCAGATGTTCTGATGTTATGAGAACATAACATAATGAAATTACAACGCATTATGAAAATGAAACTCTTAATTAAAAAACTTTCTTGCTATGGCCTGAATCAAAATCAATTCTCTCAAAGGAAATATATGTCGTTGAATTCATAATGAAACTGAGTACCTTATACAAAATATTTAATTTGAATTTATCATTGAATATTAAGCTTCCTTCAAGTTAAATCTTCATTACAAATCAATAACATCAAATCATCATAACAACACATAATACATTAGTTACAATATAATGCGTTAGTTACTTTATTATATCCTAGATATCAAGTGCGGCACGATAAAATGACAATAACGTGACATAACCAAAGTTTTTGATTTTATTTTCACATCATCGTTGTCAATGATACGATAGAGCTTTGAATGTTACTTGATTATTATGACATTTAAATAAATCTCGGAAGTTGCAAGTCAAAAATGATAAAATATACATTTTGGCATTTCATTTCATCTGGAATTCAATGTACAATAAATGGAAAATGTCAGTTCTGACAATTAGTTATTGAATTAATTCAAGAGCAATGTTGCTACTTTGTATTTTTTGAAAATGATTGATAAAAACATGGAACATAATTTATTCTAGATGGAAAAAAATAAAATGTACCACAGTGAAACCAATCTAGCGATAGATTTTGAATTGCGCTTGTTGAGTGCCTTATCACTCGATATATTACGGACAAGTGCGCAGCACGGTTTCACGTCTAAAGCTAGGCTGGTTTCACTATACTACAGTACTAATTTCTGAGCATTTGAGATTTTTTTTTTTTCAGAAATAGCCCAAATTTCTCTATCAAAAGCATACCCTCCTACCTAGTGTTTTTATGTTCGATACCCTCACAATAGAAAAACAAATGAAAATATATTCACTAATAAAACTTGAAACCTAGTTTGTCTGCCATTGATAATAATACAGATAGCAGTTCTTTAATGTCGGTATGCACGCAAATTGCATACGGGTAAATCCCCCGTGAGATCGATCATTTCACTACATGAAAACACGAAACATTCGTCAGATACAAAGGGAATACGCTAGTTTCATTAGATAGAAACCTGGAGCCTTCGTGAAAATTGTAAATACAACATCCTTTGAGAGTGTTATCAAGTTGTATGAGTATTCGAGGAGACAAGGCCCATAATTTAGATTTCGCAATTGGATAATTTCCAAAACGCCCGAACTATAACTCAACTTTAATTATCTCTGTTTACAAATTTCACAGGAGTAATTACAAGCGGAGATATTGCTAATTGGTTCTCTCTCTTCTTCTTTGAAAAGTCGACCCAGGAGGATACAGCCCGGCATGGAATAAAAGTCATATATTAAAATTTGCCTATCTACCTCTCACAGGAATTATAGACGGAGACAGAGCCGAAAATTTTCTCTGAGTTTATTAAAGCTGGTTTTTCGTTAATTAGTTATAGACTATGTGTGCACAAACATACTCTGGTCAGTCAAGCGTATCGCAGAACAGGTGACTCAGGAGCGACATCAAAGATGTAGCATTTACCGGGGTAAAAAAATTGATTTATTAACGCTGAAAATTGTTATACAACTTCTATATTGCATATTATTGGAAGTTGTAGGTCAGTCACTCATATATTAGAACAGAACTGGTCAGTCATTCTGAATATACAGGGTGTTTCATAATTGAATGCTGATCTCAAAGGGTGATCATCCTTGAATGGTTCCAAGAAAAATTCTTCATATGAACATAGGTCCGCAAACGCTTCATTTATGAGATACAGGATGTTGAAATTTAACAAAAAGAATCAGTTCTTCCACAATATCTCTGAAACCACTTTAAGTTTTTCTTTCAATTTTGGTACATGCAAAGAACGCTTTAAAATACATTTTTCCCATGATAAAGGTTTTCTCAATTTTCATCAGTGGCATCACTTTCAACGTACTCTGTACCGTCTGAAACTGTCAGAAAAGTTACCAAATTCCGTTCTCTATTATCTAGCCTCCTGTTGGAAGGGGGTAATATTTATTGAAATTATTTTTCAAATTTTTGTTATATTTTGTAAATTTTAGAAAAGTTAAAATTGTTGAAACGCCTATGTAAGTTTGCCTTACCAATTACTGAAGATGACCGTAATAAACTATTTGGCTAAATTAAGACCAGTAGTTTTTTCGGAAAGTAAAACATAGGTTTTATACCTAGACATTTCCAATATTTGCCAGTTTCTTCTGCATTGGAAATTTAATCTCCGCTGTAAATGGACCTCAAAATGAACTAATAAGTTCTTGCTGTGAAGAAAGTTTTCATCCCGTAATTTTTAAAACTCTTATTCCATATCGCTACTCTATTTTTTGTAACTATCCTTCGCTTGCATTACATTTTTAATGACTTTATTCAACCGTGCATAAAAATATAAAGCTTTCTGCTCAGACATATCTCCGGCAACTGAAAAATTTCAATCCCGTTGTTCGGAAAACATTTGTATAATGCACTCTCCATTTCAGGATTTTCTCCAAAGTACATTTCTATATTTTATTTAGCTTCCAACATTGCCTTACGGCTTCTGTAGTTGTTTCTGTTTATTTTTGTCGGAACATATTGTGGACTTCGCAACTCCATATTTTTCGGATAACGTTGTCACACAGTTACAGATTAATGTGAATATTGGAGGACCAAAAAAGGTTGCCTAGGTACCACATGGGTTTCAGAAAGAATAGATCTACACTAGATGCATTAGTAATACTAGAAAACGCGATTCAGAATAGTTTCGTACAACGTCACCACCTCGTAGCCGTTTTCTTGGCAATGAACACACTGATTAACCTCAGCAAAACTATAGTCTAAAGACAATCAGGGGATTTCTAACGGGGCATTGCAGACTCAAAGAAGAAGGAGTGTTACGCTGTACATCATAAAAGATTGAATATACTGGATTCATACAAGCTGACTGTGGGAGAAATACCACGAGTAGACCCCCTCAAAATCCTAAAATTCCTGAAGGAATTGAGGCTTGAAGGGCTGTTGTAATCAAGAACACCTTGTGATAGCAGAAGAAGATGGGGCACAGTAGATCTGATCAGGTCGCAGCGCATCAGTCACCATCCATACCTACCAATACCAATGCCGTTTTCTTCGATTTGGAAAAGGACTATGACAGGATTTGGAGATTTATAATCATGAAAACTCTACATGAACGAGGTTTCAAAGGGAACCTCCCTAAATTCATTTCGAACTTCTTGTGTAATAGAACTTTCCAAGTTCAAGTTGGAGGAGAATTATCAACACAACAGTCCCTCGGAAATGGAATACCTCAAGGATCGACTCTAAGCGTGGTTCTGTTCGCTATAGCAATATTGGTAATGGCCTCTATGTAGACGACTTGGTAATTTTTTGTTCTAGTCCATCCATGCAAGAAATACAAGACACCATCCAAAATAATATTGATAATATAAACAACTTTGTTGAGTCCCAAGGATTGAAATTTTCCGAGAAAAAAAAAATTGTGTCCATTCGCCGTTTTTGATACGGGAAAGATTGTCGATCTGTCTCTGTTTCCTGGATATTTTCATGAACGATGGCTCTTCCGAAAAATGATCAATCGTTACACCGTTAGTGGTCCCATGCAGACTGACCCGTCGAGCTCAGTCCTCACAATCATATGCCGTCACTTTGGAGACATGCCGAACATCTCCAGGGCTCATTCTTCAAACGAAAGGCGAAGCTTTGGAACTCGCTGCCTCGGAAGGTGTTCCCTGAGGCATACAGCCTTCAAAAATTCAAGAAAAACACCAATTCCTACCTGATTACTTTCCCTCGGCTCTCAGGATGATTTTCCTTTTCGTGAGAAACAGAACTTAAAAAAAAACTCATTAATAGTCCCTGCACTAGGATCTTATAAGAATTTACTCTACGTTATTCTTGAAATAGAGTATAATCGAAAATTCAATTGTGTCTACAGCAATGATGGGAAATGGAAGTTTCATCATTCATTTTATAACCTGATTTGTACAGAAGTACTTTCCCAGCCAAAAGCTAAGCGGACATCATTAAATAAAAACTTAGTAGAACTTCGCCAATAAATTTTAGTTTCCAGAAACAACAACCGTTCGTGGAATAGATTGTTGGTTGGTACAGATTCGAAGTATATTCTGAGAGAAAGTTTTCCTTAACAGATGTTTCCTCTGAAATATGTTTCCGAGATGTCAGGAGTATTTCAAATGTACAGTTAGTGAAACACGAATGAACAATCCACTACGAGGGGTGGTCGGATGAAACTTTTATTATTAAATAAACATAAAAAAATCTTTCAAAATTCTTAGAATATTCATATATTTTTTTAAAAGCTTAAGGCTCTATTCGAATTAAAATGACATTTCACGCCTCAAACTTTTAAGAAAATATCAAAATTTCTAGAAGGCACGTCTGTTAATTACAAGTTGTTGAAAAATTCTACAGGGTTAGTTGTCGTCATTCTTTAGCGAAGTCGTGGATATAAGCCAGTTTTAATAAAAAGTCATAACAATCTTAAGTGTTAATCTAGGTTTTAATAAACTATATGTGTTCTAAATTACATCTAAAGCCGTTCAGACATTTTTGATTGATTAATTAACGAAAATCCCAACATACAAATAGTAGGATCGTGTATCATTATCATATGGTATTTTCGTCGTCTACGAAACGACCCCAACTCGTCACTTTGTGCTTCAGAAATTACGAAATAATTGCATTCTAGCTGTGAAAATTAAAAGCGAAGCACTCTTTGAAGAATCCAGCAGGCAAGTCTAACTTTTTTCCACGTTCGAATTGAGAACAAATGTACTCCGCGGGCTTGAAACTCCCGTCTTGAAACTTCTGAAACGAGTTTGCCGTATTTTCCTATTTGTCAATTATTCGCCTGAAAAAGTAGCAGTGTGAGCGATCCAATCAAAGTTGCTGGAATTCACTGCAGAGCTGAAAACTGAAAACAGATGAATTGACAATGAGTCTTTGAAAAACTCGTTAGAGAGTAATTTCAGGAACAGGATCAATAAACGAATTTTCCTTCAATATACTTTAGTATGTCTATTGGAGCCAAATTCTAGTTATATACGATCTGGGTGTTTTGTTCTGGGCCTATAGACTACAAGCCAGGTCAATTTTGGAGGGGTCATTTGACCCAGCATGAATTATATCCAGAATTATAGTGCCATACGGAACAACTCTTTTGCGCACTGTGCGATCAGTTGTGAGCGGTGCAGATGAGTACGAAGGCCAACGAAACTTTCCATCCAGAGAAGGGGTTTTTCGACCAAAGATTCTTGTACGGCATTTCTCAAGATGATAAGATCACGGAAAAATAATCAAGTAGGACCTAATGCCGTACAAAAAAAACGGTGCTGAGAGCCAGCAAATTTTTTTATTTTTCCCAAATTTTTGTAATGACTTCAGGTGATTCATTACTGTACGGCATTTGTATAATTGAATTTGTATAACTACATAGATTTATTTTTTAGCAATGCCGTACATATTTGCCGGTACAGGGGCGGGGGGTCCCGCACGCATGTAAGTTTCAAGATCATTGCAAAATGTACGGCATCGATCCCACATTATCATTCAATACATAAAATGAGTTTCAAAAATTATGCCGTCTAAAAATGTTGGTGCATAAATTAAAATGAAAAAAAATATAAAAAATTAACTATATTTGGGCAACTGGTTTTTAAGCTAACTATTTTCGTTTTACGTAATATTAGGTTATATATAATTAATGGAACTAAATAAAAATATGAATGAAAAAAAAATTGGACTGTTATTCATTCGAGAAGTAATTTTCAGAAAATCATTGCTTTTTTAATTTCTCAAGCATCCCAAAACAAAAAAAAACTGTTGTCTTACAGTTTCAATTTAAGGATTTCTTACAGTTGATAAGATTCTTCATTATGTTTTTAGGAAATGTAAGCATCTTTAATATACTACAAGTCCGTATAACATTTCGGGAGCATGAAACATGTACAGAACGATGCTGCTATATGAAAAAATAACTTTAGACACTATGTCGTCAATTCTGGGTGGTGACTATAATAATGAATAATTTTTCATCTGAAAATTACATATTTTCATAAAATAGTATTAAGATCATTGAGTTTGGTGTTGTGTCAAATGACCCAAACTATACTAGTTAAGGTTAGGGGGTTAAGTGCGGAGCTTCCCACCCCTGCACCGACAAATATGTACGGCATTGCTGAAAAATAAATCTATAAAGTTATAAAAATTCGAAGATACAAATGCCGTACAGTAATAAATCACCTGAAGTCATAACAAAAATTTGGGGAAAATAAAAAAATTTGCTGGCTCTCAGTACCGTTCTTTTCATCTTGATGCCTTTGATGCCGTACAAGAATCTTTGGTCGAAAAATCCCTCCTCTGGATCATCTGCACCGCTCACAACTGACGACACAGTGCGCAAAGAGGTGTTTCGTATGGCACTATAATTCTGAATATAATTCATGCTGGGTCAAATGACCCCTTAAAAATTGGCCTGGGCTTGTAGTCTACTAGCTCATACGATATTTCTTTTCCATGAACGTCCCTATGTAACCGTCGTGCCAAAACTGGTGAATGTATCAACAATGACTCGGAATTTACTCTCAAGATTAAAACCTTCGAATACAGAATTGCAAGGATCAGTTTCAATACTACGATTTTTCTTACTATAGGAAGTCTTCAGCTGAACTGTTATTCCGACTATATCGTCAGGAACAACATCCGTGGCGCTTTCACAAATATTATTTATCTGGTAGGTACTTATTTCACTCAGTATTTCAATAAGCTTTCGTTTTTGGATTACTTTTCATAAATTTCAATTTCACAACCGGTAGGTGTGAATTTTTTTTAGCTCCTCTACACAAAGATCACGTGTCTTTTATTTTTGTTAATGAACTTCTATTGTTTGAATGAATAACGAATATTTTCATGATATACTGAATGAATGATGTTGACATTTACATTAGGGTGGAGAATAGAAGCAAAAATGTGGTTTGATAATATCGATGGCTAAAAGGACAAATATTGTATGTCCAAAAATGTAGTTTTGAGTAAAATCAATTTATAGATTTATCACTTTATGTTTTTTCTACTGTAAAAGTCTTGATTATCATGTCCGATACTTCAGTAAACAGTTTCAAGTGGATGTACAATATGAGGGGAAAAATTCGAAGTTGAAATTTTTATTTTCATTTCGAATTTATGTCACTCAACTAGAACTATCGATGCTCTATCTATTGAAAAAACAAACTTCTTAATCGGATAATCAATAACAGTTTTAGAGAGGTGGCCCGCTTTCAAATGGGTCACTCTGTATAATTACTGCAATTCCATTTTCAAACAATAACTAATCATTTTCGCCATTACACTTTCCCCACTCCACCCTATGGGTTTCGGCGACCTTTTCCCCCATGGAAAATCAGTATCACTGAACGCCAGTGCTAACCGCATTTTATAAAACAAAATGAAAATAATATGCATCGCACTGGAACTTCCAACGGGTGTTGCTGGTTTCATAAAGCCAGACTAATATGCTAATGTGCCACTTCGATAAAAACGGATAAGCTTTAAAACCCGAGATGACACCTATAATTCACCGTATCTGTCTCTAATCAGCCTTTCACCCAGTCCAAGCGACGATTATTTTTTCGAAAACGAGATAGAGCACGACAAGAGCCATTTATCCGTTCGTTTGCGAACCTCGAGAAAATCAAATCAGAGTCCTCGGAAAATGAGAAATAGGCACTTCTACCGCTTCTGCGTTTTCCTCGGAGAGATATTCTACGTCCGGGGCTCCCGAGGTTTCAACTGGAAAATTGAAAAATATGTTTGAATACTGGTAATGTTTCATATTACATGACAAAGTTTTGGGGTTTGAAACACATCATGACAGCAGCCAGTGAAATAAATGCCGAGTTTTCTCAAATTCTTCATATGGTTGTTTGATAAAAGTGCGTCAAGTATATTAACACATTCGTAGACAGAAGGAGTTCGAAAGACGCCAAAAAATCATCACCCATTTTTTTTACAGAATCGAGTTTATTTTTGTCCGATTGTATGAAATAAAAATTTTTGTTTCGCACTTTTTGACAAAAAACAGTGACGGACCTGCTACAACCGTCACAAAAAAAACAGAAAAGCAGAAGAAGACTGTTAATTTCTGTGTGAAAGAACAATCCCACAAAATATAGTACAAGTCACACATTGTTAATCTTCCTCAGTGTGACGAAAGCTATTTTTTGAGTACTGAGTATCAACAATCTAATTGAACGATAGTCGTTGCCGACCGATGTTTTACCCTTTTTACTCTAAAAGACACACCGAAGTAGGCTTATTATGGCAAATACCTGTCAAAAAATAACTACTCCCCTGACTAATACAACGACGGGTATTGCATTATATCCAACATATACTTATGCAATGTCCCTCACTGCGAGGAGAAAATTACAAGTGCTTCCTGCAACAAACTACCAGAATTTTGTTTTGATTCGTACAGGGACACCACCTGCGGATTAGTTTCTCTTATCAATGCAAGGGTAGGTCAACACAGACAGCTCTGAAGCCATCTGTTCCCTGTTCGGATCAACTCATCATTCCGACTATTTGGCTACTCTGGTCTCGCGCGATGAAACTGGCAAACATCTGACAGAAAATAACTACTTTCCTATTTAATACCACGACGGACATTGAACTACATCTAACAGATATTTGTGCAATGCTTAATGTAATTAAACAGTAGATTATCCTTTATTTGGCTGGGGGTTTCGAGGTTCTTACCTCTCATCATTGACGTAGGTCGGACAACATTAGAGTCGTCCTGCCCCAGCCGAATGAATTATAATCGAATGTAAAACTAATATTACCTCATAAATGAAGCAGTGACTTACAGTAAAGTCAGTCGCATTGTCACCCGCGGGGAAGATCCCAAAAGCACTCCCCGGTTGCAAAGAGTCCAGGAAGTGAACAGAGTTCAAGAC
Organism: Chrysolina haemoptera; assembly: GCA_958298965.1. Taxonomy (NCBI): domain Eukaryota; kingdom Metazoa; phylum Arthropoda; class Insecta; order Coleoptera; family Chrysomelidae; genus Chrysolina; species Chrysolina haemoptera. Next base: position 26,635,685 of record OY282591.1, on the reverse strand, counting down.
TTTTTGCCGGAGAGTATCAAATAAAAAAAATAGTAAAATCGACAATGTCGAAGTTACCTTCTTTCCAAATATTTCCACCATGTGGAAAATATGAGGCAAACATCTGACAGAAAACAACAACTTCTCTGGCTAATACCACGACGGACGTTGAACTACATCTAACAGATATTTGGGCAACATTGTTCCAAGAAGACCCAATTGCAAATGCTTATTCTAATCAAACAGTAGATTATCCTTCATTTGGCTGAGGAAGACCACCTGCAGACGCGTTTCGATGTTCTTGCTTCTCGTCAGTGTCAGGGTAGGTTGGACAGCATTAGAGTTGTCCTGCCCCAGCCCAATGAATTATAATCCTCTGTAAAACTAATATTTTCTCACAAATGAAGCAGCTATTCACAGAGAAGTCAGTCACAGCGCCACCCGCGGAAAAAAACAAAAATTCACTCCTCTGTAGCAAAGACTCCAGGAAGTGAGCGGAGTTCAAGAATTTTTGCCGGAGAGTATATCAAATAAATGAAATAGGTATATGCCAGAATAAGCCTATGTCGTAGGTGTATATGGGAGTAAAAAGGGGGAACCATCGGTCCGAAACGATTATCGTTCAATTGGATTGTTAATACTCAGTAAACAAAAATAGCTTTCGTCACACTAAAGAAGATTAACAATGTGTGACTTGCATGAAGCAAAAGAACTGAAATATCTAGTCAAAGCTCCAAAACTACGACTTCGAAGTCGGAAAAACAAAATTCCTACTTTAAAGTCGGAATTTCCCAGTTTAAAGTCGGAATTTCCGACTTTGAAGTCGGAAAAATAAAATTCCGACTAAAGTCAGAAATTCCGTGTTTGAAGTCGGAAAAATTGAAAAATGAACTATGTGGCCCTTAGACGCTTTGGTAAAAGAGAACTGATATGTCCCGTGAAAATGAAGAATCAAAAGAGAAAAATATGTCTATTCTGAAAGGGTGTGTTATGTGAGAACTGGAGCTAAAGTGGATGTTGAAATTGTAAAAATAGTTTTTGAACAATCTGAGCATGTAAGGCATGTTTTTTAATGTATCTGATAAATAAAAGCAAAACGATATAACCACCCTAAAAAAAGTATTGTAACGACCCTGGGCCGTACATGTCGCGTAGTGTTCTTTGACAAGTCACCGCGGTATTCCAACCAATCGAGAATCATAATTGCTGTTCGCGGAAACGAATACTCGCAGATCTCTTGGTTTGGCCATAATACAAATTATCAAAATTTTGAAAGCTAATTTCATAAATTCCTGATCTATCTAAAAAATCAGACTGTTATGAAAGTATTGCTATTTACAAGAACGGATTTAAATCTCTGCTCAATAATGATAAAGGACCATTTAATTCTACACTATTTTAGTTGATACCGATAAAGGAATAATTGCCCATTATTGATAAGCTTGAGTGTGATCTTACTGGATGACCATCAGATAATTAGAGGTAGAATCACTACCATGTATAATAACATTAATTCATAGTAATTAATAATTGTAGGGTACTGATGATGATAACTTGGTTATCGAAATGCGCATCTTGGAATGTAATTACTTGTATGGTTGAGGAGAAAATATTTCTTGCTCTCATTGAATAAAGAAAACTTTTGTCCGATTTCCACTGACTATTGGTTCATTTGTCAAGACTTATACAGCATCGGAAAGTTTTCATCTGGGGTATGCTGGTTTCATACGAGCGTAAAGAATAGCTTGCTATAATGTTGAGAGAGCATTACAATTTCTCCTCTACTCGCTCGAGGAAGGGATATCAACTGAGCTGTTAATTCGTCGGGCGAGGCAACAGGAGAGGCGCGCATTATGGCGTATCTCTTATTTATGTGGTATTATCATATCATTGCGTTCCTTGTTGCTCGCGTAGATTTCTGTCTATATCCCAGATGAAAAGTTTCCGATACTGTATGCAATAATTCGACGTGAACTCCTGCAAATTAAGTAAATCATCAGTGGAATTTACTTTTTAGTATCTCAGCTCTACGGTTTACCTCGTAAAAAAACTGCATAAAGTTTCATTACACAGCAGCACCCATTTCATTGTGGTTATTTAAAGTTGCACTTCGTTTATATCTCCTTGACACGCAAATCACTCTGTTATTAATGGTTGGCGAGTACACTAGATTGTAATCGTGTGTCGATGTTTCATTTTTCATCAAAATTATCCATAAATAGTGTACGTGGTAGGGTAAATGTAATATGATAAAACGCTATTTTAACGGAATAAAGTTTCATCACAACTAACTCCATTATAAAAAAATCTGAACCCAATAGCTTTAATCGGGTTTTATAAGGCCGAGCGAAACCTAGAATCAGACGTCAAATTCTCCCGCCAAAAAATGACGTTCGTTTGAAATTACATTATTTTTCAATGATTTTTTTCTTGTTGATTATTGATATTAATGGCAGCTGTCTTATTTTTTCATGATTTGATTGGAGGATATAATTAAATTAGAAAAAAACATGAGACCTATTGTGAGGCTGAAATTTGAAATCAAATGCTTGCAGATATAGACCAAATGACTTCTTTGTCAATAATAATAATAATCTGAAATATTCCCATTGTATAATGCTCGAAGGACGGTATTCTTGTTACATATATTGCCCAGGTTAGTCATACCAACTCCTCACAAGGAAGATTTAATCCTTAAGTATTCTGGACGATAATCCATTATTTGTTATCGTTACGATTGTCCTGGTCCATGGAACTAACTACAAATTAACTTAAAATTGGGCTGCTGAATATAGATTTTGATGAAGATATAAGAGAATCTGTGATTTTTGCAGAAGGTGAATATAAATGTTGGGGATGAACAAATATTTCATCTAGGCTTTTGTAGGAACGAGATTTGACAGGACAGTAGGAAATAGCAGATAAAACAGGAGAGGAACGTGATTTGGATATGTAATTCTAAAGTAGGGATCCAACAACTTGGTAGAATTCAATGTGAACAAAACCCAAGCATTTCCTTTCTATAGAAAAAATCGATAAAAAATCTCTCGCACACAGGGCTCGAACCTGGTCCAATGTCTGCAAAGCTTTTAACGCTGGAACAACTGACCGTTGACCCACCGGCCATTTTATTTACATCATTAAAATTATGAAAGTAATAAGGTTGCTCATTTTCGAAAATGTCATTCATTCACTAAAACAAGTCCCCTTTTCTGCGTCGTGCAGTGTATCTCAATATTCCAACCAGCTATGGAAACTCTGTCAATTTTCAGCGAGAAGGAAAGAAGCTCTGCCGGCACTGATTCGGTTCGAAAGAAAAATGATTCCGCCATTACCAAAAAAAAGGGGGGAAGTGCTTTAGTCACAGTGAAAGGACCCTACAGAAAATCCAATAAGTCACAGTCCACTTTTCTATGTGAACGAATTGCGTAAACTGGCCAATGTCGGAAAATTATTAGTTCCATTTTCATTCACTAATGCGACGCAAATAAATCTATCGAATATCAAATATATCTTCATACAGTGTGGGCCATAACGTTTGCAGCATATGGGAAAAAAATTATTTCCAGAGTTACTTAAAAAATGCGTTATACGGGATCGTTTCGGCATATTAGAAGACCAAATCATCGATTTTTACATAGGTCACGTGACTACCAGTATGGCGACAATTTGGAAGAATTCATTACGAATTGGCAAAAGTGGAGTTATTTGTGGAGATAGCAAAAAAAGTTATATGAGAAAGTTATTAATAATTATATTTTACGAAATTTGAAATATGAAATAAGTTTAGAATTATCCCTAAAAATTAGTTGAGACCAAGAAAAGGAGAGTTTTTTCAATTATTAAAAAAATATTTATAAAAAATTGCCATTTTCAATGATATTTCAAATTCCGAATGTGGGCCTAAAATTAATTAGATTGGTAGTCATGTGATGTATGTCAAAATTGATTATTAGGTTTTCCAATATGCAGGATCCTCTATAACTTTTTTTTGTAACTCTAATAATAAAAATGTTTCCTATATGCTGCAAACGTTATGGCCCACACTGTATATAGATCGGTGCAGCATACTTTCGATTCGCTTTCTGTTTGAAGTATTTTTATTCTGTACAGTCCTTGATTGTTTTGATTATCGATAGTGTAAATTGATTGTTCAAAAACTTAAATAGTCCCATCACTTCATTCAAAAACTATAAATAAGTAAAAATAATTATTCAAAGTGCCAGACGTCCAGAAGGGTCCTCTTAACACCATTCTGATATATCAATATTTTTAACGAGAACAAATATGTATACAAAATTAAACCACTAGCTAGCGCTGTGTGCCAAAAAAATTAATGAACATCAAAAAATCTTAATGGAATCCGAATATATGTCTACCGATTTTTGTGTGTCAATTGCGAAAATTTTGGCAATTAAAATTTGGTGAACATTTAGCATATTTATCCAACAAAAGTTATTTTTAGTAACAAATAATATAAGACACCAGCTTGATATAAATATTTGGTTTTCTTTATATTTATATTTTGGTGAGCTTTTAGTATTCTTGGAAAACAAAAGTACCTAGTTTTTGTACAAAAAAATGGGCAAATTGGGTAGACTGTTAAATACCACCCATTTTTAACGAAAGGTAGGCCATGATTACATTACCCCATCTGGGGAAAGTAAGACTAGTAAGATAACTCTTTATCGATCCCGCATAACATGACATGTATAGTCAGTTGCATACATTGTGGCTTCAGGTTTCGTATAAACAATACCCGACAAAATTATTCCATCAACTATTATAACAGAATTGATCGGTTGAGTTCTGTTTAACCGATTACAATAAAATGATACCAGGGACGGGTTTGAGTTTTTTATCGCCCAAGCTTCAGAACATTAGCGGAGAAGCAAAGTAACATGCATCACTAGAAGTATTGGAACAACTAAACGTAGGTACATAGTTTTCTAAATACTTGAATCTTGTGTAGCGTTACATGGCCACTCTAACAACTGCTCGACAAACTCAATCGACTGATTTTTATGGATTGTTTACATGCGTTTTTCGTCGATCTTCCATTTACAATATAATTTGATATAAAATTTTCAAATATTCTCTATTTTCAAATGGTGACAACAAACAAATTATGTTTTAAAACAACCACAAAAACTGTTGAAATTACACGTGCAATTTCTGAAGAGCTCTTCAAAACAATAACGTCAAGAGTGACCTAATCCTGTTAAACGCTTAAAATGTTCAGAGTGCCTACTATTTTATCAGTTGAAAATGACATATATTTCCTTCTTAGAAGATTTTTTTCACCTTCTTGGAAATGTGTATTTTTCTGGAATTTTAAGAATAATAAATCTAAATATTAAATATGAATGATTACTCATCGATTGATACTTACCAAAATCATATATTTTTCTACCAATACGACAACAGAGAGTCGATGTTTCAAAATAATAGAGGTAAGAGGTGTTGTCTCTGCTTAACCGAATATGTTGTTTTCATACCATCAGACCTATCTACGTTCTTTTATTGATCTGAGGTTGTACGATATCAATCATTGATATCAAAATAAGCCGACTTACTATGACTTTTTCATTTACAGCACGATCTCCCAGACTATATGTCTGCCTACAGGCTAGAGTGCGGTCAATTTAACAATTAATTTTCGGTGTCTGGAGCAAGCTTCGTTACAAACGAGGTGCTATATTTCGACATATGCTAACAACACTCCATCAGCCATCAAAATCCACGGTCAGCTTAACATATTTCCCCGAACAGGACGATTTCAGAACAGACAACGACATCCCTAACGATCCTCCGGATCATTCAGGCGGAGGTCACGTCTCCACATGATCGGTTGTGTTTTTTTAATAGCGTATACAAGCAGCTGACGCATAATCCCTACTCCACGATGTAGCTGATTATTTCCTTTCAACTAACTGCGATGTCAACTATTCATAAAAAAAGTTTCAGTTGGCGTACTATTACTATACATTTTTGATTTGTTTACCAGATTCGCAGCCTCCCACACCCAGACTCACCGTTGCTTGAGCAGCTGAAGGTCGGTTTACTGATTAGTTGTACGATATCGATTATCGATATCAAAATCAGTCGGATTACTATGACTTTTTCATTTGCAACACGATCTACCAGAGTCAATGTAACAATTCATTATGTAAGCTTCGTTACAAACTAGGTGCCAGATTTCAACATATGCTAACTACACTCCATCAGCCATCAAAAGTCACGGTCAGCTTAACATATTTCCTCGAACGAGACGATTCCAGAAGAGACAACGTACATCCCTAACGATCCTCCGGACCATCCAGGCAGAGGTCACGTCCCCACATGATCGGTCATCCACCGACAGCGACGGAACGACGTCGTTCGAACGACGGCGACGCCGACCCGCCCGGATAACGCCGTAATTATATGGTAATAAGTTTCTCTCCGTACAATACGTTTGTTCCAATTAATCTTTTTTGATTAAGGATTCCTCCGCTACGACGAGCAAGCTCTAGGAGATATGTCGGCGTGGGGAAATTAGAGCGCACCGGGTTATATGGCGAAATGACGTCGGGGAGGTGTACAAAAGTCCTTATTTGAACAATAATTCTTTCAGTAAAGAGGAAAACGAGGGTTACGAAAGAATGCTCTAATACTGAGAACCGTCGAGAAATGGTGCAAAAAAGAAGGACTGAGGGCAAACCCCAGCAAAACCACACTAATTCCCTTCACACGCAAAAGAATTCTTGGGGGACATGAAACTACCCAAATTCTTTGGCGGAACACTTCAAGTTGCTGATGACGTAAAATACTTAGGGCTGTTCTCGGAAAAGAAAGTAACCTATCTAACCTAACCTAACCTAACAAGCTCATTGTTAAAAATTGCAGATTCCTTTTACATGTTACTGTGATTTTGAAAATCAAGCAATTTGGGTATTGTTGGTGAACGCTGCACTACGATCGGGGTCTCAGCTTTCGTCTTGACATGGAGATTTAATTGATTAATTTGTTGCAGACATTAGCTATTGTCTGCAGGGACCTACCCTATACTGATGAGGGCAAAACCCAGAAACCAATCTATAGGTGGTCCAAATGTTTCGATTAACATTGCCATGCAACTAGCAATTGCAATTTTTCCTATTGTATAGGAGCAGGACACCTTATTTTTTTCTTGACAAGCTCATTGTTAAAAATTGCAGATTCCTTTTACAAATAGCAGACCAGTTTGGAGCAATTCTTTGATAGAAAGACTTGTATTGGTTCGCGTTGAAAATAATACATTGAGCCATCTTGTCTCAAATTTTTTTTCCAATTATTTGGGTGTTTCTGTACAAAAGTCACTGTCACTGAAAAAACTGTCATGCAATTCTTTGGTAGAAAGACTTGTATTGGTTCGCGTTGAAAATAATACATTGAGCGATCTTGTCTTAATTTTGTTTCCAATAATTAGGGTGTTTCTGTACAAAAGTCGCTATATTTACAAATTTCCAATACTTTTTTTATTTATTTGTGTTTGTCATTCAGCTCCCATACCTCCCATATCCAGAATTCTATTTTATTAATTAAATTCGCGTTTCCGCTTGATCAAGGGAATTATTTCTCCTTGAACTCTTTGTAGACAAATTACGATTTTGGATGACATTTCTGTCTCATATAAAGATCTGTCAAAGTTCCAATAGACCAAATAACCTAGGTATCGAACCAGTTTTTCCAACAGGCCAAAAAAGTATTCATAGAAAAAGCCTCATTGAAATGAAACATAAATACACGTTAAAACAAAATGAAAGCTTCAACAAAATAACGAACAGCATCGACTTCATGTTTCACTCTTTTTTTTTCTGCGGATTTCGCTTACATCTGAGGAAATAACAGCTGTCAATACGCCCTGATTAATTAATTCTCTAGGAGAAATGAACAATTTTAAATACATTTTAAATGAATTTTACTCGAGTACATATAAAGAGAAAAAAATATAAGGATCAACGTATTTGGTAATTAAACAATTTTGTATATCAGCAAACAGAAATTCATCCAGACTTTCCAATTATGCGGTCGACTGAACTGGAAATTCGATTTTCAGCGTTAGGTACCATTTGAAATATTGAGTTAGAATTGGATCTGACAGACACCAATTAAAATCGAATTCTATATACACTCCATGAATAATAAAAAAACTAATTTAGGAAATTTTTCTTTTCAATTATTTTGTCGCTGAACTACGTCGCAACGTGGTCCCAAATCCTAAGAAACCGGCCAAAAGTCAAAAACTGCGAAAGTCGAAATTTAGAAAAACAAAATGGCGGATCCAATATGGCGGAGATTTTCTTTAAAAGGTATTTATTTCGGGTGAAAGTCTGAACTTGGGGTTTCCGGGATCGCCGATTACGAATTCGAAGTTAAAATTTAGAAAAACAAAATGGTAGATGAAATATGGCGGAAAATTTCTTTAAAAACGTATTCATTTCGGATAAAATTCTGAACTCGTAGGATTTCGGGGTCGCTGATTACGAATTTGAAGGTAAAATTTTCAAAAACACAATGGCGGATGCAATATGGCAGACAATTTCTTCAGAAACATTTTCAATTCAGACGAAAAATGAACGAATTTTGATTTTACGCAATGGATTCTTCTCTAGAACGCAAATACAATTTGAATATAATGCTCGAAATTATTGGTAACATTGTATGAAATAGTAAGTAATTCATCAATAAAAGTAGGGGTATTATTCTTGATTATGTTCTAAAAAGTCGTGTTAGAAAAAGCAATAAGTCAAAACCACCATCGACCTCCACTCTTAAACCAAATGAAAATTTGATGCTCAGGCATTTCTTGAAAACATTCGAAAGTTGCGTACCGGGTCAAAAAAGAGGAATTAAAAAAAAAAGCAAAATGAAGTCAAATAATGTTCTCTTTGATATGCAGCTTGGGAAATTTATAAATCTTCATTTTCTCTCACTCCATTATCGAATTTTTAGTGCGGCAAAATTTAGACCGTAGTGTTGCACACTTTTGAGTGGGAGTGTATATCCAAAAAACGAGGATGAATAATTTGATAAACTACTCACGATCACCTCTGAACAAGAATATAAAAAATGTGGCGTAGGAAATTTCGTAACAATATAAATAATTACATGGCAACCCAAGGCTCACATTCAACACACAAAGCACCATTTTGCAGAGACTGTAATGCCTTTTAAAATTATGTAACAACACGCCTGTTGCCATTTTAATGAAACAGGGTAGATATCACCAGCGAGCGTCTTTTTTTTAATATTGGCTGTTCACAAGTAATGTACAATATTCAGGTGAGATGGTAAGAGATCGATGATTGTAAGTATAGGTATAATTAATTTTAATGAGTTTCCAACAGTTCTTAGATACCGTTGAAAGCTACAGTATAGGTATTGATGGAATTCCTTCATATTTTTTCAATAGCTACATGGAGATCTTAAAAAAAATGTACCCACTCTACTAGATTATTTTGTCGAGAAAAATATATTCCCAAGAAGGCTGAAAATAGGCCGAATACTACCAGTCCATAAAAATGGAAATAACAGTGAAATAAAGAACTACAGGCCGGTAACAATACTATCATCCCCATCCAATATATTGTTGAAAAAGTTATACAGAAAAGGCTGTACAACCATGTAGAAACAGTAATTATACCTCAACAACATGGCTTTTTAAGCAAGAAATCGACACTAACACACTCATCTATATTGATGTATCTGCACATATTCAGTCCCACTTGTAGATAGATGCGATAGCTACGGACCTAGCAAAGGTTTTTGATAAGGTCAAATCCTTGTCAGTCAGTAAATTGAAGAGTTTTTCACTACATAACGATATGATTGAACCGATTAAGTCATATTTACAAAACAGAATACAATATGTTGAATATACAAAAACAACTTTTCCGAAAGATTTACCTCAATATCAGGAGTTCCCCAATACTGGACCCACTACTTTTTGACTTCTTTGTAAATGATATTGACAGATATAGTGATACCTCTAAATTCTTAATATATGCAGATGATCTGAAGATCTACAGGGAAGTGAATACTATAACCGATTGTGAACAGTTACAAAAAGATCTAGATGGCATTATCGAGTCTGCTAGCTGAACGACTTGCAATTAAATGAGTGAAAATGTAAGGTTAGTCACTTTTACTAAAAACAAATTACTTATATGCAATAAGAGAGAGTACATTAGAAAGAAGAAGAAATTAAGGATCTTGGAACTATTTTCAACTGTTCACTTAATTTTGGTATGCATACTGACCATGTCGTTGAAGACGCCCATAGGAAACTAAGTTTCATACCACGAAATTCCAACATATTTAAATGGAACACTCTACTGGTTCTATATACTTAATGCATACGTGAAATCTAAACTAGAATATGCCTTAACTATTTGGTATTTCAATACAATTCTACACTCTTAGATGATAGAAAAAGTCCAAAAGATATTTTTAAGATGTTTGTATTATACGAAAAACTTGAACTCTCCATCCATGATATACTACAACACACAGAGATTGCAGTTTGACATTGATACATCATCCCGTCGACGATTTTTAAATGATATAATATTCATCATCAATGTTCTGAACGGATAATTGAATTTACCTGAAATTCTTTCGAATATATCAGTTCTATTCTAATACTGTCTTGTATAACGCAGGAGAATTCATCGAATCCGTTCTAGCATTTTCTTCTCCATCTCTAGGTTTACCACAAGGGTGTTGAGTTGAACTTGGAATCTTTGAATGCATCTCGTAGTTCCAGTTTCTGAAATATTATGTGTTACGTCAGAGTTCATGATGGAGAGTAATGGACTAGATAAAGGCCAACAATGGCGGAACTGGAATATCCTTCATTCATCATTTCTCATTATCTTGACTAACGACTTATCGTCGATAGTCATAGCCTTCTAGTGGAAAATATCGTAGTTACCGAGGTGTCATCCCTTCATTTGTTTTCCAGCTTTGTTTCCCGGCTTATCTCAGCCAGCTGACGTCGTAAATTGGCCTTACGTGTGACACGTTTCGGAAACTGTATTATTCAGAGGCTTCGATTTTGATCTGGTCGTCACTGGAATCACACAATAACTGAATTACCAAGTTTCCTCGGATTTCGATCTGGTCCGTAGGTCCAGCTCTATAAATTAGAGAGCGGACGAGGGATTTCGATTCACGGCGAAAATCTGACACTTCATCGCGCTAGTGTGACCGCCAGGTTGACATTCTCGGCAGATTGGACTGTGAATCTGGATTATCGGAGACTTTACAATTCTGGATGGTCTGATGATATTTCTCCAATTCATACAACTCTATATAAATAAGGAAATGGAAATAAGCGATTGTTTAGGGTGAGAGTAAGTTGACTCTTCGAATAACAATGATAGTTTTAATTATTAAATCAATTCACCAAATTTCCGCCGTGAAACAAGTATGACAGTCACCTGTTTAGATTTAAATTTGGTAGTTTCCACAGGAAGCACTGAAAAGTGTGTTCTTGTAGGAAAACTTTGCCAGGTGTAAGGCATTCGTGATTCGGCAGTCGTAGAGTTACAGTCTGTTCGAACAGAGATGATTCTCTTCACCAAGAGAAGAAAGGTAGACGGGTTCAGATCACCAGTAATGGGTGGAAGACCCCTAGTGCTGGCTAGATAGGTAAAATACTTTGGAGTAATACTGAACTGGAAGCTAACGGTTTCCGACATTTTCGTTCAAAGATTCGGAATCAGCACGTCGAAATACGTTCGGGGATGAAAATTTGAAATTTGAAAAATTAAAATTTAAAAAGTTCAAAAAATTATTTATCATGATATACTTGCCTATTTTGTCCGTCGATTTTTTTCGTTCAAATTTCCAATATATACTAATTCAGCAATTTTGAATCGATTGGCGTTAGCAGAATTCGTCTATCTCTAAACGTTCTCGAGTTGGTCAGCTCTGAATCAGTTTTTGGATGGTTTTTTTGTCGCCAAAAATATTCCTGATGAGTTTTCGATATTTTCGTTCGAAGATTCGGAATCAGCACGTCACAATATGTTCGGGAATGAAAATTTGAATTTCGAAAAGTGAAAAATAAAGAAGTTCAAAAAATGATCTATCATGACTTACTCGACTTTTTGTCAGTGTATACTAATTCGGCCATTCTGAATCGATTGGAGTTCGCAGAATTCGTCTATCTCTAACCGTTCTCAAGTTGGTCAGCTCTGAATCAGTTTTCAAATGTTTTTTTGTGCAAAAATAGTTTATGGCGAGTTTTCGACATTTCGAATAATGAATTTAATTAAAATTAATAATGAATTTATGAAAATGTTATGATGTACACCTAATGAAAGAGTAGTTTCCCCCTCGTTCAAACCCTTTGATCTTTATTCGGCATGAGAATGAACCGGCGCTTACCTTGTCCGCCCTGTATCAACCACTCCCACACATTGTTGGAGATTCACGTTTTTTCAAGTTCATCTCGCTTCCATCATTCGGGTCAGAACAGCAACCGGGGGTCATTTATACAATGAAATGTTAATTGAGTAGCCACTGATTCAGCTTCCCATAAATAGACATTTGTAAATGAAAAACAACTGCAGATTCTATGAACAGTAATCTATCTTCAAGTATTCAGTCGATATTTTTTCAGTCAATTCTATTGCATCTTTTTTTGAACAACGATATGTCTATAAATTGATTTTTGCTCTGAAAATGTTTTCTGAAATTCTGAAAAGACAGAAGGGCATACGAAGAGAGTAAATTGAATAAAATCTTGTAAAAACATATTCTGATTTGATTTACATCAAAAATGTTCTACCGTATGACAGTGTCGATAGGTATCGATCGAATATTTTCACAAGAACAGAAACACATGTACCTATATTTATAAACAACTATAAGCATTATGTAATCTACCACTGTTAGCTGATAATTCTTTCCTTTACTGATAAGAATATTGGCATACTTTTATGTTACAAAACCACACACTTCTGCGTGGGTGTTGCTTGCATTCAATTCGATGTATCAGGCTTAATATTTCTGATATGGTGTGTTTCTATTGAATTTCAACCACCCCATTAAACTTGAAAAAATACGTACAATGGTTACTTGTTTACGTAAAATATTGCAGAATCGACTTAGTCACAAAGCCAAAGTCCACAGATAGCTCAGAAAGGGTTCATTATATTTTTGTGGTTTGGTGTATGATTTTATATTGCCTATCAAATAAAATTTCTTCCTGACAAAATGTTGACGTTTCCTCTGATAAAAAGAGAGAGCGTATACAGAATCGGAAACAGTTCTTGTGGAAATAACGCATACTACAGAGAACGCATTAGTAATAGTATATTCTGTAACAAGATTAGAATGAAAATTCGATGCGAGGAACCACGAGCATTGTTGGAAAACACTTCGTATTTTTTTATATGGACAGTTGCCAATATGGCAGTATATGGACAGTTGTCAATATGGCAGTTCGAATTTTATGATTGATGTAACATTGTCCCTTTATTAAAAATATTTGTATTTGAAGTAGATTTGGTTATTATGTTATACTGCACAGTAGTGGACTCTAGAGAGACTGAAATGCGAGCAGTTTCAACAAGCATAAAGAATTTTCACTTTAACCGAGTAACAGACTATCCAACAATTTATATGAAATAACTGTCCATGAGCCTAAACTATTCATCTCTACAAAAAAGATGCATAAACAATAATAATATATAAAATACACTCAAGAATGATGAAATTTTAATGAACAAAGAAAAAATAATTGGTCCCCACTTTGAACTCGCGACCTTGGGACTCTTAGCCCGACACTCCATCATTTTCGCTATGGCTTCCATACAAATAAAGTGACAAGTGGTATACTCGACGCGTCCACGCGAACAACACTACGTTATAATTCGGGGGAATGAAATTTCAAACAAAAATCATGGATCATCGCTAGTGTCTAAGTGGCATACTATTTCTCCAATCTCAAGATAGAGAATGTTAGTATTTTGTTATCAAAACTGATTACTTGGGAGTCATCTCTGACCACAAGTTGATACGGAATGAACACCTACAAAAAATAGTCAAGAAAAACACGATAGCCCTCGACCTGGTAGAATAATTTGCGGAAAAAACTGGAGGCTACAGCCGTAAAGGGTCATATGCTATATACCAGGGTCATCAGACCCATGATAGCATATAGTTCGGTGGTAGGGTGGTCAACGGGCTGGGGCGATTTAAAGGCATCCAAAGGTGAGCCTGTTTGGCAGCCACGGGAGATAGGAGGACAACCCCCAACAGACTCATTAGAAGTCTTGCTGAACCTACCGCTACTTCATGTCTATATAGAAGTTAACAATAGATTGGCCAGATTGCAAACGCCCATAAGCAGACTGCACGGTAAGATCTACAACGAGCTATACAAAGAGTTGAAAACCGACACCTATAATGGGAATGCCATCGGATGACCCTATAACATGCAGAGTGGATGGACGGATCTCCAATCAATGCAGAAATGGCCAGTTATACACAAGGGTCAGATATGTAGGAACAGGAATATATACAGCCAAGCCAAAGACCAGAGTCTCCCTTGAGTAAAAACGTGACGATATATCAGGCAGAAGTTCTAGCAATACCTAACTGTGCAGGAGGGTTACTAAGGCAAGAGTTTAAGGAAAAGACCATCGCCGTATACTCTGACAGCCAAGCGGCTATGAAAGCAATCAACTCCATGCAGATTATTTCCAAAATCGTTAAAGTTAAAATAAAATAACAGTACTTGGGTGAAAAGCAGTCTCAAGAATGGTGGAATAAGGCGCTGGGAATGAGACAGGCCAAATAGTTCATTATAGAACCATCGCCAAAAATTCACCTACTAAGTACCTGAGTACCTACTAAGCCAGAACAGGCCAACAACCAGGATTCTGGTTGTGCTCCTAACAGGGCACTGTAGACTCAACAAACTCATGAATAATATCGTTTTGACAGACACAACAATATGCAGGTTTTGTCAACAAGATGATGAATCCTCAGCACATATACTGTGTTACGGCAAAGGTCCGACTAGGCTACGATAGGGGAGGAAAAACCACAATCCTCCCAACACATATGGATGACCTGAAGTCTGGAATATGGAGTCTAGTAATAAGGACGGGTCTAGACAAGGAAGTCTAAAACGAGCTCTTAAATAACATAAGGGCACACACGATAAATCTGCAAAGGTCTGAGCGGAAGGGCTCCTAGAAGCACATAAGTCCCATCAAATTTTATTCAGGAGCAAATTCTGCGATGATCGTGGGGAAAATGTTTGGAGGCCACTCAATGGAGGAAATCATTTAATGTGGCTTATGAAGATAGGCCAAACACAACCCCAAGACTTGACTAATATTATCTGAAAGATTCAAAAATGCAGATGTAACCCAATTCAAGGAAATTTCATATAACTCGTATTAGATTTTCGAGAACAGAAGAATCCACTATTGCCAAACATGCTTTGCAAAAAGATGAATTTAAAATCAATTACAAGTACATGACCACAGACTGGATGGATTTTAGGGTCTGGAAATGGCAAAATATCAAACTGGTATGAATGCGGATAAGGGTCTTATTACGTACAATTCATTTCACGTTACTCATCAAAAAACGATTAATATTGCGCTTCTCAGTACTTATCACTTCATAATGAATGTCATTCGTCATCAAAAAAGTCTATTTACTCAAAGAATATTATGTCATTAAATTAAAATTGAGACGGTAAGTAACTAGAGTAAAATGGAGTGGAGATTCTATTTGCATGAAAATTTTCATATTGTCTAAAACACTTTCACCAACCAAGTTTTTGATGGGTGGGTGGGTGGTAATATTGGGTGGTGTCCCAATATTCTGCTGACTGACTATGTCTACATCGTTTTTTAGTTGTCTTGCTATCCATAGACCAATTTTCAGATTTTAGAAAATAGTTGCGACATACATGTTTTTTACAAGTTCGGAATCACCCCCGCGTCAGTTGTCCCAAAAACTGACTGGCTGACGGCAGGCTATAAATATTCAACCTATTTAGACCCAATGTCAAAATATCAGCCTTTATAAAACTGTTGCATTTTTGGTCCATCAGCTCTTGGACTATTAGCTCGTTTTGCAATCTCACCCACATATTATGAACTTCAGTAATTTGAATAGCGAAATTAAAAAAAGAAAACCTAAAATATTTTTTAAAAATTACTATTTTGTGAAAGTTCTCGATTGCAACAGCTTTAAATACCGATTCATTAACTTTCGCTCGCCGTTCGCCGTTGGGCTTGCATTTCAGTGTTTTGAACTGGGTAACGGAACGGCGAACGCAAACGGAACGGCGAACGCAAACGGCGAACGGAACGTCAAGTTTATGAATTAACCTTTACATGGGGTTCTATTATTCTTGTTCAGCATCTCTTCTTGAGTGGAGGTGGTCAGAGTATAATATGACGACAGAACATATTCTCATTCGCCAAAAATTCAAATTCCCAATTAAAAATAAGAGCCCTCCCCCTTCGGACTCGGGTCTTTCGCCAAAATATGAAAATAAACTCGTTCCAATTTTTAGATAATGCGGTGTCTTGCATAATTATCGGTAATTTTTATGCACTTGTATAATTGAGTATAACCGAATTTTCTTTTACTGACAATATATTTCCTTGCTTAACAACCAATCAGTGGAATTCAAATTTTGAAATTCAGCCAATAGAATACTACAGTGAAAATATAGCTTGTCGCTGTATTTTCACGGTGATAAACCTACTTAGTTTTTGTTTTACTATCTGTCAAATGAAAATAATGATTTAAATTATAAACGTCAAATTTATGTGTTTTATTATCTTTAATTATCAATATGAGCGATCGTTGGGGACAAATGTCCATTGGTATCATAGATGAGGCCGTGGAAAAGAGTATTCCGTTGAATACGGCTAGAAGTAAAGCATCAATTACCAGGTGACACGATTTTTCTTTATTTCAAATCGATATATTGTCGTCCTAAATATAATTCGTGATATGATTAAAAACCTATAATTTTTTGGAATATCAATTCATTGGCAATCCCAATGCAAGAAAATACAACTCGTCCTGCAGACTCGTTGTATTTTCAGCTTTGGGATTGCAATTCATTAATATTCCAAAAAATTATCGGTAATAATCATACCACTTATTATATTACCCCTGAAAATATTCCCTAGATTTTTCGTTGCCAGGGAACAAAAGTTTTTGAAAATCTGTCAAATTATTTTCAATTTATCCTCATTCTGTTTTGTGATGAAAGTAACGGAAATTTCCAGAAAACACCAAAATGTCGTAAGTTTACCTAAGTAAATTTATAATCTTGTAGCTTCATTTACTTAACAATAGGTTGTAAAACGAAACCTAATTAAATGGTAAATTTTGTGTCACCAACACCATTAAAATGTTTTTTTGGCCAGATCCGGTCCTGATGTTCAATTATGATATTAAAATTAAGAGTAGGTAGGTAAATAACAACTCCTGCCAGAGTCCTTAATTAAATTAACAGACATTTAGATATCCAAAATACCTTGTGATGAGTCCCATTTATGTGCCAAAACTTCAAAACTAGCATAAATTAAAACAAAACCGGGCATCATCATTTTATAGATAAAACTTACCTTACCTACTGTGGAATGAGTCATTATAAGTAACTATACTTGTATTAAATAGCTCAACATGGTTATCATTTGTGAAGACGTTAAAACAGGATGATAAAAGACACAGGAAAGTTCAAGAAAAATGAAGTCTCAGAAATATAAGAAATTGAACAGTAAAATCTCACCCTTTTAACTTGGAAGTTGTCCGATCTGAGCGTCTCCTGGACGTCCTGATCTGCCCTGGATGGCTGAGCAACAGAGTTGCGAAAATTGTCCAAAACGCCTTTGAAAGTGAACTTCTTCATAACTTCACGTCTGTCGTCCTTTTCACGCCTCATCGCACCATAATTTTCTTGAACGTCCCGAAATGAAAACCAATTTACCCCAAAGAGTGAAAAATTCGAATGAATTTAATTCCAACAGCGATATTACACCATTCTGCAGCTATAATATCGACTGAAGTAGAGCTTTGGCTGAAATACGTCGCGTTTGCTATGGAATGTATACAATGCGCTTCGAAAACCCGGAGTTTTAGCAAAATATTCAGCGTAAAGGCGTCGCGACGCTCGTCTGTGTTGCCGTTCTCACCGACTTGTAGCACACTCGCAAAAAAGTCAATATCAGGATATCTCTGCTGAGTTCGCACTATTCTCAAGCTGCGCCAAAGGGCCTAAACTCAGGGCGCAAGCCGAAATGTGCACTAAAATTATCTTGCAAACAAACACGGTTAAACACACCTCGATAACAATGACAGTCTGCTCAAAATACACCTTAATTTTCACTGCGTTTATCTGCTGCTGGTTAATATATTGACAGATCGATATGTCACAAAAAATACCACATGTTGCTTTCCGTTTTAAATTACAACAACCTTATCATTTTCTGTCTCTTTTCAATGCACTAAACAAACAAAGATCCGCCACTACTGATATGACACGATAATGCGGCACTACCTGTTACCGAAAAACGACTACACTCAAATGAATAAGGGAACAGCTGATTTAGTAGGTCAAAACGATCAAACAGATTCTGTGTTGGTTTTTGTGTTTGAAATAATTAAAACTTATCAGAGCTATGTTGTTCAAAGTTATCGTAAAAAATTGTTCTCTAATTTATTACCAAAGACAACGTGAATTCTGCAAACTGAGGTAAGGTTAACTAAAGCGGGAAATTTGAATGTCCAATAAAATTCAACTCAGAAACATTTGACGGTTTTTTCTACAGGAAATATGGCGTTGTATTCACGGGAGCACTGGCTTTTTTGTCGACAAAGGAAAAGATTAACACCAGTGAATTCATGGCCCTACCTATAACTTCTCTAGACAAGCTCTCTGCAAATCCTAATGACATGAAAACTAAAATGGAACTGATGATTATGAGAGTACAAAAAGACGTTTGCAGTGCTCTAGAAACCGAAGAAGACTCTGACAAGTTCATTGTTGACCGATGGGAACGAAAAGAAGGAGGCGGCGGTATCACTTGTGTGTTGCAAGACGGAAAGGTGTTCGAAAAAGCTGGAGTGAACATTTCTGTGGTTTCGGGTAGTTTACCCCCTGGTGCTGTGGCTCAGATGCGGTCAAGAGGTAAAAAACTAGGAGAAGGAGAGTTACCATTTTTCGCAGCAGGTGTTAGTGCTGTTATCCATCCTGTCAACCCTATGGTTCCAACGATACATTTCAACTACCGATACTTTGAAGTCAAAGACGGGAATGAAGTCCAGTGGTGGTTTGGTGGAGGCACCGACCTGACCCCTTATTACCTAAATACAGCGGATGCAATACATTTTCATCAAACGCTCAAAGATGCATGTGATAAGAGCGACAAGAGTTATTATCCCAAGTTTAAGAAATGGTGTGATGATTATTTCAATATTACACACAGAGGAGAAAGAAGAGGTGTAGGAGGAATATTTTTTGATGATCTAGATACACCAAGTCAGGAAGAGTGCTTCAAATTTGTTACCGACTGTGCCAATGCCGTAATTCCTTCCTATATTCCGCTAGGTTTGTATACTGATTTTATATTGACTCAAGAATGTTGTCAGGAGCAAAATAAGGGATTGTGGTCAAGCACTAGATGACAAATAATCTAATATTCTACTGTAATTTCCATTTTTGATAATATGATACTTTGAACCATCCTATCATTGTCTTTTGCTCATCAGTCACCACATACATACAATTCCATGTATGTTTTCTTCTTCAGTGATATCACAATAATTCCCAATATTGAAAATATTTGAAGGAAAAAATTGATAAGATTGTATGAAACACTTCATATTCAATTGTTTGCTCAGGCAGATAAACAGTTAAATGGCCTTGATAGTGTTTATTGATTTTTCCAAATTGATTATCTGCCAAAATAATCAAATAAAATGAGTGACACTCAAAACCCTCTAAATTACTATTTTGTGCAAATTAAGAAATACTCTTGAATTTGAAAAGTCTTCAATGATTCATTTTTCAATGTGGCATAACAGGAAATTAGATTCCAAAAAAATTTTACATGGTGTACCTCAAGGCTGCATACTTGGACCATTTCTGTTCCTAGTATAAAAAAACGACTTACGTCAATCTATTGCACTGATAAATTGTGTCCTATTTGCATATAAAATTGAGTAAGTCATTTGAGCTCTATGTAAAACTGCCAAAAATTGGTCCAGCCATGTAAATATATGCTCAGTCTAGAGTCCATCCGAACAAACAGCTTATGGGAGTGACAGATGGATATTATTATTATTTGCCGTTGCGCTCTGACACTATAGGAAAATTGTTAAAAATTGTATAATTTTTTCAGTGCAACGACACAAATTATCAAAATATACAAATGTGGAGAGGGAGTGGCAGCTTATCAGAAGAGGGAGATATGTTGAATTCAATTTGATATACGACAGAGGAACCAAGTTTGGTCTATACACCCCTGGAGCAAGATATGAGAGTATTCTGATGTCTCTTCCCTTGCATGCAGTAAGTAATAACATTTTGTTCAAGCTTTAAAGAACACCAAGAGACTCTGAAATCAAATGAAACTTAGATGTTATGTTGAGTATAAATACTCAATTTTCATGAGGGTAGAAATTGGTTTTTCATGAATGCTAGTACTCTTTATGAGGCTAGAACCATAAAATATTGGGATTTTTTTGATATATAGGTGGCTGTGATGTCAAATCTTAATATTATTTTTGATTCTAAACAACTTTTCTAAATAAACTTCTTTGATAAGATCGAAAATAATGGTAGTTTACTCTTAATCAAAATTGCTATACAAGTTTTCTGCAATGCACCAATTTTTATGATGAATTCAATTTTCTGACAAATGTATAATGAAAAAGTTTCCCATATGGTGCAATCTTTCTGAAACTCACAGTATTAGCTGCCTGATCATTTGTTCAATTTTGTAAGACTGTGTGCATTGATGTCTTCATGAGATGTTTTTGAAAAGAGTCCTCAATAAGTCACAATTATTAGCCAGCCCAAGGAAGTAAATACCTACCTACTTCTAAAAACTCTTCAAGATCATTCCTAATTATGTCATAATTACTAGCCAGTAAGGCATATAAACACTTCTAAAAAAATTTCAAGATCGTAACACCTGTTGAAATTTCAGCGATTGTCAATTCAAAATATTCATCTTTAGGCATCAAATCTCATAAATAATGAACACTATGATCGAATCTAGGAAAAAAACGGAAAACACAGAAAGTAAAAGGAAAAAAAAACTGAAAAAAACTGCTAGGAAGAAGGAGAAAACATTTCCTGGGGGTTTTTTTCCGTTTTTATTCCTGGGATTTTTTTTTTTTTTTCGGGGGTATTTTTACCGTTTACCTTATCATCAGTGAACGCAATAGTCTTCTGTCAAGTCAAAATCGGCCGTGGTGTTTCTCGATTGGACGATTGGACCATTATTTGTAATAGCTATGAATTTTTCATCAAACCTACAAAATGTGTCTTTTGTTTGTTGATAACATAATTTCAGTGAAACTAGCGTTTTTTATCCACTGAAAACATACTCAAACGATGAAAATAAAATGTTATATCTCCAACTTGGTTTTCGTTTAACAAAGGGTTTCGTAATTCTTGATCCACTAATGAAATTTATCATTTTTAGCGCTGGGAGTACATGCATACACCTGAAAAAAATACCCCAGAGTACGAGCTCCTCCAAGTTCTTAAGAATCCTAGGGATTGGGTTGACTGTAAATGTGAAGATGAGAAATAAGGAAGTATCAAAAAATAATTATACCTGTGTTGTTATGTTTTTAAATAAAAATACTTTAAATTTTACTTCTTTTTTAATAACATCAAAGCAAGCTCTTCAGCTTCATTTACATTCAGAGAAGAACTTATTTCATCTATTTTGTGTTTCCTTTTCTTTTTTAGCACTTTCTCCAGGTTATCGATTTTTTCCTTTGATTTCCTCTTCTTTCCTCTGTAAAAAAATACATATCAATTACAATCTCTAGAATGAAGGAATCATATAAATAAAAATATTAAACTGAAAAACTGTTTCATCTGGTGAAAACAGTCATCTAGTCACTCAATGATCCCAAGAAATATTTGTTACCGATACTACTTTTTGAGAGGAGAAACATTGTAATTATTCGACAGATGGCGCAGGGGGCACATCAACTTGGAAATTTAGAAAGGCATAAAGATCGAAATTATGAAAAAAGGTGTTCACAAAATTCGAAAATATTCAGATAGTTGTAAACAGAATTGAATTATCTTTTCAACGATGTGACACTTGTTTTTTCCACATGTTTGTACGTCGAACTGTTCAAAAGTTAGCGGGGTGGGGGGGGGGGGGAAGGGGGAATAAAAAAGCCACACGGTTTGAGATTTTTTTTTTTTTATTTAATATTTACACTTTAATTGTGTCCTAGTGAATTTGTATATTAGGATTCCTATTTCAAATAAAGATCTATCTATCTATAATGAATAGCAGCCAGTTGATGGAAATGACAATACAATAACAAAGTTGAAAAGAGTCACCCAATACAACACTTCCACCACTTGTTATTTTGATCATACACCCAAACTTCATTAATGCTATTTTCTTTATTATTGGACAGTTACATATACAATTACCATTGCAATATCAAGGTCTCGGTAATATGAGATGGATCAATAATTAAACGATAATTTCATAAATCTGTTTTTTATATTTTTTTTATATAACTTGGTCAGTTATTTTGATTTGCAAATAGATGTGGAAATCCTCAGACGTTCATCCGATCTAATATACATCTGCAATATATTTTTTGCACCTGGCAAGATAATTTATTCCTGCTGTGCAAGTTGTTTTACACAATTTCAAAGAAAAAAAATTGTGCTTGTTGGTGATTAGTAGATTGGTAAAATATGTTTCACGTTTCTTTATACTTATACAGCACACACATGGGAAGTTATGTAAATTGCAAGATCAAATAATGTCTACTGGCCAAAATACTTTCTAGTCACTAATATGGTTGATTTTTGTAATATACTCACTTCTTTTCTTTACGTTCAACTGGTTTGATACTCTCCTCCTCCTCATCCGTAACTCTTTCTCTAGTCATTTGTTGATCTTGGAAGCCTTCTCTAAGATTGTCCACCTCCTCCTCTGTTTTCTCTCCATACAATTTATCAGGATCTGGCAACCAAGACAAATCTGGCTCATCTCCTGAGTCGCTTTCACCAAAGTCATCTTTTTCTTCCTTATCTTCAGTTTCTCCCTTGTCTTTCCGCTTCTTCTCTTTGAGTTTCCTCTTCTCCTCTCTGTGTTTCGCTTTGACTTTATCTTTGAACAATTGCTTGTCAAATTTGTCTTCCTCTCGTAGCATCAGTTTTGCTTTCTCAAAATCTATTCCCCCTACATCTTCATGCTCATACTCTAAAGCTAGGTCAGACTGTTTGTCCTTATTGCCCCGAACTGCCTCTCCTTCCTCGTTAAACAATATTTTTTTGTTGGCTACGATTTTCTTCTTCAAAAGTTTTTTGGCCACAGCTGCTTTTGTTATGGGTTTTTTCCCCTTGTTTCGGCCCAAATCTAAATCTGCTATTTCTTTCTCTGTTGGGAGTTCAATATCGTGATCTTTTCTCTTCACTTTGAACATATCATCATTATCACTATCATCAGACACCTCTGCTTTAAAATCTGATTTAGATTCAGACTTGGAAATCTCATCTTCACTAACACCACTGTCTTCAGATTCATTTTTCACTTGTATTTTGTTATCTTGCTCTTCACCATCACTCTCAATGCTAAAGTACTTCTTGGAACCATTATCGGTATATGTATGATTTGTATTTTTTTGTTCCTTTCTAGCATTCATTTTTTGTAAAAAGCGAATTCTTGGAGGGATGGCCAATCCTAAAGACTTTGAAAAAGAATCTGTATCTAATGAATGAACATCAAACACCTCCTTGTCCTTCATCAAAAAAACAGCCTTGGCATATGAAACAAAGGCTCTTTGTGCCACATCCTTCAAAGTAGGGTCTTTGGCCAAATAAGCTTCCATTTTCCTAACAGGGTTGTTGAGTTTGATAGGATTTATTCTGGAAACATAAAAATGTAAAAGTACTTTTTCTATTTTTTTTTTTCATTGAAAGGAATAAAAAAAATGGAGTCCTGTATCCTACTTTCTGTTACTTCCTGATGCAAAGGATTTAAAAAAAAAACAATACTATGCCAATGGAATACATTTTTCAACTATTCATAGGTACGTGATTCAGAATAACCTGAAATAATAGAATGTTATTACTGTATTGTGTGACATGGCCAAATAAAAAGTAATAGATAGATATGAATCTCTACGTGGTACCTGTCTCAATTTCTTCAAGTCATACTAATCTCATCATAACTAAGCTATGAGAGGGGTACTCTGGGGTTCTATAATGGGACCACTCTTATTTCTGATATACATAAATGATATGCCAGTTTCCATAAATCACAAGTATGTTTTATAACATTCATAGAATATCTACTAAGCCAGAGGAGGTACATTACTAGAATACTTCTCACTGGGCACTGTAGGCTCAACAAATGTTTGAGTACAATCGGTTACACATACTATGCCACTGCAAGGGCTTGTCAAGGCTAAGGTTTCTAACGCTCGAAGAAGAAAAACCAAGAGCTCTCAGATTAATGCGAGTTTTAAAAACTAGCCTTTGGAGTCTCGTAATGAAGACAGGGCTAGATAGAGAACTCTAAATGATCTCGAGAGCACACACAATAGATCTGAAAAGGTCGCGGTGTAGAGGCTTGTAGCATGAAAACCCCTAATCTAATCTAAAACTATACATTCTTTAAGTAGTCTTTTACAAGTTTCTCTAGATAAAATGTTTGCACTGCATCGTAGTAAGCACTTTTGTGCAACAAATACATTTTGAGTAGAGGTTGAACCACCCCAAAAACAGATACCATATCTCAACCTAGATTCTACTTGGGCAAGACAGATTTTGATCGACTGACCTTCAATTAAAACTGATGGCAGATTAATGAAAATAAACTTCAGGAAGTTGAGATTTGAAGTTAACTGCTGACAGTGAGCTTTCCAGTTGAGGAAGTCATCAATAAAAATACCCAGGAATCTTAACGCTTTCTTATAAGTAAAAGATGTTTACGATTTTATTTTGAAAACTGTGGATTAGTATTGAAAAAATTTATTTTCTAAGGTTTTGGTAACTGGTGCTTATAAAATGTTATTGTGCCACTAGTGCTTAAAATCTTCATCTAGTTCATAATGCCGTTTTGATTACAAAGTTTCACATTTTTTTTACTTGTCATTTTAATGAGTGGAATCAGCTCACCCAGTTTGTCTTATTCTGAACCACCATGTATGAGTTAATATATATTCGTCATCTCACCGCAAAATTGTGCAAACTTACTCAATTTTCTCTATCGGAATTTTTCTTTCCAGTAGCTTGTCCACCATTTTGATTTCACTGGACAAGAGCATAAGTAAACTTTCACCTCCTCTATGATAACGTGCAGTTCTACCAACTCTATGAATGTAAGCTGCAGGATCTTCGGGACAGTCTGCTTGTACAACCCAATTTACTTCTGGAAAGTCCAAACCTCTTGATGCTAGATCTGTTGCAAATAGTACTGCAGACTGTTTTCGACAAAACGTTTCATAAATTTCCATTCTGCGAAGTTGGTGAAGAGTACCATATAGGGCCATTAGGCTGATACCAGGCCTCAACCTAGAATTTAGTTCAATTATTTAGCACTGTGATAATTTTACCAATTACAAAATTAATAAGCTTCATGCATGTTTTTTCTAATTGTTCCAATCTATTATACCATTCATCAACCAATAATTAACAAGAATAAAAATTATTGAAAAAAGATGGAAATTCAAACAATGATCTTTTGGCGGGAGGATGTGACGTTAAAAAACATGTCAAAAATGGTTATCCAAAGAAAATATAGTTTCTGTACCTAGGTTTGCAGTAACTTAATAATAAAAAGATAATAATCAACCACTTTCAAAACTCTAAATAGACTGATCAACGACAAGTTTGTGATACATGCGTGTGACCTATTCACATAGGAAGATTTGTATAATTCTTTATTTAGTTATATTAACTAATACAAGTAATCATTTACAGAATACACATTAAAATTTGGTTATATAAAATAAAACTAATACAGACATGTCACTCATAAAAACTATGCATTAAAATCAGTTGATGAGAAGGGATTAGTATATTAAAGTACGAGTGGATAAAGGTCTTTCAAACAGGGGCGAGTTTTTGCATTTGTTTCTAATATTTCAACTGACATGTCACTTAGTATTTAGCGGACTCTCGTAAAACAATCTTTAATTATTTTCGTTGCTGATAATCATACATTTGATTTTTTTATTGGTTTATTTTCAATTGGTTAGAGGAGCACCACTTGTTGATATTTTCCAAAGTAGTGTAAACATGTGAAATATATGAGGACATCATTAGCAAATAGATGTATGGAACAATGTCCAGCTGCACTCACTATGTTAACATATAAAAGAAATAACAGTGGACCTAAAACACTACCTTGTGGAACCCCTATATCATTTTCGATGTCAAGAGACATCATTTTATGCTTTGTTAATTTTTGTTTCATATTTAATAAGTAATTATTGATCAACTCCAATGCACTACCTTTCACTCCAATACTCTCTATCTTTTTGAATAATCTCTCCCTTTCATCTAAATCAATTTGAAAATTACTCACTTGCAAAAAATTTCGTAAATATACTTGACTTGTTTGCAACTCGAAAAGAACACCATGATCTTCTTCTTGGGATGGTTTTTTAAAAAACTCCAGAGAATAGCAATTTTATCTTGTAATTCACATATCACATAGCTCTGAGACAATTCCTTTGGCGTACTAAACTCAGAATGTTCGTGTACACTAATATATGACGGATCTTTCAAACTGAGTCTTGCAAGATCTTTGACAGATTTAGTCTGGGTGGCTGAAAACAGTAGTGTTTGTCGTTTGAGAGGTAAGTTTGCTATAATAGCATTCATAGTTTGTTCAAAACCCATATCGAGGCATCTGTCAGCCTCATCAAGTACTAACACTTGCATATTCACACAATCAAAGAGAGGATTCTCGTCCATATGCTGCAGTAACCGCCCAGGGGTACAAATGACTATGTTACACTGATCCATCCTATTTCTCTCGAACTTCAGGTCTTTACCACCAATAATCAAACCAGCGGAAAAATCGTGGTGCTCGCCCATCTTGCGTAATGTTTCAAATATCTGATAAGCCAGTTCTCTGGTGGGAGTTATCACTAGCGCACCTACACCATCGAGTTTTGTCCATTGTTTCACAAACAGTTTTTCCAATACTGGAATGAGAAATGCTAGAGTCTTTCCGGAACCTGTTTGAGCTGCACCCAAAATATCCTTGCCTTGCAGAGCCAAACCAATGGTCTCCTTCTGAATGTCAGTTGGTTTATGGTACCCACATTCTCTAAGACCTTTTAAAGTTTTAGCAGATAAAGGGAAATCTCCGAATTTATTGATGGAGCTTGGATCAATCTGGAAAGAATAAATAATAATTATTCAGAGTGTTAAGTCTATAGGAAGTCAGATGAGGCACAATAAAAACTATTAAGTCACAATCAGCAAATCCTCTGAAGAATGGATGATGATTGGAATTTTCATGTTTCTGTTCCCATTCAATGATCTTATTTATTGTTAAGCCAAAAAATAATGAATTACACTTACAGAATCATATTTAGATTGCAGCTTTTCTATTAGAACACTCTCTGGTTGTTTTTGCTTCTTCTTCTTTGTGAAAATTTTTATTTTTTCTTTATTTTTACTCCCTTTTTCATTTTTCTTGATCTTTTTTTGCGTTTCAGACATCTCAAAATTCTCAAAAATCTACTGAAATTAACCTATGAATATTGGTTAGGTTTTGTGAGGAGCCTGCTTCTTCTTCTTCTTCTTCTTCAAGGTGTCATGAAGTCTTCTTATTATGCAGCTACTTCTTCTTCATCTGCTTCTTCATCTTCTTCTTCGTCTTCGTCTTCTTCTTCAAAAGGTTATGCCATGAAGCAATTTACTCAGTATCGTCCTATCAAGCATCACCTTGTTACGCAACTTGAGATCTTCAGACAAATGCATAAGAAGCTAGTTTATACCTTTGCGAATATTTACATTCATAGTGCAACCTATAGTCGTAGTCACTGGTTAGTGATTGCGGTAATCAATCAACACATTCGTTTCATTATTCACCATGACGTCATTAACAGTACCAGAAAGTAAACCGCTGTCATTTTTATGTCAACCACTACCAGAACCAAACGCCAATCGAAAACGGCTCTTGATGCAAACTAATAAACCTGTAATTTTA
Source organism: Chrysolina haemoptera (assembly GCA_958298965.1). Taxonomy (NCBI): domain Eukaryota; kingdom Metazoa; phylum Arthropoda; class Insecta; order Coleoptera; family Chrysomelidae; genus Chrysolina; species Chrysolina haemoptera. The sequence goes on along the minus strand of OY282591.1, from coordinate 26,607,243 downwards.
ATGGTGATTTGACTGGTGAGTGGTGACATGACATGACAGTCATGACACGTGACAGTCGTGATACTCAAACAATTTGATGACAGATGACCTTCACCTTCAATCTTCATCCATATTCCATATATCGATTTGTTTAAATTTTAAATAATTTGTATAACAATTAACTCATAGTTGTAGAAGTAACGGTAAATTATGACAAATTATAAAGTGATTACATCAGATTTCGTCAATGTTCATATTTCCACGTCAAAAGATGAAGTTTTATTTAGTGAAAAACGATTTCCCAAAGATTTGACCATATCAGACCTAAAGGTGGGTAGTAATCAAAAATGGTTTATTTTTGAGATTATTTTTAACTTCATTCTTCAGGTCAAACTCGAATTAATCACTGGTGGTAGCTGTAATACTATGCAAATTGAAGCATATAATAAAAACAACAAATTGGTATGTAAATTAGACAACAATAGTGCCCTACTGGGATCATATCCACTGGAAGATGGTATGAGGCTTCATGTAATTGATCAATTTCAAATGAGAAGTGATCTCGAGGATATTCCCAAATTTGAATTACCCGAAGAGTTGTATGATAAGAAAAGTGACACGGTTCGTTCATTCCTACAAAAGAATAAAATGGGTAAGAAAAAAGTACCTGTGTATTTTACTTCATATTTTATAATAACAAACAGAGGAAAGCACAGATATGTATAAAGATAATTTAAAATGTTGAAGGGAAGGAAGTGATGCTGTTAATATTTTGAATTTTTTGTACCTATTGATTACTGGATAAGTCTAGCATTATTCCTAATTTTAGAGATGGAAGAACTACTATGTAACACAAATTATTTGTTTATTTCAGGTAAATATAATGAACAAAACCAAGAAAAGAAAAAAATGTTGGAAGAAGCTGAAAAGAAAATGGCAGAAACCGCAATAGTAGGTTCTAGGTGCAAAGTTTCAGTTCAAGATGCAGCATCAAAATTAGGTACTGTTATGTACTCTGGAGTAATAGATGGTCTACCTGGATATTGGGTAGGAGTCAAATATGATGAACCATTGGGCAAAAATGATGGATCGTGAGTTTCTTCAATAACTTGCCTTTTTTCACTCTTTTTATACTCATATTTTCCAGAGTCAAAGGAAAAAGGTATTTTGAATGTCCTGATAAATATGGAGCTTTTGTTAAACCACAGAATGTTACATGTGGGGACTTTCCTGAGGAAGATTATGATTTGAATGAAGAAATTTGAATGCCATCGTTATTCCACAAACATTATTCACCATAAGTTTGCTTTATTGTAATGCTTTAATATTTAATTTTTTATATATGAGTTTTAAATAAAATTAAAAGTAGAGAACTTTTATGAAAATAAATTAGCTAAAAACTTAAATTGCATTTTTTTTCAGGAGCCAAATTTAATTAAATCTCAGAAGAAATATGAATATTTCTATATTGTGTGAACCAATGAATTTTTATCAATCTACTTCAATTAATTCAAGAAGAAAAGCATACTTCAACTGTTCCATATACGCTTTCTAATACAATGTTTTCTGTTTTATTGAATGTATGTTTCCCAAGAAGAGCTTAGCAAAAGTAGAATATTAAGTCAGTTGTATATATTCATTAGTTAATTCACTATAATTTTCAATATATACAGGGTGTATCTTAAATGATGTCATTAATTTCAGGAGGTAATTCCTTGTCACATTTTAAGAACATAAGTTCATATAAACGTATGTCCTAACTTGCTTCGTTTCTGTGTAATGGGGTATCAACTGCGATGCCACTAGAATTAAAATTTGAAATATAATTTCATGAAAAGAAGACCTTTGTTACTACTAACAAACACACTAAGTTTAATCAGAATCGTCGTAAAGAATTTTGAGTAATTCATGAAAAACCGATTTGTTATTAAACTTTTGACACCCGTTACTCGGAAACGAAGCAAGTTGTGACACACGCTTATATGAACTTTTTTTTATAAAATGTGACAAGAAATCACCACCTGAAATTAATGACATCATTTAAGATACTTACTCCCTGTATATCAACCACATATTCAGTCTTTGGATGTTATGAAATGTAGTTAAAATTGGACTATATATTTCAACATCCTTTGAATTTATATTGTCATTAAAATCACATAAACACAGCAGAGAGAATATAAATGGGTTACCAATGTGTATTTTTGGTTTGAGTTTCATATCATTCAGTTCTTCGTAGCCAAAATGTATATCTTATTTATTTCTATTTTATCAAATAGTTTTTTTATCAATGGCTTCTATCTTACATCCAAAGGTAAGTTTAAGTTTTTGGTCATTTGAAAAAATTATTCTTAGTGAGATTTGTAGGATCTACTACTGCTAATGACACAGCAGAAGAAATTCAACATGCTATCTGCAAAATTACTTCAAAAGAATTAGAAGCTACTGCAAATGCTACAATAACTAGACAACTGAAGGGAGTTTGCACGTCCAGTAAGTGAAACATAAAAAAATAAATTAACATTTTCGATGATTACATTAAAACAGAAGCACATTTCTGAAACCGTTGAAATGGGTGGAAATCAATAATTGTGAGGACAAGTAATAAACAAACGGTGTTATCCTCATTCTCTATTATGGTTCAATTTGTTTAATGGTTTCCATTAGAAAAAAACAAATGTCTACCTTTTTACTTTTTCAATCAATACCAAACACACTCATTATTGAGCCCTGATACTTTTACCCATTGCTGAGAATGTGACAATAGAATATTGTTCCATGGAAAATTTCAATAGTTGAGTGAATTATATAGTTAATAATAAAACTTTTTAATTTTTATAAATACTTTTGCCATTTCAATGTATAGGTGAAAAGGTGGTGCGATACTGACAACCCACCTAGGTGTTCTCGAATATTACTTTATTTGAAAGTTCAGGCATATGGGAAAGACAGAATTTTTGAGCTCTCATGTCAACAACCAATCATAAGTTCGGATTTTAGACTAATGACAAAAAATGTTTCAGGTTACATCCAAGAAAAACTCTTTGACCTACAAACCAAAGTTCTACGTCAAATTGAGGGTATCAAAAACATACTTGAATCTAATGGATTCAATATACCACAATCGAAAACTGAAAGTCCTGACGACTTCCGAGGATCTTTAATGAAAAAATCACTGAATATAGATCACTCTAGAGCTGATGATATGTCCATATATAATGATACTATAACTGATTCGAATGAAGGAAGTATATATCACTATTATTGGGATATTCATCAAATAGGAAAACTTCTAGCAAAAAAGGACATGTACAAGTCAAGTCCAGATTTTTTTGTATTAGGTTAGTAGAATCGAGAGTTGAATTTTGTAATATTATAATTTTTATTTTTTCAGGTCACACTCTTCATTTGCAGTTTTATCCTAACTACTTGCAAGAAACCTACTTTGGAATCTTACTCCGCCCTTCAAGCAACGGATTCTTGAAAAAACACAAATTTTTTATTTTGAATCAGTTGGAAAAAAATTCGAATATAAGTTCAAGTATTTTGAATGGTATCAGATCTGACGACAGCATCTTCATAATCTCAGAAGGTGCAATAAATAAGAAAGGCTTCATTTGTGATGATATCATGATTATTAAGTTGGAATTATTTTTAAACTCGTAGATTAATATGAAAAATCCAAAAGCTCACAGCTGTTTTAAAATAATTTTTGTTCCAATTAAAAATTCAATGGTGTCTGTTACTCTATCTGTTATCCCCCCACCCAATAATTCAGTAATATTAATATTAATAGCGAAGTGGTCGAGGTGTTAAGAGCCTTCGTTCTCACCCAAGCGGCCCGGGTTCGATCCCCACCGCCATCACGGAGCTAAAGTGGTTCAGAATCCACTTTTTAAGCTGTGGGTCCCGTATCTCCCTTGCTCACACAAGCTCTGCTCCTGAGGAGTTTCATCTGAAAACCTGGGAGATTCGTAATAATTTTAGCAATTTTTTTTTTAATAAACACAATGAGTGTACCCAAAAGTAAGGCATAACTGGGTAGGAAGCGGTTATTGTTATTATTTAATGTGGCAATATAGGGCAACTTTCTAATTTTAGTGACGCCAATGTGGTTCGTGTATTCCAGTCAAGAACATACTTACTATAAATTTTTTTCCATACGATAGATACATAAAAAACAAGTCATAGGATCGGGCAAATTATACTAATTATTAACAGTAGAGTTTGAATTGTATTCTTAGCTCTCACAAGTCCCTCGAAAACCTCTGAGGGTTGCTGAAATAATGTGCTTTTTCACAAAAAAATTGAATTTGAACGTCATAGGATCGGGCAAATTATACTAATTATTAACAGTAGAGTTTGAATTGTATTCTTAGCTCTCACAAGTCCCTCGAAAACCTCTGAGGGTTGCTGAAATAATGTGCTTTTTCACAAAAAAATTGAATTTGAACGTCCGTAGTTTTTTATATTATTAGGTAATTTATAAAATACAGATCGACCAGAATTCCTCATAAAATTGGATTTATTTATTATTAGAGTTTGAATTTTCTATAATACATTCTACCGACTTAAATCTCTTCATACTATGTTTTTACATGCCCCCTACCTGTGACATCAACATTTTTCTTGAGAGGTTGGAAATTCTATAATACCAATTACCTATAAATGCATCCATAGATCTAGCGGGTGACTCAAATATCAACTACATAGAAAAATCGTTATCGAATACTCAACTCCTAGTGAATTTGTTGGATTCCTTCAATCTGCACATGCATGTAAAATCTCCAACAAGAATTTCAAACTCTTCCGTCACAATTATTGATTATATGTGTAATAATGTAAATAATATTGATTGTACTGTTATAAACTCTGGTTTATCTGACCACAAAGCCATCTCATTACTCTCCTAAGAAAACTGGTAAAAAATCCCCTGCAACGCGGTACAATCTTCAGTAAAAATAATTATAATAGGTTTTCGCAACTCTGTGCTGATTCAGCTTGGAGTAGAATCCCAGAACTGGAAAATCCCTTTGACGAATTTCATAAATTAGTCAAGAAAAACTTCAATACTGCGTTTCCCGTTAGAATCTAGAAAGACAAACAAAAAAAACATGGCTAACAAAAGGTCTCAGAACATCAGCAAAAGACATGCGTTCCTTGCACCAAATTAGAAAACACGTACCCCGCGAAAATGTAGACTTCATTATTTTAATAAATATACAAACACCTACCATAGAGTTTTAAAAAAGGCCAAAAACATGTATTACTCATGCAGAATAGCTCACTCTGAAAATGATCAAAGGGAAACGTGGGCAATTATCAATGATTTAAGAGGCAAAGGTAGAGCCGATCCAGTAAAAACAAACTTGATTCCAGATGATTTGAACTCATTCTACTGCTCAGTAGCGGCTAAACTATCTGAAAAAATTACTGTCAGGCATGGATCCATTAGTATACCTAGAGGGAATGTCTTTGCATGCATATTTCTTTCTCAAACCCACGGACATTGATGAAATAAAACAAGTCCTCACCGAAATTAAAAATAATTGATCTTCTGGGTGGGACGATATATCTCTAAAAATGATTGAAAAATTACCTGATAGTGCTCTACAAAAAGTGTTTTCTTTCGTACCTAATACATCACTCATAGGTACAAAATCATATTTTTGAGGGGCTATATCTCGTAAAGTACCTCCTAGGAAGCAGTTGGGCCCACGGAAACTTTTGATCAGGAGAATAACATACTGTTTCAGTCAATTTCATAATATTTGTCTGTGTGGAAACCGCCACTTACGACACAAGCGAATGTAGTACATTAAACTATTCTTCATTGATATTACTTAAATAGCTTTTTTTTTATACCCATCAACATAATTAGGGACTACCTATAATTATCGCTAATACCTAGACTCATACAACTTATAAAATTGACATAACAATGAACCTACCTGGAAATCTCAAAACATAGCTACTACTTAATTGAATAAATTTAACAAAGGGGAACCGTTCAGGTCTAGTTGATCATTCAATAAACAAGATGAATTTTTCAATTTATTAATTTCTAAGAATTCTAAATAATTAAGCCACTTACACTTACACCCTGGTTATTACTACGACGGACATTGAACTACATCTAACAGATGTGCAATGTTCCTAAAGGAGGACACTATTGCAAGTGAATGGGTCATATTTTTGTTTTCTCCTAAGTCAAATTGACGTGATAGGATTTTGATTCAGTTGCCCAATACCAGAAGAATGTAAATAGGTCTGTAATTACAAGTTTATTGTTATTGGTCCGAGTGGTTTCTTTGTAAAATAAAATACTATCTTTGCTGTATTTCGGTATATTTTATTTCCTAGGACAATTTGTTGAACACTTCATAAAATACATTGTAGAGTGCACAATGTCTTGGCTTTTTTTGTATGTCTTTAAAATAATTAATTGACCGAAATTATGTGATAAAACATTTATTAATATCCTTGTTATAAACTCCAACTATTGATCCATACATTATTTTTAATCCACAATAGCAACATTCACATAATTCGTATTTTTTAAAATCAAGTGTATAGCCTTTTGACAATAGAACTTTGTCCTAGGCTACTTTAACATCCCATAATTCTAATCCAATCATAGAACTTCAGCTGAAAGTTAAAAAAAAATACCATAATTCATTTTTTAATGAAAAAGGAACATTTTATAGACATACTAAAACGCCCCGGACATTTTCTTATGATAATTGAATAATTTACCAAATATAAAGGTTTCGATTCATCATATTCAACATAAATATATAAAAAATTCAATATAAGACAACAATAATAAAGGAAATGACTATATCTTGTTTGTTTTTGAAAAAACAATATCACAACTTCATAGGATTCCAAGGTTTATAAAAAACTATTTCAGCAAATGTAATACTTCGGATCAGTTCCACCTCTGGAAGTGAATTTGAATATTATTTCTAATGGTGTTTTTGTGAACCTACTCCCAAATTCTTTATTGAAACCTAAACTTTTAGACTAAATAAAAAGCTACCAACGCTGAAATCACCGATATTGACATAAGTCTGATTCAAAATTAGAGTTTTGTTAATAAACTGCTATTTTCATATAAGGTGTTCCTTCGAAATCTGTAAGTACCCTAAAAGTTTTTTTATATTGAATAAAATCACGCTCAACAAAATTAGTTCCTAAAGTCCTACTGGGTTTGTCAAAGTTTACACTTATTGCCTTTTCTAGTGATGTTAATATAGGGTTGCACCAGAGGGTACATCTCATGAATGCTCTTGAATACTGTAATATCGTTTATCTGTGAAGCGGTAGGTCCATTTTCTTCGGGGCATTCTGTTTCCTTAACTCTACCAGCTCCACCTTCTGCCATCGATACTACAAAGACCGAAAGCTTCTTTCTTCTGGCAGCTTTATCCTTAAGAACATCCTTGAAATCAAACAAAGTTAATATGGAATGATTATAGATCTGTATTTGAACAAAAAGTATATTGAAAAAATATAGAAGGATATCAAAGCATATCGTCCGTTGAACAGTTATTAGGAACTGCAGATTCAAATAATTTGAAAATTCCACACCTAACATTTTCGATCAATTAAAAGCCTGTATTTTTTATCGTTACCATAACAACTAAGAAAAATTCGGAAATTTTCATCCTCCTTGGAATAAAGAGCATAAAATTACACTGGAAATTTTTTGACGTTTACTTATAGGTAAAATAACTTCAGATTATGTCATTTCAATTTCATTGATACTAAATAGTACTTCGGTTCCTTCTAAGAAAATATATTTCTACCAGCTTTATTAAAATGAATTTGTAAAAAACTGAGAAATTTAGCTACTATAGACTTATTTTTTATTAGTTCAACTTTGAACTTTTTTGGGGGGATTTCAACTGTGATTCCTGTACTATAATGATAACTATAATTTTCAAAAGTTGACTAACGTTAATTTTTTTAAATCTAAAAATCATTCCATTTTCTGAAATGTACATAATTCATCATGATTATTATAGAAAATTAAACCTCACCTCATAAAATTCAATGATGTCCTTCTTGGATAGTGTTCTCAAATAAGAAACCTCAACATTGGCTCTATCAAAATGATATTGCTGAGATGTGATTTCCTGCCAAAATTTGTTGGTTAAAGTACTCAACTGCTTTGGTTTCTCTAATCGCTGAGCTGCCAAAGCCTCACGGTGTCTCAAGAATTCCTCCTCACTCATATTATTGATGTAATCCTGAAATAAACAATTTTTATGTCGATTATAATTTTCAGACATAAAAAAGGAACAAAACTTATTTAACCAGTTATGCAATAGTGTACTCACCATCATGTTGTCAAGGAATGCTTCAATTCTAGTATCCAAATAATTGGGGTGTCTGTCAGACTGTACTATTATCCTTAATCCTTGAACACCATTAGACCTCCTTACCCCACTAAAAACTATATAACCTAATTGTTCCTGAAAGAAAAAAATACATATAGATATCGTAGAATATATAGAAAATTGATCAAAACTGCAAAAGATAGTTATTATAAGAAAAGAATATCTGAAGTTAGAAATTCTACAGAAGATGGAATACCAAAGAAAATCAGATCCGGAGTGATACGGATATGTATGAGGTACTTGATGTTATCAAGAGTATCAAATATGAAAGAACAAGTGGTTCAGATGAAATTTCCTTTGAAATGTTTCAAAATATTCCTAGAGCTCTCAGTATTCTTGATGGTTTTATGATTCAATTCAGCATGGCAGTTATCCATCTTTTCTTAAAACGTCCCTGATTATTTCATTATATGAAGGTGATGAATATGATCCGACTAACTTTCGTCCTATGTCAGTTATAACTATTAAAAAATGAATTTTTCAGATCTAATAATTTGATTAACAAACTTCAATTTTGATTTCAGAAAAACGAAAATACAGAAGATGCAATGTTGTCTTTTTTTAATAAAGTGTATTTGGAAATCAATGGTGGGGAGGTGGCGGCTGCTGTGTTTTATAATATTTCTAAAGCTTTTGATTGCGTGAATCACAGAATACTTTGGCTTAAACTTCATCATTATGTTTGTTTGAAAGTTTCAGATAATGATGTAAATTGATTACTTTCATTGGGGCCCTTCCATTGTCTGGATTGTTACATGAGCACAACGTTTCAATCAGTTCGGTAACCCCAAGCGTTATCAAGTGTGTACTGTAAACGAGAGAAACTTTATAGGTTTTGAGGTTATTATCAGGACTACGAGTTTTCGTAATTGGTAACACCTCAGCTTGGTTTGGAGAATCATAGAATTAACCTGTTCTATGATAGTACACCGGTGGTGTTTCATCCAAGTATGTTCTGCGACTCGTGCGTTTGTGTTCGCCTACCCTAATGTTGAGCGGTCTTTTTGTCTCACCGATGTAGCGGCGTCCGCATTCGCATTGAATTGGGTTTACTATAGTTAATGATAAGAACCACAGGCAGGTACTAGTTATAGTTAACAATAGTATACCAACCCACCGAAAGAACCTGTCTCTCCTCCCGAGTACGAATTCTCGATCTAGAATGTCTCTGGTTCCAACCGAATCAACAACTGCAGTCAGTTTCAGTTGATTACTCACCATGTTTACTCACTGATACATTTATTTTATTTTTGTTTATTGACCATTCAAAAGGCATGATTAGATTGGATCAAATGTGATTTGTGCTCTAAAGAACATTGTGTTCGTTCAATACCAATATTATTCACTTGAATTTTTTTTCATGTAACGTTCTTCAAAAATCGTATATGTTGCAACCTTCTATTGGTTGTCATGCTACTAAAACTTTATTTGAAATAACCAGCTTCAGTTTGATCGAGCAAGAGGACCATAGGACACTGATTCTGCATTTCCACGTGTGTTCATCCAGGGGCGACGCTTTCCTACACTTACAAAAGGTAGTTTTTGTCCAGATTTCCATATTTCACTTTGTTTTCTACTTCTTTTGGTGGGAGCATACTTTATAATATTCGGTAAGTGGTCATAGTTTACCCTGTATGTATAGTATCCTACACTCCTTTGAACATATTTTAAATAACAATAGCTACAAAAAAAATTACCTTAGTACGTAAAATATTGAATCCAGGTTCCTGAATGATTTGAGAAACCAATTCAAGTTTAATATTATTCTCTTTGGACTGCAATCCGCACTGGTAATAAAGCTCTATGCAAGACGACTTATGGACGTCGTTTTGTACTTCATAAGAGTAATGACAGCCATCTTCAAGTTTCAGCTCCCTGTTCAACAACAACTGTCTCGGTAACAATGGAGCCATGCAATTCTTCGATGTCAAACTGTCCTCCACTATATGAACGAATTCGAGCGCCTTTTCTTTGTTAATGTTACCGTGAGCCAAACACTCGATGTGCATTTTGGAGAGCACCTGAGGAATGAAAGCTTCCAGTCGTTCAATCGTGATCTCTGGAATGCAAATACAATGAGTGCTGTGTAAAATTAAATGATTACAAACAATCGAGACTATCGCATAAACTTAAGTATACTCAGTTTATCTAAATTATTAGTATTTTTTCAGTCAAAATCATTTATTTTCAGTCACAAAAGAATATTAAACAGTAACGTAACAATTATATCAATCAAATCAATCAAAACATCCTTTATTGTCTGAAGATTTACATCTTATTGACAAAGTCTTGTAAAAAATATAAATAAAATAAGTATAAATAAGTAAATACAAATAAATACATTTCACATAACAATTAATGTAAAATACAATATATTCAGGACAGACTAACACTTTAACCAAAAGGAGAGAGAAAGAGAGAACTATACTTTATTGTTACATGACGGATCATGGTCACAAAGCATTAAAGAAAGCACAATTTCAAAAAAAATAAACATACAGTATCGGAAACTTTTCATCTGGGGTATAGACAGACATCTACGCAAACAACAAGAAACGCAATGATATTATAATACCACGTAAATAAGAGAGACGCACTACTGTTACCCCACCCGACGCATTAACGGACCACGTGGCAATGCGACACCCCGCTCACAGCTCACGTCGATATCCCTTCCTCGAGCGAGTAGAGGAGAAGTTGTAATGCTTTCTCAACATATAGCAAGCTATACTTTACGCTCTCATGAAACCACCATACATAAGATGAAAACTTTCCAGTGCTGTATACAATACACTCATGTGACAATGTCAATAGATAGATATATTGAAAAACTAATGAATTTTACATGCGAAAGAACTGACAGACAAAGGTATAAAAAAACAGATTTTAAAATGAATAAGAATGATACAAATCGACTCCTCCACATAAAGATCAGAAATCACTGCAAAACTCTTCTTAAGAATAGCAGGTCTTCTGTGATTATAACTGTTTCATCTCGCTCTTGTACATATGAGTATTTTTTGAGTTCTGTGCAGCTTTAGGAAGAGAATTAAATAGTTTGCAATCATTATAAAAGCAACACCATTGATAATTGCACTCCATTATTTAAATATTTCGCCAACATATGAAGATAAACTCGGGAATTTTTTTGATAACACGCTTTCTTGCAAAATATCGGTCATTTTTATGCACGTGTGCAATTATAACCGAAAATAACCTCCATTTAACTATCAACACCAGATAAAATTAAATTTGATCAAGAAATCAGTCATAATAAACAATTTTAACTATAACATATTAAAAAAAAAGTTAATGTTTCTGGTTTGACAATATACTCACGATCAGTTGCTGACAGAAGCTCTTGTTTGGTCCAGGAATGTTCTGTCAACAACACAGTCAAATAATACACTGCGTGTTGGTAAGGTTGTTCTGCCTCAAAGTTTTTGAGGTTACGGATGTACTGAAAAACAATTTTCTCATAAACCAGAAAAAGAACTAAGAAATGTAATAATTACAATTTCTTTGAGTATATTGAATCTCTTAGGGTCAATTTTGAAATTGGTGAGCTTTTCCATTATTTTTCCCAGAAGAATATGTTGTTTATTGTTATAACCTCCAATGCCAAGCTGAAAAAAGTTAAAATGAAACACCAGGAAAAAAAGAAAAGAAACTTACAATCAGCCCGTATTTTGTGTTGATCAGTTCCCATTTCAGACCTGCCAGCTCAGCTGCATATGCATACTCGTTCAACGCGTCTCTGAATAACTGAACCAACATGTGGGTGAGATTACAGTTGAGAGGGTCCAAATAAGCTAAAGGACTTTAAAAAAACTAAGATGATAAAAATTTGCAAACAAAAAAATTATAATGAATATTTTCAAGAAACTTATAGTATTTAGAGTCAAATTTCATCAGGACAACTAACCTTACGAAATCAAACATAAGGTTAGCTTTAGGTAGGAAAAACTGATCATCTTGCTTGAACCATACTCTCGTCAAAGGAGTGTCTTCTATAATGACTGGAAATTCGGTAACCTACAAACAAAACTGTCAATTTGGCTTTTTAAAATAACAAGTAAATTACTTGCATCGTCGTCAATGGGATACAAATGGAAATCAGTTGGAATGAACTCATTCCTTTCCGGCATTTTCAGCTCAGAGCAAATCCCAGCTTTTTTCCAAGACTAAAAAGAAAATCTGAAAAATGTGTCTCTTATTTTTCACTGTTTTCTCACCAATAGTGTATCTTCTGGGATATCAACCTTCTTGTACTTAGTTCCATACCAGGGTTCTGTTTCATCAAGATCATTTTCAAACTTCTTTGCAATAACTGTTATCCTATGAAAAATGCGAATATAGGAAAAAAGATTATGTTCTGGTTTTAATTAAACTACCTCACTTTTTCTGGTATGAAATTATTCCAAACCTTCTCAATAAGTTCTGGCTGCCACTCAGACAACATATAATTCGCACATAGAAGGTTTTCCATTGGATACTCCTAAAAAAATCATCAATGAGTGGATAACAACAGTTCGAACTTTTTTTATATTCAAAAGATAACAGGTTTTTATATGCATAGACAAAAAACTCACATGTATGCTATGAACCAAACTTGTTATATAACTTCTTGGTGATTCCTTATCTTTGAATCTAAATATCATTTGACCAATGTTTCTGTTTTCATCCTGCACCCACTTCAGTGGCCCTTCATTCTTCAGCATATTCAAATACTGAAAAAAGAAATATTTCATAAAACATTGGTTCTGTTACATTTTGACACACTATTACCCAAATATGAATCTAATATAACTTAAATTTCATTATTTTTAGAGAAGCTATAAAATAAATAAAAAGTAAGAGCAGGTCCAGAAAATGCTAACCCATCTGTACCTAATTTAATGTATACTGTCGTGTAACAGAGATTTACCTGAAAAAATAGTTCGACAATATCATCCACATGATCAATTCCTTCCTCTGTCAGGTCTACGGCAACTCCAAAGAATCCGAAGCCTCTAGGAGATGGTTTACTCCCCGCTACCAAACTGCTAGACCAACCTCTTGCTTTCAGAACTGATAAAATACTTCCTGGGCCTTCGTGGCCAATCAAATGACTTATATAATGGCCTGGCTAAAAAAACAATATCATGATATTATGATCTTTTTTGTTGATATTTTTACATTTATGAAGTTGAGGATTGTTTCAGATTTCTCCTATAACTATTTCAATTTTCTGAATCGATAAATACTGAATTAGGTATAAATTATAATCATACTCCAAACTGAAGGTTATCGAAAATGTTTACATGACTTTTGAATAGAGAAAGCAAATAACGCTTCAAAATAGTTTTAAATAAATGCTTATTACTTGTAAATCATTTGAATTTGAAGTACACCACCAACCAGATACCCCTAGACTGTTCCATTCTAGAGACCTATAGTCATGTGATGGATTTGCCATATGTAAATTTTATTATTTTCTGAAAACAATATCTGATATGTCATTATCCCAAAAAACCGAAATTTCTTTAAATTATTTTTCAAAGTGCCGTGTTATATTGTAGTGATTATTTGAATATCAACATAGTTTACCACAGAGTGCAGACCCTATATGGAATAGACATTAATTTCCTAATCGAAATAAGGATATACATTGGTTCAAAGAATTAATTCCTAAATCTAAAACTGATAGAAATTTATTTATTTATTGGTGTTCAAAATAACAAATACAATGTCAATATAATGAATAGTAATAAATGTCTCATGGAAACATGATCAAATAAGTTAAAAACTTGTCTATGTGAACTTAATGTAGAAAATAATAAATATCATAATAGACAAATATAGTGAATATCAATAAATAATAAAATGAACTTAAAAGGTATGCATCCAAAATAATGGTTACATTTTGCATAAATAAAAACAATCCAGAGAAAATTTATGATTTTGAAAGTTGGCGTTAACAACATTTTGAGACCGAATAGGTATGTTTTTATGTTACATTCCTAATTTACCAAAATACAGTTGTTGAAAAGATTATAATAATCAAATAGCTAGTTTTTTTTATTATTTTTCGTGTGTTGTTGACCTGAAACAAACTTTTGATCCTTCGAGAATTTTTTAGTGGTGAACATATTAAGATTTAAATTTCCCGCATTATGATAATAAGCACTGATACAATTCTTCAGGTGGCGCTCGTTTTCATCTTCACTGGAAGTAAAGGCGATTCAGATACATGGGTGCCCACCCTGCATGAGAAATGCATACCCTAGGACGTTCACACTTAATGAAAGATTCAGTGAAATATACGATGGGATAATTTGAAGAACTCAAATGTCGTTCCATCAAACAGTATTGAGAAAATTAATATAGAACCAGAGTTAATCGGGTCAATTCTGTTTCTCAATAGCAAGATTGTTATCATAGCAAGACAACTTTCACAGCAAAATATATCTCAATTTTGTAGAAGGCTTGAAATCTATCGGTAGCAGATGTTGCTGCCACATCATCTCCTGCTGATGCCGCATCATCTCCTGCTGATGTAATGTAGATATCAAGCCTTCTACAAAATTGAGATATATTTTGCTGTGAAAGTTGTCTTGCTATGATAACAATCTTGCTATTGAGAAACAGAATTGACCCAAATATGATCTTGTGATAAAAGCGCAAGTGAAAGGCACGATGTGAATGGTCTTGCAGTTTTCAGTCACACTGGTCAAAAACGCATATGCATGTGAACTGCACGTGCCTTATAAACCCTGCTTGGGCACCCATGTATCTGAATGGGCCTTAACACTATCGCGATAAGGGGTAGTGGTCAGTGAAGTACACATAAATGGTTTACATAACATATGACGTCAGCACTAATCCTCGGCATCATCACAAAATCATTTTGAAATGATACATTTTCGGGAATTCTATATGCGATGACGTGTCAATACCACCGCAAAAATATGTCTTCATATTTCCGATGGCAACACTGACAATTGAATATTACCAACAATACCAACCCAAAAAATTAAAATTTAGAAATGTAAACATAACCTATTGATCCTATAATCTCAATGTTTTATTTTTTATTTTTCAACTGATTCTAGAATATGGATTTTGTTGATGACTACGAGCACCAAACACCAGGAGTTTTGTACTTTCCAAGGAATATTCCAACTAAAGAAGCTGAACAGTTATATGAATACAACCTGAAAGGCTGTGATTGTTTTACTGAATGTAAAATGGACAGTAACTGCTCCTGTGTTGAAAAAAGCGGCACAACCTTCAACTATGAGAATATATCAGATATAGAGAATTATACAATACAAGACAATGAAATTAAAATGCCCACATATGAATGTCACAGAAACTGCAAATGTAAAAAAGTTATTTGTGGCAATAAGGTAGTCCAATTCGGTCCTAGGAAAGGTCTAGAAGTACAAGTTTGTGAAAATCAAAGCAAAGGATTTGGCTTATTCACAGCAAGGAATTTGAGAGCAGGAAATTTTGTGTGTGAATATGCAGGCGAAATAATAACTGAAAACGAAGCTAGAAAAAGGTTTCAAGTTAACAAAAACCAGGAGAAAATGAACTATATTTTTTGCATAAATGAAGTGTTTGGCACACGTAACCGAAAAACCTTCATAGACCCAACCTTTTATGGGAATATAGGAAGATATATCAACCACAGTTGCAATCCAAACTGCAAGTTAATAGTTATTCGTGAAAATAACTCGATACCAATACTGGGTATTTTCGCTAATCAAGATATCAAAGAAAATACTGAACTCACATATAGCTACGGAGATCATGATGGCAACGATGAAAGAGAAGAACAAAGAAAACCGTGCTTTTGCAACAGCATCAATTGCAAAAAATTTCTTCCATTTGACTCTGGTTTATCATAAACTAACTTACCGCTGACTTATAGAACTCTGTTAGATCTTCACAAGGAAAAAGTATATTCAAATTCCTCACATCCTTCACTGGAGCAATGTATACTAAGGACTTCATTTGATCATCTTTGTACGGATGGGATTTCCAGATGGGAGCCTGAACGCCCTTATTTTCTACAGTTGAGAATAATTCCACTACCATTTCTTCCAGCTCGTCTAGACTTTCTGTATTGAAATCATACATTTAATTTGAGACGTTAAAAAGACATTTTTTTCTGTTTTACCTTTGCCAAGTACAGCTAAGCTCATTATATTAGATGAGTACCATGTTGAGTGGAATTCCAAAAGTTTATCTCTCACATTTATGTTCATTTCCTTTGGAATTGTTATTAAAGTTTCTTTATTACCTACAAAATGAGACGATTCTTAATTTCAGAGTTGCCAAAATCATCAATGATCATATAAAGTTCTATATAATAATAATAAAAGTACTTTACTGATTACCCAATAGGCTACCGAAAGGAGTCCTGCAGCCAGGTATACATTCATAATTCATTGATATTCACAATATTTTTTATAGTATATAAATATATAATCGAAACAATTTGAGGTTTGTAAAAAAATTTATAGATTCCTGGCATTTCTGCTAAAGTGGTTCATCAACGTGTTTGCTGAAAACTTGAATCTTGGGTTCAATGTTGGGGCTCTCTGAATGGATTGGGTTTGAATAATTTCAATATTGTTTTGAATGTTGGCAAACTTCTGGGATTATTTTTTCAGTCTCTCGACGACTGGACATTGGTAAAGGAGATGATTTGGAGGATGATGGAGAGGGTTTTGCATGTGTCAAATTTTGGTGATTGTTTGCAAGCTGTATATTTCCGCAACTTCCAAGTTCTTCAAGGGTGGATTAACGTTGAGGTACATTGGTTGAGCATATTCAAGGATTGGGCGGCACATGGTTTTATAAATGTTACTGCTCATTCCTCTGTTCTTATAGGTAAAGTTCCGGAAATGTTTGGCTCTTGTAATGTATTTTTTTTTGATCAGCTGATATAAAGTTCTAATTTGTGTATTCTTCAGGTCAAAACAAGACTTTTTTCCATAAACATGTGTTCGCAAAAGCTTTGTTACCAATCTACAAGATTTAGATTTTTTATTTTTTTCTTCATAGCTCTTTTAGTTTCCTAGATATTAAAATCAAATTCAAATTTGACACATAGGGTACGTTTTAGGGCTTACATTGTACATTATCCCGAGTGATTGTGAGAATCTACAGGGAGATATTTTTTCAGGTTTATCAATTTTTTGTCTTCTGCAACGGTTTTTAAGAAAAAAATTTTAATCACTTTTTGTAATTCGCTGGATTCAATTAAATTTTACAACCGAGTAATAGAGGAAAAGATTTTAAGTGCTATCAACGAAAATCCTGGTATGACTACTCGTCAAATAGCACGGGATTAAAATGTTTCCCATTCAACTGTCTGGAGGGTTTTACACAAAAACATTCTATACCCATGTCATATCCAGCACGTTCAAGGTTTGCTTCCTCAAGATTTTCCACAGCTTTCATTTTGATGTGAAATATGCCACTAAAATCTTGATACTGAATTTTAAAACACCCTGTATAATAACAAACAATTCTGGTGATTGTGGTTTCAGTTAGAGAAAAAATATGCTTCCCCTTCACAACACATTTTTACATAATTTTGAAAATGCCCATTGGTAGGAATCTATTGAAAATGTGTGGTGAATGGAACATTATTTGTGGTCTGATGTTATGATAAATGTTATCAGTATTATTCAAGATCTGTAATCATGATGTGAACACCTTAATTCAAGGCAATAACTTACAATGAAAGGAATCACAAATGCTTCACTACTAGATACCTACCTGTCCCAAATGTATTATATGGATGTTCACGATTTGATAAATGCTTGTCAAGTTGATCCAGTCTCCATACATCACTTGGTATATTTTTTTCATGTTCGGAATTCACTGCGTTTATTTCCCTTTCAGTGGCACTCTCGGTGAAAAGGGGAGATATGAAAAATTGAGAAAATCTAAAAGTAGTAGTTTTTAAATCAACAATTTCTTACAGAAACATTTCAACTTACCTATCAAGTGCCTCGTTCAACTTTTCAGGTACAATATCGAAATAGTAAAGTGTGTGATCAGGATAAGTTGCTGCATTGGTGCCACCTCCGTGTTCGCTCAGAAATTTATTGTAGTCATTTTCGTTTGGGTATTTTTCAGTGCCCAAAAATAGCATGTGCTCACAGAAGTGGGCAAGTCCAAGGACTTCCTTTGGATCACTCAAATAACCTTGAAATTCGAACGATGATTCATAACAACAACATGGTAATAATTTTTTTAATACAATATTTACAATTACAGAAATTGTCACATCATAGAGTTTTTTTGAGTAACTGCTTCTTGTATTATTCAATAAATTTGCGGATCTTGTTGAGTTATTATGATTGTAGGAGAATTTTGGAAACATCCTAATATTTTTGTGAATTTCCAATAGCACTACATAAATATATAAAGTAGGAAGTGGCATGATTCCAAAGTGAGCAAGTTTGTGACTGGTCAATATCAGGAATGGAGTGAAATTCTGCTATTTCCTTTTCTCTGATTAAGCAAATCCTTTGGTGCAAAAATAGTGATTTTGTCAAAGAGTAGCATCTGCTTCTTGACAAACATAATAATTCACTTCTACAAAGACTTGATGATTAAACTTATCCCAAGTATTAACTGAGTACTATACACATATTTTAGGGTGTTCTGGTTGTAGTGAACAAGTTATTTAGGTATACTTAATGTTAGAAACTCACCAACATTCAAGTCCATGGCTGCTGCAGATTTGTCAGTAGTGGGATCGCTTACAAGCAGGACTTTCATATGGTTTGACAATTCCAAGCCTCGATAAGACCTTTTGTCTTCCTCGGATTTGATAATATCATCGACCCTTCGTAATACCAGGCTAGGTGCATTAGCCATTTTAATATTGTTTTGTTTAACAACCCCTACAGTGCTGAAAAGTAAAATCTGATATAATACCAAAATATAGTTTGATATAATACAAAAATATAAGTTATGATGATGTAACTTAAAAGATTACCTATAAAGATAAATTGTTGCACGAATTCGATTCTTTGCAGAGTTTTTCAATAATGAACTAAAATTATTTATGAGATGCATTCAGTAATCTTCAAGAAATAATCGTTTCCAATTCGAAGTGTCTATTTTGATGTGTCAAAGTATGGCCACATGACACATGACATGACACATTGACACATGACATTACAATTTGAAAAGTACCAAGCCGCATTTTCGTTCATTGACCAAATATACCAAAGTATATCTTATGTCTGGTTTTGACGTCATTAACAAATCACAGCGTGGTGATAATGAAAAATGGATTGAATAATGAGAAGTATTCGAGTAGGATTTGTATGCCAAGACTGCGAAATACGTGTTTAGCGTGCCGAAAAAAAACTTATCGCCGAGGACGCTTGCGCCCGATGCAAATCTTGAGGTAGTTGAAAAGTTTCTAAAAGTTGCTATCGAAATGATATATTTGGATAAATTTAGAGTGCAAAGTAATATAGATTGCCGCTCGAGAAAGAGGAGTAATTTTGGATAGCGGCAATGACACTTTGTGCTCGAAATACACACACTCAACAGCTATATCGTAAATGTAAGAGCTATCCAAAAATATCTTACAAAATGAGAAAAACAACACATGCTTAAGAACAGACCCCTCTGTTTGAATTGAACGTTTTTTCAATATCTTCGCTCTAGAGCGGATATACTGCCACAAAATGATATTTTTCGAAAAATGTCATTATTATCATTATTGGTGAAATCATGTTTCTCTAAGAAAAACGCCTATATAGTTGAACTTGAAATGCAAAACTTTATCTCTATACAACATTTTAACAAAATCATTAAAGCTGTTTCCGACATCCAATAATTCACATCATAATAATTATTATTATTATAAGTAAAATCGCGTTTTTTGAGGAAAGACGACTATATAGATGGACTCAAGAAGCAAATCCTCATCAATATCAATATATTATTATTATTTGTAAAAATCAATTACAAAATTTCACCCGGACAGACATACAATAAGAAAGCAAGTTGATAAAAACATGGTAATAAAAAAGGGCATTGATCTTACATAAATAACAGGCCCAAACTCAATATACCCACACGTGAAAGTTGTTTATTTAATAAACGATAAATATTGAATAGTTTGAATATAACAATTTCAGATGAGGGTAATTTCTTGTTCCATTATCTTTAGAGCATGATTTTTCAGTAGTCGGGTTGTAGTTTTTGATTTTTTTTGTAATATCCTGTAGAATGAATCAACGGCATGACACGAAGATGAATTAATCGGAATTAAACACGAATAGGATGCACCTATTAAACCAGCAACAAATTCGTGACTGACACTCGAGGCTACTTTTATATCGATAAATAATTGCCTGTGGTGAAGAATTGTCGTTACCTCAACAAAAAAGACCATGGAGAACTTGAAAAGAAAAGAACATTTTTTTTATTTTTTGCTCAAACCCCACGAATAAATTCAAACCACGCTTCATATAAATATGAACAATATTAATCTTTCAGATACTTTGTAGATGTCTGAACCACTTACCTTAATTGGATTTTAAGTAATTTTATCTAAGGTACCTTTTACACATTATCCTGTTCCGGTAAACATAATCCAGCTAATTTACTATCCTAATTTTGCTTTGATAATGAGGTTTTATATCGCCATTATACTAGGTGTTTACTAAATTGGAACAATACATGAAATGAGCAGTAGAAAATGACAAAACAAAACGAAATGAAGGAATACATTTTTCTCGAAAAAAAATTATTTTGGAGATATTGAATTTTAAAGTTGTCAATTTTTTTGGTAATCACTAATATGAGGTCTACAGCCTGCGCAAATCTCTCTGAAACATAGCAGGTAGACACGCTGTGGCCTGGAGAATCACACCAGTGCCTCCCAAAATCTAGAGCAATTTCTGAATATA
This sequence comes from Chrysolina haemoptera, assembly GCA_958298965.1. Classification (NCBI taxonomy): domain Eukaryota; kingdom Metazoa; phylum Arthropoda; class Insecta; order Coleoptera; family Chrysomelidae; genus Chrysolina; species Chrysolina haemoptera. The sequence goes on along the minus strand of OY282591.1, from coordinate 26,585,918 downwards.
AATAATGAATTTTTTTTTAATTTCTTTTTTTTAATCAAGTGTATTTTTCACATGTGAAAATGTTTCGATGCGATTTTGTCCAACGCTCGTATTGCATATCATATGATTTCTATCATGTAATTTTATAGGTGCATCCATATATGTGAATGAAATAGAGAAAAATTACGAATACGATGAATATTTATCTCACATTAACACTAATAAGCTTGGTTTTCATCAGTTAATATGTCAAAGTACTTCAAACGCCCAATACCTACATATCATTTGGACCATGATGATTAATGATTAATTTTGCATAATTAGTGTGGTTTGACTCGTAAAACTGATAGACCGGCCTGTAATGACACCTTTTTTGCAACGTTTTTTCAATGTATGTTTTATTAAAGTTATGATTAGTATACTTGGTGAAGTTGGTCCTTCTCGGACATATTTTAAAAGTACCTATCAATTGGCCATCAGAAAGTATAAGATGCCGGAAATTTTTTTTATATTTTTTGGACCCCAGTGAAAGAAATTTGTGTTTCTCCAGGAAGCTTTTCCCATATAATTATATAACCACTAGATTGAAAGAGTTGCTACTGCATGGAATGTAGACTGTAGAGTACTCGCGAAACGTTTTATTAACGCAAAACGTTTTTGACTAATTTAGGCAGGAGTTGTTTTTCCTCGACGGATTATATAAAGTGACACACGGCAAAACAGGGAAACACCTTAAGGCTCTTTAAAACTGCTCGAGACAAACTGTTTTTGAATGAATCTGTTTTGTGTGATTCGTGTATTTCAAAATGTTTTGTCTTGCTACAAAACTTTTTGAATGAAAGCGTTTAGGACCAGTGCTCGTTTATAGGATGAACCCAATATATTCCCAGTCACGTATGTCTACATATTTTCAAATATAGCAACACAGACATACTGCAGCAATATCGCCATCCTCCGTCGACTCCATGAAACTTGAATACACTATGACAACAACAGTGTTGCACGACTCGATCAGGCAGAAACGTCGTTGTAGACAACACGTTGAAGCGCCAACTCTATATATACAGGGTGTCCCAGAATAAAGGGGACCAAACTTCGAGGGTAGAATCCTCACTTCATTTTAAGGCTGAAAGTTCCAATAAACATATACCCTAAAATGAGTATCAACCAAGTTACAGGGTGTTGAAAGTGACACAAAAAAATATATTTTCCAGAATAACTCCATAACGGCTTAACTTTTCTTAATTAAATTTGGTATGTCACTTGACAGCATTCAGTTTCATAATATTACATAATTTTGTTAGTGGCTATGTAAGTTTTGAATATCGGGAAATTTTTGTGGACGAATAAATCCCTCGTAAATGCCAACAATCTTCGAAATATTTAAATTTATTCTCATTGCAAGGTAAGAAATATGTTGGTTATAATGTTATAAACATTCCTTTCAAAAATAATAAAGATTTTGATTCCTCTGATGACTATACCGATGTTGTTCGTCAGTTGAGATGATATAATTTTCATTGTTATGTCAACTTTGTTCGACTGATTGATCAACTGTATCTCCTCTATTTTTCAGCAGATTTTCAATTTTGAAGCACAATCTTTTCACAAATAAGAATGATTCTTTTGGTTTCAAGCTCAATCGATCTTTGCCAGTGCAAAGACCACCTAAAAAACAAATTTGATTTTTTTTATTTTTGCGATTCATATAGATAAGATGATGACTGCACAGTGGGTCATTCTTTCGCCTTTCTCTTGTCGAGAGCACTATAACCGAGCAACTATGGAATTCAGCAGACCGTCTTCATTAATATTAGCCCCTTTTTTCATATCTGCAATACTTTTAATTCAGTATGTGACCAAGCGTGAATTAAGGATGATGCTTTCATCCTTAATTCATTCATCCATCTAATTGCAAACTTGTATGATTATGGATACAACAAAAGACATAGCCTATTCATTTGGAAGTGTAAATTTCGATCATTCGTACCTTTATATATTCTATCTTGGTCATGCATTTATTGGCGATAATGTGGTGAAGACACCAGACGAGGTGATACGTGCGATGTTCTTGAAGAAACCCTCTCTTTGGTTTATTTATTAGCTTCAAAAGTACTATCGAGCTACCTGCAATTTTAAATGCCCTTACAATAAATGCTCCAATCTCTGTAGTTTATGGAGAAAACAGGATCCCAAATCCTGATTACCACAGTATTCACCCAGTATCGTTCTAGTGTGCAGGTATATACTACCCACCAAATCAATTTTACCACTTCATATCAGTACCCACTGTAAGATCAAAATGGTAAGCATATATTTGTAGCAGCAAGTTTGCCCTTCGCCGACAGTATTATTAGAGGTTACCCCTGTATTATATACTCCTGCTTTTCGCGATTACGCTTGACCTTATTCATAATGACTAGTGCATGACCTCATACTCACACCTCATAAACATATCTTCCTCTGTTCAAGAGAATATCATGCAATTAAGTTCGAAGAAAACTACACGTTGAATGAGATTATGAACACTAGATCCGCATTAAGACTGATCAAATTCTCTATAAACAATGCTGATATTCTTGACATTCGATTGTATCCTATTATAAACATGGTCTCAATTCGGATAAAAAAATCTTTGATAACATCAAATCCGATAAATGCCAATCTCGCTACGGATCGAGTGAGTGTTTAAAATTTCACCACTGAAATGTTCAGAAAAACGAGTCAATATTTTTACATTCAACGCCCTCCATTCATTTAAATTATAATTCGGAAACGTATTCTAATACAGCCTTCTATAAACGAGTCGAATATATCCTTCTCCCCGATAATTAAACTCTTTCTAATTTTTGATACATTTCGAAAAGATGTGGATTCATTTTTGGGCAAGAATCTCATAGGTCAAAGTTGTGATGGGGTTTCGGCAAAGAAAGTGCTAGTCAAAGGGATTCATACAAGCATAAGAAAAACCTAACTCCAAGCACTTCAAGTTCAGTGTTGTTCACATTCTGTTAATTCACCTTTCTGCTATTCTTGCAAAATTCCTATCATCAGAACTTTTGCGTTGGAATCGTAAAATCTCTTGGTACCTCCTCAATGGTAGCACAAAGTTAAAGGAATATATAATATTGAGTTATCCTAATTTAAAGCATGTTTTCAGTTATATGTGTGATTATCCAAACTTTAAAAGATTTCTATAATGATCCTGATACAGAAGCTTTACAAAAAGATTCCTCATTTTTGAAATCGATTCTTGCAAGTGAATTTATTATAATTTGTTATCCTCCGTTTACTCGCAAAGATGTTTTCCTAAACGATAATTCCATGAGTGCATAATTGCTTTACCACACGCATAACATACTATACTTTACCTACGACTATATACAGTGTGCCAAAAAAGTCTTCAAATGTATTTTAATGCATCTTCAGATTTTTGGAAGAATTTTATTCCGAATAATTTTACAAAATTATGGAGAATATATGTTCCACAACTTTGATGATCATTCAATATATAATTCGTTCTATTTATTAATAGGTTGGTTTATTCAATATTATAGGAACATTATAATTATTCATGGTTACTGTACAATTATCAAATATATCAGAACTATTTCGATGTGTCCAATCATATGACATTTTGACAGTCAATGGGCGGTTGCACGATTATGACCTGTATTTGACTCTTTCACATCATTATTTTCGATTCAAATACACTACACAATATTATTATATCATTTAGAATTTCAGCTTGAACAAAATTCAAAAAGTTGAGTTAATCTATAACATATATACCTACAACACTTATATAATCATTTTATGTGACCACAACATAATTACTATTCTTACTCGAGATATTCCGAGAAATGATAAAAACCAGTTATAAAGTTATTAAAATATGTACAGAGAGTTCGGTACGTAATTGCAAATTTTCGCTGCATTTTCTTACTGAAGAACGGACCATTTTTTTTTAGTTCAAAATTATAAAATTACAATCTATTTGGGTTCATCCGCCCTTGTTTATTTAATAATTGCCAAACTTTGAATAAGTGGATTCTGAGTGTGAATAATTTCTTTTAGATAAAAAAATCTTCTCCTTTGAAAATTGACTTTTCCTCCCTAGTTTTAGGGTTGAATGTGGCACGTTATCTCCCTAGAGGGGAAAAATTACTTCTCTTCCCTCAAAATTAAATAAAGTTTCACATAAGTACAGCTATTTTTTAATTTATATTTTCATTAAATTTTATTCATCAAGTAGGTACATTCAAAAAATTTAACAATTTTAGGACTTATTGAAAAAATTAAATGTACAGTTTGTAACATTGATGAAGTTAAATGGGGACCAGAATTCGGTGGGTATGTTATCATATTGATGCAAAAAATAGTCTCAATGTTTAAAATCTAATTTATTTTATACAAAATACAGCTGAAAATATTTATCTGCACAAATGTTTATTTACAGTAATTTCTAATTTATTTCGTACTGTTATAATTGAATTTCACTCAGCGATATACTTCTGCCCTCACTATTGTTCGAATATCCAATCTCCGACTCTGATTCAGACTGCTTTCTTTTGCGGCCGCTTCGCATATATAGTTGGAAGCCGGGGATTGGCGCAATGGTAACGCCGGGGCTTCGTGATCGAAAGGTCGCGGGTTCGATCCCCAGTCAGGGCAAGATTTTTTTCAGTTTCAGATATAAATCTGAGTGATTGAATCTTGTTGCTGCTCCTAAGGTGGCGTATAGAGTAAGTAACAAGGCCTACCCAGAACACATTATATCCATAGTAATTAGACCATCAGGTCTGTTTGGGGTTATAAATATAAAATAAAATGAAAAAAAATCTACTCGCGAAAGATCTGGAATCATCTACTCGTTCCTAGGTGGAGCGCTCTCGAATGGTCCTTGGCCAGCGGCATAGTTAACTGGTGACATCATGACTATGAATAAGCGGTGATTTATGTGATTTTTACGAACGCCGTCAGGACCAGCATGAGTAGGAATCGTTACAATATTGCAGTTAAAGGAAATGGAAGAGGGGTAAATTATCGATTATAGAGTTGCTTCTTCTGTTGTTGAAATTTCTGAAATATATGATAAAGGCTGCGTAGGAGCACCTATATATCATAGTGTCTTCTCCCGCATTTGATAAGAGAGACGCAGATGTTCTTCTCAAACTATGTCCGGTATATTGTTCTGGATTATGCAACTTTAAATATTTGGCTACGTTAAGTGGTATTTTTCACATGGTATATTTTCCTACAACCTATGTACTGAGCATTTTAATTTTCTATAACTTCAAGGATGTTGGCATTGCCAGTGATATTGTTTGTAACAATAAATTCCCTTTGTATTTTTGTTTTGATGTCTCGTATAGTACTATTAAAATAACATTATCCATTTTTTTATATCTTCAAATGTCATCGAAAATGGGATATTGGACGCCTGTGGTGTCACTCAATGAGAACAAAAAGTATTTTACCCCTTCACCACACAAGTAATTTAATTCCTAGATGCGCATTTCGATAACAAAGTTACCTTCATCAGTAGGATTACTAAAAAAAACAGTTTCGTGGAATCGCCGTGGAATGAACCAGAACATAGTATCTGAAAGATTATAGAACGTACTAGAAATAAATTATGCAAAACTAGCGGTAGCGGTCCCAGCAGACTTTGTCCTGCACATCGATGTGTATATTTCTGTTTTCACTGACTAACCCGATTTTATGGCGAAGTCACTGTTACTTATTTTATGGCGAAGTCGGTGGCGAAGGCGCTGGCAGCAGATTTCTAATGAGTAAAAAATTAACCAAAAAAATATTTTGTAGAGGACCGAATTGTGCGTTCAAACCATTCCGGAATCCACTTGAACACACATAAAAAATTTCATCAAAATCGGTCCAGCCGTTTAGGAGAAATTCACTTTTGTATGGATGCCCAGAAGATACCCGGGCCACGGCCCACGCCGGGTGTTAATAAAACCAGAAATGAACGGGGGAGAAATGTGGACGATTTAAATATGGACTCAGCTTGAATTATAGAATGGTGATCCAATAACTTGGTAGGATTCAATGCGATCAGAACCCACCTTCTCTAGAGGTATAAGCATTGTATAATTTTTATACAAATGGTATTGCCATCAGCAGTTTACCCTTTCAAGGTCAATTGCCAAAAGTGCGAAACGGAAACTTGGTTTTCTGTTTCGTGTCAAGATCTATTTCACTTCCTGTAAACTGATTATGATTAATGAGGCACAAATCCAACCTGTCCTGGAATACTGTTCCGATATATGAGTGCAGCACCCAAATATACATTGAAAAATTTATATTATACAAAAAAGAGCTATTCGTCTCGCCGGTGATTTTTTTTGCTGTTTTTTAGATATTGTTATGAAATAGCTCGGTCCCATCGAGACTGACTTGAATGTTAAGGAAAATATTGATATATAAGGAAGTTTTCAAAATTGGTTCCGCTCATTGAGAACAAAAGCGTCGGATACCGAGGAGAGAAATCTAAAGTTTTATCAAGGGATGACATCAATAAATTTATTCAATATCCTGATAACGTAACTTACTTTCTTTATAAGATTAGTAGTAATTTCAATATTTTTTATTTGTAGGTTGTCCTAATTTTGAGTATCAGCGGTGCTTGTCGCCGTGAAGAATTATTACATATAACTATATTTTGATGCCATTGAAGATGCTGGATCTATACTGATTGCTAACATACCTGATAGGAAGGCCTATTGCGCAAGAACGTTTACTGTTTCAAATTCTGATTATATTGAGGTATACCGCAAGTATAGAGCACTATGGCGGTCTCATACAAAAAGTAACATATTATTTTTAAAATATTCGAGAGGAAAGTGTATTAACCAACATGTGGGGATAAATAAAATAGGAGAAATGCCCTGCTTGATTGCAAAATGGCTTGGAAAAGGCATGTAAAAGAGCTACACAGGTCACTGTTTCAGGAGAAGTTCTGTACTTTTCTGGCCAATGCAGGGTGCAACATTACATCCATAAAACGTAACGGTGGCTGGAAATCTGCCTCCGTAGCAGAAGCATATATAGAAGATAGTTTTTGAATAACAAAATTGAGATTTCTAACAAAATATCGAATTGTCCATGTTCTTCCACACAAATTAAAATATCTCATAAAATTGTGGAATCAACTCTTCAAGAGATTTCTAACGTTTCTGATCAGCAAACTTTACTATCAATTATAATTCCACTAAATGAAATTGTTCTATGGTGAATAATCAATTAATAATTGACTTTGTTAAAAATAAATCCTTCAAAAAGTAATATTTCATCTTTATTTTGTGAATTATATTGGCAGTGAAAAATAGTAATTTATGTATCAAGTGAGTAAAGTGATACTTTTTTCACGAGTAGGAAATGTTGGCAATTCCTACAAGTAAAAAAAACACTTTACTTACGAGTTTCATACAGTATTTTTTCTACAACTGTCAAAAAATAACCAATTCATATTTTTTTGCAAATAATGAATGAAATGATGAATTTGGCATATTTTAATTGAATCATATGAAGCATATTTTAATTGAATCATTATTCGAACGAAGTTCGAACAGTTTGCCGGAGAGTTGAGTTTCAAACAAATGAAACGAATAATTTCGACAGAGTCGAAATCTCTTTCTCTTCACACTATACCGCAAAATTGAAAATTTGGAGTGAATATTAAAATAACATATCCATCTAGGTCAATATTATTATTATTAATGTTGACTTGACTTTCGAATAACTAGTCCATCAAAGTAACTTTTCATTTTCTTAGATTTGTATTCAAAATAAATAAACAATCCTCGCGAAGCAACGAATACCTTTTTCTTTCTTTGAACTATGTCAAGGAAATCTCATATTTGAACTATCCACGATTTTCTCCGTTCAATCTGCATCACTTTTCATTTCTACTTAAATTACATTTTTTATAGTTATCAAGAATTCGTTATCTGGATAGATGCCCAATTTCACAAAATTTATTAATTATTGTTGTCAACTAGTTTCTGACGGCCAAACAGCCTACCTTGGATTACCTAGTGTAGATTAGGTCCAATAGTTCCTTAGAGGTATATATGCTATTATTTTGAATATATTCGCCGCGATAGTTTGGAATTTTGATAATACTTATTTAATAGTAAGAATGCTAAGAATATTATTGGTGAAACATTTGTATATCAGATATTTATAGGTTATTAGTTGCCAAAGAAAATGAGAACTGGCTTCATGACAGGATTTCGTTATTATTCGGATCTGTCACTGTTGCTGCATGAAACTGTCGGTTGCCTAGCAACAGCCGTTAAAAAAAGTGCACTTTTTTTACGCTTTTCTGTTTAATAATGAAATCGTATGTTGATAGTGAAATATTGTAATACTATTTCCATTAAGAAGAAGAATGTTATCTTTCCATCGCTTCTCATTTTTTCACTATACGAAATTGAAATGACAGAGGGACGTTCAGCTTGACTAAAATGTGTCTTCTACTCATGATTACAAACAAAATTTTTAAGTTCTACCCTGAAGGCATCCTCGGCCTCCGTGATAAAAAATAATCATGCAAAAAGTAGCTTTCACTAACATACTCTTCGCAAAAACAGTTTTATCACTCAAACACACGCGTTAGATACAAAAAGTAAAAGATTCATGCAAATAAATCCATGAATGTATATACTTACATTTTCATTTCCGTGTGTCTTGAGTAGCTTTGCTGGGTAAACATCCTGTAAGTAAAGAAATACGTGTTTAAAACTTCTGTGACTGAAGATCTCAGATGTATAAAACTTACATTAAAAGAAAAACGAGATTTCGTGACTTTGTAGTACTGAGCACCATTACCATGACTAGAATATGATTGCAACTGGATGGACCACAGGTCGAGAATACTTATCTTCACTGTTTAAGAAAGTCACATTTGCTGTTTGAGCGGAACATGAGATGTGTTATTATTAAAATGATTAAGAAAACGTTCAAAATTCAGGTAGATCATTAAACGTTGCAAAACTCGGATAATATCGGTTACATGTGAATGGAGAAAGCGTGTTTCAAATGAGATTTACCTATATTTTAATTACTCGAATACTATAGTTGTTGGTGCCCGCCGTACGAAACAAACAGCTAATTGGTTTAAACACAAGCGCGCCTAATGTGGGAAGGCACACAAATATGAGTGCATGCGTATACTATGCCGACCATCTATATAACCTATTGTCATTATCAAAACATAACAGCAAAGTACCGTTTTGATGAGTGATGGACGGCATAATAATTGTCAGATAAAAAATATCATATTTGGGTGAACATAGATACAATTTTTAATTATAATTTTCGTCGGCTGTGCCTTGAAAATTACAAAAAAAGTTCGCCCGAGCAGGGACTTGAACCCTGGACCCTTGGATTAAAAGTCCAATGCTCTACCGACTGAGCTACCCGGGCTTATAATAACTTACTAATATATCTATTACCTATAGCACAATTAATTATTATGTCAAAATAGATATGAAATATTTGATATTGCATCATTCTGCTAATTCAAAACAACACATTTATCAAGCAAGGAAAGTAATACAAACAGAAAGATAGGTACATGAGCGAGTCGATAACGGCATTTTAATAAACAAGCTATTCAAAACTCTATACGCGTGCCTTACACAAAATTGAATCGCTGTCGAGAAAATTAAAATGTTTATTACCTACCTATCAGATTTCGATACAGGAATTTCTAAGGAAAAAATAGAAAAATAATTAAGAAACTGTGATTTTCGGAATTAATTATTAAATTCTTTTGGGCAATAGGTATATAGTTCGTTTGTTGTTGTTGTTAGGTAGGTAGGTATATAGGTTGGTACTACTGGCACTAGGTAGGTACCTTTACCTTACTTAGGTTCTCACTAGGTCCTACGTGTGACACCTATATGTTCTTAATTTCTAATACTAAATGCCTATATGTTATAGCCACTAGCTACCTCTACTCTTGTCTTGATTCCTAACACTTTTGTAGAGGTTTCTGATTTGAAAACTATCTACTAATGAATAATAGATATCATACCTATGACTATAAGGATTCTGCGCACTAGCGCAGTATAAAATAGATTATGTTTTCTTTAACCCATTAAAAATCAGTCTTATATATATTGGGGCAGATATCCAGGTTTCTAAAGAAATGCAAAATCTTCCAAAGCTTTTGTTTCCTCATCGAGAACGATGAAAGCAGCCATAGTTTATATTTCTTCTTCCCAATCCGAAAAACTGACGGTAATTGAAAATTCACTAAAAACAAAGCAAACAGCACAAATAAGACTATAAAATCAAACCTATAAATTTGATTACTACATCATAAAACGAGATAGTATAGTGTGTTTCTAAGCATGCTATCACGCTTAAGGCATGGCAACGCGACAGCGTCATATATTGAATCGAAAACATAGATAATTTTTGAATTATTTTAGTATTTTTTGTTATGATTCAAGTTTATGTGGAGGTGTGTAATTACCCCAATTGCCCCTCTATATAGATCCGCACAAACAAATCGACGTACATAATCTGGCAGTTCTTGACAGCTGTGACAACTATTTAAAGCTGAACAGCAGCCAACTAGTTCTTGTCCATATTTATTGATTCTTCATATTTCTCATAGTATGAGCAAAACATGGTTTTCATAGCAGTTTATTATACCAGGAAAAAATCTAATATATAGTCTATAATATAATACACTATTTTTTCTGTGACGGGAAAAAACGGCGATTTAATCAAATATCTACCTTTACCTATGTGTATAGGTATATTTCCGGGAAAAAAGTCCCTACTCAATTTTTTGCCGGTAATCGGAGAAAAAAGTAATTCCATAAAAAGTTATATTTTGTTACCTGTCAACGGAGATAAAATGTCAAACTTTTTTCCCTCCACAGAAAAACAACTTTTTACCATAACATTTTTCGATATATTGTCGAAAATAAAGATAATAAACTCTTGGATGGAATTCATATTTTTTAAGAAACCTTGTGTAGGTAAGTACCTATACGGCTGAAAAAAATAGAAATCTGATGATCGGAAGTTCGATTTCGTGAGCTTCTCTTGGTCATTCATGAAATAGTGAAATAATTAACCATCATATTTAAACAGATCCTCTTGGTCCAAGAGAAATATTCAACTGGTCCACTGGTCTAGGGACACACTGTGTATATTATTATTATATATATAGAATTTAAATACACGCATACCTATGAATATATTTTTTGGAACCTTAGGTAGGAATGAAAAGCATTCAGAAACGAAAACGACCCTAAGCTTACAGCCCCTGATGATGCTAACTTTGTTAACAAAACAGTGTCGGGTGAAATTGATGTAGTTTACAGAACTTGCATAGTTTTTGAGTGTCTGAATCAAATAAAAAAAACAAAAAAGACAGGTCCCACCGAGATTTGAACTCGGATCGCTGCATTCAGAGTCCAGAGTGCTAACCATTACACCATGGGACCTTGATGATAAAATTTGTCTCTAACGAGGTCATAGCTGATAATAACAAACAACAATTACAAAAAGTAGAGTCAACTGTGCACAAATCTTTGACAATTATAAGGAGGAATCTACAGAACTACAGAAGATCAGAGCTACTTATTAGGAAGATATCATGCTGTGCTTTGTATTCGATTCCCGAGATGGCGATATCCTAGAATTTTAGCACAAAACACTAAGTGTTCTGACTGTTCTGTGAATATTGACAAGTACTAAAGGTGACTTCTAATGTACCTGAATTTGAAGACTGAATATTAAATGAATAATTTTGATTCGTGTAGTGTTGGTTCTTCATTGGATCTACTAAAATTATAACACACTGGCTGTTAAAAAGAAAAACTTTTTGACAACTTTTCACTGAGAGAAGAAATATATTATTGTTTACTTTATTCATTTGAATGAAGAAAATTTGTATTTAGTACATAATATTTTTATTTAAAAAATCGTAGCGAAGTCATCATCAGTGCGTACCTGTAAGTAAGTACGCACTGATGATATCTTAACAGTCGTAAGCGCTTTGCTACGATTTTTAAAATGATAATTATTTTTCACGAAATACAAATTTCACTCAGCTACACTCGATTCAAAATTTGGTGCTGCACTTCGATGCAAACGAAAGAACCTATTCTGTGATTTGAAAATAAAAAAATCGAGAGTGGGGGGATGACGGTTGGAGAATGGAGATGCAATTTTAATTTTGTTTTTGTTGTGTTTTTGTTTTGTAAAAACATTAAGAAAGAAAATACACGTTTTTTCTGCAGACAGATAAATGGATCGTTGATACTTTATCATTACTCGACACAATCTGTTCGTTCTGTAAAAAAGAAGTGAATTAGTGAATATCACACTATATTTTCGAAAATAACTATTTCAGTTACCAACGAATTCAATTATGGCGAAACTTTCAATCATTCCCGACGATATCGATGTTTTGAAAAGAGATTACTGTACCCTCAAGAAAGAACTGGACCAAGCAAACCAAGAGTTATATGACTGTAAAAGACAAATAAAAGTGCAGGAAGCTTTACAACATGAATTCCAAAGTGAAATTGACATGTTGCAGTCTGATGAAATTCGCATGAAACAAAAATATCAAGATATGATATCACATCTTGAAGAAACTATAACTAAGTTGAGAATAAACTATAGTGAACAGATACAGGCGTTGGAAACAGCTGTGGTTAATTTAGAAGAAAAAAATGTGGTGCTCGAAGCAGAACTTGATGTACTTAAAAAAACGAATACATCAGTGTCATTCAGTGGAGACACAACTAAATTGATTGAGGAGATACTTTCACTCAAGGAAGATAACCAAGGTTACAATGATAATCAAGATGAACTAGTCGCAAACTTGGAAGATCTTCAGCATTCTAATTTTGAATTACAAAAAGCTTTAAGTGTAAGTATATACTTATGTATGAAATATTGTTTTACAACATTCAAAACGAGACCAACATTAATAACTAGGGCTCAATAACCAAACTGTCAGCAATTCCAAAATTGTTTGAACAATTTATTTCCAGATTTTTAACATGGCACTACAAGACCATTACTGTCGTTCTAAGGCTAGTTGTCCTATGTGGTGTTTATTTATATTGCACTTAGGAAAACTTCTCTTAGGACAGCAGATTATTGTCAATGAAAAGCATGGGTATACAACAGGAAAGTCTTCTGTGACTATTGTGAATATTGTAATAACAACAAACAAAATGTCAAGCACACTTTCATCATCCACACTGAAGTTAGGTTTTTTCAATCGGATTGAAGCATTGGATTCCTCGATCCACTTATATATCACGATATAAACTTAAGGGTGGTTTAACTTGACTCAATGCTATCGAATTTGAAGTGGATAGAAACCGTCGAGATAAACGTAGTCCTTAACTGGTTACTTTGTGTTTATATCTATTTTACCTTAATTGATTTGTGTTTGTATTTTTATGTATTAGATGTATTTGAATGTGTTTTTAATGTATTTTAATTATACCAATGTATTTTAATCAGTGAATCTATTGTAAAATGGGGTTACCCGTATATAATAGTTAAATAAACAATTTATTGGCTTTATAGGATTGCAGAGAGGAATCATCAAACCTCAAAGAAAGCCTTGATTGCAAACGTGATGAATTGTTAGAAGCCAATAATTTAATTCAGAAGTTGAACGATGACATAACATGTCTTAAAACGGAGCTGGACTCCTACAAAAGTCAACCTTTAGACGTAAAAAGTAAAGGAAATTCTTTGTTTGCCGAAGTAGATGACAGGTAGACATGTTCAGATTCATGTAAGTTTGATTGTCCTCCATAATTCTGAATTTTGCAGGCGGGTATATTTACAAGACACCATAAATAAAATGAAAGCAGATTATATAGCTATGAAACAAGAACGATCCCAACATCTCAATACCATTCATCAGCTGAAATTAGAAAACATGAGGCTTTTGGACAAGTGGAAATCAGATAGTTCTGAGAAAGAAGATGATAACAATGAAATTATCAAGTCTATGCAGTAAGATTTTTTTTCAATTTACCAGTTGGGCTAGAGCTGAAAAAATATTAATCTAAATAAGTCACTTCGAGTCCTTCCGTTTGCTTTGAGGTGTAGTGTAGTGTAATCCAACCACATTTTGAATTGAGTGTGGTCGAGTTCAGTTCACACAAAGGAATGTGTCGATTCAAAAGTTGTACTTTTGTGCCTAGGCATTTTTTAGTTTCACCAATTTTAGAATTATGTATTTGGATTGCTTAAATGTACCCCATACATGAAACAAGAAGTGTTTTTCATAATGCAAATAAGAGTTAAATAACGTTGTAAATCATCAGCACACGGACGGAAATCTTAACACAAATTCCGATTCTGACACGTGAGGTTTGTTTATAAAGGTTGCTATGATTCGATTACGTGCAAAGTATTTTGATAATTTTGTTCATTTACTTGCTAATTAGTGGTAGTCTTTATTTTTGATTTTTTATTCATTTGAATACGTTTGGGGATAAAATGGTATATTTTCCGTAATTTTTTTTTAGGTATCGAATGAAAGCATTGGAAAATTTGATAGAAGGGTACAAAAAGGATTTGCAATCAAAACCTGTAGTCATATCAAAAAACAATTTTGAGGAAATTCAATATTACCAGGTAGTTCTGACCAATAAAAAGTGAGTGATTGTTTTTAATATAATAGTACTCGAAATATGAACAAATTTCCTTGTGTTTCAGTAAAGAAATAAATGACTTGAGGGACCAGATATCATCTAGGTCAGTGACTCAACTATTACTGTCTACTTCTCTGAAAGAAGCCAATGAAGAGAAGAGAAAATGGCGGTTGGAGGCCATTTCCAAACAGCATCAACTAGATGTCATAAAATCAAAATCTGAAGAAGAAACTGCCAATGTTGAGTTGAAGCAAGCTGATTCTGAAAGTCATCAATTCAAACAAACAGCAACATCTGAAAATGTTACTAGGAGAAACACCAATGACAAAAAAGAACTCAGAAAAACTACTGATACAAACAACCTTGAGATGAAACTGTCTAATAGTAGAATGCTTTACAATGAGTTCAAAAGGAGATCTGAAAGAGACACAAGGAGAGACACCCAGTTTCGAGTTTCAGATTTCAGTAAGAGAGATGTGACTAAACGAAAAAATAGTGAATTGGTAAATATTGTTGAGAGAGATGTTGAACATATTGAAAGAGCGGATTGTGATCATCTGCCTGAAATCAAAAAGGAGCCTGTTGTAAAAAACAGTGATGAAGTCAGTAATGAGACTGTGACTCTTGAAGATAAAGAAAACATTTCAGAAAATGTTGATCATACTAGAAGTAACGTGAAAACCGAACAGCCTTCTAGAAAAGTAACTTTTTCTGAAAATACAGTTTCTCCTAAAAAAACTAGTGGAACTAGTTTTAGAATGTGCAAGCGTGTTATTGTAGCAAAACCTGTTTATTTCTCCACCAATCCAAATAATTAAGGGTAGATATGAGTAGGTGACTGATTTTTTATTTTTAGCTTTTATTTGTCCTGAGTGTTCAATTTTAACAAATTACTATGCAAGGCAATCTTGTATTGTGAAGTGACCACTGTTTCACATGATTATTATCATGGACAGTGCATATGTTGATCCGTTGCACTATTATAAATGGAAAATTTTTATTTAAAATATATATTACTTTTACTCGTAACACTTCTTTTCATTGTCAATGCACAATATTATGACAAACTGGAACTTTCAAAAAATCTTTTATACAGTGTCCGCCATAAAGTTGGCTATATATGAAAAATAAAAATTGATGGTTCATTGCATAATTTTCAGTGGTTAAAATTACCGAAGAGAGGAAATGGTCAGCAAAATATGTCATTATCTGACGGTCTAATAGGGGTTCTCTTTTTTTCTGATCCCAATCTTGAACTCATGATCGAAACTTTTAACATGGAATTAGAAAACGTGTGACCTCTACAGCATATTGGCAGACAAGAAGGTGATGTAAGGACTTTGAATAAGTTGCACAGTAAACCCAAAATGTTATCCTTTATTGTTATTGAAATTACAGTATACCCAACCTGTTTTACTTTTTTTTTCAGTAGTTAAAAATTACAAGTGCTAAATTTTCCAATATCACACCAGATATATTTCAAAACAGTCACTTTTCTATAGATATCATTCCACTCCTCAGACACTTTGGTGAATAAATGTTTTCCTTTATTTTCCCGTATTGTTACTGAAATTACAGTATACCCAACCTGTTTTACTTTTTTTTCAGTAGTTAAAAATTACAAGTGCTAGATTTTCCAATATCACACCAGATATTTTTCAAAACAGTCACTTTTCTATAGATATCATTCCACTCCTCCGACACTTTGGTGAATATTGTAGAGTTGGCAACAGGCAAACATGCGAATACGGGATTCACATCACTTCCAAAATAAACATTTACAAGTTTATTAAGAGCAATACTTTTCACAGCTTCCAAACTGTAAGGCAAGATGCTCAAAACACCGCTGGGTAGAAAAGAACAAAGTTTCTTGAGAAGATCCGAGTAGCAGGTTGATTTACTCAAAACCAGTACAGCATTTCCTTGATACAGAGCTGTAAAAATCAATTTCCTATTGTCAGATTGTGAAATGTCTATCGCAACCACTCCTCGGGGCTCCGTCAGGGTATTCAAGCTATAAGAACTCGTTAAATTTGGTGTTTCTCTGTATGAATCTTTGAGAGATTCGTAAATGTTGGAGATTGTGGTGGCTATCCAATCAGATGAATTTGAACTGAAAATAAATAAAGATCTAGTTGAAAAATCAAATAACAGTAATGGGATAATAATGTTTATTATCCAAAATTTTTTAAAGAGTGTAGTAATACAACAGGAAAAATAAACAGGATGTACTGGTAAAGCTTGAATGTGATGAATCAATAATACTTTCTTTGATTTTCAATATCAATACACAAAGTCTGAGAAATTTGTGGTAGAGGAACAAATAATGTGAGAAATAAAATTAATTCAATACAGATCACTCTGAAAATTCTTCAAAGAATGAGGCAAATATCGGATATAAAACAACTTGTGATCAACTTTGCTACCAACATTAAATTTTATTTCTTGACAAGGTGTCTTGGATAATTTTACCTTCCACAATCTGAAAATGAAAAATGTAAATTCGAGAAAATCTATACAAGTATAAAAGGGCAAATGAGTAAATTTGCCCTAATAAGTTACTGAGTTTATAATACTGTAATTGAATAAAATGATTGAATCTTGTCATAATCTTTATTTGCCTATTTGAAAACAAAAATGTTCTGATTTAAATTGTTTATTGAGTAGTGGGATCATAGAAATTAAACATAGACAGAGAGTTGAAACATAGGCGTTCGATTCAGTTAGTGTTCAGTGGCGCGTCTGAATAAGTTGGTGTACTACTCAATTATATAAATCTTCACGAATTACTCTGAAATTTCACAGGTGTGTTTCTACCTGATAGACTGGTACCCCATTAAAATTTCGTTGAGTGGTGGTAGTACACATTGTAGACTACTGACAGGTAGCCAACAATTCATTGTTCTGACCAACCCAAGGATCAATCAAGTTTCCAGAACATAATGGGAACGCAAACAGAATCAAAAGCAAAAATACTTCTCCTTTTCAAAAAAGGTTCTACACTTGTACAGATTTCCTCGAATATGTATTTTTTAATTTTTAGATTGTGAAAGGTAAAATCACCCAAGAAACTAGTCTCCTGTACAAAATCAATCAATTATTGAATTATATTAGATATTGATTGATGGAACACGGATAACATACACGGATTCGAACTTATTCTATTGATGATCCATTTATTTTGTGGAAATTCATGTTGAACATAACCGGTCATAACAAATAAAAGTCATAGTGGAAATTAGATAAAAGTAATTTTTTCTCTATCCCATAAACATGGAATCATTAAGACGTTCTGACAGAATAAAACAGTAAGAGGGAACAAACAGTTTGAGTAGAGCCGTGAAGATGACAGCACTGACTGTTATCAAAAGCACTCTCATACATTAACTCAAGGTTGTAAAACTTTTAACGCATACATTTGGTGAAATAGTGTGAATATTAAAACATTAAAACAAAAAAGCAGTTGCATCATTCAGAAAATTTGTTAGCCTCAAAAATATCAATGTTGAATTTTTTACTTCTTTTATTATTTTTATTATCATTATATACCCAGTCCAAATTGAACAAAGTTCTTTACGATTATAAGAAGCACTTCCAGTAGATTTCTCATTGAGAAAACATTGTTGATGAAAGAATCTGTATAGCAGTTGTTTGTATGGCACTTTGACCTGAATCATTTAATATTATTAAATCAATACCCTTTTATTTTTTATGGCCTCAGATTTTCATTAGTTAAGTTATACTCACTTATTGATTTTTTGAGTATCTAAATAATCAGCATATTCCTGAAATATCCTGCTTTTCTCAATTTTTGGCACTCTACTCCAACTATCTTGTGATTTTTTCGAAGATGCTATAACACCAGTAGCTGAAGTGCTTGTGTCTTTACTTGCATTGCATATAGAAACACCTGATGGCTGGTTCCCAAATTCTACATATTCCAAAAATCCTAAAATACGAATTGAAGAATGATCATTTAAATTTGAGTCTTACTTATACCTTCTCTTCCTCCAAAGTACCCAACGCCACTGTCTTTCAGGGGACATATGGCTGCAGCTGCTGTACTTAACCCATAACTGCTGTTAACCCAAACATTACCCATCTAAAAGTAAGAGATAATCAACTAGTTGATATAGTCTTTCTTTTTGCCGCTCTTACCTTCAATTTCCTGGTAACTTCGTTTATAACACCAATATTTTCTGACCACAAAGAAGCTCCAAGACCCTGTCTTGTATTATTTGCCAAATTAACAGCTTCGTCAATAGATCTAAAAGCTAAAACGGTAACGTCGTTTGCATCTTGGTTGTCGGAAGTTAAAACACTGTTCATTCGAACTTTTCCTCCTATGAACAATGTTGGACACCAATCGTTACAATTCTCATCTGCTTGGAAAATTTCTATTCCTTGAGATTTTGCCTGATTTACCAACAATGATAGCTTGCTTGAGCGCGAATCATTACCAATGACAATATCCACCATTTTATCACTGGCCTTTCCAAATTTCAGTGAATTCAGTTTCGTCTTCAATTTGTTCAGGAATATTGGAAAAACGTTTTCCTGAACTAAAATTGTGTTTGTTGACCAGGGTAACTGGAAATACCAATCTAATAAGTTCATCTTGTTCTTAACAATAAACCTTTATTACATACCAAACTTTGATAACCCCATGATGATTGTATTATGCTCACACAAGCCGAGTCCAGATCAGCACTTTCAAAAATGATCACGGGCGTTTTGTAGGAAGAAACTGAAACATTTTGAAACATCAGTAGTCTCTGATGTAATATACTCTAAAAACCAACCCTTCAACTCATATTAACTTGGCCAGAAAGACTTCCCTTTGGAAATTAGATTTTCTGGCCCCTGAAGAAGCTTCATGTAAAATTTGGAAGCTTGAGATTGCACCCATAAGTGCAGTTTTCGATTTTTCGACCATAAATAAGTAAATGAACAAAATTAGGCATATAAAATATATTAAAATCCAAGATTCAGTGAATTATTATTATTATTAGAGATTCCAACAAGCCACGAAGCGATCGCGTGCTGATTATTGTTTGCATCTTGAATTTTGGACTTTAGAAGATGTTGAATTTTGGCCATGATCGATTTTGGAGCCGAAAATTTTCATATAGGTTTCGATTAGTGTCCGATTTTGAAAATATTTGGAAGTTGGGGTATTCGAGGGATGAATTTCATTTCACCAAATGGAGGATGTATATGCGTCAGAGAACCCGCAGATCTCTAACTATTGTAAATACCTATGACCATTGAAAATGGCATGAACTTCAAGTGTTTTTAATCACCTTCAAAACCCAATTGAATTTTTTTCATCCTAGCTTGCGTACTATTCGAATAATTATCGATAGGCCGTGCGCGAAGAAATTTAAATGAACAAATTCGCGCGAAAATCCATAATGGGAATATTGACAAAATTTCGACGATTTTCTCATAAAATATACAGAAAAATTAGTGGATAACTTTCTTTCAGGAAAGGAGGGTATGCTTTTGTGGGCCACCCCGTTATAAGATTTTGCACACTTTTAGGTCTATAAAATTTCGCCAAAATTTCAACTTCCCAACCATTCCGGAACATCTTCAAATAAAATATACATTTTGGCAATAAAGCCTCTGTGTTTATCCTGTGTTTCAATGTACACTAAATGAAAAGTGTCAAGTTATTGAATTAATTCAAGAGCAATGTTGTATTTTTTGAAAATAATTGATAAGAACATATTATAGAAGATAACTTATTCTAGATTGAAAAAAGTGAAAATGTACTGCCTACTACATTACTCAATTCTAAGCATCTGAAAGAATTTAAATATTTTTTCATGAATAGCCCAACTTTCCCTATCAAAAGCATACGCTCCTTTGTCAAGCTTTCTTTTCTGTCATAAATGCTTTCTTAATATTTTCTAGGCGAAAATAGGCTTTTTTGATCAAATGGGTGTTTTTTTAGGGGTGTAAACATGCATGTCCATCCCATCCAAAACGGATTATTGTGGTTTTATGATATATGGGACCTGTAATAGTTTATGAAAGAACATTTCCATGCCCGATAATCGTGTAGAAAATTTCTTCACCTGTAACAGAGGAACAAAAAACTATCGTTAGAACTTACGATGAAGAATTTTTTTACTACTGGTATTTATTCCTCGGTACTTCTGGCTTTGCAGGTCAACAAAGAGAGAGAGTATGGCAACTTTATCGCTAGATAGATATGGCAAAAGTTCACCATCGTCGGATGGTACAAGTCGCAAGACATCCTCTGGTATTCTGAAAAATATTAGAGAAATATTGGCTGTGATTCACCTTTTTTTTTCACTTACCCAGCTGCTATAGCAAGATCTTGGATTAAAAATGCAGCAGGTGCCAATTGGGTACCTACATGCAGTATAAGATTATAACCAGCAGCAAGAGCAGGTGCTATAAAGAGTCCCAAATTTGACAAACTGTTTTCGTTTGAAATAACTCCTACAGCAATACCTGAAAATAAATGTGAATGCGACTACAGAAACTCTGGGAAATTCCAGCCCTCTTCTACGAGACACCTGTGGTGTTAATCTTCGATTAGAGTTATCCGAATTAAAAAAATAAATAAAATTGGGCACCATTTTGGTTTCTTGAACAAAAAATCGGAATGGAATTTTTGGCGGTCTCGAGTCATTTCAAAGATACGAGCCAGAGACTGGCTTTCCAATGTATAGATTGTACTGGTAAAAACTGAGGGTCAAAAGAAGGTATTTCTTTTTTTGCGGTAGGAACGTGTGATAGAATGCCAGTCATCAATTAAAATTAGGCCCGTCCGTCGTATCTCTGAAATTACTTGAGATCGCCAAAAATTATAAAAAATAAATTGAGTACATTTCTAATTATATAGTGGTAATGAATGTCTGCAGGAATAAGAGTGCTTTTGTTAGAGCATCAACACTTCTAGTTGAGTGCCATAAATTCTAAATACAAATAAAAAAAGGCCTACTTCGAATTTTTTAATTTTTTCAAGGTTATAAATTCACATACTAGCGATTTTTTAGATAAAATTTGGCGACGCCACTAGATTAACGATATTTTCAAGTGGTTTATGTAAATATTACGTTCATCAATAAAAAAGTTATATGCATGGGACTAAAATTTGAAAATTATGTCAATAAATCAACCAACCACTTCAATTTCCGAACTTTTATCAGAATTCTGACTACACCACTAGATTCAGAATATTTTTAAATATTTTGGGTCAGAGTTTCATCGAAATCTGTTCATAAATAAAAAAATTATAAAATAAAATAATTTTTTTCTGAAATTCCACTTAACAATTAACATTCTTTTCAAATTTTTTTATTTTATAATTTTTTTATTTATGAACAAATTTCGATGAAATTATGGCTAAATATATTTTAAAATATTCTGAATTCAGAATTTTGATAAAAGTCCTGAAATTGAAGTGGTGGGTTGATTCATTGACATAATTTTCAAATTATATTTCCATATAACTTTTTTATTGATGATTTTCCATAGAAACAAAGTTAAGTTATGTTGACTTCAAGACAAGGATGGAGAAGGCATCTCTATGGTCTTTTATTACTCTGAGGCCGACAGTAATATGAAGTCTGTGTCACAGAACACCGACCTAGATAAGCGGGTCAATTCTGTTTCTCAATAACAAGATTGTTACGTTACCATGGCAAGATTAGCAAGACAATTTTCACAGCAAAATATATATATTTTGTAGAAGGCTTTAAAAAATATCGGTAGATGTTGCTGCCACATCATCTCCTGCCAATAAAGTAATGTAGATATCAAGCCTTCTACAAAATTGAGATATATTTTGCTGTTAAAATTATCTTGCTATGGTAACAATCTTGCTGATGAGAAACAGAATTGACCCGAAGGTCACAGAACACATACGGGAAGGTACAGAACACATTGCAGAACATATATATATATATATATATAGTCACAGTACACACGGACTACGGAGTACGGACTACTCGGTAAGGAGTTCTGTGGCTCTGTGGCTGTGCGCAAGTCTGTGGACCAAGTGAAAAATTATGTAAAAATTTTCAAGAAGTTTTGAAAAAACCCTAAATTTTGGAAAGTAAATAAAAAGAAAACCTATAGAACTTGGATTTTCTTCCTAAGGTTAGAATCTAGAGAAAAATTGTACCTTTAGGTTTCCATTTGGGATAATCTTCTTTGAAATTGAAAGCAATTACAGAATAATAACGAAAATACTGTGCTAACAAGGGTACTGCGTTCTTTTTGGTATCTCTCGACAAAATTCCACGGGTAACGCATTCTATTTGGGCAAACAAGTCAATATTTTTTTCAATTTCGGAAGCCAACCTAAAAATTCACGAAATATTGTGCAATTTTTAAACATGTATAGAAAAAGCTCACATATTGAGTATTTTTGTTCTTTGAAAAGCATTAACATCAATCCACTTGCTTTTTTCATTAGTTTTCATCAAAACGGTTTTTATAGTTTCAATTTCTGGAACATAGATTTTATATAGAATTTCACCAGTCACACAGTTGCGAAATTTGCTTGGATTTCCAACTGGGGCTTCAGTACTTTTTTCGACATATGTGAAAAATGAATTTTGTTTTGTTCCGAACCAATCCTTGAAAAATACAATGGTTATTTCGCTATTTTTCAACAATAATCATACCTACTCACAATGGCTTTTTTTGGTTGTTCCAAATTTATCCCATATTCCATTGTCCCAAATATTTCAACAATCTTGCTATTCTTTATTTTTACCTTATCTTCCATTTTCATAGTATTGAATAATAATGTTTTTCAAATGTGAACCATTATTCAACCAACAATTGTTATCTATTGCTCTCTTCTTTGAGAGTGAACTTAACCTTACATTTCACATCATTATTTATTTTATCTCTCCCATTTTATCAAATCATCTCTTATGAAGGTCATGCAGGTATGTTTATTTTAATTAAATATCTTATTTAACAACACACTGAAACTTGCCCCTAAATGTTTTTATATGAAATAACTTTTTTCTGTATTATCTCTTTGAATGATTTTTTGCACATGTTACCCTTTCTCTTTATTTCTTTTTAGAACAATTGAACAAAATGTTCAATATATCAAGATATTGTAGAAGTTCTGCCCTTATTCCCCAAACTAAGCAACTTTTGGGGATTTCATCAAGAAATCTAGTACGAAATGGGCCATTGCGAACATATATGTCATCAGTCTTCAAAGGACCAACAAAAAATTTCAAGGTAATAATATATCGACCTAACTTTTCAGGAGATTGAGATTCGCCCTTTCCTCTTGAAAACTATTTTTATAATTATGAGATAGGACCAAGTTGTGAAATGTAAGATCTCTGCACTGAATATTATTTGAGATACGTCGATGATATTGCTGTGTAGAGCTCGTCGAGATAGGCCTCCTGGTGGGTGTATCTCACTTTCGCAAATTATTGAGATAGGCCCATTCTTGCAAGCGTTGATATGTTTATTTTTTTAAATTGACAGGAGATTCTCAAATGTGGATATTAACTTTTATTCAAGAGTCTGGCCATAAAAGGGGGCCTGTAAATCAGATTTTGAGAGAAGTTTTTTGTCACTAAGTGAACCTCATGAGTTCTAAAATATGATTTAATTTTTTTTAGTTTGCTAATTTTTGGCGAAAGAATGCAACTGTGGCAGTAAGACTGAGTTCAGATGTTTCCAATAAGGGACAAAGAGCAATTGGCTATTGGCTATTAACTTGTAGTGGCATGGTGTTCGTTGCTGTTATTATAGGTATAGTAACATACTATGCTTTATTAGTTAGTATTTGTAAGGTGTTAGATGAGGTAATCAAAAAAACTGTCAGATAATTCATCATTCAATTATTGTTGGCTAGTATCTGTGATATTTTATTTGTATTTTTAGGTATGTAGAATAGAATAAAATTAATTTCACCAACTTATACTTACTTTCATTTTGATAAACCCACACATTCAGGCAAACGCTGCGAATGTCAATATGAAGGATCTGTGGGAAATTAAGAGAATATATGAAATAAAATATCACTGAAAAAATGAAAATCGTCCTGTACATGTATGTATGTACATGTGTATCAATCTTATTTTAATGTATATAAAGTTAGTAAAGCCACTTGCCAAAAAATCGGTGGAACCTATTTCAGTAATTATCGAACAAAGTTGGCATTCTTGAACCTGTTGAAAAAATTAAAGAACAATAACAAAAATACAATAAACTACCAAGCTTTTTTGGTGTTTGGGTAGTAGGCTGGTGCCTACAATTTAAAAAAAAAACAGGCAAGGACCAGCCGGAAAATGTTGAGATTCCAACTTGAAAGAAAAAAAATATTCAAACAAAAACACTCAAAACGGTGAAAGGGGGATGCAGTTTAGGGGTTGAAAACGGTTTTTTCCAATTTACTGCAAAACGTGACCTAGCGGAAAATGTTCAATACAAAAGTAGGAGGTTCGTTTCGCCGCAAATCGCAAAACAGTTTCCAACTCCCATTCCCTATTTCATCATTTTGAGTGTTTTCGTGTTTAAATATTTTTTTCCTTAAGTTGGAACCTCAACATTTCCCACCTGGTCTGTTAGTTTTTTTTTTTTATTTCAAGCATTTAAAATTCGTTTTGGCACCAGCCTATAGTTTCTGTTTCCGAGTGTATTAAGGAGAAAATGGAATATCTTCATTATTCAACAATTGAAGAGAGTTTTTTAGATTTTGAAAAATAAGACATTTTCTTTTAACAAATATGTTTAGGTCATTGACAATTGTTTAGTGAATTTTGGAACCCTACGTAAATAAAATAATTAATTTACATTGATTTATTTCTGGAAATATTTCTCAATTTTTCACAATAAGTTTTTCATTTGTTTCAAAGAAAAATGCATAAGCAATATATGCAATATATACTCTTTGGCTGAATTTGCTATGAGACCTTTTCTAGTTATATAATTAAGTGGCAGTCCTACTTAACATAAAGTTATCAGATCCTACCCATATAAACAAAAACTAACAGTGCAACAAACTTTTTTCGTTTACTACAAATTCTCGATAAATATTCGGCAATTATTGTTGAAATAGGTTTCATCGATTTTCGTCAAGTAGCTTCGGTAACTTCATATACACCTTTTTTTAAATTGATTTTCTGAGTCAAAAGTCTTGGCTAGTATAATACTTATCATTAGAAAAATTGTTTTTACTCGAATAAAGACTATTAAACTAATAATGAAAAATCGAATAAAATTCCATCAGTAATTTTAGCCATGAAATTTAGACAGCATTGCAAAGTAGTTCTTGTAGAAAACTTTGCCAAGAATCAGACATATAATTCAGTGGTCGTAGGGAGCAGTAGTTGTTTTCTGTTGGAGACTTGCCAACGCACATAGTATAGCTCAAAGCGGAAGAATGGGTTACCTAGTATAATACTTGAGCAGAATAACAATATTAGTCTTAAGTACTGTATAGTAAGAACGATAATGAGAGCTAAGAGAGCTCAAAATAAGTTTTTTGCAATGAAAATCATCTAAGTATTACTCTTCGTTGATATTGATCATGAATAAATTATGTAGGAGGTGTAACAAGGTTAACAGAATCAGGATTGTCTATGGTGACATGGAAATTGTTGGGGGAGGCAATGCCGAGGACAGAAGAAGAATGGCAAGCAGAATTCAATAGGTACAAGCAGTATCCAGAATTCAAATTGTAAGTATCCAGCAAACATTCCTTATATACTTCTAGTTCTCTGATCATAGCATATCTGACCAACTCATTTCACCAATTCAGGCGCTGATACAGGATTTCGTTTAGGGGGGGGTCAGTTTTTGTGCGATTTCATCTATCTTTTGGAAAATTCGTCAACATAGAGTGCTTTGGTCAAAATAATGTGCTTTGGTCGTTAGGGGGGGCAAGTGCCCCCATTACATCCCCCCCTGTTCCGCGCATGTACCAATTTCATAATTTGTGGACAACACTATTTTACGGAAAATAATCAACTAATAATGAAAAATTAATTTATTAAACCAATGTTCCAAAAATACCTGTTGTATAGGTTTACTGTTTTGTTCTTTTTTATTTTTACGACTGGTTAATGACAGTTATCTTCATAAAGTTTTAATAATTGTATGTGGTATGAGTCAAATTGACAAAGGATACCTTCCATTAAGAAAACACACGTTATGGGGGATAAAATACAAAAAAAATCGGAATTGTATGATGTCGACAATGAACACCGGTAAAACTCGATAAAAACCCATGGAACCATGCCAAATTCTGAACTTTTTCTCACTATTCCCTAAGCAAAGAGAAAAACTTGCAGTGACTAATATTGTTTATTTATTAAAATTAAAAAAAGTTTTAATTTCCATTGACAATAAATTATACAATTCTGGCACTTATAGAGACCTCTTTTTCCTGAGATGTTGTATGGAAGGGTAACAAGCATGAATTTATTTTCACTAGTATAAGTATTTACATACATAATTGGCCAAGTATGAAACCCCGAGAAACTCCACAATTGATAGGTATTCATTCTGAATTTCTTGCCTCATATTCCTGAAATCATAATGTTGAAGTTTAGGCAAAAACATGTTGTGAGTCAGACAATTGAAAATACAGCAGCTGTCACTTCCCCACCATTAATTTTCTCAGTAAAAAAAGGCCTACATCAGTCCTTGAGGGTGGTAGAAGGGTACATGCATTCATTCATAATCAAATTCAGCTTCAAAATGTTCCAAGGTTAATCTCAAGATAGGACAAGGCTTACAGTGAGCATGAAGCTTTTGAAGATGAAGATTTGTTGGTGATACGCACGTCCAGTGAAATTGACGTAGTTTTGGTGTTTTGTGTAATTCCTATTTCTTGAATTGTATTCACACCAAAGGTTCCAAATATTCAGAATCAGGCCCCAGTGGAATGCAGGACTTCTGTTTCCATGAAACCATGGTTTCATCATCGTGTTCTTCAGTGGGCAAAACATCATCCTCTTCTAGCTTTCCCAGAGCCAGTGCTGTTTCTTGGTGAGTGATGAGATATCTTCTAGTCACATACGAGGCCGAAAGGAAAGTTGGTTGTGTTGTGTTTGATGAAGTGATACCAGCTGCAGCCAACGCTCAAGTCCATCCTGATGTCTCCGCTATGTGACTGATGGTTGGAATGTAGTATATTCCTTCATTGAAGCGAATCCGATATTCATTCTATCTACCAGTCAAAGTTAGCTGGAGGAATAAATTCTCATTCGAACCATCAGTCACGATAAACCGGCCCTAAGAGATGTGGGAGCCGATATATTAATAATATACCTATATTTCAAAATGGCCGCTATAAAATCCGAGAAGGCCGATGGAGGAGTTGGTTCTATTAAAAATTGAAAACATAAAAATTATGCAATTAGTACCAGGAAAAATTTTGCTCCAGTGTGACTACATTAACGCGATATTTGAAGTCAAGCGGTCCTACTATAACAAATTTTGACCATTCTATTGTATCAACCTGAAAAATATTGTCGCCATTTGTGAACATGACACCTTAATGAAAACGATTCGTTTATTTCACTGGAAGTTCGTGTTAGTATACAGTCTGTCTTGAGATTTGAGAGAAAGTGAAGAATATTGTTTTTATTATACAGGGCGGTAGCGTATGCCTGACCGTTGCCTGACATAATTTCATTAGATGATTCCTTTGAATCTCTTGATCCAGAGAATCGGAGTGCTTCTTGCTATGCTCGTTAGGTGGAGCGGCTTACGCCTTTTTCACCTAACCTATTACTGCACTCGCCGACCGATGCTAGTTTTTCTAATAATAAAAGAACAAATATATGAGATTATATCGTAAATCAAATTCTTAAAATGCAAGAATTAATTACTTTTTTGCCGCAATTGTTGTGATAAACAATGGAAACTACATTAACTTTTCACTTCACTTTATAAACAGTTGATAAAACAGTTCACGTGTAGGTTGTGTGCTACCGCTATCTCTCTTCTACTCGGACGCATCGGCCGATGGAGTGGAAGAGAGACAGATGCGCCAAGAGTCGAACGCTTAGGCCGATCGTGCCTCTCTATCGCTTGTTACACGCTCTCTCTTGCACGCTCGGCTCAGGTGGAACGTGCCAATGAGTCACACTTTTTCGTGCGTGCAGCCAGCGTTCATCGATTTATAAGACGTTATCACGTCAATATAATTTACTGTGACTTTCAGCACGGTACTAGAACAAACACATTTGAAATTTAACTTTCTTTATTTCAGTAACTATGGTACTCCAGAACTTGCCTCAGAGTCATGCAATCTACTTCATCAATTTTCAAAGAATTCGTCTTCACATTAATGTCTTCCTCTAGCTGTATTTGGGTCTTCAGTAAATACCTTAGCGATGCCTGCGCCTCAGCCAATTTGAGTTGTAACACTGAGAGATTTGCCCTCATTTCCGCCACTTCGTTTACTAGTGTAATTTCCACCAGATCTTTGCATAACTCAACACCCGGTCTTTGAGCTCTGTTTCCTAGTCTGGTGTGCGCCAACGCCATGTAACCTTCCTTTTCACTTATCGCTTTTTGCAGGCGAGTCATGGTTCTTGTCATTTCGTTTGCTTGTCGCACAATTTCTGAGTGCTGAACCTCCATTTTAATTTTTGCTTTTTTGAGCTCTTCTATTCTATATCGTAAAGCATCGTTGACAGCGTAGTATTGGGCGGTAAGATCTTCGTATACTTGTTTGAGTAAAATATCAACGTAAGAACGGAGCTGTCGGGCACTGTTGATTTCTTTAGCTGCCTTTTCGATGTTTTGACGAGTGAATTGTTCCCATTCTTCCAGGGTAATGTTGGCAGGGTCCAATGCAGCCATACCATGGTATATGCTCAGATTCAAACTGGTGTTTGTCAGAGCACTGTTGTGTTCGTCAATTTTCAGTACATTGCCCTTGTCCTCCAGATCTCTATCCATGAAGTATACTGTGGATCTCAGTCTTCGAACCTACACAAATAATAATAATAATAATAATATTTTAGTAGGTATATCTGTTCAGCATACATGGTAACGAAATAAAAAATCACCGAATCTAGATCTAATAAGAATGGTAAAAAAATCATTTTAAACTATTGAACTTTAAAAAATTCACATCTTTTCTTTTAAGCTTGAGGCGTGACACGGCCTCAAGATTTTAGGAAAATTATTAAATTTTTGAAAATTCTTTGGTTTACGGGCTCAAGTTTTGTTTATCAGAAATCAGTTATGGAAAAACTGTTGCAATGGCAACCGTTGTTATGATAACGAGTAAACAAAAACACGATTCCCATTGGTCGGAAATACGTGGTTACCAAGTTGTTTCCTTTAAAAGGGGAACATTCTCCATGAAAATTGAAAAATGAAAAATGTGATTTATTTGTAATATCTAACAGAAAACAACTACTTCCCCGGTACAACCAAGCTGGACATTGAACTACATCTGATAGATATTGTGAAAAGACTCTAACTGAAAAGGAATGAAAAAATCTGAAACTGAAAATTCGCATTTTCATTCAGATATCTGATTTTTTTAATACTCTCTAGTTTTCATTGAAAAAAATCATTAAATAAATTTATTCTACTTGTATATAGAAGGTTGCAGTTTATAACATAACGAAACCTGATCGACTAGTAGGTGCCCTCATGAAAATAGGCTAACCTGTTCATTGCTTTGCTCCAAGCTCCTTTTCAACAGACTGCGCCCTCCCTCGATGACCTGCAACTCCTTTTTCAACTGTTTCTCCACATCATCGTAGCACAAATCAATACCGAGCCTTCCTTCCCTCAGAATGAGACACTTTCTCACGGTATTCAAAGCATTTTGATCCAAAGCGTTCAGAGAGTCTTGTATTCTTTCCATATAAGTGACTAAATTGTCGATTTCGGTGAATACTTCTTTTCGTTGCTTTTCGATTTCACTTTTGTTGAACTCTATTTCCTTGAGTTTTTCATTGAGCTTGTGGTCTACATCGCGCTTGTTGAGGTCAGTTTTTTCTTGGGTCTCGTCTATATATCTGTCACTTTCGGCTATGATGGAATCTGCTAGTTTTTGTTGGTCCAGACATATTCTGTTTCGGTATCGGTTGTTCAAGTACCATTCGCTCAGAGTGAATTTCGAAGGTGGCGGAGGTACAGCCACCACAGCTTGGTTGTCCAGTTTTGTATTAATCTGAGCCATGTTCCACATACCCAATGCGTACGTTAACTCTGAAGCTTCTCTTCAATAGTTTGATCAATATTCATTCCTAACGACAAATGTCATCACAGAATTCGGTGTCTAACTGACAATTTGATAATATTGAAGTATTCCTCGCGTACAGGACGATATTCTCTGGCCTTGCTTCTTTTTATTGCAAGCTTGTATTTAACTTACTGTGTTCGTATGTACACCGATCAATAGAGATCATGAAATAAGTGATTATTTAACAAAAATACGACGAGGAAACCGTCTGTGCCATCACATGAGGGACAGTCCGTAGTTATATTCTGCTATGTTTTGTATCTCCTGTAGTTTAGGAGATCCCAATGGTGAGGGTCGAATTTGAATTACTCTGTTTAATACAGTGTGACCCATTTAAGATGGAAGCACCCTTCATAAAACTTACATTTTTCAACCGATTGTAATGACTTTGTTTCGTTAGGTAGACGTTCGAAAAGTCCACAAGGACACCATAAAATTTGAAAATTACGCCGTTTAATCAACCAACCAATTCAATTTCAGAACTTTTATCAAAATTCGAACTACATCATTGTATTCAAGAGGTCTCGATATATCACTGGCGAAAATTTGATAGAAATCTATTCATAAATAAAAAAATCATAATAAAAAATTTTTAAAAACATGTTAATGGAATTTCAGGAAAATGTCATTTTACCTCATAATTTTTTAGTATTTTTATTTATCAACAGATTTCGATGAAATCATAGCTGTGGTGGTGTAGTCAAAGTTCTGATAAAAGTTTTGAAATTGATTTGGTGGGTTGTTTAAACGGCATATTATTCAAATTTCATTCCCTTATAACTTGGTGTAGTCAGATTTTTGACCTTGAAAAATAGTTGTTTTGTTAAAATCTATTGCTATTTACACTTGACTTGACTTGACGTCGTCTTTTTGCAGGATGAAGAGAGATATTACTTTGAAAGAATTCAAATTCATATGGCACATGGAATATGGTCACCGACAATGGGGTAGGGCAATAGGGGCATTTTTCCTGTTTCCGGCTGCATACTTTTGGGCAAGAGGTCGATTGACACCTGCACTGAAAAAAAGGATATTGTTATTCGGAAGCCTCATAGGAGCTCAGGTTGATTTACAGAATGATTTTTAATGTACCTATACTTCTTCTAAAATTATTTTCTGGTGACAATTTAATTCATGTATAAAAAATCGCATCTGCCACAGTGCAATTGTCACTTTGACAGCGGCAAAGGTTAGCTTTAACTTTTACAGCGACAAATACACTAGCGGTTTTTTCACTTATTCATTTGTTTATCAATTATCGCGGTGTTGGTTGCCAAAATGAATAGTTTGACATTGATATGTTTCTGAATTTCTTATTCATTAAATTGTCCTTCCGAATTACACTCGAGGTTTATATTGATATCGGGTAAATTTGTGTTGTTCAAATTCTAAACTGTTTCCTTTAGCAATTTGACTCGAATAACTTTCAACCTAAAAACCTAAAAACACTTTTTAATAGTTGACAGTTAGTTATTCTCGTCGAATTGCTAGGAAACACTTTCTCATTAAACAACCCAACCCGATAAAATACAAACCACTTGTGCAATTATAAGTGACAATAATTTTAGTCAGCATTTTTATAAACTGTGTATCATATGGGATAATAATGATACATAGCAAGCATTTTATAATTTGAATGTGTTAAATGTGTCGTTTCAGGGTTTGATGGGTTGGTACATGGTTAAGTCAGGTCTTGAGGACCGATTTCACGGAGAGAGTGACGTGCCAAGAGTGTCACAATATAGACTTGCATCCCATCTCAGTCTTGCATTTATTTTATACACCCTTTTCCTTTGGTCAGCCCTGGATATCATAGCACCAGCGCAGGGCATAGCTATTGCCAGCAAAACGGCATTGAAGGCGTCCAGAAGATTCAGGATGCTAGCACATGCTACTAAGGGGATGGTATTTCTTACTGCAGTTTCAGGTAATTATTAAAAATGTATAATTATAATAGATTATATTATATATATTATAATTGCCATTCAAACACCGTTATGAACATTTCTATTTCAAATTGTTCAGGAGAGATAAAAGTACTGTAACAAGAAAAACAATCTACAGTGTGTTGATGCCTTGTTTTACTTTAAATACATAAGTAACAGGGGCAGGGGACACCTTGTATAATACGATACTTAGTTCAGGATATCGTATTAGTATTTTATTTAACGAAAGTATTGCTTTTAATAGATACTGTCATCTTAAGAGTTCATAACCGTTATTAATGGGATGGAAATTTGATATTGACTACTGCTAAAGTTAACAAAATTATTTTGAAAAATAAATAATTGTTTTGTCTTGCCATACATTTTTTATTGCTTCTGGTAGGCCACTATATCTAAATAACAAGTAGGAACAAGGAAAGAAGCATTCGGTATCGGAGTTCCCTTTTTGAATAAATAGTAAATGACAAAATAAAAAATATTGAATTGCTTTTTAGGAGCTTTTGTAGCTGGCCTTGACGCCGGTCTTGTCTATAATTCATTTCCAAAAATGGCCGATAAATGGATACCAGATGATATCCTAGCTCTAAGCCCCAAATTGGCAAACTTTACTGAAAATCCAACAACAGTTCAATTCGATCATAGAATACTTGGTACGACAACATTAGGTCTTATAACTGCACTTTGGATACTGTCCAGGAAGAGGATATTACCACCAAAAGCCTATGCAGCTGCAACTGTGTTAGGAGTTATGGGTTACCTACAGGTGAGATACTACCAAGTAACTTTGTTTCTAAAGAAAGTTATGCTTATAAATGAGATATAAGAGGCCATGAGCGCGATCATGTTTAGGACGCTTTTGAGGTTAAAAGAGTCAATTGATTACTCAAAAACGGTTCGTCTTATCGATTTCAAACAAGGACAGGCTTCTAGAGGAAGTTTCATTCTACATTCTACATACATGCTGTAATGGAAATTGAATTTTCAATCCACTTTACCACAAAAAAAATCTCTGAAGCTATTTTTTCAATTAATTTCAAAAAAACATTACATCATGTACATAGATCAACGTTTTATCTTTCTTTTTATACCAAATTAATTTCGATCTGATAAAGATTGCTTCAAATTTTAATGGAAGAGAAATACAAACGCAGCTACTTCGACTATGTGAACTCTTTGAAGGATACTGTATATGTCAAGCTACAAAAATTATTCGACGGTTCGATGTATTTATTATTGTTTTTCCGAATTTATTTCGCGAGTTTTTTCGTCGTTTATGCAGGGTGAACTACGACCACTAACAGAAAATTATACAGTGTGCTCTCCCACCAGAAGAAGTAGAAAACTAAATGAAATTTGTATATCTGCCGTCCCTGGATGAACACACGTGGAAAGCCAAAATCAGTGTACCTCCGTTCCACCCCCTTAATCAATCGTGGAACTGAAGCTGGTGATTTGAAATGAAGTGTTAGCATGGCTCCTAATAGGAATAAGAAAGACTAAAGGTTGTGATGGACTTTTCATTGCCTAAAAAATAAAATAATCAAAAAAGAACCTTTTGTCTCCTAAGTGGAAATGATACTAAGGAGATTATAAGGAAGTTGCAAACTAAAAGATTTTCGCATAACAAAATGTAAATTAACGTAAATACTTCGAAATAAATGTCTC
The DNA here is from genome assembly GCA_958298965.1 of Chrysolina haemoptera. NCBI lineage: Eukaryota > Metazoa > Arthropoda > Insecta > Coleoptera > Chrysomelidae > Chrysolina > Chrysolina haemoptera. The sequence goes on along the minus strand of OY282591.1, from coordinate 26,551,404 downwards.
AGTAAACACGCTATGAATAACCTATGAGGAATCTCAAATTCACAATGACTCATCAAATTACAGGAGATATATTTTTTAAATATGAGATTTACAGTGCTTGACCTTCAATTCCACAAAATCCGCATAGATACACTACTAATGACACTGAGTATACAGTTGTTAATTTGCGTGGAGCCACAGAAATTGATCATAGCGTGATCGGAATTAGGCGGAGATTCAAAATATAGGTGTATCAGTCAGTAGCTCGTCTTCGGAGGTTGGCGAACAAAAAAAGGTATAAATCATCACGGATTGCTCTGAAATTTCACAAATGATAGACTAATATCCCTTTATTTTTCGGTAATCGGTCATAGTTCATCTTGTATAGTGAGAATCTCATTTATATCATCAAATTATTTATGTTGGTCTGTTTTTTTTTCAGGTTGCTTTGGGTATAACTACACTATTGACTTTTGTGCCAACTCCTATAGCTGCTACTCATCAAACTGGTTCATTGGTAGTGCTCTCATCTGCTATATGGCTTACACATGAACTGAAAAAGTTACCTAAATAAGTATACCTATTTCAAAAGACTTTGTAATAAGTACAAATAAAATAAGCTTAATTCATCATCAATTAAGTTAATTGTTCCAACAATTTTTTATCAACTGTTAGTAAAAATGTTTTTTCACAGATCAAAAGCATTTTTTTCCTGTAGAAAGTCCCCAATTCCAATTCTTGATATTTTTTTTATATAAGCATGATAATTAAACGTTTTTATTGTTAGGTAATTTATGATATGAATATACAGCCTGTGGGTGGAGAACAGTTATTAGTATTATTTCCAGTATTGCTCCAAAGCGACTTACTGACCTCTGATCTTTTAGTGGGAGTATTATTAATTTCTTTGACTATCATTCCCAATAATCCTACAAGTGGAAATATGAAGCACCCATACTGAGAATTTGAAATTTTTCACAACCTTTTTTTTATTCTTTGTAATTATTGAAAATGCAATTTTTTTCATCCCATTTCAAAACGTACTTCTAGCGCCTCTGACGGATTCATGCATCGTTACTTCAGGCAGGTTAAACTTTCATCGTTAGTGGGCTCGAAAAGGCTGTATAATATTTGCCTGAAACTGTCAAAATATTATATATATATATATATTCCAGAAATAACCACAAGGGGCGCTAGTGTTTGGGGGAAGTTATTCGATGTCAACTTCAAATTGTGTTCAAATCGAAGAGCAATTTCAAACCTTAACATTCCTGAAAGAAATGAGATTTAAGGAATTATTTTCACTGAATGTAATTCTCAATAGGTACTCGAATTGATGCAGAACACCCAAAAATTTGAAACGTTCATCTTCCCTGTTATATATTCCCCTAGTGGGACACTGTTACCAAGTGCTTCTATATAAAAATCGGATGGCAGACCGGCCGTTTTTTTTTTCAGATATGGCTTCTTGAATGGACCCATTCGGTATATCTTAAAAAGTTGGCTTCAAATGGGAACAATTTTCAATATAATATTATGAACCTGGCCTTGTCGTTAAGTCGTGCTTTGAAAAATATGAAAAATGGCCTACTCGGAAGAGGTCACGTTACTTTCGTTATCTAACAAATACGCCTATTTCAGGCGATTATTTAAAAAAAAACCACTGTAATGTATCTAGCATAAATGCTATACTCGTATACCGATTGCATTTCAGAATTACTCTCATGCTTCGATTTTGTAATTTTTGTAATGAAATGATTTTGTTTTGATCGAGACCATATAATAGGGTTCTGTAAAGTAACATTGGCATTAAAAGCCACCAAGTTATATTCTCATTATTATCCCAAGGTTTTTGGGGGCGAGGATCACAATTTTGATTTCGTGCAAGAACCCCCTGTCTAATTATTATCAATATTCAATATCAATATTCCCAGCATTCTTGAAAATACAAAGCGGACTTTTTCAATCTATCTAGTCGACGCAAGGACTAACTCGTTCATACAAACCTGTGAGTAACGTAAGCAACTCAATAAACAATCGATAATCGATAAATTAAAAAAAAAACTGGCATTAACAGTCACGAAGGTACATTATTCGAAGGTTCTTGGGGTCGAGGTTCAGAGATTTGACATTCATTTTTATCCAGGACCCCCTTGTATAATTATTATTAACAATTTCAAGTAAATAAAATGCTGTATCAATATTTCTAACATTCTGGAAATGCAATGCAGTGCAATAAACAACTGCGATGATTTTATTCACCTCAAAAATTGAATTGTTCATTACAATTGAATTATAGGTTTTTGAGCAAAATAATTAACAGATTCGGATTCAGCGACCCAACAAACATGAAATACAGATTCCAGCTCTGGAATTTATCTAATCACGTCAAACCAGCTGGCCACTATTACCTATTTGAGTATAATTTGGAGAAAAAAAGAAAATATCACGTTCGTTCTATCTATCTTGATTGAAGGCGCCATAAAATTATATTTCTCGAATTTTTGGCATTTTGGCACCCTTGGCGCCAAGAGCGACCGCTCCACTCGCTCTGCCCAAGGGCCGCCGATGAGAAATGGAAACAATATGATGTCTAGTATAAAAAAAGTTAATCTTCCGTCAGTTAGGAAAACAAAAAACTGTGCATGATTTATTTAACTCACTCTTCTCGAAAAAAACTTTCTTCGAAACCTATTTTTAAATTTCATTTTTATTACTTTGCCAAACAAAAGATCGGAATTACCCAAGGTCTAATTGAAATAATTAGGCCAATGCTCTTGAAAATTTTCCTTTATGTGGCTGATATTGTTTGTTTTATAGTTTCCGTGAATCAAAAGATAAATATATAATCCACCAGACTAGGTGGGATATAGTAATTTATAATCAGCTTACATTTCAACCTCAGTCGGCCGAGACATTTTGTGTGAGCTCTGTGCGTCATCAACAGATTGAGTTGCTGGAAGAAATTAATTCAATTATGAAACTGATTAACTTTTGCATTGATTCCAAAGTGAGTAGAACTATAACTACACATCTATATACCTAGTCTGTAGAAATGTCCTACACAATTATCCGGCATGTACATTTTCGTTCATAAACTGTTGGTAGAGGTCCAAAATATATCAAAACCACAATAACCCGTTTTGAGGGGACATATGGCTTCACCCCTGAAACACCACCCCTTTAGTCAAAAAACCCTGGTTTTCGCCCAAGGGTACGTTTATGTTGGAGCTGTGATAAAGGATAAGAGCGTCGATACTAGCCAAGTGTAGAAAATGAATTAATTATTTTGTATGCAGGTGTTTATATTGGAGCGACACGTTGAGACATGCTTTGTAGCCGAGTAACGAATAACGATAAGAGCGGTAATAATTGAACTGCAAATTTTCTTCACGTTTATCACAGGTAGTCGGTAATTTGTTCTTGATAAATTATGGGATGAAGTGGCAGTGAAAATTAATACAACACGTAAGTAGAATTTGAGTTTATTTATACAAGCAGTAGGTATTGAAGGTTAGGTACACAACATTTTTGAAATTGATTTTTCAAATTGGATTGCGACAAAGGTACGTTTTAAACAGATTGCGAATATTTTCAGCAGCTTAGTTTGGTCTTCCAGTATCAACTAATCCGACATTTCTTGGATTTTCTCTACTTATTGTTTCTTGAAGATGATGCTCAATGCCTTCTTTGTCAATGATAATGGTATGTAGCAAACAGATACACTTAACAATATCATCAGCTACATCTGTACACGTTTGGATTGCAGTTCCTGAAATTCTCCACTTAGAATCTTCTTGCTCTTGGCAATCTAGCATTGAGGTATTCTTTGTCTGCATCTAACTGTTGTCTGCTATAAAGTTTTAATAGATTAAGTAGTAGTGAATAGGCCTCATCACCTATTAGAACCCATTACTCATTTCAAAAAACTATTTTTCAGCTGTTCAACCTGCAAAGCATAAATCGTCGCTACTGCCGAAGCTCTACTATAAACAACACATCAAAGACATAAAATTTGCGCTGCTCTTGTCGCTGCTCTCATCACCGCTCTTATCGTTTATTACAGCTCCAACATAAATGTACCCTAAGACTCGTCAACCGTTGATAATATCGAGAAAGTATTTGTTACAAAAAAAAAGCTCGATAAATGTACTAAGAGATATAAGTTTTCCACAAATTTTTCTGTGTAAGCCCTAGTTTACTGAAAAATCGATGTCGAAATTTTGTCAAAATTCCCAATATGAATTTGCGGGCGGGCGACTTGGATGATTCATATTTCTTCGCGCGAGGCCTAGCGATAAAAATGAATTGCTCGAAAACTAGACTGAAAAATCGAATTGGGTTTTGAAGGTGATGAAAAATACTTGCAGCCCTTGCCATTTATAATCATCACAGGTATATATAACTATGTAATAAGAGTAATTATCCACTGATATTTTGTTTTCATACCTGATGCATACAGCCTAAGAAAATAAAAGGTTTCAATATAATTTATAAACGTGTTCGATAATAGTTGAATGGTATTAGCTTGATGCACAAAAGATGAAAAATAAAAATATTCTCTTTGAAAAAATTACCAGCATATTGAAATTTGCAAAGTTTTCGCTGATTTTTTATTTTTTACTAAAAAACACGGAAATAGGGAAAATTAATTCAGTATTTTTTGTATCTATGACAAGATTAATAATATATGACTTATATTGTTTTTATTATACATATACTTATACATACCTATGACCATTAAAAATAGCAAGGACTGCACGTATTTTTCATCACTTTCAAACCCCAGTTTGATTTTTCAACCCATCTTAGGTAGTTTTCGAGTAATTAAATTTTTTCGTTAGGCTGCGCGCGAAGATGGGAGCACTTTTGAGCGGAAAATTGCTCATAGTATCGATGACTTGCACCGTTACTAGTCGTTGGGTGTTGGGTTATATTCTTATTTATTGTCAATATTTTTATATCATTTTCTATTTGATATTGATTGTATCTGACATTTATATTGAATAGTCCATGGGAAAGTCAAAGATAAACTATCGGAGTTCTTTGGTTAATACTGCTGCAAAATTACACTCCTTGAACATATACTCAAAAAATAAGCGGAAAACTGGAAGTATGGAAGATTTACTCAGATTTTCTAAATCTTCAAGAAAAACATTCGAGAGAGAATATGATGGTTGGTTGGTTTGAAGCTGACGAGCCAGATGCAGGGTTTATCCGTGAAGGTGTCCGTTAACACTAAGACCTCTGGGATCTATTGTATTATTCTGTCGCCAGTAGTTCCTAGATGAATAGGCCTGTGTGTCTTTTACCAGGCTTAGTAGTTTATTTAGGACCGGTTTTAAACCTTCAGTTTAAACTCCGGATGGAATTACTAATGGTCAAAATGGGAACCCTATTACTCTATTTGACGAATATCATTCACATTCTAAACCTCTAGTTAGTCCATCTAGAGTTAACTGGAACCTATAAAACTGGCTCTTACTAGGAGATTCTGATTCATGCCTATTTCTAGGTTGGTCTGTCCAAATATTCTGTAGCGCTTGTTGAGCAACGCGTCCTCGTTTCCTCCTCGTCACCACAAAGTCTGCACTCCACGGTTTCTCTGTTTATTACCATAGTGTGCAGGTGCTTTCTAAGGCCTCAATGTCCGCAATATGTGAGAATATGATGATTTCGAGGAACATAAAAAAGGGATAAGAAGGTGAAGCTACCGCTAAAAACCAATTGCAGCATTGGTCAAGGCAGTAGCAGAGGAATACCCAACATTGCCACAAACGAAACATACAAAAATACTGCAAAACTGCAAAGGCAGCAGCACCTCCAGCCAAGAGAAAGATAAGGAGTAGATTCTATTAGTTTGGGGCTTCCGTTAAAAGCCTGAACACTGTGATCTTTTCAGATCTATTAATAGTGTGTGCCCACGAAATCCTACAGAGTTCCCTATGTAACCTGACTCATTTTATCTCTTCGGGGATTTCAACCAAAAAATAAAAATTTAGTGATAGGACGTGTGCTAGGCATATAAAAAAAAAATCTCAACATTTTCCAGCCGGATAATTCACTTAAACAGCGGACCGGCTTATGGGAATTTTTTTTTGGGTTCCTAACAATATCAAATTTCATTATGTCGATTGCCATAAGCGAGAAAATGCGTCAGCAACCGAGTATTCTTTTACAAGATGGCACCCTTATTTAAACCCTTTAAGGACGTGCAAACCTTACGGCTTTGGTTTTTCAATATTAGATTGTTCCTACCTGTTAATGTGTTAAAATGCCATTAATGAGAGATTGAAAAAAAAATTTTTACACCACAAAAACTAATTTTCTATATGCCTAGCACACGTCCGATCGCTAAATTTTCATTTTTTGAGCTCAACACTACTGACATAATTTTCAGCGAAGAGAAAAAATGAGTCAGTAAAATATGTCATTATCTGACGGTATAAAGGTCTTTGCGTGTAATACAATTTTTCATGAATAAGTAAAGAAGTTATACCAAGACTCCATCCCAAAATGTAAAGTTTTCAAAAACCCCTCGTAGCTCGAAAACGTCTTGACATATCAAGTTGCAAGTGGGGTTTTCTAACTTTCCTAAAAGTACCTTGAAGTGCACGATTAAAATCACCGCACTAAAGGAGCAGTATGGCTCGTATTTTATGTTACATCAATTTGAGAGTATCACAAATTCAGTCGAGTAGTCAAATTTTATTGAAAAAAATTGCCTAATTCTTGTTGACAAAAATTCGAAGAAGGCTACGAAAGTGTTAATTTCATTTAAAAATTATGGCGGTATAATAGAGTATTGTAGCTCTTTCATAAGAAAAAACTCGTTGAATAGGACAAACAAATGAAAAAGACGGCCTGTCCTCTTCTCCATTTTGAAGGATTTCCATATTAATATAAAACTCTTACTGGCCTTAATTTTCTGAGAGCTTATCCAGCAGCAGTAGCGAATCATACTAAAATTGGATCTTTTAGTTTGATTTTAATTTCCTTCAATTTTATGAGATCCTGATCTAAACCAGCTAGTGATTCTTCTATTCCATTTTGTATCTGAATGTACATATTATTCCCACCACAAACATTCACCTCAAACCTGTTATTTATAACCAACATTGATGATTAAATAATATGCTAGTTAGTTGTTGTTTGTACATAAGTGATTGCTGTGTTACAAAATTATCACCTCCAAGATGCAGAGAAAAACGAATACGGTAATATTACTTATAGGAAGTTGTTATCTGTTTGATAGATCTATTATCAGTAATCTCCATAAACATATTTCGGTGAAATTTTTGTTTCTTTGCAAGATAATTTATTGGGATATTCGATTATATGTTTAGTATTCATAGATACCATTGTCTGATTGTTTTTTTGTCTGGGGGAGATATGGCAGGCATTATGTTACTATTTTCCACAGGTAACATTGACTTCTCAGTGATGTTTCCAAATTGTTTTTTGTACTGCACACACGCTCAGTAAGCATGTGTTCATATTATACATATACAGGGTGTTAGGGATATGATTACAGTAATTTTAACAGATAAAAAAAAAACAAAAAAAAGATTTGAGTCATATCATGAATTTTCCATATCCTCTGATATATTTCTGAAAATCAATCCAAATGATTTCAAAATATCAGAAAATAATGCATGTATCTCACTGATCACCGTCGTGACATACAAAAAAGAAACAACTGATGTATACAAACAATTATGCTCTTTATCGTATAATTGAAAATTAAGCTTCCTTTAAGTTAAATCTTTATTACAAATTATTAACACCATAACATAACAACAACACATTAGTTACAAAATATAGTACGGCTTTTAAAAACCGTTTCGAGGGTTTCACCAATACTACTTTTTAAAATAAAAAAAATGGTGATTGCTCGACAGGGCGGGCGGGGGGACACATCAACTCAAAATTTTCAAGTGGCATGGGGGGTCCAGTGGCACATTGTCGAAAAGGAAATTCCATTCTCTTTACAACCATCTAATTTTTTTTGAATTTCGTTAATATTTTTTTTGCAATTCAAATATAAATTCGGATCTGAATACTACTCATACCTTTATAAATTTGAACGATTTGAGGTGGAACAATGAAATCAACAATTTTTTGAAGGGTATTACCGATACTACTTTCTGAAAGAATAAACAATGCAATTACTCTACAGATGGCGCTGGGGCCACATTAACTTTATAATTTTCGAAAGGCATAAAAATCGAAATTGGGAAAAAAATTATAAACCAAATTCAAAAATATTTAAATGGTTGTAAAGAGAATTGAATTCTCTTTTCATGTGCCACTTGACCCCCCATGCCATTAAAAATTTTTGATTTGATGGGCTCCCCCGCGCCCGGCGCGCCCCCTATTGAGCAATCACTATATTTTTATTTCAAAAAGTAGTATTGGTGAAACCCTCGAAACGATATTTCATTCATGTTATTTCTACGTCGAACCGTTCAAAAGTTAAGTGGGGGGGGGGGTTACAAAGCCGCAGTGTATACGTTATAGTACTTATAATACCCTATAGATACCAAATGGCACGCTAAAATGACAATAACGTGACAATAACCAAAGTTCTGAATTTATTTTCACATCATCGTTGTCAACAATACGATAAAGATTTGAATGTAACTAGATTACTGATTTTTGAATTTTTCTTACAAAATGAAAACCAGTACAGCAATCTGGTTGCTACATATGTAATACGAACAAAATGAAATTTTGTACGAACTGACCCGATCGAATCATTAGTGAAAAACTGGAAAAATTTGAAAATTTAGCGATATTTTCAAAAATTCACAACTCCACTATTTTTCATTTTGTAGGATTGGATTTTATCATGAGAGTAGTGAATTATGTGTACTTCATTCAAAAAAGGCGCTGTCGGACAGTTTTGGCACAATTACAATTTTAATTTTTTCGCTACCTTGAAGTGGGCCTGGATACTCTAGTGATAGTCCGATTTCAATTTTTCAAGTTGTTGAAAGTAGAAGTATTTAGTACTACCAAATGTATATTCTCATATCTCGCTACAATGCCGCGAAATGGGCAAAAAAGGCTGACAGAATCTCACTTTGTTCGTATTTCAATTCTCTACAACCAGATTGCTGTATTCCCATGTAGCAAGCGCATGTCATAATGACGTACTTAATTAGTAATTTTGTGACGGTCGACGTCATTGACGCAAAAATGACGTATACTGGACGTCATTTAGTGGACGTTACTATGTCGTTCTTCACATGACGTCATTATGACGTAATATTTTGGTCACTAATGTAACACAAAAAATAGAAGAACATTTGAAATGAAAAATCTAACCAATTACATTTGTCCAATAAAATGCTTTATAGCAGATATTTCAGAAAATTAATTCATTTGTGGCGTGTGTTGATATATTTGAATTACCTGTACCTATAAGGAGTCCCATGGCATGCTCTTGGCATGCTCTTAGACTATCAGTGGCGTGTTTGGAATTTTGTTTTTTTGGGGGGGCGAAGCATGAATAAAAAATATTTCCAAAAATTGTTTTGGTATTGACGGATATTTTAGTTTTTATTAGAGCTACACGAGCTGCTCTCTCTGCCCACACCCCCCGTAGACACGCCACTGCAGACTATGAGTAGGTAATTCCTGTCGTTCAATTTTTTGCTGCATATCCCCATATTAACTAAAAAAGTAAAAAAGTTTATAACGTTTGAGTGACGTTATATGTACGGTTTGTGAATGACCTGACAGGTCATATACAACCTATACGTAACGTCAAACTGACGCCATATACTGACGTCATAATGACGCTGACATTTGACCGTCATTTACACGTCCGAATAACGAGTCCAAAACATAACAGAATATTGCTACGGGCTGTCTTTCATGTGAATGTCCTCCTAGTATTTTTTTTTACGAAAAATCCTCTATTGATTGGCCTATTGTACAAATGGATCGCCTGCTACAATTCCTTTTTTTTTACAGTGTACACCAGAGGTAATTCTGAACTGGCAACTGACTTCACAGAAAGTTTCACCAGATTATGATATCAAGTTCGCCACTGAAGAAAACAAAGACGAAATCATTGGCTTTTTGAGAGAAATTTTCTTCAAGGACGAGCCTCTCAACTCATATTTGCAGCTCGTGACGGAGGACAGCCCTACATGCGAGCCTCTAGAAGAGTATTCTTTGAAGAACCTCCATAACGGGATGAACTTCATGGCCGTTCATCGTGGAAGGGTCGTAGGTCTTTGCTTGAATGTGATCGTGGAAAGGGACAAAGAAGAGCCCTTCGTTTGTGGGGATGCAAAGTGCGATAAAATCGTGGACATTTTGGATTATGCGGATAGACAGTGTAACCCGTTCGCATTGTATCCCGAATGTGATAAGGGTGTGACGGTGCAAGTAATATCGGTTGAACAGAGTCAAAGAGGGAAAGGGATAGCAACAAAATTGCTCGCAAACACGAGGTAAATATTGCTATATATCAGAAAATCAAAGCTCGCTTATATATCCTAGGTACTAATTTCGATAGTCGCCAGGGCTAACCGATGTTTTACCCTTTCCCTCCCACCTAGAACTTACAATGCTATAGGCTATGATGGCAAATACCTGTCTGAAAACAACTATACTTCCCTGGTTACTACCGCGACGGGCATTGAAATACATTAACCCTTTGCGGTTCTTTGTCGGGACAGCCCCAACAGTATCACGATTGGTCGTGTTTTCGTTTTCGGCATGTTTTGAAGAGCCTGTTTTTTATTTCCTTGGTTATGACAATATAACTGGACCGCAAAGGGTTCCCTGTAACTAAATACCAGAATTTTGTTTTGATTCGGACAGGGGGACAACCTGTGTACTAATTTCAAGATTTTTGTATCGTCATCAGTGACCTACAGGCAGCTTTGATGTCATCATCTGTTCCCCGTCCGAATCATCACACCACTCTGTCTATTTGATTATCAAGGTCTAACGCTGATGAAACGAGTGAAAGCCGCTCCGCCTAGCGAGCAGAGCATGGAGCACTCCGATTTTTCATGTTAAGAGATTCAAAGATTGATATCTGAACACGAAGATAAGAGTTCTTTTGGGAGATAGTCGTTGCCAAGCCTTTTACCCCCATCCACTTACAATGCTCTAGGCTACCATGGCAAATACCTGTCTCAAAACAGCTACTTTTCCTGGATAATACCGCGACGAGCATTGACTTACATCAAACATTGCAGAGGAAACAATTACAAGTGCTTTCCTGTAACCAAATAGCAGAATTTTGTTTTGTTTAGGACAGGGGGGCCACCTGTAGGTTAGTTTCAGAGTTGTTGCCTCGTAATAAGTACAGGGTAGGTCACCACAGACAGCCTTGTGGCCATCTGTTCCACAATAAACCTACGTTTTTTAGGTGTATATCGGAATAAAAAGGGTAAAACATCGGTCGACAATGACAATCTCTCAACCCGGAGAATCGGAGTGTTTCTTAATCTGCTCACGAGGTGGAGCGGGTTACACCGTTTCACCAGCTTGAGACCAGAGTGACCAAATAGACGGAGTTTTGTGGTGATTTGGACAGGGAACCGATGGCCTCTAGGCTGACCTACCCTGTACTGATGACGAGGCAACAACCTCGAACTAGTCTACAGGTGGTCCCTTTGTCTAAATCAACAAAATTCTGCTATATTGTTACAGGGGAGCACTTGCAATTGTTTCCTCTGCACTGAGGTACATTGCATAAGTATCTGTTAGATATAACTCAATACCCGTCATGGTATAAGCCAGGGGAGTAGTTGTTTTCTGTGTGTATAATGGGAGTAAAAAAAAATACATCGGTCCGCAATGACTATCGTTATGTATGTCACATGTTATATTTCCAGTAATATAAATTTTTTCCTGAATTGCATATTTTCGGATTTCATTTCACCAGAACAAGAGAAACTTAGATTTAGTTGGATTGAGTTTTCTTGGTATGTTCGCCAATGTTATTGGAGTATGATTGAGTGTAGCTTCATTACTGTTTGAAGATATTGTTACATTTCTCAATGATTTTATTTTTTTCAGAGAGCTGGCAATACAAAGAGGATATGGATTCATAGCAATAGGCTGTACCGGTGAATTATCTGCAAAAGTAGCAAAGAAACTTGGTTTCAGTCTTCAGTACTCCCTCAAATATGAAAACTACAAAGTGAATGGAAATGTCGTTTTTGAACCGGAAGCACCCCATACAACTCTTACCGTATACACTCAAAGACTACAACCAGTATTGTGAATGTTATTGCCAATTTTATCATGGAAAAATGATGTTCGATTCTGCAATCTTCACTGCAAGAAAATACCAGCTGGATTTTACTCCAAGAAACGTGTTTGATTCACGAATTCTGGGATCAATGAAAGAGAAACTAGCAAGAACTGTATTTTAAAACCGTTTCACTTCTCTAAACAATGGTTTTACTGACATCCACAGTGCTGTGATATTTTTCTTTCGACAAACTTAAGCCAGTACACCAGTACAGCGTTCTTGGTATTGAGTATATATTTTTTACTTTCTGATAAAGATTGTTTTATTCAGCAAGAAAAACCGCAGCCCTTTCCTGATTAGATATATTTAATAAAGGATAATTTACATGTCAGAATTGGTTAAAAAATTGTTTCTGGCTATGAAAGCGAATCGTTGGGCTTTCTGGACTACATCAGGGCATTTTGTCAAAGTTTTCAATTGGCAATCATGGAAGAACCCCTCATTCCTTGGAAAACCATGGGTATTATCAGAAAATGTTGTCAAACCTTAAACGAAAATAATCGTACACATTTGAACCCAGGTGTGGCAAAATCTAGAGTATAAAATTATACACATCAATCACATTCAGAATTATGGGTGATCTCTGTTCCTAATATTCCTGTGAATTACTGACGATTTGGACTTCACCCCTAAAAACCCACTTCTTTGGTCAAAAAATGGGTAATTAGGAAAATGTGCGAGTTTGAATGATTTTGTAGGTGTCGTTTCTGATAAGTAGCTGAAGTTCAAAAAAACGTCGGAGTTGAGTAGGGTTGACGAAAAAATTGTTTTGTCAGTTGAAATAAGACAAATTCATTCGTTTAACATGTCCAATTATAACATTATTATTGAAAGTACATTAGGGTGTATACGGGGCATAATCAAAAAAATCGTTTTTCAGAAATTTTTGCTAGCACTATTTCTGAACCAACAATTTATATTTTGGTAGAATATCATAGTTTGAGTCTATTCTAGGCGATGAAAGCATGTTTTGTTTCTTGATGACTCTCTCTGTTTGAAATATAAATTTTTAATATTTTGGATCATACCCGTATACTGAAAGCAATAATTAACAGATCGTGTTTGGAAACAAAAAATTATTTATTGCTACTATTGATTGAACAAAAGATAAGGGAATTCTCTGGTTAATTTAGTTGTTCAATATTACCTTTCATTTAGATACAGAGTGCGTTTAATTTTTTTTAGGTCATTTACAATGTTTTTATTCAATATCTCAAAAACTGTTCCGTCAATTTGGACCTAATTTCTCACTCACTATTATGAATGTTTCGTTTTATTACATACCTATACATCACCTGCAAACCCCAATTATCATCCTAGCTTGCATAGTTTTCTAGTTTTTATAGATAGGTCCTGCGTGGAGAAATTTAAATAAATCCAATGCGCCAATTCATATTCGGAAGCTCGACAAAATTTCGACATCGACTTTCTCGTATAAACTATAGCTTATACAGAAGAGTTACGAAATAGCTTTCATTTAGGATATTTGTTTGTAATGAATAATTTTCAATGGTTGACGAGTTATAGGTGAAAACACAGGCTTCTTTAACCAAAGGTTTTTTTAGGGGTGTCCGTCCAAAAAGGATTATGGTGGTTTCATGATATATGAGTTCAAAGAACACTTCGGGATTTTGCCACATTTTCAAGTTGTCTCTTATTTTGTAGTTTGAAAACAGACCATGAAACATGAACTATTTTAGCATATTATTCATTCATTAAATGTAGCGTTTAATTAGCAGAATGTCTAGTAAGAATAATATGAAAAGTATGAAATATAAATGCACCTAAACCCCATATTTTGCCGCCTCGAAATTCGCCCTCGTGTCTAGTACCGTCTGCTCTCCAAAATACTCCATATCCATGGAACCATCCTCGAAAGAACTCTCCTTCATATCTGTAAATTCAGAAATGTAAGGGATTTTTTTCAAAAATGGTTACTGTCACCCATTTGACCAGTATTCTTAATTCAATAAAGAATATTTTACTCATGTCTCAGCCTGTTTATTCAGGATTTCTATTTATTATGAATTCAAAAGGAGAAAAATTTGATTTTTAGGTAAAATTAAAGAATCAAAAGTAATGGCAATACAAAAATTGTTCAATTCTTACTTAGCGCCATCAGGAAGAGTCAAAACACCTCGACCATGAAACAAACCATTTTCAAATGACCCATCGTATCTCACTCCATCGCTAAATAAGATGTGTCCTTCGCCTTGCCTTTTTCCTTCAGTATTCCATGTTCCCACGTAAACTGTACCATTTTCATATCTGTAACCACCTTTAGCTGCAATTGGGACTGAAAACAAGGTTATTTTTCTTCAAAATATATATTATAACAGTATAGTATACAGGGTGTTCTAGAATAAAGGGGACAAACTCCGATGATATGTCTCCTTTATTCTGGGGCACACTGTATATATGAATCATTATTGCAAGTGTGTCTTGTTTTAATCATCACAAATAATATAGGCCTGCCCAAATGCACAGGGTGACCATTAACTTAAATAATTTGGCAATTGCTCGTTGCAGACGTCATACGGGACAAAGGATATTGAAATTAATCTTTTGAGACCATAAATGTGATAGTTTGTTGAAACCTTATTTTTTCCCTGGAGAAACATAAAAATGCCAAAATATACACGATGTCCCATTAATAATTTATGAGCAAAAAGCTCATTGGATAACATAATATCAAAAAAAGTTGCTCCATTTGCTTTAATTTACAACCCCAAAATTACAATTCTCTACTACTCTCGAGTTCCGAGATATTCCCTGTCTTAATCGTCGTGATTAAGACATACTATATACTATAGGAGTTTCGTCGGCAAGTATCGAACAGAAAATACTCCAACAGCTGCTTACGACTGCTGAATTATCCCTTTCCAACACTTGGCAAATATTTACTACAAGAGCACACTTTGCACTGCTCCCTGTAACAACTAGCAAATGTTGGGACAAAAGGGGTTCGAATAGTAATCTTCCTGTAGCGGGCAAAGCCTCTCACAAGACAAAGGGCAACATATACGGAGGAGGAGGCGGCAGAGGAATAAGACCCAAGACCCAAATCGCTGCAGTTGAACCTCCATCATGCTAGAGCGTATTGCGCAATGGTCTACAGGAGGTTTGTCAAGGAAGAACTAGATCTCGTCCTCATGCAAGAACCCTCTGGCAACATGCGGTGGGAGAATATTGGGTCAAAAAACCAACCAAGGTGTCAAGTAGTTAAAAATAAACCTCGAGCATGTATTTTATATATGTGAATACTTCATTCCACCGCGTACTGTAGGCAAATATAGGAATTCAACAAATGAGACTAATTAGAAACGAATCTCATCGTCACTTGGTGAGTCTCTTGGGAGGACCGCTGAAATACAGGATAAGGAAAGCCTTGAAAGGACAATTGCCCTAGTAGGCAAAGCAATAGTCGATGCCTACGAGGAAAGCTGTCCAAGCTCTACGAGGTTTGATGCGAAAGTAATTCAACAAAGCAAAAATAAACTAAGACTGTACCACATACAACTCACTCAGTAGAACAAATAAATTAGAAAGGCAAGAAGACAATCGTGGAAGAAATTTTGCAAAGATGTATAATAGATACCCTAATGTGCTTGAAAATCCATATACGGTTTTAGCCAAAGAATGTACTGTAAATCAAAGAGTAGGTTTCTTGAAAAAGAATGAGAACTCCATACGTACAACATTTGAGGAAAGCCTATATGCTCACACACTTTCCAGGCTCGGCGATAAGAGTAGACAGCACCAGAAGCAAGCCAAACAAGCCAACAGTTTTAGAATGAAGGCTAGCTACGGAAATATCGAGGCCAAACAGAATCTCAGGTCGGCTATTAGCAAATTGTCCAAAAAGGGAAGGAAAATCGATTTCCACACCTGTGCCGTATCGGGAATGACATAATAGTACCACTTAAATAAGAGAGACGCACCACTGTGCGCCTCTCCGCATTTACGGACCACGTGGCAATGCGACACACCGATAACAGCGCACGTCGATATCCTTTCCTCGAGCGAGTAGAGGAGAAATTGTAATGCTCTCTCAACATAGTCAACCTATCATCGCAATAATCGTGGAATTCTGATATAATTGTTAGATACGAACCAATGCAACAGCCAGGGTTCTCACAAAATCTATTTACCAAATACCGTATAAATAAGAGAGACGCATTACTGTGCGCCCCTATACCACCCGACGCAATTCCGAACCACGTGCGGTAATGCGACACAGCGCACACAGCAAACATTGATATCCCTTCCCCTAACGAATCGAGGAGAAATTGTAATACTGTCTCAATATAGCAAGCTATTGTTTACGCTCTCATGAAACCACCATACCCAAGATGAAAACTTTCCGGTACTGCGTATGCCAAACTGTTTCCCTCGAGCAGATTGAGGCGAGTGACCGAATTGATTCTTTATCTATAAACTGTGCCGGAATCATGCTACTTTAATAAAATACCTATATAGTCTATGGAGTCGTAACGGAGACAGGGCTAGATTTCGAAGGCGCACAAAATAGATCCGAAAAAGTCCCAGTGTAGATGAGGATTGTAGCAGGAAAGCCACAAAATAATCTAATCCAATCTACAGTGAAATACAACAGTTTGAACTCACTCAAGTCTGAAGTGAAACAAGAGTTTGTATGACTATACAGAGTTAGCGGAAGAAAAACCCTTTTTTGTAATGGGAACAGAGACGCGTTTATAAACCACTTACGTAAACTATCCATTTTTTGTAGCTTATTTAGTTATTAGCCAGTACAACACAAGTGTAAGTAAAGAATCAACTAACAAAAATGGACTGACTATAACTGAATTAAACTCCATTACAGAAATCAATAAACATGCAACAGTAAACTCTTAATGCTCCAGTATAGGGAAGCCATTTATTTTCCTTAATCTGAAGGATATAAACTCATTGCAAATGGTGAGATTCTACAGGATGACACCTTTGAAATAAACAATGGGTTATCTTGAGTATTTCATTCATTATTCAAAGAAGAAAGAATGCATATCGGTGTGATGAACTTCACATTCTAGTCTGGGAGTGTGGAATAGTATATTACACACCGAGGTGGGAAGAGATTCATTCCTGTCGTGAGATTAGTTAGTTATCCGAGACGCAAAGCGTCGAGGTTAGCTATGATCTCGAGACAGGAATGAAACTTCCTACCGAGGTTTGAATACTATTTTATTTACAACCATCATATTTCGATCAAAATTAATAAATCTCTGTTTCGTTCTGACCAAGAACGAGGTTTTCTCAGAATAATCAAGTAGATATATTGTTACCGTGACTACCGGGTATACAATTGTCACCAATATAAATAAATGTCAGATAAAGTCAATAAATGTCAGAAGAATATTCATCTAGAATAGATGAAATGAGGGCGGGAAATGAGGGCGGGAAGTGGGGGCGGGAAGTGGGGGCGGGAAGTGAGTGCAGGTCAAACAAAGGAATGTGTCAAGTCAATCTGAAAACGAATACTAAAAATAGAGTGAGAATTACATCAGGTGTAGGAAAGTGCTACACCTTGATGCATACGAATGAACCTACTATTTGTCACGCTAACCGTTCACCGTTAACAGCTTAGCGATAATCGCTTTCAGCTTAGCGTTTATCGCTTGCATCTTATAGCGTTTGCTGCCTACCGCTTACCACTTATCAAACAACCGAAGTGACCAAAGTCGATTATACGGAACATGCCCTCAGGATCCCAGTATCATTTAGGGTATGGTCACAGAACACCAAGGTGTTCTGTGGTATGGTCCGTATATCGCATAGAAATTATAATATATATAAGTATATATATTTTCTATGGTATATCGCCGAAAATTTCAGATCAGTAAGTTGCGGTTTCTGAGTTTTCGAGCAACCGGCTGCATTGTATATACGGACCTCTTGTCACTTTTCTTCAGTCAACAATTTGAAATAAATTTGTTAAAAATATGATTTTTTCTTCAAAAAACAATTAAATGTAATGCTTTCAGACCAAATACCTTTTTTGAGATATATATATATATATATTTGTTGGGTAAGCAGCACTTTATTCCAATATTTCGACAAGTATTATTGTCATCATCAGGGAAAGCTACAATAATGTTAAAACTATAGTGAAAACACGTGTTGATGAGATTGATTGCAATAGATGATATAAAAAGACGTGCACAGTAATTAAACATATTAAAAAACAAGTTATGAGATAATCTTAAAGGTAATCGTCACACATTATTAAAAACTCAGTTATGCATAAAATCTAGTTCTATTCAATTTTATTCAAATGGATATCATACCGATGTCACACCGGTTGATCGGAAAGCGTGGAAAAGAAAGAAAATTTATTTGAGGTTATGTATACAAAGTGAAGTTTGTTAAGGTACGTTCCTGCATGGAACTGTACTAGAATCTGAAATTAGACAGATTGAACCACTCAGAACGAGAAAAGTGTACATCAAGCTTGGAACAAAAACAAGTTTCCCTAGCTTGATCTTAACGAGTCAGTAAAGACTACCTCTCTCCTATATATATATATATATATATATATATATATATATATATATATATATATATATATTAGATTTTTGATCCAAGGTTCAAAGCTGGCACTCAATAAAATGATTTCAATTGACCATATATGTAATAAATATATGCAATTGACACATGCGAAGCGGTTCCCGAGTTACCGAGGAAAAGCTACAGTTGCACCGTTTCAGGAGATAGTCACCGAATTTTCAGGAATTTGGTATATACGGACCGCCAAATTACTAACCAGGGTAACCAAGGATATTTACGGACTATACCGTTGAAGAAAAGGAACATAACGCAACCCAAAGTCAATTGTCACTTCTCAGTGTCAGTAGTCAGTACCGTGTGTCATTTGTCACTTGTCAGTGGTCAGTGGTCACTTGTTTTTTGTTTTGTTCGTTAGTTGTGACTGCAGTGTGCATCATAGACACGAGTTTGTTCAGTAAATAAATTTGATTCATTTGAAGATTTTTAATATTTTAACTACCAATTAGCTTTTATATCCAAAATGTCTATGAGTGTTGAAGAATCTAAGGTAGAACCAAAACCAGTGTTCAAATCATCGTCATTTCAGTCTTATAAAGCAACGAAGAAAAAAAGTGCTTGGAAAGGCCTCAAACAAATAATTACTTCAGAAAAGGCATTACCATGGCCCGAGGATGCTATCCACTATAGTTCTATAAACGCACCTCCATCTTTCAAACCTCCGGAAAAGTTCTCCGATTTATCGGGACTACCCGCCCCATATACTGATCCACAAACAAGGTTACGGTTTGCAAATAAGGATGAATATGCTACAATTGTCGACCTACCTATGGATATTACAGCTGGCTATTTGGCACTCAGAGGAGCTACTAGTATTGTTGGATGAAAAGATATTGAATCATCTGGTATTTGAAATTTTGGAAGACATCTGAGTTTGTGGATGAAAACAGTCTGAATTGAGGTATACATTTGGTATTATAAATTTAGTTGTATTGTTATCAATACAATAATATTTCAAATGAATTGAAAGAATTTTATTTGGATTGCTTGTTGAAAGTAAAATTTCGAATTAAATGCCTAAATGGAACTTGTCTCTAGCAGATTCAGGAAATTCTTCCAAAAGATCATTTGTTCATGAAAAAAGTTGGCACAATCGTATTTTTGGTGGTTTTTAATGTTCATAAAATATATTTGCATTGGTACCACATCCCACATGCTGTTTGCTGTCCCATACGAAGTAAAGTTATCAAATCCGAGTCTGACAAAATTCTGTTATTATGTGGTCAAAAGCACTTGCAATATTGTCCTCAGGAAACTTGCCCAAGGATATGTCAGATATAATTCAATATCCAGCGTATCTTAATAATTACGAAAATAGCTGTTTTCTTACAGATAATGTTTTAAATTGTATCTTGGAGGATTCAACGTCAATATTGATTGCTTTCAGTGTTTCTATGAAATATATTAAGATTGTGAACATTTAGCGCAGTACATATCAGTACACTATGTGCCATTTTAGTTATGTGAATAGAAAAAAAAGTATTCAGCTGTCAAGGATAAGAATGTAGAAAATAGAAATAGTGAGATGATGAAAACTGTATTGAGTAAATAGAAAAATAGTATATTACGTAAAAAGTTTTATAAATGTTCTTTTATTAACGCGTATTTTGAGAACAAGCTAAAGTTGTCTTTTATTGTGAAAAATGTCTAAAGGCAGTAACATGGAGTAGTTAATTGAGTTCGAGGAATAAAAAAGGTGGTAAGTTTTTTTGGTTTTTGGTGATCAACAAAGAAAATGTTTTGAAAAGCTATTGTTTACATGTATGAACAAAATATATTTCATGAGTTATCCTTAAAGGATTCAAGGGACTGTCATAGACTATATGAATATTTTTACTCAGTGTAAATATTTTTCAGTACCCAAAAATAGAATTTTTTGCTGCCTAAACACTATTATGAAGAAAAGTTTTATATTGAATTGTTCACCAAACTATTAGGTTTTTGTTACGAACAATACTGAAGCTAGGATTAAATGGCTGATTTGCTTTTTTATAAAAAGTCTCCATCACTGAATCAAATTCTAAAATGTATGAGTCAAAAGCCAAGGTAATCAATTTGTGAGATGTTTTTTCTTTTATTTTGAAGTACTAAGTAACATATCTATACATTGAAAGTTCCACCACCATGAAGTGTGGTGAGGGTTGGAACTTTCTAGAAATGTCTGAAGCTAAAAGAGAGAAATCTATAATGCTTTTGGAAGATTACAGAAAGTTCTAAATGGTAGTGAAAAGACACTCGAGTAAAATTCCCGAAAATTTAGTGACCACGGCAGCTTTTGCAAGGTGCTGGAAGCTGCTTGTGCTGAAACTCACTGGAATGAAACTTGAGTGCAGTTCTCGAAAGTTTGTCCACCAGTGAGGTGGGGTGATGTGTGTAATTTTCTGGAAATTTCTAGAATATCAGATAGAAAAATGTAGAATGCTTTCGATGATTCTGTTCTGGAAATTTCTAGAAAAAAAAGATAGATAGTTTATTGTGTTAAAAAAAATTACATTTTCATCACAAATTTCTAGAATATAAAAGTGTAGAATGTTTTCTAAACTTCTAGAGGGTTCTACAAAACTGTGAAAAGAATCAGAACATATATTAATAATATCACAACAAAACTGATAATTTTCAAGAAAAAATCACCTTGCCCAAGCTCTCAAGGTGTTTCTAAGCAACACAGTTTTCGTCTCAGCCAGGCAAAGTATTTTCTGAAAATTGTGAATTTTGTCATGATATTATTACTGAAAAGAAACATCTATACAAGCGGGTGCTTGGTACATTTACTATTATTTTCAAAATCTTTTTTGGGCATTAAAAACATCCTGTGATAATGTCGATCCACCCCACAGAAGAATATAATTATTCTAGACTATACTAGCTGAACTATGCAGGAGAGTTTCAAATGAATGAAACGAATAATTTCGACGAAGTCGTTTCATTCATTTGAAATTTCCAGCACACTATCGAACTTTTTTCGAAATATGCATTAACTCGTTAGAAACCATGTTTTGGAAAATTTGAAGGTAGGTATTTTGTGACTGAACGCATCTATAATCCCTTCCATATCTTGTTCAACTTTTCCTTTCAATTGTTCCTACGGTTTTTCTCCTTCATATAAGAAGATTGAATTACCCCGTAAGCTAATTTTATAGTACCAGAGCTGTTTAAGGTGAGTATTTCATTAATATACATTCTCGAAATATCACTCATAAGAATTTCATCAAAATCTGTCATCAAATGAAAAAAATAAAGGTTTATAAGAAAAAATTATGTTTTCCTGAAATTCCATTACGTTTGTCAAATTTTATAATCTTATAATTTTCTTATGAAATTGATTTCAATGATTTTCTGACCAGTCACATTTTTTTAGAGACTTCCTGAATACAAATTTTGATAAAAGTCCTGATATTGAATTAGTAGATTGATTTTCCAATTTCATCCTTCAATAACTATTTTATTGATTGACGCATTTTAACGTAATTTCAACATGAACGATTAGAAAATGTCGCGTATCCAGCGGTGTAGTCATATGTTTTATAAAAAAATTGCAAGTAATTTTTTTTAGTTTTTAACATTAAAAGTAAGAATAGTTGACCCTGAAAATTGCAAATGGGTCTTCTTGGAAGAACGTTGCACAAATATCTGTCAGATATTCAATCTCCGTTGTGATATTGGAATACAATTATAGTATATAGTATAGTATACCATTTTTTTTCAGGCATTTAAACTTACTTTTTTTTCTGAAGCTGCCGAAACAGGTCTGTGCTCCGTTATCTGTCCTAAAGATTGAAGACATACAAATAAAAAATTCAACGAGATTTGATGCAATATATTTTTATAAATCGTTAAATATAACAATGTTACTTAAAAACAATCATTTTTCAATTTGTACTGCAAATTAACAGTTAAGTATATAGTATCTTTCGTATAATTTATATTATTATTTAATAACATCAAATATGTTAATGTACAATAGGAATATTTGTTTAAACATTATAAATACTGTAAAATCTGATTTTTATATAGATATGTTCAAACTGAAACAAAATGTATCGTACAAAATGAAATATAGATATGGTGTAATGGATAACGTTTTCATTAATTTTAATCAAATGTATATGGGTTTATATCATTGATATAGGTTGCATTTTATGTAATTCTATTATCTACTTGTTTCAACACAACATATTTTCAACAAAGTGCAGGTCAACAGCAAATCAGTATATTTTCGCTAACGCAATTTCTCCTATTAGACAATCACAATTTCTTATAGAAATTCACAATTTCTCGTAGAAATTCACAATTTACCCGAAAAAAGTTTGTTTGTTTAATTTTTTTTCTATTCTTAGAATAATTTCAAAACAAAACTTCGATTTGTAGTTGACCATACATAACAAAAAGCGATATGGAAAGCAAAAACATTTGCATTTCTGGGGTTTCTTTAAAGCTACCAAATAATTATGCCCAAGAAGAGAAGCCAGATGTATGGGCACTTGCGAAAATCAATTTGTTCGAAGCGTTTCATTCTCCACTTATATAAAAAGTATAAAATCCTAGACAGACATAAAAAAACGATCACTCTCGTTTAGGTAAAACCATTCAATAATGTTTATTCTCAACACCAAAATCAAACTTAAAATTATCATAAGTTAGCATTGTTCTGCTTAAAATTCATATAAAACACCGACGTAGAACAAACCCTGTATATGTTGACGTGAGTTTATTTAGTTTGTCAAAATAATACTGAAAGACTCCATCGATATGACTGCTAAATAAAAATCTCAATTATAGTTGATTAGTTCATGTAGAATTTGAAACTTCAATGCTATATTGCTACAACTATATATTTTCTAAAAACTTTTAGATTATGTAGGTTATGATAAGCAGACGGCAATTATTACTCTTGAAGTCCATATCAAATGAAAAAAAATATCATTTATTTATTATTATGATTATGATCACAAAACGTTTCAACTATTGGAGTTATGATTCTTATTTTCAGTAGGGAAATTTTGGGAGTAGCATAATATTATGAGATATTATTATATTATGTCTTTTATCATGCTCACCTGCTTCTCAGAACCCACTCTGTACATTAAAGCTGTCATATTTTTTAAATAGACTAGACACCATACCTCAAATATCATCTTTGAAGAATCATCGATCATGAGTGATTTCTAGAAGGGTAAATCCATCAGGAACAAAATATCACCGATCATACAATTGTTTAGGGTCAATATAATACTAAGAAGTGGTTACTTGAATAAAGTTTCTCATAAAAAATCAAAATATATATTATTTCGTTTCCAAATCGAATTCTATGAATTAGCAAAAAATAACACTATTTGAATTTTATATGTGATTGTTTTTATACACTGTGACCCATTTAAGATGGAACTACCTTTATAAAACTTACATTTTTCAACCGATTGGAAAGATTTTTTTTTCGTTAGGTAGACATTCAAAAAGTCCACTAGGACACCAAAAATAAATCTCCATTTCTACTGGCCACAATTTCATCACCAAAAATAAATCTCCATTTCTACTGGCCACAATTTCATCAAAATCTATTCATAAATAAGAAAATCATGAGATAATACAATTTGAATGGAATTTCAGAAAAATGTCATTTTATCTGATAATTTTTATTTTTTTTATTTACCAACTGATTTTGATGAAATTATGGTCAGTGATATTTCGAGACTCCCTGAATACAATGGTGTAGTCAAAGTTTTGATAAAAGTTTTGAAATTGAATTGGTGGGTTGATAAACGGCATATTTTTCAAATTTCATTCCCTTATAAATTTTTTATTGATTGACGCATTTCAACTTCATTCACGTATGAACCATTTGAAATTTTTTTCAGATTTTTGAGCTTGAAAAATAAAATTAGTTGGCCCTGGAAATGGAGATTTATTCATGAATTTTGGTGTCCTAATGGACTTTTTGAATGTCTACCTAACGAAAAAAAAAAAAAAATTATACCAATCGGTTGAAAAATGTAAGTTTTATAAGGGTGGTTCCATCTCAAATGGGCCACACTGTAAATATATATAAATATATATATATTTTTTGAAATTCTAATCACAATAT
Source organism: Chrysolina haemoptera (assembly GCA_958298965.1). Classification (NCBI taxonomy): domain Eukaryota; kingdom Metazoa; phylum Arthropoda; class Insecta; order Coleoptera; family Chrysomelidae; genus Chrysolina; species Chrysolina haemoptera. The sequence goes on along the minus strand of OY282591.1, from coordinate 26,526,475 downwards.
GCCTGTTAATGAATAATGCACCTCTGTAACTTTATATTTTCAAGTATTGAATCAATAATATGAATGCACTTTGCCTGGTTATCCTTGGAATTCATGTGTTAGTAGCTTATGGTTGTATTGTTGCATATTCTTTTTCTTTCATCACTGACTCTTTGCTGGTGATTCGAGGTTTTTCCTGCAGTTGAAATAACGGAAGCGGCACATATGGGTAGATAGTTGGAACTATCACCATTAAAGGACAAGCAATGTTGGGTTTCTCTTCTCAAAAGGTCGGAAAGAAATTTTTTGGTATGTTAGAGATAGGCTCCCTGATAGTCTACCTGAGTTTGCGACCTTGGGGGGTTGCCGCTCGAGAGGTGAGGGGATGAAAACTCTGACTCGCGGCGCTTGGTGGAGAATAGCACCGTGGGGGTAGATAAAATATGTAGAGAACAAAGTTGTGCACAACTTTTTCATTTTTTCGCTCCAACCAATAGTTTTCGCTTTACGGCGCGCCAAAGTTGGGGGGTGATTTGCAATTTTTAACAATATCCGAATTTCATCGCAGATTGAGACAGAGATGGCTACCAAAAAATTCTGTAATAATTTTGTGCTATAATAACAGTAAGGTCAGCAGATGCTCGATTGGATACATTTGATCTTATATAATAAAATATATGATTCTTGAAGTGCGCCTTACATCTATCTATGGTCAATATTTTCTTATCATTGTTGACCTAAGCGTTATTCTGTAAGTTCTAAAAATAGAAATACAATATTGTTTTTTCTAGGTAAACAGAACAATCATCCGCATATAAATCAAACTTTGGCAGGACACAGAAACATACGGTTGTTACTATCGCAGATTCCGTCGCTTTATATCAATTTCTGTAGTTTCCCGACTCTCAACAGGAGAGGCGCGCAGTAGTGCGTCTCTCTTATTTATGTAGTATTATCATATCATTGTGTTCCTTGTTGCTCGCATAGATTTCTGTCTACATATATTGAAAAGTGATGATGCCTTTATGAAAAGAAGAACTTATTCCAAGTGAAGTCAAGCTAGAACAAAATGTGTATGTGATAATAAATATTCAGAAACGTCAAGGAGAAGAAGCAAGCAGTGCAAGAGACACACGATATATCTGTGTGCTAGAGCAAAAAACATCTGCACACTGACTGTTTTAAAAACCATCATAAATAGTTCGGATGTAACTCTCACTTAGGGCCCAATAGTCATGTCAAGAATGAAAAAGCAAAAAATAATGTTTCCTTTTTTTCCATAAATTGGGCTGCAAATGACTTTGAGTTATGGCCCTCATTTTCAACTACAGAAAAGTTCCAGGAACTTTCTTCAATTCCATCAAAGAGTCAGTCATTATAAAGCCGTTCTACCTCTGCCATTCGAGACATTGACTGAACATTTTTTACTAATATTTTATATTTATCGCTAAATCTCATGATCTCACAGAAACCGAAACGAAATTAACGATGAATTGCAATTGCAGGTTAACATTTTTTTAGCTCCAACACCAAACAGTAACTATTTCAGTGATATAAGGTTCCATCAAGCTGATTTTCCCTGTAAAAACCTGAACTTCTGCCCTAATATTATTACCACCTCGAACACAACTCAACGATGGTGACTAGTCTAAAATCAGCGCCAATTTTATTCTAGGAGTCACGACTTCCATTCTTTGAATTTTCGCAACGAGACCTTCTTTAATCTCGACATCAAGTCCGAGTCTTTCGTCTCGTCGTCACTCAACGTCTCACCTTCGGAGTGGACTTCTCGCGTCGCGTCACACTTTGTCGCAGGCGTCGTAGTGACCGAATCTTTGTCTACGATTGACTTGCTTCGGGACCCGGACCTCCCTTTGGAATCGTCTCCCGTTTTGCTTTTCCATTTGGAAGCTGTCGGGTCACTCAAGGCCACCTGCACCGGCATCTTGATGCTATTGGAGGCGACGTTCCGCGCCACATTCAATCCTCTGCTTATTCTGTCGAGCGTAGCAAGACGTAAACTAGACGTAATTCTGTTTTTTCGTAGAGACGTGGGCGTAGCGTTAGCACGTTCCTGCATTATAAATCTACCGATGGTCTGCCAGTGTGATTGCGCACTGTACACGTTCTCATCGTCCGCCAGGGCGCGTTGTTGGATGTTGTGACTCATCCCACCCCATTCTAGCTCTTCCACGATAACGAAATTCATAGGGTCTTCAAGCCGTCTGGCTTTCACCAGAGCCTGGGCTAGGACGTCCTGGGCGCAAGCGTTCAACGGAACTTTTAGGATGGCATATGGTATTTCTGGCGAAACATTGTATATGCATACAAGGAAGGTATCGTTTTCCTCCCATGCGTTGCTTGGAGCTCCATCTGTTTTTCTGAATTCTCTTTCACGGTTAGCTACGCTCCTGATTGAAGACAGCCACGCTCTGCTGCTAGGGTCGTCTCCCATCCTCTTAAGAATGAATCTGCCCTCACCTTTCCACTGGGACTGAGCCTAAAAAAAAAAGGAATCAGTCAGCAATCTCGAAACTAATAACATAGAGTGAAGTCGTTTGCCATACGTAAAATATAAGCAACTACTGATAAAATACGTAATATACTGTGACATAACAAAACCGTTTTTAAATCTAATGAATCTCCAGGATTCTCAGGTAGTTAACGAAATTACGTGCAAAAACTGCGAGCAGACATGCAGCAATAACAATCAGTAAACTTCCTCAATACTTTAACAGATAGATACAGGGCAATCAATAAGATTTGGGGTAACCAAAGTGCTAGCAGACGCAGAAATTTTCAATTTGAGATCTCCAAAAAAGCCAGTGAGATTGAAACACCCTCACAGAATTGTAACTAACGAACTACCTGGTGCCGAACTGTTCGAAGGAATATGTTACGTCACCATGAGTTGTAGTAGATTCGAGATTGACTCCCTCTAGACGCGAGTCGCGGAAAAACGAAGAATCGAAGGTGTTTTGGATGACAATCTAGCGAGTAACAATAAGAGCGGCCTCTCTAGTCGGTTCTAGAAGACACGCGCAGAGTTGTATTCACAGTGATGACTGCTTACTTGAATTTAGAGTTTCATACATAACAGAATCGGTACAAGATAATTTAGACATATTAAGTTGGAGAGTTGGGTGCATTTTAATTACAGTATGAAAAATAGATGACAGCCAGAGGCTAGCAAGTATCTGGGAACCATCCCTAGATGTTCAAGGCCCAACAGAGAATCATAACCAAAGTAGTCGTAGCGTAATTTGCTCTTTATCCTTCTCGATAAGTAATTTACTGAATATACCTGAACTGAATTTTCTCAAAGAATCTGAACTTACTTGTAGAGGCCTCTCATGAAGGTCAAGAATACGTTGTGTGGCTGGTAAGTTGTGGTCCTTTTTCTCCCATCCTCTCGCGACTTCCTCCACTAAAATATAATCGTTAACTTTTGTCGGGGGTATGCTAGCTTTTTGTAGACAAAGTAGCAATACGTCCTGAGTCGTACTTTCTTGGGTGATTTTCAAAATGGTATACGGTTCCTCGGATACTACTCCGTAAACCATAAGGAAAAACATCCGGCGTTTGACGCAAAGTGGTGTCCCAGATATACCTATTACAATAAACAAAAATAAATGAAGAACTGTTTCAAATAGAGAAAGTGGTTTTCTTTACCCAAAAATGTGCGCTCTGTTTTAGCAGACTCGCAAATATCGGTTTCCGGCTGGGGTGGCCTTTCAGCAATACCATCTCTGCCTTCAGTGTTTTCCAAACTTTCTTCCTCTACTCTCGAATAAATGAACAGTGTGGACATGTTGAGGCTTTTATTCTGTGGCGATCTCAATCTCAAATGTCTGTAACCAGGCTTCAGACACTTGAGCGGTAACATCCTTTGTGCCAGAAGATGGTTACTAGCAGCATCCATCACTGTGAATCTCAAGAATGCCAAATCTTGAAACATTACCCTGAAGTGGAAGGTATCGTTCCATATGGGATTGAGGGTGTTTTTCTGTATAATCTTTGTTTTTTGTTTGTTACAGTCTACTTGGATGCCAATTATTTCTACTTCCACGTAAGTGCTCAGATTGACGTTTCCTTGGCCGACATATTGGCCTGATACAATGTTGATTACGATTTGGGACGAGTGTATACCGTCGAACTCCTAAAAAAAAGATGAAAAATAGAAATTATGATGTAACAAACTGGAGCCGCATCTGTCCAGTATTCTTCTCTGTCGCGGTGACAAAATGCGTTAAAGGAATGCATGACGTCATTGTTCTAGGCTCTTCGAGAAACCATCAGAGATAATACTGAGTTGGCTTAACGGTATACACAGTAGTGATATACATTTCTTTGACGATATAAATTATTGATTTCATAAGAGAAAATAAATTAGTTTAAACCGTTTAAAGTATTTTCATTACAATTGGTGTTAGAAGTGAGATTTTCAAAATAAATAAGTGTTCACGTAGTGGACAGTCTCCGTGTTGCAAAAAATTAACTGCGCAAAATAAAATTTTTGGACTTGAAAGTTGCCGAGTTGTAGCAGGAATTGGAAGAAAGGGAACTCGAAACAACTGGTGAGAAGTTCGCACACCAGAAAATATTCTCCGAAGGAAAACATCCCCAATCCATATTATTCGGTGTTTCGGAAATCGATTTGAGTTCGATACTGAATAAACTTGACAAGAATACCATGTCATTGAAAAATAAACGTCCAGAAAATTCGTTAAGCTGTAAAGGAGAACTTCAACAACATTCTAAGGGTTTAAAGGAAGTGCTTGTACTGAATTCGGATAGAATAATCAGTGATGAAGTCAAAGTTGAAATCAAGGCAGAAATCGATAAAATAAAGGAAACTATGAGTAAGTTCAAAAAAATTTGATACTGTGCACATTACAGTTATGTCGTTGGGGCTCTACAATTCTCTAGCCACATTTTGATGAAGACAGTAATAAAGGGAATCTCATGGAAGACGTGTCCAGTATAACTTGATGACATAATTCTAGTGACAATTCTTGAGACAGTCCGGACTGAAACCAAGTTCCAAGAACTTTCATCTGTTCCAGAAAGAAGTATGACATCTCGTTCACGTTGTTTTTGGGTAAGGTAGCAGTAGATGAGCAGAAGATCGAAGCAGTGAAGAAAGATATATACACCATTTTTCTTGGCTATCGCCATATGTGTTGGTGTTTGCCAACATCGCTAAACCACGCACCGAGCTCACGGAAAGGCAAACATAGTTCTAGAGATACGAGGACTACCAGGATTCGTTCAGGAAGCCGAAAGGATCTTTGATCAACGCACCAATTTTGAACAACCCCCACCGACCGGAAAATTCATTGGGCCTTGGGCCTTGGAGATGTCCTGTCTCAGACGCAGGAGGGGCAGGAGAAGGTTATTGGTTACTTCAGGATGACACTTGGTGAACCGGAGTGCAAATACTGTGTCATTAGGCGCGAGCTGTTGGATGTTGTCAAAGGAGTGGAGAACTTATACGTATATGAGAGAAGATTCTTGTTGAAAACTGAAGATGCAGCCCTTGAAGGGCTTCTCTAGTTCAAAAATCGCTAGAGTCAAGTAGCACGCTGGATCCAGAGGTTCTAAGAATTCGACTTCGAGATCAAACAACGAGGGGGGAGTAGCTATAAGAAAGCAGATGCCATGTCGCGGAGACCATGCCCAGAAGACTATCCTCACCGCTGACGAGAAGAAAAGAAGGAAGCAGCAATTTGTAGAACCACGGTAGTGAACGAGAACTGGAACAACAAGAAGGTCCATAAAGACCGAGACAAATATCCAGATTTTGGTTTAGTCATCGGCTGGAAAAAGAGTAACTGAAGACCATCATAACAGGAAAACGCTTGATTATTCGCCGGTGGTTTAATCCTACTGGGCCCAATGGCATCTCCTCACCCTGGACAATGAGGTTCTGCAGTATGTGTTAGAGTCTAAAGATAGTGGGAAAGAAATACGTCAGACAGTGGTACCAAGGGACAGAAGGCAGGAGGTGCTCCAAAAAATTCATGATGAGGTCACCGGGCTCCTTACGCTGAAAATCTGAAAAGTTTTAGATGTGGTAACTTGAGAGAAAACAAGATTTACCGTTGAGGTGCCTGCTGATCACGTGTGGAAGCGGATATTCGAATATCCATCGAGCATCGCTGTGTTGAACAGAACTCTGGAGCTGAAGGGTCGGAAAAACCTGGTAACCAAAACACTTCACCAAACTAAGATACGACGATGAAAGATTTTCTTGTGGTTTGTGGATCTGAGACAGGCCTGTCCAGTACTTGTGACCGCAGGATTCTTCTTTGTCGCTTCGAAAGTATGCACGAACTCATTGTTCTCGACTCTTCGTGGGCGTTCTGAATGACCATCTGCGGATATACACATACGAAGTGTTGCGGAACGATAACTCGGTTTTATGGTGAGATGAAATGGATTGTAATTATTAATTAAATGTGACATCCAGGATATAAAGCTAATGAAGTCCAAGTCTATAGACACTTCGGATACAAACACGTGAGAAAAACTGCGGTCATTCTTCTGATCACTTTTTGTAATATAGATTAGCATCAACATCAAGCATGGTCGGCAGGTACTGCGTCTTTTCTCAGGTTTCAAGCAGAAGTGTGGAAGGGGGTAGTACAGTGCCATTTAAGTAGCTCGAAATGATTAATATAAATGAAAAATAGTAACTTTCCGGCATTCTGTTAAACCGTTGAGAGTACTTTTATTTCAATATAATTGGTTCAAAAAAGTGTTCATTCAAATAAATTTGATCACTAAGTAGTTCTCTTTGTTACTCACCTTATCCCACGGATTGAATCTTCGGTACATAACATGAGATCGGTCCCACATGACATTAGGCTTGCTGACATATCCGCATTTGCCGTTTGTTTCAAAAAGGGCGGTGTTGAGCTGCATGGCCGTGTCCTCCGTTTGGTAGTTCAGCGCAGACATTTGAATTCCGAAGGACCAGAAAATCACTGGATTGAAGTTCGATGAGTCTATCCTCATACCAGCTGGATAGGTTCGCATGAGTTGTGTTTGGGTATGTGCCATCAAAGCCAGGGGTTGCTTCCTGCGATGAGAAAAACATGTTTTGGAGAAAGGTGAAACGGTTCATATAGTTTTTTTCAATTGGTGCCCCTTTTTACTTATTTAAAGCACGCCTCAGGTGTGCAAATCGAAATTTCAAAACGCGCGTTTTTGAAGTTACCATGGCTACATCAACAACTCGAGAACCGTGAAGTCTAAATGACAATTTTATGACAATAGCCATAAAAAAGAAGACGAAAGAAGACAATTTTATGATTATCGATCTGACAGGAGTACCTTGTAATATCAAATGAAATATTACAAACAAATGCAAAACTTATTCACATTAACCATTTTACATTATAAGTTCATATTTCCATTATTTGTAATAATGAAACCAGTATTTATGATTTCAAAGTGCCCCAATTGAATATAGTATATTAAAGTTTGAGTAGATAAAAAGGTCGTTCAAACACGCGCGATTTTTCGAGTACTTGAAATTATGATACTGGTTTCATTATTACAAATCATGGAAATAAGAACATGTAATGTTTATACATTATAAGGTTGAATTGGTTGAAAAATAGTGTATTATACACTGGAAAAATAATAGATTTTAGCTCTCGGTTTTTTGTCTCCCTCCGCTTCGCGTCGGAGGACAACACAACCTCGAGATAAAATCTGATACTTTTTTATTTTATTTATTCATTAATTAATAACTATTGATAAAATTTATTTCACCTGCACAGTTTTTTTGCAGTATTTTCGTTGATGGAAGAACACTGGTAGCAAGGAAGGTTCACGTTCGGCCTTGGTTTCTGTACTTCTGTCTCAAAAATCGTCATGTCGGAATCACTGGTGGTTCCGGAGCTGATGTTGGATGCGGAACTGATTCCGGATGTGGCACTGGAGCTCACCGAACACGTGACCGCTTTCTGGCGTTGTTTTACCGAACTACTCGGAGATATTGTATTCAGTCCACGAAATTTGATGGCCTGGAATTAAATTACAGAATGGGTTTTGTGGGTGATTATTAGAAGCTTCATTGCGAATTTATCGTAGGTGATACAACAAGTGTATTGGTGATTATCGAAATACAAATTCCTTCGACTTTGAAAAACAAATAATAAAATAAAAACAAATAATTTGTTTCGAAAAAGAGAACGAATTTATGATAATTATTCTGTGATGTTCTAGAGAAGTAAGCAAGCTTGTGGGCGAAGTATCATCGACGAGACGAGACGAATGACAAATGGCTCCCTTTTGGACATAATCTGAAAGTTTCAATGTGTGTTTTGGTGATGCACTCCATATATGGGAACAGTATTCCAGATTCGTGCCTAATAAGTCATTATCAGTTGACGGGAAGAGAAATACTCCTTGGCACCAAACTGAATTGCTTCGAGAAAACAATTCAGTTGAGCTCAGAAATAAAAGACAGACTGATGAGATGGATTCATTCACGAGTTGAATTTTATTAGACTATTTCACGAATGAAGTTTCTTCATTAATATAAATACGAACAATGTATTGCAATCATGAACAAATTATTAAAATCATCAATATTATAATGTTTTGCCTCATAATTTCATTTCAATTTGCACCTAACTGTCAAAAGTATTATTTCGTCATGGTTACATCGTTGGAAATACCGAAGCTGATCCTCCAATCAGAATTGTTGTGTTATCGCGATAACCGAAGTTGTCTTTGTTTTGCGATTGGACAGATTAGGTGATAATTTTAAGATGAATGAAATAGTCAGTAGTCAGTAAACTTTTATCACTAAAAGATGAAGACTCACCTGAACATAAATGACCATGTCGGAGAGCTCTTTCGAAATTTGGCTACTTTTTTTCCTCAACTTATCGTCCGGAGCAGCTCTTTTCTGAGAGCTCGTCTTGGAAACCGTGTGTGCTACGCCATATGCTCTGGGCGAATCGGTTATGTTTAGTCCATGGATGGGCTTTTCTGGAAGGAAAGAACAAAGATGGATAATCACATAATGACCTGAAGTGAAATGACATTCCCATTCTAAAAGAACTCAGTTTCTTGTTTGTTTTAAACGATAGGCTACAAGACATGTTTTGCGGTAATTATTGAGGATGGAATATGCACCAAGTTCGTTATGACATAAATTAAACGCCATTCCATGTGATGATTAGTACAATCATTATAAAAGTAGGGGGTCATTCTTTATGAATTGATTATGATTTATGGCTTCCTATTGAAGTCGACGCTCAGATCAAAAGAGTTTTTTATTGACCTGAGAGTCGACACAATAGTCGGAGAGCTTCTTTTTAATTAACACGCTTATATTAGCTTCACTTGTATGTATGTAACAGAAACTTCGAACGTCCGAATGATTTTAAATTTGGCAATGCAATATGACATTATTGTTATAGAAAAAACAAAAGGGGGCTCCAAGATGGCGGACGAGAAGTGATAATGGTCTTATTCGATTCATAATTGGTATGTAAGGGTTTTCGGGGTCAGGTATTATGATTTTTTTCATCAAAATTCATAAATTCAAAATAGCGGCTCCAAGATGGCGGACGAGATTTGTCATTATGGTCTGATTCAAAATTAGTGTGTGAGGGTTTTCGGGGTCAGAGATTATGATTTTTTTTTTAAATTTATGAATACAAGATGGTGGACGAGTTTTGTTCAAAATTTGTATGGTTTTCGAGATCGGAGATTTCGAATTTTCAGTCACAAAATAATAATAGTTTAAAAAACTGAAGAACACGCTCAACTTCCAACATGGAATAAAAAGTAAAAAATAATTGACAATTCATTTACTCATATATAAAAAGGCGTGGGGTGTTTGACAAAGTTCTATTGAGCTTTTAAACGCTCAGTATTGTTAAATTAAACTGAAAATTATGAGGATATAGATCGGAAGCACCCACGCTTCAGTTACATTCGAGTAAATAAATAGATTGTCCTAAAAGTATACTGCACAACTCGTGCGGAAAGTGAATATTTCCCGCACTATTATTGGGAAACATAAACAGGGGTGGGATTCTGTGTACCATAGCATTCTATTGTCGACAGTTTTGTCTCTTTCTCTCCCATGAATTCAACCATAATGTCATATCACTTTTTCTATCGACACTAGAATTCTACAGTACACAGAATCCCACCCCAGGACTGAACATAAGAAATACCTAGCGGAACATACCGTACTGTGAGGAAATTATTTCAATTACTTCTGATTAGATACCAAAATATTAGGCTTTCAAAACCCAATTAACTACATTTGAAATAGAAAATCTTGAATTTGTTAAAGTGAACAGACTCAAAGATATTGCTGCGAGTAGCTACCCACATAATAACTCTCCAGATTCAAATCAGTTCTCAAAGTTGTTGAAAAGTTCGCGTACCGAGTTACGGAAGAAGATGATTTAATTTGAGAAAACTTTTCGTGACGAGATTGTGAGAATTGTCATAAAATACTTCGCTATCGCGGAAACAAAGAAACATCCTTCGTCCCTAACTGTTGATAGACTAAAGTGCGATTATAATAATCATATTTTCCAAAGCAACGTTGACCAAAATTATTAATTTTTATTAGTTTTTGGACGGGAAACCTCACTGTACACAATTAATTTCGATATTAATTAAGTACCTGTTCGTCAATTTATGTTTTGTGTTGAAATGAATCAACTGCTAAGTTTGAACCATGCTCAGATAGACTCAAGACTGAGATATAATAACTTTTTTGCATTTCCGGAACTAAAGTTGGCACTTTAGTATAATAGGGACTAAAATGTATCTTTTAGTCCTTAGGGAGATAAAGTTGGATTTCGAATCCCTAAGGACATAAAGTATGTAAAAATTTAAACCTACCCCAGTTACACCATTTATAACTAGGACAAAAATCAGGAAGTCATGTCAGCGACCTTCTCTATATCAGAATTTGTAGATTCATTCGTTTTCTTGGTATTCTGTTAAGTTACGATTCGATTGAATGTGAACATTAATTGACATGACACTGTAATGAAAAATTTTGTTGACGCCGTTAGCTACCGAGTAATCCAAGTACCATGTTTATATTACAAAATAATTAATTGTATTATTGTTGAAATTTATAATACTGGGAAGTGCAAAAAATAGCGTATATGCCGCATTACTAAAGTGATATTTTATTCCTTACGTGATTATTATTATAAACATAACGTGCGGGATTAAAACATTCACTTTAGTCCCTTGTTATATAATTAAATATATTTACAAAGTAAATTGTAAATAACAAGATAAAAGGTATGAGGTATGTCTCTGAGGTGACTGTATATTTTCCAAAAAAGCGTTCATTGCTCAATATTTTTTGTCGAGTATGAAATTTTGCCATTGACATGCGTTTTCATATTTGAAACGTTTGTATATGTATTCCAGAATAAACAAAATTTGTTACTTGATAGTGTAAAATATCGTTCGCTTCTCCAAACTATCTGTTTGGATTGAAAATGTTCGATCATTTACCTGATATGATAAAAAAAGTCATATTTCTATGTTCAAAAGTATGCTGAGAATTGTTCACATCAGGAATGCTTATATAGTGTAGGACAGTTTTTTTCTGGACTTCATCAGCAATCTGCCTATTTGTAAACTTATTAAGTATTCGTAAATTATCTGGCGGAAGATAAATTATTATTATTATTGCACATATACTGTGAGTACTTAATGAGTTACAACGATGAATGAATTGAATATATCGTAGAATAAGAATTTGACTTACCATCTATATTATCTTCATCGTCATCATCATCGTAGTCGTCATCGCTGAAATCGTCATTGAACGAGCTACTACTGGTGTTGCTTATGATGGAACTCGTTCTGCCGGGCACGGAGTGTCTCAATCCCCCGCTTCCCGGCCTCATAGGGGTTGACATGGTGGCGAAACTTAACGGCGCAGGCACTTCCATTACTAACTTCTTATTTTTTATGAGTATTCTATGTTTCAATTGCTCTGGTGAAGGCAACGACGGTTCATCACTATAATCTGATTCGAAAAGAAAACTGGTGATGAGTTTCTCTCCGAATATTCTCTGGAACAAAAATCAATCCGTTAAAATTCATATCTAGTTGTTACGAAGGCGTAGAAGGGCCAACAACAAAATATTTTTTGAAACATTTGGAATTGCCACTTTGAACTGACAATTGCCACTTTCAATTGGCAATTGCCACTTTGAACTGGCAATTGTCACTTCGAACTGACAATTGTCACTTTGAACTGGCAATTGCCACTTTGAACTGGCAATTGCCACTTCGAAATGACAATTGTCACTTTGAACTGGCAATTGCCACTTTGAACTGGCAATTGCCACTTTGAACTGGCAATTGTCACTTCGAACTGACAATTGTCACTTCGAACTGACAATTGTCACTTTGAACTGGCAATTGTCACTTTGAACTGGCAATTGTCACTTTTAACTGTAAATTGTTACTCAAAAAAGATATTTATTGCCAACTGCAATGCATGCATAAATATTGTTTTTTTTGCAATTAACAATTGCCAGTTCAAAGTGACAATTGCCAATTCAAAGTTACAATTGTCAGTTCAAAGTGACAATGGTCAGTTCGAAGTGACAATTGCCAGTTCAAAGTGGCAATTGCCAGTTCAAAGTGACAATTGTCATTTCGAAGTGGCAATTGCCAGTTCAAAGTGGCAATTGCCAGTTCAAAGTGACAATTGTCAGTTCGAAGTGGCAATTGCCAGTTCGAAGTGGCAATTACCAGTTCAAAGTGACAATTGCCAGTTCAAAGTGGCAATTGCCAGTTCAAAGTGACAATTGCCATTTCAAAGTGGCAATTGCCAGTTCAAAGTGACAATTGCCAGTTCAAAGTGACAATTGTCAGTTCAAAGTGGCAATTGCCAGTTCGAGGAGACAATTGCCAGTTCAAAATGGCAATTGTCAATTGAAAGTGGCAATTGTCAGTTCAAAGTGGCAATTCCAAATGTTTCAAAATATATTTTGTTGTTGGCCCTTCTAGGCCTTCGTAAGTTGTTGTTAGTTGAGAGTAAATTTTTTCAGTAATCTTACTATACCGGGTGAGGTGAGGTACGCCCCCAACTTTTCTATAATTTTTAAGATCATTTGAGTGATATTATTTATTCGACGAAGAGATGACAAAATAAAGATAGTCTGGTCACCCACTACCACGTTTTTCGAATTAATAGCGAGTAGTATAGGCCAGTGGCGCTTTTTATTTTGTGTGAAAAGGACCTCTTATTTTCATTTTGCTGGGCTCAAGATGGATAGAAATCCTGGTGGATTGACTGATTCGCTTTTGTTTCACCCAAAGTTGTTAATGCTGTAATAAGATGGGATTAGCTTTCCCGTTGTCAGTAGATGGCGCATTATCAAAAAATAGCCGAGTTTACATTCCGAAGTACTCAGTCATATTTTTTTCGGAATATTTGAAATTTGACTGTTTATGACTATGTTTATAATTTTTGATTAACTGTGATTTACATTTCATCGGGATATTTATCGTTTTTTTCTGTTCTTTTACTACTTTTCGTTCAGTTCGCAATGATTAGTTATTTGTTTATTGTTGAGTTTTCTGTAATTCTTGTATTTGTAGTGCATAATGATTTTTCAAGTTTGTACTTGGACATGGCTGCGTTTGTATGAAAGATCTAAGGTTAGTATCATTGTTTAAATATCCCGTACATATCACATATCCAACTAGTTAATTTAAAATTACTGTTCTGATTTTTGATGAAATAAGCACGTTAAACATGTTATGTCGTATTTTTTAACAAAATTGAATAAATACGAAATGTAAACATTTCATGACAATGACAATTGTCCAACGTCATCTCATGACAAGTATTCATTTATCAATCTGTAATGACTTTACCGCCATCTACGAATGATCGTGAAGCTAATCCGATCTAAATAAAATATGAAGAATCATGTAGGCCGTACGTTAACAGTTTTGGTAGGCCGATTTCACAGGTATAAATGAACGCACCAGGGTTTCTATCCATCTTGGCTGGGCCATTTGCAGGTCCGTCTTGGAATATTATTACTAAAATGGATCAAAGGCCCTATCCATTACAATTTGAGTTGTCAATTTTGATCGGACAACTGAAATTATGCACCTAAGAATGTCAATTGACTCACACATACACTAGCAGGTCTAGTTCTTCCCAATATTCCCAATATGATCTTTTCAAAGAAATGGATCCAAAACAGTTCTTATAATAACTCACCTGAAAAATATGGGCCATTCGTGTTTGCTGCTGTAGAGAACAGTGATTTTCTATCGACAAAATCACTGGGTACGGCGACGTGGCAAACGCATTCCTTTCGATGGTCTCGACAACGGCACTGAACGGAATCTTGGTGGTGAAAGTGTGTCCATGGTAGATCATGGGATAGCCATCGTCCCCGTCCCAACAGTCCAGCTCGACGCATCTGCATCCAGTCAGTAAAACCTTGTGGAATAAAAATTATAAGGTGGTTACTGGGTGACTCGAATTCTGTTCGATGCAAGGGAATTTCACAAACGGTTAAAAATAGAGAGTTCGTTGTGTTGTGTATTCTGGCGATCGATATACAGTGCGTTTCTCAATGAGAGCTTACTATACGTATTTTCAAAAGTAATCCGAACTGAAATCTGAAAATTTGGAAAAAGGTGTTATTAATAATGATCTAGCCAAGTGCAATATATTGACCCGTGCCCACTCCTGGTTATACCTAAAATTTATAGCAACATCCAACGCCCAACGTCCAATAGAACATTCTTTATTTTTTCATTTTTCATTTAATCTGAAGCATGTCCTATACGTAGACGATATTGTTTTGAGAATAATTGAGGTTTTTAAAAACTTTGTCCAACAGTTATTTCTTCATGTTGGAGATATGCTAATGTAGACAAACCATTATCCACATTTAGAAATCGTTATACAGGTTACATTAGTGAACAATTAAAAGGTATTCAAGCCATTGAAAAATAGTCGTACTTCAATTTTTTTAAACGAACAAACCATTTTTTATATTTCGAATTCAATTCATTCAACGATAAATTATGAAGGACTTTTGTGAACAATTTCCTTCAACTGGCTAGTTATGGAAAAAATTTAAGTTTGTAGATCTGATAGGATCCAAACTGATTCGTACCAAAAACGAGAATAAAGAGTAAAACGTGATGTAATGAAATATAAAAATAACTGACAAAAAATTCAGAATTCAAGAAAAAAAAAATTCCGATGAAATATTCGTTGATCCTTCAGAGAAGACAATTATTAGTTGCTCCTCGTTTATGTAGAAACATCGCTTTCAGAATATTACTATTGCTTCTGGTGTTATGATCTTAATGGTACGAGATTATCTCCGTTTTCACTTGTGGAATATCATCTAATACCATTTGGACTACCTTATTCAATATTGTTTGGTGATCAGTAGCAATATTATGTCATCTCCTTCTATTGACGCTGTTGCCTAACAAGAAGGACTTTTTCAACCCACGCGACATGAATCTTGAAACCTCCTTTCATTGAAGAGATGTGCATTTGCCCAATGTCATGATGATTTTGCAAAATTTGGCGAAGTGAGGTAAGGTGAGGTGAAGTGATTAATGAAAGATAAAATTCAGGACTAAAGAAGCCTATAATCTTTGACAGGGTGGGTTTCAGAGTTGGGGATTGGCAAATGGCAATTCCATTACCAAATTCATGAAAAGGCGTTCTTTCTACTTCATACAAAATAATTTCTTATGCCAAAACATTGTTCAGGTTTAATGTATGTTTGATGAAAAAGCTTTTTTATGGATGAAATTAGTTTCCAAATGAAACGAACGGTGTAACAACGAGTAATGCATTTTAATATAAAATCGTTAATGTGGCTCAATATTTAAAACCATTTAATCATTCCATCCTAGAAACCCACGGTCTTTCTAGAGCCGACTTGCTGAAATTAGTACACTGAATCTCTGCTAATGAGATGAGTGTGAGAATTGTTTTTACAAAAAACCTTCTTACGGCTGTCTTGAAAAACAGATATAATAATATAATAATAAAGATTTAACTCAAAGGAGACTTCATATCCAATGATACGATAAATTTTTTTTGTAGGTACTAGTTCTGATGGCTATCTTCTATTTTACAATAATTATGGAACTGCTAGTACGTAGATCTTCGTAACTTAATGGATTTGTTGTCTTTTTTAGAATACCCACAAGTCAAGACGAATTCCAATCAATCGGTAATAGTTATTTTTGTATCTAGTGCGCTACTTGGTGATCAAGAACTTCAAACTTCATTTAGAAATAAATCATTTCTTGGATTTTTGCTTCATTGAGGACCATAAAGGTTAAAATATAAAAATCTCATATAGTTTACATTCAGTGCGCGAAATATGTATTTCGCACACTACTTCGCGCACGGTGTGAAAAAGATTCACTTCGCATATTGTTATCGATGCGCGAACCATTTTTTTACGTTTTCAGAAAAAATATTTTGACATACCTGACTATATAGTTCTACAGATGATTCCCCTTTGAGTTGATGACCTGTTAGGTACGTGTTGTGGGACGAGGATATGTAATACGTTGACATCGGACGTGTCATGTCACTTTCTATAGGAATTTCCCTCTCGGACACGAAAGCAAAATTATCTTTGTCCATGAGGTACCTCGCGAAGCCTTCGAACGACAAGCAATTCTGGACGCGTAAGCTGGGATCTGGCTCATGCCTCTGAAAATGTAAATCAAATCTTTGAAAAAATTAATTACAAAAATTGAAAATTGAAGTTTTTTCAGTTTGATTAAGATTTTTCCAAAAAAAAAGAAACAAGTTCGAACGAACTACCACAAAATGTACTGAGTCACTATAGAATATCAGGAAATTGGGGGCATTAATCCTATAACCTATAACAGTACTATTTGGATAAAAAATCCATCAGAAAACAACTACTTTCCTGGCTGATACCACGACGAACGTTGAGTTACATCAACTGAATTTCCTACAAGGCTATCTCAGCAATTGCTAGTTGGATGGAAATGTTAATTGAAACATTTGGAACACCTAATAGATTGATTTCTGGTTTCTTGCCCTCATCAGTAGAGACCTACTCTAGTCTCTGCAGATAATAACTAATGTCTGCAACAAATGGTCCAATTACCTCCCCATGTCAAGGCAAAAGCTGAGACACCGCCCGCAGATCGGTGTTAACTAAACCACGAGCGCCTCCTCAACATCAGCCCAACTAACAATACCCACTTTTGTTCGCAAAGAACAAAATAACAGATGAAGGAATCTATTATTTAATAATGAGCTTATCAAGTTAGAAACAAGATGTCCAGCCATACCAGCATGCTCACTGCATTGTATAGGATTATTCCTATACAATAGGAATATTTGGATCAAAAATCCATCAGAAAACAACTACTTTCCTGGCTGATACAGCTTTGTAGGAACTTTGCGCAGAAATTCATTGGATGTAATTCAACGTTCGTCGTGGTATCAGCCAGAAAAGTAGTATTTTTCTGACGGATTTTTTACGCAAAAATTCCTATTGTATAGGATTATTGCAATTAAATTTACCGTTTGCCGAGCTGTGCAAATGAGCACTCCTCGTATTGCTCTTATTTTTATTGCCGTTCCAATTGAGATTAGAGATACTATAGGAACTGAAACAAGTAAGCTCTTCCTGCAGAGATATTTCAGACTGGGATAGACACCTTCCAGTATGTCTGATGGCATACAAAGCAGCTGTCTATGGATCGACGAAGTTTACTCTGGCCAGCATTATCATTGAAAGGAAACTTCGATTGGCCTGTGAATCAATGACCGTACGGGGCGAAGAAAATGACGGCCGACGTAGTCTACAGATTCCAACACAGCATTAGGACTAAGTCGTCCGTTTGGAAAAGTCCTATCATGGCGAAGCGAAGACTTTTGATCGGAACGATAAAAATTAGAGAGGAGGCAATGTTACGAAATACCTTACGCCACTACAAAGCGAACGGTTGCCTCGCGAAAAATTCACTTCCGAGAATTCAGTTAATATGAACAAGCAAGCAACGGCTAGAAGCGTGGAACACCGACAGACCTTCTAGATTGTTGTCAATGCGCTCACTGTATTATATAAGGAAAGCGATTTGAGCAGACGGACAAGTTGAACTTGAAGCTGAAATTCATAGAAGTTGAAGTAGTAGTTTATGAACTATAATTAGGATCCAGTGAAGTAGGCAGATTTTTTGAACAGTATATTTGAGATGCATTATTAGTTTATCGGAAATTATTGTTATTTTGGAACTGTGAGAAATTCTTATAGTACTTGCTTATAAATTTCGAATGCTAATTAGTGTTTCTAACGAATAATCAAACTGGCGACTTTTGTTTATGACTGTTATCACATGATGTAAAAAAAAGAATATTGTGGAAGAACTTTTGTCATCCAGGGTTTACTTATAATTGTGACTCCGGAGGCAATGTTGTCTTAAAACATGTTCACTTATATAAAAACCGCACGCATACCTATCTTTCCCCCTTATTTTATTATAATTGCCAAACTGCATAACTTACGTATATTAGGGCTTTCACTTGATCTTCTGTCCACACTTCCATCTGCCTAGTTTCCAAAAATTTCGTAAACGTAGACATTGTAATGACTTGTGAGTTATTGGTGTCAATCCCTGCACAATTCGTGAAAATACTTGCAGCGGCGATGGCATCGAATATCTTCTTTTGAGAATTTGTCACAACGCCTTCTAGTTCTGCTCTACTATTCCTAGTTAATAATCCTGAAAGTGAAATAATTTCAAATGCAATTGATATTCATCTTAATTTCAGTCCGAATATCTTGTTCTAAAATTGCTATATTGGAAATAGAAAAAGAACTTTTGAAAAATATCTTGTGGATTGTATGTAACTCTAGAAATAAAACGTAACCCAGTGAATATGCCAAAGAATATTTTTATTATTTTTATTGAAATACATTTTTTCCAGTCCAGTGCTCTTCTGGAGCTCCGACACATTCAGATTCATTATTACCCTAATACCACATTTCAAACTATAGGGTATTTGGTCCGGGAATCATGTGCTCTGAGCAGACGCAATGAACTGAGGATGACAACCATCTGAATTCTTTAGGATATGATTTCTGCTGGTTTGCGATATGTCGGGATGCTTTTCATATTAGAGACTAGCGAATGCATCTCATCGCCAAATGGCACTATCAGAACAACCATTTTTACAGATTTATCTGGGCAGAGCCTAAGGAGTTCGATGAGTGAATCTTGATATTTCGTTTTTCCTCCTCTTTTCGGACGATGTCCGTTTCGCCGGGAGACGAAAACTCTATGACGAACATCATCTTACTTTGATGGCCGAGTACTATATTATAAGGTTTATTGGCTTGTATGTGCCTAAGAGTGGTGAACGAGTATTTCCAATGAATTCGGCACTTTTCGTTCTCCACAACGGACTCAATATCCCCCGGAGCATAAGGCAACACTGGTGTCTCGTCTATAGCGTACGAGAATCGTAGGTAGTAATATATCACTTGTGGTGCAGCGTTATGCCTGTGGATGAAGGCTGAGACCGCATATGCTGGACATGCTGACAGCAAATGCATCAGGCTCCCTGTGGCATTCTCTGCATCTAATATCAGGGACATCTTTACTCATCACGAGGCTACGGTAGACCAAAGTGTTAGAGACACCATCATGGCAGACCATTATTAACACCTCGGTCCCAGACTTCACCCTACTTTACCTCAGAAAGGCGTAGGTCAAATTTTCGAATAAGCCGAGGTCTTCGAAGTTCTTGAAGAATACCCCATAGATAGGTGTATCCTGCTTGTGCAGCTTAACGGGTTCCCATTCCATATCAGAGGTCACGCCATTTGGTGTGAAGAGAAACGATCCAATCCCTGCATTTCCATGGTCACCCCAGACGCCGCAGATTTTAGGGGCGCCAGCAGATCCTAGGAAAAAGCCAAAACTTGGCAGCGCTGGAAACGAAATCGGAGGATCCAATTACTACAGGCGCCGAATAATTTTTAGCCTCAGGCGTCTGTAACCCTTAAAACGCCCCTGGAACCATGCGGATAAGAGGATTCAAACTTCTGATGACTTCACAGGTTTCGGCCAGAACCAATCTGTTGGGAAGACACTCCAAACTCAAAAGTCTCCGGCCTTCCTATCAGGGAAGATATAACCTAGAAACGGACGATGGGTGCATACCATCTTGCGAGTCTTTACGTCGAGTTGTCATAGCTTCTTTTGTGTCCACTTCATTACTTCGAAGGAATAGAATAAGATCGGAACGACAAACATATTTGTAGCAGCAACTTTTGTTCTTATCCGACAGTTCTGATGACCAACTGTTTCGGTGTTTATGCTGATACAGCGGAGAGAGTTTTTAACTTGGGAGTGGCATTATTCCACCCTTAGGTAAGTATATGTCGCTCCAGCATCAAGATGATCTAGGATGCTTTCGTCTACGAGCTGGACGTCTCCTCCGTAATTTTGTCATTGTCTTTTTGAGTCAGTCCCAAACTCCATTCCGATAGCCCGCGTGTACTCTTCCACCATCTCCAAACACCGATGAATGTTTTTTACTTTTAAGGTAATTTATGCGAAATAGATGGGTGATCTTATGCCTCCATTTGCTGGGGGTGCCGCAGTTGTACCCACGCGCAACGGACAATGGCAATAGTGAGATACAGAAGAGAAGTTTGCTGAGAGAATCTCCCTCGAACCCACCTCTCTTAAAGATAAACTGATCTATTTGGACTCTAGCTTGAAGTGATGTTATTGTTAAGCCAGAGAGACATCAGTTGTTTGATGCATCTCACTTTTTGATCGAGTACCGCAAGGCATCGGAGAAAATTCAAGATGAGCTCATGCGATTTTTTATCAGATGCCTTGCGGTAATCGATCCAGGTCATCGAAAGGATACTGATACAATTTGCGAGTAAACATCTTATAACATGTGTTCAGAAATATTATCGGCCTGTAGTTTGTTGGTTATTATTATATCATTATAAATTATTTAAAACTGATTCAGAAACCTCTACTAGTGAGGATAGAACGAGGATAGGCTCTTTTTTAATTTTTCTATTTCAAATATTCGAAATGTGTAAAGATATCAGATAATTCAGATTCTAGTAGGAAATATTCATTAATTACTTGGACTCATTTCCAACTGAATAACTGTAAGTGAATGAACTCATTTGGTACTCACCGAATCTTTGTGGTTTCTTTGGTAGTTCGCCTTTGGATTTGACACCGTTAATCTTAGATGTAGTCACAGCCATACTTCTATAAGATATTGCTAATTGTTCGAAAAGGTCTCTCAGGTCCCTCCGAATTAATAAACTAGAAAAGTAGTAGTATTAAATGGAAAAGTTTCATTGGTTCGTTGCAAATTTTACCTAAAGGAACGAAATAGCGTTACGAAATCTATGAAATCTAGTTGAGTATCATATAAAATTGAGCCAACCCTTGGATGCCTACCATGCCACAGGTGCTCTGTTGAACCATGTCTATCCCTAAACAGAAAAAGGAGTAGTTGTATATATGGGGTAGATGATAAGATTCATAGAAATATTAACAATAATTTTAATTAATCCAAATACATGGTGTTTTATAATTGAATGCTGATCTTTGAGGGCGATAATCCTTAGGTGATTGAAAAAAAAATCTTCATATAAACGTAACCGGTATATTTCTGAGATACAGTGTGTTGAAATTCAACAAAAATAATAATAATACGCCACTGTGTTTTTTTTCAGATAAATACCATAATTATAATCGTCCTCTATCTTGATTTCTAGACTTTTTTTCGTGTGGAGGAAAGTTTTTGATTTAAAAAACAAAATGCACTTTATTAACTATAACAAAAAATCGCATGGGTACAAGCATTTTATTTTTTACATCGGAAACAAAAATAATATTCATTGGGAAAAACGGTGCCGTATCATTAGTTTGATAAAAAATATGTTAACGGGGACGCCACTGATAAAAAGTAAGAAAACCTTCATCATGGAAAAACTATATTTTTATGCGTACTGTAATGTACTAAAATTAAAAAAAAGTCAAGGCGGTTTTAGAGATATTCGGGAAGAACTGATTTTTTTGTTGGAATTTCATCATGCTGTATCTCAAAAATAAAGAGGTTGTGGACTTATATTAATAAAAATAATCTTTCTTAAAATCATTCAAGGATTATCGCCCTTCAGGGTCAGTATACATATTATTAATTTCTTCTCTATTGGAATTTTTATCATTTGGCAGACGATCTGCCGACTTATCACTTTTTCAATTGAGTAATTTTCTGAATAATAGTAAGTATCAACAGGAAACTCACTCCGTTATTTCGCGTTAGTAGAGTATCTAGGAGAGTTCAGCTTCATCTTTGATGGATATTCATATGGGAAAACGCCAAGGATTAAATTACTCATTTTTGTCCCACTCTCTGTGTCGTCACTCGGCATACTTCACAAACCCCCGCTAGTTCTTGACGGCTTGGCCTATTGTCGATTATAAAGATTTTTTACATAACGGTGGGATTTGAGCTTATTGATTCTAGCTTAGCTTTTACGGTGGTATTTTCTTACGCTGGACAACCTATTGGTTGTCGAGTATCCAGTATCATTGCATTGCCATGGACAATGTGGAGAATCTTACTCAAACATTTTATAGCATTCAAGAGCTAGGTTTGTGTGTTAATCGCGAGCGAAAAACTAATTCACGCATTTTCGACTCGCAAGTTAGGTTAGCTTGCTCGGGTTAGGTTTTGAGTCAATCGCGAGCAAAAAACAAATTCACGCATTTTCGACTCGCAAGATAGATTAACTTGCTCAGGTTAGGTTTGTGTGTTAATCGCGAGCAGAAATACAAATTCCCGAATTTTCAACTCAGTTTGTATTCTTCTTGTCTTTTATTTACACATCCCGCCATTACAGTGACCAATCACGCCTCCATATTAATAGTCAGGTTAGGTTAAAACCATCCGACCGGTTGTCTAGCGTCAAGACTAAACAACCTATCAGTAGGTTGCCCAGTCACTCCCATTTTCTCATCGTGGCCTGCAAAGAAATTTGCTTAAAAGGTGAGCATTTAAATGTTCCTAGTACCGTCTAACACCTAAGAGATTGCTGAATTGATGCCGTGTGGGTGAAGCGCTTGCTTATCAATCTAAGGCACGTGAGTTCGAAACCGGTCTCGTGCATGTCATCACACGTTAAATGGTGAGGGCTACGTCTACTCTAGCTTGTATAAGTCTCTCGAAAACTTCTGAGGGTTGCTCGTAAGGATGCAGTTGGTTGACGAAAATAACAATTTTTAACAATATAAGTATGGCATTCCTAGCCATCTATGTTCTGAAATTCGACGAATAGAACAAACACCAAACCAACTTGTTCATGCCACAAAATATTGTTTTACAAACAATATTGTAGATCGTTTACAATTCTTGAGGGTTACAGATACCTTATAATAAACGAAATCAGTTCGTCTCATTCTGGTACTATCATCACGAAACTACGCTTGTATCGGGATTGCTTCGTCTCCTATTGATGTTTATAGTCGACAATCTTCCCAAATATCTGTGTCGTTTCAATACGACAAAAGGCAAACCCAAAGTGAAAAACGAATCGAACTGGTATGGAACAATTCAATATAAAAGTGACTTCACGCTAGAATTCAGTTGTTTTCGATTTAATGACCTACTAGTCGACACATTATTCGTCGTTCTTGGAATTATAGGTCGTTATAATAGTGTCAGTCGGCTTTGATGACAGATGACATTGACAATTTGATAATAATTGGTTTGTGGTAAAGACACCACATAATACACATATATTATATAATCATTGAGAATTATCAATGTTCATATATACCAACGTTTCAATGAGTAAAATATCAAACAAATTGTACTAGACATATGAAAGCGATTCGGTAGTACTAGAAGTTACTATTGTATTCAATTTAGCATAATAATTGTACTGCTTCATCAGCCTTATTCTGAAGGGTTCTGGTTGCTATTCGGTATGGATTGAAATGTGTTTGAGTCGAAGCAATTGAGACTCCTACCTGTCAAATTTTGGCTGAGAACAGTTATACGCGAGCTGTCCAAGACTGTGATGCCTGTATACGTCATGCTGGTGTTCGGCAAACGTTGTCGGAGTGGATTGCCGATGTTGCGTAGGATTTCTCCAATAACTGCTTTCCATGCACATCGTTGTTGGTTCTACGAATTGGGAACGCAAGCTTCGATCCTTGAAATAAAATAATAAGTCACTTGATCTTTTTTAGAAATGCAGCTGAGATAACTGAGTGTTTCTTAATGCTAATATTTCAATCTAGAGGTTGCAGGTTCGATCCCTGCTCGAGGATACTTTTTTTCTTGGAATTTTATTTGTCTGAACGCCGCGATTCATTTATATAGATATTAAAAATGCGTTAAAAAAATTGTAACTGAAGTGTTCAACGGGACCAGATTATATTCCAGAATATACATTTTAAGCTTAAAGGTAATTTTTTCAATAATTTTACAAATCATGTATATGTTTTTTTTATGAGCTTGGTATATACAGACTTCGCCAAAACTTTTGAGAGAGTCGATCGAGAATTATTTGTTGAAAAAACTAACTGAATAAGTGATCCATTACAGAAATTGTTTCTAACATATTTACGGAATAAACGGTAATACGTCAGTTTCAAGGGAATTAAGTCCACTGTGTTAGCAAAACATGTATTCATGAAGGGTAGTTACACCACTGCATACAGGCTACTCAGTGTCCCAATTATAAAAAAAAATATATATATATATTAGGCAGTTAATCAATGAACAATAGTTATTCTCTCGACTCCTTTGATATTATACGAACAGAAAATTTCAATTTACGAAATTATCAAGCAAAAATCCACTCTTGATTATAAAAAACGTTTCTGAATTTTTATTTCATTCTTGGTTTACATAATCAACTCACTTACCTTGAACGTTTGGTTGCTCAACAACTGCTTCTTTTTTATTTTCATAGACACTTCCCGCCTTAGCGCACCTGACGATTCACCAGTTGGTCCACCGGAACTCGTCACACCAGCTAGAGACCAATCTCTGCCTCCAAAGGACTGTAATCCAAGTGAAATTGCTTCAGTTTGATTACCAAGTTTTCACTTTAGTTTAGTTGAGTTAAATATCAAAGGTTCTGGGTTCTAAGAGGTTTCTGCTCAACATATCTTTTTTTAATAATGAAAAATGGATTATACAGGGTGACCCAGAGTTAAACTGCCAAAATAAGATTTTTTCTTTATATGAGCATGTGTCAAAGTTTTTAGAATAATCAGTTTTCCATTCATTACCAAAAAACCTTTTGGCTGATTTTAATAAAACTTGTCATGTTTATTTGCGGTAATAAATTTTTTATTTTAATACACTTGTAATAAAAAAAAAATCTAAAAACTTTGACATCCTCTATCTTAAAAACGAAGCAAGTTGGGACACATGCTTATACGAATAAAAAATCGTATATTCACACAAAAAACCGATACTGAACGCATGGCGGTTTTACCCATAGTCACCCTGTATAATTCAATCTTCTGAAAAAACCCCTATACGATAGTAATCCAGTACGATTGGGTTTTGAGACGAGAATCGATTGTAGCACCACCAAACTTGGTATGCTAGTTGTTGGAACCATGATAAACACGAAAAAAATTGTTTACCGAAATTCCAGGGGTGGAACATATTTTTTTTCGTTTAAAAATAATTAAATAGATTTTTGCTGTAATCTTGGATAGTATATTATTTATCGAAAAAACAACTCAACAAGGTGAAAGATAATTCAATCCTCCACAAAAATGATTCCAATAATTTTTTATAAAATGCGCGTTTTCTCAGAAAATGTGATTAACGCCGACATCAAATTTCAGGTTCACGCTTACCGCCGCTGAAAGTTCTGGCGGAGCCGATTATTTCATTGGTCATAACTCTGGTAAGAATGATCGGAGAAGGAAAAGGAAAAGTTCATATCGTTTCTGAAGACTCTTACCTTCTCATGCATACATAATATGTGAGTATTTGAGTACATAAAATGTTATATTTGCATGAGGAAGTAGAAGTCTTCAGGAACGATATGCACTTTTTCTTTTCCTTCTACTATAATTTTTAGCAAAGTTATGACAAATCTAATTTTCGGCCCTGCCTGAACTTGCAGTTGCGGGTTAGCGCGAGTATGAAATGTGACGTCGGCGTTAAACCACGTTTTCTGAGAAAACGAGCGTAATTCATAAGGTATTACTGAAAATCATTCTCGTGGAGAATTGAATTATCTCTCAACCTATAGAAATCGTTTTTTGATATATCTTATATTTTCTGAAATAACAACAAAAAAATTATATTTTTTAAATTAAATTTTTTTAAGGTTCCACCCCTGATTTATTTTTTCGTAAACAATTTTTTTTCTAATAATACATCATGTCGAGATGTCATGTGCCGAGTTTCAGAGTGCTAAAATCTTTCTGCTCGAGTTTGTCTGTCGTTACTGGATTACTAGCCTTCGCTGTTGACTGGCAAGTACCATGAAACCGGTAATGAAAGTTGTTATTTTATGAAATCGATTAGTTTTTATTTCATACAGGAATTATGTTAGTGTGGCATTCAGTTTTACCAGGTGGCTTTCTGACAATGCTTTAAAAACTTATAATTGATCCATTAAGAAGACGAAATCAGTTCTACAAGCTTTCAATAGAAAATATTAATATAAAATTTGAGGCAAAATTTCTGTTCCTTACATTAAATTTCACTGAAAACTCTCCTCCTGAGCGTACCGTTTTCTAAATAATTTCAAATATTAACTAACTGAATTGATACTCACCCTGATTGCATCCGCAGCCAAAGGACCACAGCAGTAGCCATCTTCGTGGTACAACTGCATATACTGTTCTCTTAACCATAATATTCTTCTATCACAGAGTGCTTGTTGTCTTGATAGTCCGCGAATTAACCAACTTAATCCGTTGAACCATACTCTGGAATCAGTTTTCGAACTCAAATTTTTTTTTCGCTATCTCTTGAATTTGTTCGAATCATATTTGACAGACAGATTTCAGTCGATGTGTGAATGACACATTTTCTGGCACCAAAAACAATTTACATGGTGTTCCTCAAGGCTCTGAGTTGGGACAAACGATATTTGGTTTATTACTTAGGGAAAATCTTGATGAGTACTTATTCTGGATAACTCATAATAACGAGTTTAGTAAGAAAATCTATAAAAGACTTTTCGCTCTCAGACAACTTAACAAAATAATTTTGTAGGGTGAAACCTCTCATTCCAATAAAATATTCAGGTAACAGAAAAAAAGCTCTGAGAATGATGATGAATGCTGAGCTGTATCACTTAATCCATTTTCAAGTTTTATGAACGCTGAGTACGGAGACCACCGTTCCCAGCGTCCTGCGTCCTGCGGACTCGTAATTTTTTCCGGGGCAGTTTTTTTCGTTGAATTGTCAGACAACAAAATTCTCATTACTACATATCAAGTTTACTTCGACAAAAAAAAGCTCTCGTGTAATTTTAAGTGACAATTTCCTGATGTGAATGGCAATATACACTGAATAAATACTGGATAATCTTACCTACATACTACTGGTGGACAAATTATATACAAAAGTCTGTTGTCGCTTAAGCCATACCCATAAAGAATAGTTAGGGCACATTCATTTCCAGGTTCATGAATGAGGCCATACCGCCTTGCCATGTTCGCTAATTCGAACTCCTTTTCGGCATCTCTACCTCCTAGGTGAACCTCTTTGATAGCCATGAGGTCAAGAAACCTGAAACAAAAAATCATTATTATTGCATTGTACACGAAAAGGCGTACCGATTCCAAGGTGAACAATATAATGATATTTCTCGAATAAACTTTGTATACTATTCAAATTACCTTGAAAATATTTTCTTTTTATTTGAGAATGTAATGTTTTTAAAAATCTGCTATATACGGATAGATCCGCAACACTGTGGTCGTGCTTAAAATCCTCGTTACTGAAAGAACGATATCACTTGTTTCAGATATTCAGAAGCAATTATGCACATCAAGGATGGAAATCAAAATACAATGCAATCCTTTATGTGTATAATTGCTCCTGAAGAGCGTGCTTTCCAATTTTTTCCAATCTCCCTGAAGCGAAATAGATTTTCGTCGACAAAAATGTATTGGGGATTAACTGAATGCGAGAGAAGCGAAATGAAACGAACGATTTCTGTGAGTGATATTTTTGAATAATATTCTCCATATCTAATTTATTTAATGAATTTTCAATGAAAAGGCTGGAGTTTTCATTTCCGAGTAATAGGTTGTCAACTGCGGCGCCACTGGAAATAAAATTCGAAATATAATTTCATAAAAAGAAGCTCCTTGTTACTAATAACAAACACTCGAAGTTTAAACAAAATCGGCGAAAATAATTTATAATAATTCATGAAAAACCGATTTTTTATTCTTCTGACACCCTGTTACTCTGAAACGAAGCATGATAGGACACAAGTTTATATTAACATTTTTTTCATAAAATGTGACAAGGAATCACCACCCGAAATCAATGACATCATTTAAGATACACCCTGTATATCCATCGACATATCTAGATTTCATATTGAAGTCGACACAATAGTTGGGATGCCTTTCTTGGAACCTACTAAAACTGTTTTAAGAAACATCAAATAGCATAGAAAGTCAAAACTTAGTATTCTCTTACGTTTTCTGATTTTCTGACAAAATATGCAGTTGCGTAAGTTGTACCGTTCTGAAGAATATAGTACAAATCAAATAACTTGTTGCTTCAATTATGATATGGAAATAGAAATAAACCAGTTTAAAAACTTATTTGGTTCTTTTTGTATGCACCAATCTCCCAACTCACAGTTTATTTGGGGGGGAGTAGTCCCTCCACCACTCCATAGGCCCGTCCATGACTGTAGTAGGTACCTATATAAGTTTTAGTAATTTTTGTAATACCTATAACTATATCTAAGTGTGGGTAATTTATAACGAATAAATGTATACCGAATCAGTACCTACAAGCTATAATATTAAAACACACATTCCATGTATACATAATTATTCGAGACACTAAGCCTAATATTACGATAACAAATATCCCGCAACCTCAGTTATGACAAATTTTGCGTTTCCCCAGACCGAGCAAAGAGAAAATCCTTGTATACCCAAGTGTACGAGTAATCCACACGGCCGTGCAAACAAAATCCTACGCGAATTTCTAACCCTAATTTATTCTTCAGAACAGAACAAACCGTATTGAGCGTTCTTGAATTTGTAAATATTCATTTTGCCAATGGATTTGTCCGAGAAGTTGAAGCAAATCGTGGATAACGAAAAAGAGGCGGAGATTAGATCGCAGAACATCAACAAAATGACGGAAAAAAAGTATGAGCTGCTGAAGAAGTTGAAAGACACCAACACGTTGTTGGATACGAAGAAGGGGAATCTGGCAGATATACGAAAGGAAGTCGTTCAACTTGGGTGTGTGTTGTCGGTTGTGAAAGCTAAAGAGAAATGTGTGAAAGAGTCTGTAGAAGAGTTGGTGCTGCAGGTAGTTACAGCGGAAAAAGAAACGGAAGCTGCGCAGGTGAGTTTTCTTATAGTTTTGGGACATATTTTCGTGAATAGTTACCTAAATTAGTAAACAGAAAACCAGATTTGTTACCATTATTTATATTCAGTAAATACATTGTTTTCAATTACCTACAGATTATCTTGAAATTGAAAAAGAAAATTATATATATATATATTATAATATCCAAATCCTCATTTGGAGGGTTGGATATTGGTTTTTTATGATTTGAAATATGCATCCGAAAAAGTTTAATGCAAAAGTTGTACCTAGATAATTAAAAAATCTAATATTTTTTTTATTATCATTATTTTTCAAAATAACATCAAAATTACCGAGAAAAACCCTAGAATCCGTTTTTTTGTTTTACATTTTTTTTTCATCATGAAACTTGGTGGAAACATTCTTTTTACAAGCTTTTATTTAACTTGCCCTGTTAATATTTATTAGACTACAAGCCCAGGCCAATTTTGGAGGGGTTATTTGACTAAGCATACATGAACTATAAATAATGTATACGTCACCTTTTAAAAGTTTAAAAACTTATAGAGACCACCAAAAAAACAATCAAATTATTTTAAACAAAATACGGTTTCAAAAAGTTTGCACCAAATGGGAAACTTTTTATTATGCATTTGTCAGTAAATTTCATTTTTCATAAAAGTTGGTGCATTGCAGAAAACTTGTATTTGAGATATCAAAATTCTGAATTTCCAAACGGTGTACAGGGGAAAACAAAAAATGGGAAATTTATTCTCGATCTTATCCAATGAGTTTATTTGTATCATTTGTATTATAATATGGACGTCTGTTGAAAATTGTTTGATTTTACTAGTTTTTTTGGTGCAAATTTTATATTCTAGTCTGTATATAAGTCTATTAATATGATTTTATGGAAGGAAATTATTGAATAAATTAATAAATTATTGGTAACCGATTTAATAATACAAATCTGCAACTTTACGATCACTTTAATCATAAAAAATGTGATGTTTTAATTTTTTCCGAGTAGGTGGCTATGATTTTGAACTTTTCGATAATGTTGAAAATAAGGGTAGTTTACATTTGATCAAATTTCATATTTTTTGTTCTCCCCTGTGTACCGTTTGGAAATTTAAAATTCTGACAACCTTTATATGACAAATAGATGATAAACAAGTTTTCCATATGGTGCAAAATTTTTGAAACTAACTGTATATCAAATAAAATTCATATTTTTGGATTTTTAGTTTTCTTACTGGAAGCAAGTGAATGATTTTATAACAAACGCCACTCAGTACTTGAAGAAACACCCGTGTGATTCGAAAAAAGGGAAAAGTAATAATGAACCGGGGAAAAGTGAGAGAGAGCTGAAACTACATCATCTGAAACTAGAGGGCAATTTAGAAGCTTTGCGTTCTTTTGAAAAGTATCAAAATCGAAAAATTGAAGAGCTGAAATTATTGAAAGAAATGTTAGAGATATGAGCGTGTTGAAAATTTCAAGTTTTTTGTTATTCTAGACAAAATAGTTTGCTTTGTAAACAAAAGTTGAATTAAATGAATTGAAACATGATTTATTTTCAGAGTTCTTAGGGAAGCTAAAATAAAAAAATTAAATTAAATATTTGTGAGGTTATACTAATATACGTTCTCAGGTGCATCGGTATCTATGGATAGCCACATGCATTTTAAAAAAGCAAGTGTGATGTGGGTTGCCTAGATGCTAATACTGGTGTCTAATGGTTGCTTGGAATGCTTACCAATGCCGGGAGTGGTGCAGTAGGTTTTTCAGATTTTCCTACAGCTAAAAAGTTTACACTGGGTTTGGGTACACTATAATAGTATTTACGAGGGAGTATCATAATCTTGTTCATGATTTCAATCTATCACGAATCATATATTTTTCCTAATGTTCTGAAGAAAACGAAATTGACATGAACCGTACAGTATAATGGGATACCTTCATAAACTACAAGAGCCATTTGTGATAAACAGAATCGTCCTGGTCTGGATCCACCAACTTATTTGAACTCCCAAGAGTTAATCTATCTTCGTCCGCAGATCCTACATTCATTATTTCTTCGTATTGTATTTTTTTCTATGATAATTTTGAATAAAAATTTGAAATTATGTCATATTGAAGTATAAGACCAATAGACTACAAGCCCGCATAATAATTTTGAAGATATTTTCTCCTTTAACAGCATCGTTCTGTACATGTTTCATGCTGGGTCAAATGACTCCCCCCCCAAATTGTTATGCGGGCTTGTAGTCTACAAAGAATCAGAAGATGATTTTCAAGTGGCTCAAAAATAAAATGGACGTCTCTTTCCCAAGTCCCGTTTTCATATTTCCTGAATTGTAATCTACAGGTAATTAATCCGAAATAAAGTATTGAATTTCCTATTTCATTTCGACTTGTCGCAAAAATACGATATTCAACTCACATTTATTTCAATAACTATTGATAATCATTCATAATGATGTTCGCCTACGGCGCATGTCATTATTCACACTCGTCAAAGGAGCTGATCTGATTAAATACATATTTTTATTTTTTGGTAAGTGGTACTTGAATGTTGAGAGATGACTGTTCAGTGCAAAAAATAATTTACTAATATTGAAAGCCGAAACTGTAGAAGATGTTCAGTGCATGTTATTCGGGAATACCGGTTATGTCAAACGTTAGAAATTTTAGGTTTTTCAATTGGTTTTGTACATTTGTTTCCAATGTTCCTAATCCAGGAACATGAAACGTTGTGAAGTTCTAATTAATAAATGTTCTTTGCATGATATACTAATGAATACAAGGGAAAATTACCAAATTGGTAGCTACTGGATTAATCAAAATATAGTTTTTTAGGTAGGTACCGAAATTGTTTTTACCTGATGAACTTTCATCTAAAACTCACCAATCAGAATATTTTTTTTTTACGAACTCAATTCAAGAAACACCTAATACCAAAAAATTTTGTGTTTCATTAATTTTTATTTATATACCACTAAACCGTAACAAAGAAGAATGGGAAAACACCGATAATTTGATTTTCCATCAATCAAGTACAGTCTTTCTGCTAGAATAGGTAACCAATCGGCTATCTTGAATTCAAAACGAATCCTTTTCGGAGTACAAGGACTCGTCCTTGATATCCCCGTTCCAGTAAATTCAATCAAACGAGCACTATATATCGTCACAAACAGTAATTATGTCTGGTCGAAGTATGAAAGGAGACGAAGATAATTCAACATTTCAATACACCTGCTATTTTGTAACGGCATTAATTTTCGTATATTGCAGCGACAGCTTTCAATTTACTGTTCAAGTGGAGCCTGCATTACAAGAATACATTCATCCCGAATATTATGTTCATTGTCCTTGGTAGATATGATATTAACGAGTTGAACTCAAAGCTTTGGTTGAGGCTTCAGCTGTTTCTGTCAGTTTCGCTATGGCATGTGATACTTGTGAATTGTGTAATAATTCTCAGTGGTGTGCAGTGTGGAATGATTCGATTCAAAAGTCATTTGGATGTGCATGAAACGTACACAAAAGCTTGTATAAACCGTTTGATGCTTTTATTTTGCCAAAGATGAGACTAGAGGTCGAAAGCCATTTGAAGCAGAAATACTAACTGAGGCGTGACTGTTGCTGGCAGACCTTTGAAAAGATGATTGGATATATATTATAGCACGATATGAGAGGAGAGAAGATGTTTTTTATTTGTTCTTTCTGTTTACGCTCAAGGTTGTTCAAGATAGGTTATCGTCACCCGATTGTGATAAAAAAAGAGATTTTCAAGTTATCAACATGATAAAGTATACAGGGTGATTCTCATCTTATACGCATAAACCTAGAAATTTACCGACGTTTGTAACAAGAGGGGGAAAGAAGTAGTAAATATTACGGTAAGTAC
Organism: Chrysolina haemoptera; assembly: GCA_958298965.1. NCBI lineage: Eukaryota > Metazoa > Arthropoda > Insecta > Coleoptera > Chrysomelidae > Chrysolina > Chrysolina haemoptera. Next base: position 26,492,957 of record OY282591.1, on the reverse strand, counting down.
ACCGTGCCTGAAAGATCTAGTGATGAACTGGAGAATATTCAGTGAATCGTCCATGTCTGATAACAGAATAATCACGTTCAGATTAGAGACATACACTAGAAAAACAGATTGGGATGGGGACCACCTAGAACTGAAATATGTTAGATGCTTATGAACGTGAACTATTCTTATCAACGAAGAAAAAACTGTAGGGACGCACCTTGGTGGAAATAGTAATCTGGCGAAAGTAAACACGAAAACTCATAAATAGGACAAAGTGCAGATACACCTACTGAACTAATGAAACCTAAACAAAATAGATTACCTACGTAAATTCTGTACGAATTCTATGAAGATATTACTCTACAGCCGCTACGGCGAAACTACACAAAATCATGGCAAAAAACAGTCGATAAATTCGAAGAAGCTGGACTAGTTACACGGAAAGTGAAACAGAAAGAACACAGCTCTTAGTGGACACTCACTTCCCTGAAAACGAACATATTTCTAAAGTAAATGAAGCGAAGTTTTGTATAAAAGTGTATAAATTCTCTTTATTGCAAAGCGCTTTCGACTTTCGTCATCTTCAGTGCTTCATGTCAGGTAACAGGAAGTTTCAAATATGTAAAAAACATTGTTACCTGACATGAAGCACTGAAGATGACGAAAGTCGAAAGCGCTTTGCAATAAAGAGAATTTATACACTTTTATACAAAACTTCGCTTCATTTATTCAAACAAGTGTATTGAGCTTCACGCATTTATTTATTATATTTCTAAAGGACTTACACCAGAAAACCACAGGAATGGCCAGACACATTTGCAATAGTAGACGGATAAGATGTATGTGTGCCATGAACACCTTGCATAGTACAGCTCCCAGAGTAAAAAACTACTAAAACTGCAAATAAAATTGAAAGTCCATAGAATTTGGTATAGGGTTAGTTTATTAATAGACGAACAGGTATCCAATGAGTTCCGAAGTACTGAAAATCGAAATAAAATCCGGTTCAAAACATTTTCCGACACTTTTTTGGCGGTGACTTGGAAACAACTTGAAAATTATCAAAATACCAAAAATGAAGCTAGTGAAATTGGGAACAAAAAAACACCTACAAATTTTTTCCGGAAAACCTTACGTTTCATTATCTACTGGAAAACTATAACCAGAAGACATCCAATGAATGCACCAGAAAAAGTAAAAGTAAGACTTAGAAAAGTAAAACTGACTAATGCGCTCTATTTAATATCATTGCGATAGAAAACTGTTTTCTGATAACGTAATTGCAAGTTGGGACAGCGGATTATGGATGAGGATGAACAATATGTTATTGATTAGTAAAATATCCAATGAAAGCATTTCCTGTCGGCTGAAATAAACAGGTAGTGCATTTTATGATTGGATGAACAACGGAGGGTTAACGTAGGTTAACGTCATTTATTCAGTGGTTTATAAATAAACAATTCTTGATGCCCTCTGGTGAAAAAGTCGTCAGACTGCACGATGAAATGTGCTCAAAAAAAAAACGCAGGTAAAAAGTAAAACAGATTTCGTAAATTTTCTCCACATACACACAACGTTCCATTATAAATAAGTTAAGACATATTTCACACACTGCTTTTTTATGGACCAGACAAGAAAAAGTTTAAATTGTTATTGAGGCATGAAGAATATATGGCGACCATTGGAAAGCTTGGCAGCGCCACCAACGAAGAGTTCGACGAAGTTTTAGGAATTTTATTGATGCTAATGCAATTGAGCGATTATTCATTCTATTAAATTATTCCGTCTTGGACAACAGCGATGACAAAGGGAGCAACAACAACGATATAGATTAGTATTCATATTCATTGCATTCTGATTTTTCGTGGTTTGTCCGAATGCCTCAGCAAAATCCAAATTAATTGAAACTGGACCCGTACTCATTGAAAACAAGAGTAGAAGAATGCTCTCGGAGCAAAATCTCAAGATATTAAACGCCATTAATGATTATAAAAAACAACTGCTCTGTTAACTTACCCGTCATCTAAAGTGGTTCCCGTACTCTGCTCGCCTGTAGACTGTAGAGCTAGCTTGGTCAGCAGTCCTGGGGCCAAAGTGTCTTCAGGGTTGAATGATAGGTTGAAATCCGTCGAAAACGGATCCGATTCATTGGTGGTTCCAGCTTTGAGACCGCTCCAACTTGGTCGCACCCACGTAAGGGTTGTTGATGATCGATCTAGCCTCACGTACAATAAGAAGCCCTTGACACCCGTTAGTGGGGAGGGTCCTTCCATGCCTTCCCAGAGAATGCACGTGCTACCATGGTGGAGAATCTGAAAGTAATGTTTGAAATCAAAAGCCTTCGACTGCGTAAATCACAGGATACTGCTGCAAAAGCTGCACACCTACGGATTCAGAGGTGTAGCTTTGCTCTGGTTCAATTCGTATCTAACAGATCGCTTCCAAAGCGTCAGTATCGCTAGTGAGAGCTCAAAGCAGTTAGCTCTCAAACATGGAGTTCCTCAAGGCTCTGTACTGGGCCCCTTATTGTTTTTATTATATGTGAATGACTTAACACATGTCGACATTCACGGACAATTCACAGTATTTGCTGACGACACCACCATACTTTGGCATGGTATGGATAATACATTTTTAGAAAACATCATCACTGAGGACATGTGCAAAGTTAAAAAATGGTGTGACGCCAACTTATTATCTTTCAACACTAAGACAGGGTTAATGAACTTCAAGTCTGTTATTAACAATGTATCCCTCGAAAATGATTGTCTTAGCATCAAAACTAGGAATAACTTCTTGGGACTGAACATTGATGCCAGTTTAAAATTTGAAGGGCATATCTTAAATTTATCAAAGAAGCTAGCTTCTGGCTGCTACGCCGTACGAGTTACATCCATCGAATTAGGGTTATCTGCGGCAAGGTGTGCATACTTTTCACTTATCGAATCTCATCTGCGTTACGGTATTAGCTTTTGGGGAATGTGTGCAAACTATTTATTCGAAAGAGTTTTTATGCTCCAAAAGAGAGCAGTGAGATACATGTGCAAAGCCGGTTCGAGGGACTCATGTAGACCATTATTTTTGCTCCATAAAATACTGCCCCTGGCCTGCATTTTCATTTTGGAAACAGTATGCTTAGTCCATAAAAAATATAAAGATTTCGGACACGTAACGTCGATACATACTACCCGCAGCTCTTATAACATTAAGCTACCTATTCCCACATTAACTTTAACCAAGAACTCCATAATCTACGAAAACAAGAAGTTATTTAATCATTTGCCCTTGCACCTAAAAAAAAAATCGAAAACGAGCTAAAGTTTAGGAAATCGGTAAAAAAGTTTCTTACGGAGAATGCTTGTTACAGTGTCAACGAATTTTACCAGATGACCTAATTTTTTATAATCCTTGGAAAAACAACATGTTTTCAAACGGGTAATAGGCAGCTCACCCGCCATTACCAATGAATACGCGAATAGGTTTTTACTTATTTATATTTTCTTTTAATTTTGTGTTTATTATTTGTATTTTATATTAGTTGTATGTATTTTATATTTATTTATATATATTATATATGTTAGCATTAAGCCTATGTCCAGTAACTTTGACTGCTGTGTAAACTTGACCAGTATTTGTATTTGTGTGAGTAGTACTTAAGTTCTTCAACGCTTTGTCAATGAGAATTAATTTTTCTTCAGGCAATAAAGTACATTTTGATTGATTGATTGAAATATACCAATAAATCGCACAAGTCTTAGAGGGAATGGGTGATTGAAGACAAACAACACTGATGTAATTTTTATCTACACTCATTAGTTTTTCACTTCTCAATGAATGAACTGAACTATACGCAAAAGGTAAGAAGTTGGTTCACTAAAATAAGTTGACCTGGTAGCATTGAAGCATATTTTACAGTAAAATATTTGGTTTAAATGCTTTAACTGATAATGATGGGTTATTGAAAGTAGGAGGCCTATTGGCACATTCTGAATATTCATTCAACAAAATGCATCCACATTACTATCATGAAAAATCCACGTCACAAAATTTTAAAGGTGATATCTGACGGTTCACTCCGATGAATGCGATTACTAAAGTAAATATTCTTTTTGTTTTCATTCATCATGAATCTTCTTATATCATCTTCTGGCTTTTTTTTCATTTTCAATATTGGTCACAGTCTTCCCAGACTTAAGAATGGAACATTTATTTTATCACTAAAAAATTTTGCATTACGGAAAAGTAAGCCATCTAGTATTCTGATAATGGAAGGAATTTTGTTTCTGCCAGATTTGGGAATAACTTTAAATATCATTGAAAAGAATAACGATGGTTGGAGACTCGCTTTTCGACCATATCATCCGTGGAGCGTGAGTTCGAATCCCAGCCCGGTCACCGGTTAAGTAAATGGCATCACATTTCAAAAGATAGGAGCTACGTCTTCCCTATGTCGCATAAGTTTCTCGAAGACTTCTGAGGGTTGCCATAAAGGTGCAGATGGTTGACGGAAATAATAATTTTAACAGCAATTTGATAATTATCTATAATGTCTATACCCTACTTGTGCGATGAAGGGCACATTGAATTCAAAAAGTTCAATTCCTCACACATTCTCGTGCACAGACCCCATAACTTTGCTACTAGAAAATGAACTCATCTTGCCACCCAACAAGAGATTTTCACTCCAATATTTGCAAATGAAATAGCTCCAGGGAAGATAAAAGTGGAAAATGAATATGGCCAGTTTGAAAGAACGTGATTTAGTACTGATCAAAGATGATCATCAGCCTCCTACAGCATGGAGAAGCTGCCATTCGAACAAATCTGGCTGTATTCCTAAGTTGTTTGATAATTTTTTTGTATAATTTCAAAATTCTTAAGATTTTTTCATTACTTTCATGAATAGAAGAACCTTTCGATGTGGGGAGGGTGCATGTTCAGAAATCATAAGTTTTCACTTAGTTAGTCTCCAAGGAAAGGCAACTGTCAACAAACAACTTTGTGACTCCTACAATCAACATTCCTGTTAACCGCTGGTGTCAAAAGCTAGATGTTCATTTTTTCCACATAGTCCAGTAAACACAGACAAATTAAGCCAAAAGTCAAGGATGAATTGTAGCACTATGAAACTCAGCATATGACTTCTTGACATCATGTATCGTTAGAAAAAAAATTGTTTGCCAAAAATAAAGGGTGGAACTCAAATATTTTTTTATTAAAAAAATATAATTTTTTTTCTGCTGCCATTGTTGTTTCAGAATGTATAAGATGCATCAAGATTTTAACCAGGCAATTCTCCAAAATAAATATTCCTAGTAATTCCTTTCAAAATGTGCCCGTTTTTTTAGAAAACGTGATAGAATTCCGGTTTTACTGTACGCGCAATTTCACATGTTCAGCTAGGTTTGCCGAACTGCCAGGAAACGTTTTCTTACAATTTTTGCAGGTTATAAGATAGTATGACTTAAAACTTCTAGAAAAAAAGTAAATGCAAATGAGAAACAAGTAATAGTTTTGGTAACTTTTCACTACAATAAATAACGAAGAGTTTTTTCAGCATCACACACAGAAGTCTACAACTCATTTTCTAGATGGATCTGAGCGAATTGGTTGAATACCAGATTGTGCAAGAGGAATTCTTGAGGGTTTCATTATTTTAACGAATGAGTGTCATTTGCAATATGCTGAATTGAATTTTTTAATCAGATTTCAGCTTAATGGTTCTTATAAACGCTCTTGAGGAATTTTAATATTCCATTATTTCTTTCTTCAGCAGAGCAAGCATTTATTTATTCCAGCAGTGCAGTTCCTGATGAGTTTTCTGGGTTTAATATCGTAGCTAAAACGTTGAAATTCGGATTTTGTTATTTCTGGAACTTGTACTATCTAACGGTATGCACCGAAGCAATTTGAGCGAGATTGAAAGTTGATTTCGACCAACTCTTTATTTTTGTATATCAAAATACACTTTGGTCGCGATTAACTTCAATCCAATGATTTCCGAGTTTTAGCTCAGCTCAAACTGCTCTCACATACACATGAGGTTGAATGGAAGAGCAGGCAGGCTTTTTGGAGATAACGTGTAACTTCCAACTAGACTGAAGTCTGCCTTTTGGCCAGACTGTTTATATTTATATATACATATGTATTTATAAGTACAATTGTATTTTGAAGACTGTCAATGATTATTATTATTATTATTATTTATTATTATGCGTGTGATAGTTGCCTTGCATGTCAGTAGTATTTCTCAAAAGACTGTACAATAGAAATTGAAAATGAAGTATTTTTAGATCAAGGAGAAATCTTGATTTTATTAATTTTGGATTTCCTAGATCATTTTTTTAAGTCGGAATAATTTGAAATAATTTGGGCAACATGTCTTTGTTTCTGAAGTTCAGACTTCGAAAAGACAACGTTTCTGGCTCTTGGTCAAAGTGGGGAGGAGCTAGAAAGCGAATGAAAAATATTACCTAATAAGTTATTAGAAAGTATAAAAATGAAAGAGTGTTTATCGAGAACATCAAAATATCAAATGTGCCCTCAAGTCAACGCTGAAGGGGATTGCTGGTCAAAATGGAAGTTCATTGGATGACACATGAGGAGTGTGTTGAGAATGGGAGTATGCGGAATGCAGATTTCAAGTAATCTGAAGAAAGTGCAGGATGGCCAGGATGGGTCGATGACAACAGAACAGTTGACTCTTTACTAAATATTCAGAGATCGATTGAAGGAAAAATAGGTTTTGATTCAATTTGTATTTCCGATGTAGAAATGTGAAACTTTCTTGAATACGTATATTCGACGACACTTTTGCTATGTCATACACTTTCGATAAACTTTCCGAAGTCATAATAGCGGAAAGTGAAAATTCTGATGAGCCAGAAAGCGTCGTCCACACTAACTGGAATCCAAAACAAAATGTAACAAGTCGATGGACAATGAATTTTATTATTATTACAACATGCCTACGTATATTGTTTTCTCCTGCCTTTTATTATTTATTTTCTAGTCAAATGACTCATTTCATTATTTCATGTATTTTTCAGTCTATACCTAAGAAATATGACTTGTTTCACCAATAATAAATCATCAATCTATTTGTTTATTATTATATTGATACCCGTTTATACCTCTTTACGAATGTATATAATCTTCAAAATTTTTAGTATCCTCATTTACTCGGATTTGCGAAAAACATTTCAAATTCTATTTTACTTTAGTACTTTTGGACATTTTTTTTCATACAGAAATTTTTTCATATGAATTTAGAAATTGACTAAATTATATGTATTCCACAATCTCAAAGAATTCTTCGCTACCACTTTCTACAAAAAAAGTCAAAACTCATAACATTGAATTATGTTCCAGATGTGGACTACTTAAAACTTTTTTATTGTCCTCAGGAACAATAATTAGCCATTTCTTTAAGACTATGCATCCATGAACTTCAGTAATTTTATATCTTCGACCAAATTTCAGTTATTTGAAAATTATGTATTACATAATTTCACTACCGTATGGCAATATATGATTTTTATGCGAGTATCCGATTATGCAGTATCCAACTTTTCATATCAATTTTATATTCAACCATAAACAACAGCCGGCAGAGTAATGGTGTACATAACTGATTTCAATTACACCCTTTATTAAAAAACACGTGCACACAAATCAGAAAATTTCACGTCAATATTTCAGTTTCAGTTTTTTCTTTGAAATCTGTAAATTTCCTAATAGTAAACATTTTTCAACGAATCAGTTAATATTGTTTATTGTTTTCATTAGGAAATTACGTTCTTGGTCGATTATTGATAAAAATTTGAATTGAATTCAGCAGCTCAATCCACATGTAGCAATACATAATATTGTAGTGACCCTGAGGTAGCCCTGGAGTTCGTAAACATCCAAGCTATAAATTATAATGGATGATGTCATCGATTCGAGATTCAAGGCATTTCTAGGACTTTCTGGGCTAATCGGGAGTTTTACGACTTTGCATATATATAGAACGCGCCAGCGGAAGAATACATCGGTGAATGAGATAATGAATTGTGAAATACCTGAGATAAATTACTTGTAGAAATTGCATAAAAATAAATCTTTTAGTCAGTGTTCAAATGCCTTTTCATTACAATATTCAGACCAAATTTGTGAAGTGCAAATCAGCTAACCTGTTCACCAAATATATATATTCCATTCGAAAACAATTTTGTAGCTGTTATGCCATTTGTGGTGAATAGGTTAGGTTGCTCAGGTTAGGTATTCATCGTCGGAGACATAGTAAAAAATAACAAGGTCATTTTGCAAAAATAATTCTGCGAATGATCTGGCAATGCCGGGTGTCAGAAAGAGATAGATATACCATAATAAATTTTTGCCACCTCACCCACCAAACCACCAATATCGATTTCTTGGTAGTAGTACACATGAAGAAAAATGTGTGGTATTCACTTACACAAAGATAGAGACAATTAGAGTGCTCCATGCATGAATACCAGGAATGTTAACTTTTGGTCACATCTTTAAATGGTGTATTTTGCAGGCCTTCGTGTAAATGGACTGATTTTGATTTCGTCTTAATCATCTTCTGCTGACAAGAAAGTAAAACCTCTACAATATGTGGCAAACGTTCACAATACTTTGTATGAATGTGACAGCCTCACTTCAGTGATATTTGACACATTTGACAATATTTGAAACTTTACTCGCACTTGCAGAAATACAGTTGCTATACATATGAAATACAATTTTGTTGAGAGTGTGAATTTTTTGAATTTTCTCCCGCAAATATTCCTTTCAATTTCATACATTATTGCTGGTTGGGAGCCTGCTAATATGGCATGATTCAGGTCATTTTCCACATGACAAGCTTTCGCTCCATCAAGGTTTTTATGCCAGAGAGGAGTAATAGCTCTGACCTAATTTCCTAAGTTTCCATTTTGTTCTGTCCGCTGTTACCATTACGTGCATGAGGAATAATGGAATCTTATTAGCAAGTTCGAAGATTTCTTTTATTTTATCTCTCTACGCAATACTGGTGGGATAATTTATATGTCTCTGATGGATTCCCGATACCAAGATGTTTAGAAAACCGATGTACCTATTTTTTTTAATATTATTTTTTATGTGAGTATGACAGGACGACTTCCATTCCAAACAGAGCGCCAGAGTCAAAAACGTTCTCTGAATTTATTGAAGCTGATTTTTAAATAATCAGTTATAGACGGTGTGTTCACGAACATACTCTGGTCAGTCAAGCGAATAGTCAAACAAGTGACTCAGTAGTGACCTCAAAGATTTAGTATTTACCGGGGCAACAAAATGTATTTATTTACGCTGAAAATTGTTATATAACTTCTATAATGTATATCAATGAAAGTTATGGGGGTCTGTCAGGAAAAATGTAAACACATTTGACGAATCGTATACCAGGAGACACATTTTGACATATTTGTTCTAGTGACTGATATGGGAGCAACAAATCTATAGGTATATAGAGTAAATGTTCAAAATGTCTTCCGCCAAATTCCGTACAATGGTGCAAACAAGCTTCTGTTGCCACCTTCAGATAGTTGGGAAATTCATTGTGCTATTTTTCTGCAATGCCAGATCGTACACCTAAGACTTTGAATAATCCCCCTCAAAAAAAATCTTGGTGGCCATTCTGCTAATCCAGCTCGTATCACTACAATATTGACAAACGTTCATTCCTCAAAAAAAAAAAAACAAATTCCTATACCATTATTATTATAAATATAAGAATTATACAAGTTCAAGACTCTAAAAGACGCTAAAGATGAGAATGATTCAATAACGGACATCTTGAGTAATAAATAATGTACGTCTTATTTCACAAATCTTAAAAAAATCCTAATAAGAACCTATTGTGACATGAGAATCAATTGAGAGAAGAGACAGATCTGGCTACACTTTCTGCTAACCCAGTTAATTCATCATGAATCCTAAGGAGCTCCTCACCATTGAAATTGCCCATTTTTATGCTCGGCTTACTTCCTAATGTGATAGCTTTTAACCTAATTACATTCCCAACTATATCTGCATTAAAATCATCATTTGCTAAAAGTGCTTTGATGTGCCCCGTTGTCGTTTCTCGCCGTCCTTTTTGCTAATGAAAATGGAGTGCTTGCTCTATTCATTACGAAGTGACAATTCCTCATTTCTATCGACATAAGCTCATTCAAATCTGATGATGCACACCAGTTTTCGACCAGGGTTTTTGTCAAACAAAGACTGAAAACCATAATCTGCTAATGCTTCAATACTTTTAGTGTTATTCATGTGCAACTGACTTTATTCCTAACAAATTAAATTATTATTATAATATATTTCTACGTTCATGCAAAAAACAAAACTTTATTGAACTATATTTGGTGGAAAAACTGTCTCTTTATTGCACTCATCTGTCATTCTAATAGCGTTCTGTCATCATGACAGACATAAACTTTCAAATTGACTCCAAACTTAGCCCATTTTCTGTGAGATTGTATTACGTTTTAAATAGTTGCATGTTTCATCATATTCATTAAATAATGGACTATGAAATTACTAGAAAATGCAGTTTGTTAAAAATAAAATTATTTCCTTCGAATATCAACTGAAATACACAAAATGTTTTTGAATTACTTTTAGCAGGTAGATTTAAACAAACAATGTCTTCCTTACAGTTTAGTGCCACCTAAATGAAACATTTCTTGGTTTTTGCATGAACGTAGAAAAAATATTGTATGAAACTCGTGCAAAAAGAGTTTATTGCACCTACTTTTTGCACTTTTATGCATAAATAACTATTATGTGGAGTATGAAAACTCTTGTGGCTGGAATAGGTCATTGTGGGACAGTAGCGATACATGATGCAGTTTTAAATGAATCCTAACCATCTTGAAGAGGGAACTGCCAGAAAAAAGCTGGGGCTGGGACTTTTAGGCTCATGTTATGACTTTTCGGTCGAATATCGATGTCCAAAAAAAAATATGAAGGAAAATGTGAACACATACCATCGTTACTAAGCCACTGGATTACAAAAATTTAAAATTATAACTTCAAACTATTGATTAGTACCCAGTTTGATTTTTTTCCTTCAATGATTTTGGTGAAAAAAAAAACATTTCTAAATTTTTTTCGTACTTTTGACAGAGGGGATGCATTTTAGGACATACCTTGATAGAAAGTTTTCACCTCGAAATGAGGTGAGGAATCTGTATTCGGAGTTGTCGCTAAGCGTTTAAGGACACTCTACAGATCCATAAATAGTTTTTGTCCATAAACTGTAAATCGTCAAATAAAAAATACAATTTTGGCTCCCGCCAAAATTACGACAACTCTCAATTCTCTCAAAGATATGACTGGTTGCCTATCTTAGGGATCAATTTGAAACACTTGGAAACGCCGTGTATGGCGCATTTTTATGAAAGTGAGAAAAATAACTCAGACTGAAAAAAAAAAACGAAATACGTTGTTGGAATGATTCTTTTATTAGCCGAGTTCAGATTCTAGGCATAACTTCCGAATATTTTATCAAACAATAGCTATATATATTGAACCTTTCAGTTTTTACCTTATACTAAATATTATTCAATATTTTTGGATATTGATGCCTGGTCAATTTTAGGTAGGTTTTTCTGTTTAATTGTATTTTAACGCTAAAATTTAACTATATTCTATGATTTTAGTTATATTGTGAGACGTCAATATATGCACTCCTGTCCTAGTCGAGTTGAAAGAAGCACTGGTATTTTCACTTAAAAAATCAGCAACCTAATAAATTTACCATGAGAAACAGTTCTGGCAGCACAGACTTTGTCGCTTTTATTCTGACTCACCCTGTATATACTTCTCACAATTCTAGCCTTGATACCTTCATAGCCACACATATTATTTATGCTTATAATTCGAAAAAATAATTACTAGCAATATTGAAATAATAAACACCTATTTCTATGTTTTTTGGTTCACTCACCTGTATTACGTGTTGATCTATTTTCGTTAAAGGCGACGACAGACAGACAAAGCTTACTCCATGGTCATGTACTAAGGGCTGTACAGGGTGGTATTCGTCTACATCACAGTCATATTCGGCGTCCAATTCGACTTTTTCTGGGGGTCCGAACGCTAGAACGCGTTGTACGTTTACGGTTGATGACCTGAAAATGTCAAAGAATAATAATACAAAATTAAGTTGTTTTGTAGATTTTTTAATTGAACATGTATTCGGGATTTATGATGAATTTTTGTAGGGAATGATTTTCGAACCTCATTCGTGACACTTTTAGTGTTGAATATTTGGTATAACATAGAAATGTTACTCATTTAATAATAATAATAATAATAATATTTAGTTACCAAAAGTACAATATAATTTACACAATATAATAATATAATAAAGACAGCAATTGTAACCATTAAGGCAAATAAATAACAAAATCCACAAAGGCATAGCCTGTACGTGGAGATTAGATATGAATTTGATAAAATGGTTTTCAATAGATAAAGTTGTAAAATTGTAAAATGGGATTGTTAAATAAAAAAAGAATTATATAAGTGATACATTTTGTAACATTAATTATCACAACAATTATTTACTTTTTTTACAGGAAAACACAACAGACATAAACATTTTCTGAACCAATATTGAGAAAACAAACGCAGGAACAATACATTATTCAATTATTTTTTACATCAATTAGTTGATGTATTTGTTTTTTGGGTGTATCCATTATCCATGTTTTTATTCTGGATTTAAACAGCGATAACGAGTTTATTACTTTGAGATAGGAAGGAATAACGCCATATAGCTTTGGAGCCAGATATGAATAGCTTCGTTGTCCAATAGTCTTCAACATTCTTGGTATTTCAATTGAATTTAATCTAGATCTGGTGTTATATTCATGTTCAGTACTTTTTGCTTGTTTTATATTCTTGCGCTGGTACACCAATAGCGTTAAAGTGAAAACTTGTCGAATGTCCATTATCAGTGCCTCCTTATACAGATCATCGCTTGGGTAGGTATATGGCTTTTTCTCTCACAATATCTTGTTATAAATGTATACTGTTTTCACGTGCAAAAATTATGTAATTGTTGTTCAATGATGACGAGCCAGTGGACAAGTAAAACGCATTCCTCCGATCTTTACAATTTTAATGCGAACGTTTCGGCGAAATTTTCGTCTTCTTCAGGGACACAATGTCATTCACAAATTTTAACAATTCAATTATTTATATACTGTATCTGTCTGTGATTTGTTGTTTGTATTTACGTAGACTTTTAATTGTAGCACGGGATATGTGCCAGAGTGGTCTCAAGAGTTTTCCATTAGAATTATCTGAAAGAGCAAGCTTTAAAATTCATTTGGTTGAATTTCCGGTGGATGCCTCTGTGACGGGTATTTGAACTTGAAACATCGGGTAAATATTAGAGAAAAAGTTCGTGTCTACTGCGATAACAATTTTTCCTTAACTTACGGATTTATAATGGATTTTTCAACATTTACCAACCCAGAATTGTTAGTAACAATTGACTGTCAACTTTTCAGGTCAAAGTTTCTCAAAATTTATATTCAGCGACCCCGAAAACCTATAGAAAATATACTAGCATGGTTCTGTGTCCCATTTTTCTTTTAAACAAATTATAATAGTTGAATTATTTGAGAAGCTATGAATTCCCTTTTAGTACAAATTGTGAGCAATTAGGATCTAGGTTCTGCTTGATGATCTCGGGCTAGGTTGTAGCCACAAACGGACGATTTGACAACATTAAATTGTTAATAGCAAGTGACCATCAACTTTCTAGATCATATAAACTCAAAAATCGAGATCAGCTATACAAAAAACATAAAATGCACATAATTCCAGCTTCATACATCAAGAACCTACGAACTACAAGCAGCGCCGTACGTGTAATATCGCCCTCCCTACCTCCCCTTCCTCCACCTTCCCCCTCCCCTTTCTCCCTATTCCCCCTTCCACCCCCTTCCTCACCCTTTCAACCCCTTCCTCACCCTTCCTCCCCGTCCTCCAGCGTCCTCCCCCTTCCCCCCTTCATCACCTTCCCCCCCTTCCTCAACCTTCCTCACCCTTTCTCACCCTTCCTAGCTACGGGCATTGTTAGAACTCTCAGATTCAACATGCCGTTTTTTCTACCGCACTTGTGAAGTGCACTGAAATTTTTTTCCCTATTTCTGATTTTGAAGAACATTATATATTTTTCACTGATGAGGGGCGGTTTTCACTTCCTTTCCATGGCACCGCTAAGTAAAGATTATATAGTTTATATGCAGTGTGCAAAATATGTATGGTAACGAAGGAAAATGAAAAAAAGGGGTCACTTCGCATACTGTTATCAATGCGCGAACCGTGTAATTTTTTTGTTGTTTGTAGAAAATAGTTATTTTTGTATCTCGACAATTTTTTTTTTCAACTCGGCTGCGCCTCGAAAAAAAATAAAAACACTTCTCGATCACCAAAGTATCATTTCGCGCACGAGATGCAAACAATTTTTTTTTCTACAAACGTCAAAAAATAAAATTAGGCAGTATAAAATTTTGTCACAATTCGAAAAGTGTTAAAAAGAGTTTTGCTTGATTGAGGACCATAAAGGTTAAATATAAAAATCCCATATAGTTTACATGCAGTGTGCGGAATAGGTATTTCGCACATTACTTCGCGCACGGTGTGACTTCGCATATTGTTGTCATTTTTTGACGTTTGTAGTAAAATATATATTGGACTTGAACTAACTTGGCCATAGAGATTACGTGAATATGCGATCAAATAAATGTGTGTTATTTGCACGTCTATATAATTGACCACCGTCACATTTTTGTCCGTGCCCTCTACACTGATTAATTACCTATTGTATGAATGATTCAATTTAATATATACTTCTGCTTTGATTAGATTTGGAATTAAAAGGCGTGAAGGGGGGGCAATAATCCTTCTTATTGGCAGAGCCTCTGGAGTCTCAAGTTTTCACGGACCTTGTGGAAATAAAATCAACGAAATCGCAGAAAAGGTACACTGAATATGCTTTTAGATAATCCAGAACTCATTCGACTTCCGAAAGTGGATTACTAACCTTTTCATAAAGGATTTGATGTTGAAATAAGAAAAGTTGAGATGCATTTTCAATACGCTCCCTACGGAATGCAAGGGTACGAGTGGATTGCAATGATAATTGTGTTTATCTTCGATATTCAATATAATCCAATAAGATCACGCTTCGAAGAGCATAATTGTTTGTTCAATTTTACGTATAATTTTCTTCGAGATTATCTATTCTCCTACGTTGATGAAAATATCCAGAAATCTATAACTAGCTCACGCTCAGTATAGTTTTGAACAGAGATATAGAAATAAGTGAAATAAGATGTCGGAGGACCCCTATCACAAGGATCGGCTGAAGGAAGTTTTTACATCTTCAGTTATTGAGAAATAGAGACTACCTAAAAATTTTGAAAGGTGGCGTGGTGTAGTGGTTTAAGCATCCGACTCATAGGCCGAAGGTCTATGGATCGATCCCTGGCTGGGGCAAGAATTTTTTCATTTAATCATGGTAGTATATTGAATTTAAAAATTCTGAATACTGACCAGGAAAAGTCGTCCACCATTCACTGTTGGGTTCAAATTAACAGTGCTGCTCCTAAGGTGGCGTATAGAGTCAGTAACAAAGCCTACAAGAACACTCTGGCTGAAGGACTTCTACCGTACAATTTCTATTACTACTACTAGTTTCAGTTCAATTTCCCTATGTTTTTCAATTTCAAAATATAATTATATGAATACCACTCACTTAAGATAATCGATGAGCCTCACTGTCGGCGAAAGACGATTCCGACTATGATAATGTTGATGGCACATAGATATATGGTCCATAACTGCCTGGGTGCGATATATTTTTTCTAGATTGATAAAACCCCCAGGTCCGACGGTCGTGAAATGATGGTCTTCTCCATTGTAATCTGATATGAACTGAAAAAAAAAAAAAAATCTGGTAGTGATGTCATCCAGAAGAGTAAACTTTGTGGTAGTTGGAGTCACGAAATTGTTTTCTCAAGCAAAAATCATTATTAATAACAAAATATAACGTTACTGAAGCGTTGGTGATGAGGCGGTGAAGAATTATTGAATGTTTATGAGGCACATTAATTGTATGAAGTAGTTTATTTTGGTAAACATTATTTTCCATACTGATTATTCTTATATTTCTGTAGGAAGAGATGAATAGGCCTCTGAAAGGCCAAAAAATTGTTTTTGGGATCGCACGTTAAAAGGTAAGACCTTCGTCATTCCCAGCTCGCACAAGTCTTCTGATGGTTGCTCGTATGGGCGCAGCCGGATGACGATAAGAACAAATTTCAGAACAAAATGAACATTTAAAGCATAACCTGCGAACGTTGCGGAAAGTTGACTGGATCAAAGGACCCCACACATTTCCTATGTTGAATGGCTTCCGACTAATTTTGCTGAAATGTCAATGTGTTATAGATCCTGGCATCATCATTACGTAGTTGAATTCATAGATCGATACTATGACCAGTTTTCGAGCTACACGGCGTCAAAAATTGATTTTTTGTCATTTTGTGTATTATGCATTAATTTGATTTTTGTGCAATAATTTGAACCTAAACTTTCGTGTCGAATAAGACATCATTTCCCACATATGGTGTTGCATTACAGCGTGGCAAGACGATGGTTATAGAAATTGATGAATATAAACACACAATCATTTTGATTTTCACTTTCGTTAAAACTGGAAAATAAACAGCTATAATTTGCATTTTTCTTCATCAACTACATGAGGATTCATATGATTGCCTGTCCAACGGTATATGATTTTTCATATACAGGGTGACAATTTGAATTATTAAAACTGCTATATCTCATGAACAAAATTATATAATTATCACGTATTGTCCATAACTGTTATTTCAATAGATATCCCTACTTGTTATATGCCATTAAAAAGCTGGTAAAAATCCTCTCCTCTGGTGGTAATTATATTTCGGACATGATGGACCAACAGAAGTCAACAATATCATTCTATTTGGGGTGACTGTGCATGGGGCTTATTGGCGGGTTGACATGCGAGAGCAAAAATTCTTATCCTAGAAACACTGGTAGTAATTTTCCTTCGTTCATGGAACATATACTCAATTGTAAGTTTCTAAATCGTGTTCAAAATGAATAATAATTTGATTCCATAGACAAGAACCTGAAAGTAGGATATCCTGAACATATTGCATTCTTTCACATCTCTGATCAACTGAACACAGATAAAAAATGAAATTTTCCAAGTCATCTGCCATAACGGTTGCGGCATAATATATTCATAAGGCTTGATATCACCCAACAACTATGGTATTGCAAAAATAATATCAAATTACCCGGTTTATGAGGAGGGGAATGACGATTCAGAAACTTACCAGTGACAATATTCAATGAACGATGAAAAAAAATGACTCGCAACTGTTTCTAGAATATGAAAATTGAAAGTACGATTGTGATATATCATTGGAAAAGTAATTTAGTACCGAATCATAATTTTCAAAAAACAAAAAATACTTTCCATTTGAACTGAAAAAAAATTGGATGCGCTTTCGGTCAAATAGGAAGTGTCATATTTGATCCGATACAAAATAACAACGAAGATACAGGAGGGAAAATTGGTTCCAGGTCACCCGGTGTACTCTGGAATTCATTATGCCCTATCAGATTGGATTAGAAAAGGAAAGGGTTCTTTAAAAAAATATCGTCTCCTCTACTTTGAGATTTCTTCTTTTTTTCTTGATACACCATTTAGAACCAATAAATTTTAAACGTTCAGACTGAACCTAACCCATTTTTGAATATGTCAATGCACCAACAAAAGAAAACGAAGGAAATCTCACCTACCACTTGTCTCTGCTGATGCTGTTGGTCCCGATGTCCGCCGCCTTTGGGCGGCTTGCCCATCGACGGCGGCGGATGATGCTCTCCCGTCTTGCCAACACCACCTCCGACTTCTCTGGCGGCGAGTATCTCCCTCAGTTCCCTGAGGAAGGCGCCGAAAAAGGGCACGACTGGGCACTCGGTCATCGCGAGTGCCCTACTTAAGGCACGGTCGTATTCGGCGGACAACAGCGCCGCCGACAGAAAGTCTAACACCGGGAGCGTTTCCTTCTCGGTGATGGATAACCAGAATGGTTTGAGTTTGTTCGATCTGAAAAAAAAAATAAAAAATAAATGTATATTATTCACGTCTCCATAATATTTCTTGTGAACCTCATAATTTCAATTATTAACAATAATATAATATAATGTAATGTAATTTAATGTAATATATTGTAATGTAATGTATTGCAATGTAATGTTGTGTTATGTAATGTAATGCTATGTAGGCTGGTACATGCAACTTTCATTATAATTGAGAAAAGTTAACTACTAGTGGTTGGTTAACTTGAAAAACCAACGAATACAATATTTTTGTGTGCTGCGAGCGCTTGCGGGTGTCGACTCCATCCTGACATATGCAAAGCAAGTAGTAGTAGCCTATAAGTTCTATAAGTACTTTCTCCCCAGGAGTCCGCTGACCAGAGACCTTACAAGGCTTAGGATTCATGACAATGAACCCCGCAAACACGGTGGGGTTCTTTATCAAGCGCTAGACCTCTTCCATGAGCGCTGGGAAAAACCGACGGCTTAGGAAATCCAAGTTTTACTTAAACGACCAGTATTAAGATCCGGTTTTTTGCTGATAGCCTTTTCCGGAGCGACTCCCAAACTAAGTAACACTGAACAAACCAATCTCTCGCAGTGTCTATATGGAATTGAGACATCAACCACGCATAAGCAATGCAGGAGGCGTGGAAACTCCAATGCAACTATGTAATTTCGTACGGCCGACGACCCCCATAACATCTGCGGGTGTCGAGCCAGTGCCCTCGTATGAGGACCCTAGGTTCGTCCTTAGGCGAAGTACGCAGCCCCCGTGTCGGAAACGACAGGGAGCTCTCGTGCACATCCGCTGTCTTTCTTTCCATTCCACCTCTATCCCCCGGGGTTGAGCATGAAGACAGGAAGTGTGTTGCCATAATGAAATAGCATAATAATATAGAATTATAGGAAATAAACTTTTATTTATTTATTTATTTGTTGTATGCTTCATAGTGTTAGCAATAAGTTTTTTATACAATCAAGGATTCATAATTATTATTCATTCTGTATCATGAGATACCAAAAAGTATACCTGCTTTAAAGTCAAATTAATTATTATTTTGAACAGAATACTGCCTGTTTAGAGAATCAGAACCATTACATCCTCTGAAAAATCTGTGAAATTATTAACGAAATTTTTTAAAGTTGATGAATCATCTGAATCACTATCATCTGTTCAACACCAGCACGCAACGTAAGAAGACCTGTCTTAGATATGCATTTTTATTATATTTTTATAATAGCTATTATATACTACACCTAATATACTGTGGCAGACTGTTGAATGTCTTTATACATCTGTTCAGTGGACTGTTCAAAACTATGTTGTTTCTTACATTACCTACTTATATTTAAATTGTTTTGTCTTCTCTGGTATCATGAGAATGTATATTGTACACCATCTCTAGCTGCAAATTACAGTTGAAATTATTATTTATCACTTGGTATAGAAATTTCCATAACCAATACGGCGTCTTGCATCTTTGAGTGCTTGTTCGAACTTATCCATTAAGAAGTTAGTCACAACCGAACTCAGAGGACTTGCAACACCGTCGTTAATCTGAGTAGAACGTGGAGGCAGGTAATAAAGATACCAAAAGAAAACCCTTTGTTGATACAAACAATAGCAATTATTAAACAAAAATGGGTATTAAAATTCGGTGAACAATAACGTCACGCCCTCGACTAGAGTGAGCACTGAAAAAAAGAAACTAGCTCAGACACCGAATCAGTTAGGCTTAAACGAACGACTCGACATCTTCGTCCGTTACCGCACCGTCTTTGTTAATCGATATCTGGACGGGTGTCAAATCTGGATTGCTAGGTGGCGAAAGATTTTTTCATTCCTATCTATCTACACGTATTATAATTTCCATTCAGCGCCACCTAGTTACCACACCAAATTATTTGAATAATGTAAGTGGAAAAGTTCCGGAAAACTTCTAATTATCTATTTTCAAACAAGTTATTGGTCCAACTTTTGTGATTTCTCACCAAACACCCACATTTTTTCTGCTTTGAATCTTCTGGAATAGCCACGGTGTCTTTCTGGCTCAGTTATGGGTATTTTTTCAATTGATTATACCTCTGGTGGTGAAATATAAGATATCCGACAAAATAAAATATTTAATGAATTTTGATTTCTACCCTTTATGTTGCAATATCTCATTACAAATGTTAATTATTTCAATTTCATCAATATCGTACGTAATTCTTAAAGGAGGCGATCTCAAAGAGAAATAAGGTACACAGTATATTATAATTCATCCACTCCAAACACTGGGAAGCGACTGAGCTTGTAAAGCTACAGATTGGACCTATTTTTCTCTTGGAGCATTTTAACACTATTCTAGAATGAAGATGATTATTCTTTTCAAAACATCTAACAATAAATGTGTCTGTAACCGATCTCATATTGAAACACTCAGTATCGTTGCTCACTATGCGATACGTAATATTCACAACTGCCTTTTTTCCATTTACCTAAAAATCAGAACGAAAATCCATACCGGCATTTTCATACACGATATTTTCCATGAATATATTTCGTGTCGCACTTTGTGATCGTTAACGTTTTACAAATGTCACACTAAACAGTATGAAATGTGAAATCAATAAAACATTACCGTCTGTAGGCGCCCTATTCACCACATATCATATTATCACCTCCAGAAGTTCAGTGTACTCTCAGGAAGCGAAAGAAATCAATATATTCAGTTTTATCTCCCGATATATCAAGTTGTTTGTTTTCTACTTCCCTTTCAGGTATACTGAACCCCATAACAAGAATTTCTTGATGAAGCCATTAAAAGTTCATAATCTCCTTAATACTAACATATTTGTGATGCAAGTGTTAAAAGTTGGGAATATTGCAAAACGAGCGTTATATTATTGAGTATCCATTATCTCATCTGTCATTTTACTTGTAACACTATCGTTAATAGTAATTTTCCTAACAAGTGCGGAAAGACACTTTCCGCATGAGTTAGGAACAATACTTTTTCTACAAGCGTAGGAAACAAATTCATTTTTTCAATTATTTATTCATGCAAATGGAAACAACTAACAAGAGTAACATTTTCTATCCACTAATTATTCGTAATATTTATTGTAAATGTACAATTTGATGCATTATGTAAATTTATAGCGGAAGCCAGCATATTTTTTGAAGATGGCTGATTTCCTGAAGAAGAAGGTAACTCGGGCAATACATTATCGAAAGAAATCGACTGTGCAGGCACAGGCATCAAATCGTCGCCGATCGATATAGACGTGGATGGTTCTAAAATGCACCCGGAAGACGATGTAGTGTTCAATTGAGAATTTTGTTGGACATTTCTTTTTTTCGATTGGTGGAGTCTTCTAAATACCCCTCTGCAACTGAAGTCGATTTCCATCCTCCTAGGCCTTTGATATTAGTTATACCCACACCACAGTCAGCAAGTAAAGTGGCTGAGGAACGCCTGAAGCTGTGACCAGTGTAAAGCTCTGGATTTTGTAATACAAGAATAAACGACGGTGAGGAGTCTCTTTTGGACGTAAATGTACATAATTTCTGTATACGTTCAAAAAATAACCATCATTTGCTTCTTCAGATATCACGAAGGATCTAGAGGAATGATTTTTGGAATCCTTGATATTAACAATTATCAGGTTTTCTTTGTCGTCTATGTCGTCAATGGTGAGTTTTGTCAGCTCTTCTCGTCTGCAAGCACTAGCTAATCCAAAAATTGCTACTAACTTAATTATGAGGTATATGTCATCGGGTGCTTCAGTCATAAATTTTCTGAACAATACGTATTTCGCACACTATTTCGCGCACGGTTTAAAAAAGAGTCACTTCGCATAATTGTATACAAACAATCAAACTTTGGTATGGGCAACAATGGATTAAATGCACTGATATATTTGATAAGATTGGTAATTCATACCAAACAATGAAATAATAACTGGTTCTGTCGCAGACTCAAGTATATTTTTCACTATACGATGTACTTCAATTTTCATTCATTTGGCGAAGGAGCGAGTTTTTACGTTCAACTTATAATAAACTTGAGAATAATTTTTTTCTTTTGAGTTCTTTAAGATATTTCATTTGAAAGTTCTATTTTGTTTTGTTGAAAAAAACGCCCCCAAAACAAAAAAGTCACAGAGGAAAACCTTGTCAGACTAGGTCCAATGAAGCCATACAGAAAGTTTGGAGAGAGTACTTATCAGTAAAATTTCATAAAAAAACTTCTCCCGAACAGTCAAAGGATGTGGAAACTGATTATCTTTAGAGAAATACAAGTGCGGTGAAGCGAAGTAGAGAATTTTTTGTATCAACAACGAATGTTGATGGATGGATCTGGGACAATAACGTCAAATTCGAACATCGTGTTTGCTTCTCGACGTTATCTGAACTGATGTCAGAAAAACATTTATCATTTGTCTTAACTACTTGTTTCCGACACTATCTCTCCGTTGGCAGAAACGAATGAATCGACAACAGACATTGGATGAGATTTACCGCATTTCCAATTTCTTTGTCTTATTCATTTATTCTCAGACTGACAGGTGAATACGCGGGCTGGCTGAGAAGTAATCGGCCAAGGCAATAAAAACAACAAACACTCGTTTTAGATTAATATTTTACATCCAACGATTCAAAGGACCCCGCACTTCTCTTATGGAAAATGGCCTTCGGTTAAATTTCTTGAAATTTCAGTATGTTGTAGTATTCGATGACCTTTTCAAAAGTGTCTCTTGGCCCAACACGATCCTATGACTAGTTTTTTCCACATTATTATGAAAGCGTGCTTCTTCAGTTATTTAAACTAATTCATTATCCCGTGCAGATCAAGAGATGAAATTGATAGATAATCGCCGCTGGCGAACAAACAAGGAAAAATAATGTCAGGGGTATTTCGAATAGTTTAAAAAATTTAGTTTTTCTGACATTCATCTCCCATAAATATTCATTTCATTTCAAAGTTCGATATTCAGAATATTTTTGTTTCAAACTAAAATTTTGAAACTATGGACGATCTATGCATATTCCACAAGAAGCACGTTCGAGAGAGATTAACGGTTACACTATTAAACTGCTAAATGTAGACTCGAGCAGATTATGTACAAAACGAAGTCCATGCGGGAAATGAAAACCGCTCGATTTAATTGAAATCACTGGCGCTCTAAGAATTTCTCGCATGGGCGAGAGTCCGACATGCATAAAAATCGCTCAGGCCCATGGCTCACTGGATAACACTATTCATAAAGCATGTGTTACCAATATTTTTCAGCCTATACGACAGAGTGTTTTGGCTGAAGCCATTCTCGATGCTTTCACCAATATCATCTTCTTCTGATTAGCCTGTGATGAACTGGTTGTCTCTATTACTGTGACGTGGAGATGTCGATCCATTTTCTTAGAAAGATAGCGGGATAATGTCAGGGTATTTTTCCTCATCAAAGACTGAGAAAGACATTGATTCCATTGGAAAATGTTGATGTATTGGGTGCATTATGGGGTCGAATGGAAATTTCCTCAAGACTTTGGGAGGAAGGAATAGTACCAAGAATGTATGCAGCATTTCCTCTTTGAATGGTAATACTTATTCGTTGTAACAAAGAGAAACTTGCTCCGGCACCACCTGTCACAGAAATCAGCCTTTGATCTATATTTTTAAAGAACTCTGAGGCTGAAGAAGCAAGGGTACCGAATGGTTCAACAGCGATTTGATGGAATATGTACGGATTCTTCAAAATGGTATATTTTCTACGTTTCAACTTCTCTGCAGATTCTGTAGCTCCACCAGCTGTTCGTGAAGTCAAGTCAAGGTGGGAATGAGCCAGAGTATCATCACAACATATCTGTTCTGTGACTCCAAGGAATCAAAGGAATTCCATCAGGACGTTTTCCATCATCTCGGCTTTTTCATAAAGGCTTTGCGATAGAAGGAATACTGGCAGTTGAGACGAACCTTTTTTGTTAAGGTACCTTCAGCTGCATCAATAAGTTGTTTGTATATTTTTCGCGTCAAAGGAATATTCGATCACTATCACCAAGACACAAGCAAGCAGGTCGGAAACTATATTCAATATCCTCTTCTTTGTCTAGGACTTGACTAAATTGAACGTTCTGATTATTTTTTGGCCTTGGTGGTGCGTAGCTAGTGTGCTCGCTTCCAAGTTACCTGGGTTCGATTCACTGCTCCGTTAGGTTAGGTTAGGTTAGGTTAGCGTCCTAGTGCATGGCATCACACGTTAAAAGGTAAGAGCTGCGTCTTTCCTAGTTCGCGCAAGTATTCGAGGACTTTTGAGGATTGCTCGTAAGGGGGCAGCCAGTTGACGGAAATAACTATTTTAACAACAAGAATTTGATGATCATCCGAAAGAAATAATTAATGGAGTATTTCGTGAAATCAGTAACCAACTGATAAAACAACCCATTATTCCACAAATGATCTCACTGCTTTCCCAAGGACAATTTTCCAGAAGAGTCTTTCAACTATCTACTGATCCGAAACGGTATTACTAGGGGAGACCTGGTAAAAATGATCCCCTTAAGTTTCCGAATCCAATTTTTGGGTGAAAACGAGTACACAAAATTTCGTCAACTTGTCAGTAGTTAGTCCTGCCCTTTAGCTCTTTCCCAAAGGTTTTAGATGATTTAGTTATCAGTATGAACCCAACTACATCCATCCTAATAAGATTTTACCGAACGATCGTTTTGCCCCAGTGAAAAAGACTTCCACTAAGGGGCAAAACGATTTCATTCTATTGTACATATGAATATCAATCCGGAGTAGGAAAATTCTACATATTTTCTTGAAAAATGCCTGATTGAAAATTGTTTTCATACATTTTTTTATAAAAATTAAAACAAGTATATGAAACGGAATTTACTTTTCTGTCAAACAAAATTTGGGATCAACATGAAAAAATAACCAAATGTTCCAAGTAATACATTACAATTGTGATTGCAAAGTTGTCTAAACGTTGTCCTATAGATGCACAAATCTCATGAGCTCATTGATGGCACCTGCTACACATTATCCAGCCTCCTTCTACTGTCAAATTTTCTTCGCCATTTCTTATGTTCTGCTCAGAACTGCAACAAATGAAATATTGTGTGCAAGGACCGACTTATGTCAAATTCGTAGGCGTAAAACGAACCCCTAGTCATTTTACCTCGCGGTATTGGGATCATTTCGCCCCCAACTGGCAAATTTTTTAACTTTAAAATTATTTTGCATTCAATCATACGAAATGTTGATGAAACTATTGAATTTACCTCTTTAATAGCCCCCTTTCACGTAAACAAAACAATTTGGCCATCTCGTCGCTAATGAAAACTATTGATAATATAAAATCACTTGTAACTAGATCGAATCATATCAAAACAGAAACGAATCAAAAACGCATCCCATTGGTTAGAAACCTTTTGTCGGTGGTAATCGATAGGTGGAGTCCATTACGTAGACACAATGTCAGGGATCATTTTACTCGCAGGGATCATTTTTACCGGGTCTCCCCTACTACAAATCCAATAAGATTTTAGTAGCTAACCGGGTTTGATTGCTGAAATATATTGAGCTCATCCTCCGATTTATTGACGTTCTCAATATTCAATTTTCGTCGAAATTAATCAGATCGAGCTCTCACGTTAATTGCTAACGGTCCAATACTTGTGGAGTTTCATCAAATCCACTTCAACCTGTCGCCTTCGCCAAAACTCGAACATGCTTTTCGAATGCATTAGCGAAATGTGTTTGTTATTGGACTGAATTGATTTATGTTAAACAACGGGTCACAGTGATTTATTTGGTTGAGAATCATTTTCAGTACATTGAAAGAAACCGAAGTCTAACGTTTGTTTGAAGGTTGTGGACGACGATACATAATTTTCGGCATTCCATCGTCTTATAATTTGTATTGTTCACAACGTTTCAACTACTTCTATCCTCAGCCGTCTTCAGGTGTTCAGTAATAAGTTTCCGAAGGTTTACAATCGTTCAAATACCATGGTAATCTTAATTACTAGTTAATGAGTTTTGGTATGCTTGATTACTCTTTTCCAGTTTTTCTACTTGCTATCTGCCAATGTTGCAAAAAATCATTATTGAACGATTTCCAGACAATTTTGATGTCAACGCTGAGTTGATTGAAGGTTCCATAGGCTTGGATATAAACAGTTTCTTCAATTTTATTCTGAACTAGTTTTCTCCCTATTGCATTCTTTCATTGAATTTGGCGATGTTTTTTCCACACATGGTTTTATAGTATTAATAATACTAGTAATATCCTTAAAAAATCTCAGTTCCATTGTTCCACATCAAATCGTTCAAATTTATCGAGGTATGAGTACCATTCACTCATACTTGATATTTTGAATGCAAAAAAAGTAAAAGTGAAATTCAAAAAAATTAGGATGGTTGAAAAGAGAATTGAATACTCTTTCTAACGATGTGACACTTGATCCCCCATACCATTTGAAATTTTTGAGTTGATGTGCTTCCTGTCGGGCGATCACCATTTTTTTTATTTCAATATCTCAAAGAGTAGTAAGTATCGGTAGTAGCCTCCCCCCCAAACAGTTTTTTCCAAGTTTGTACGTCGAACAGTTCAAACGTTAACAGGAGGTACAATAAAAAGCCGCGTTGTATGTATTTTTAGTATTGAAGAAGACATCAATAAAAGTTGGAACGTCGTAAATTTCAAAAGTTCAGATAATTTTTTATGTCTTCGATCCTGCTAATCTAACCTCGATTGCCAAGTTATTTTGAATTCTTCTATCGATGCTCTTCTGCTATTTGTATGTTCAGTAATGATGAATGGAACTATTCGCATTAACTGGTGAATGCGTCATCCAAAACTAAAATATTTATTATGAGTATGTGAACTCTAACTGAACTGAAAAAAAATAAACATTTAGACACCACTAAATAAATCCTTTCAGATTATAATTTCCATCAGCACTCATACCTGTAGAGATAATAAATCTTTCTTATTGCCTTATTGAATAAAGCAAATTTCAGATTAAAATTCAATATTTCCGATATGCTACGTATTCTTTATTCACGATTTGTGTTCAGATCAAAGTTTTCCTCGGGTGCTTCTAATTTCCACAAAAACCAGTTCCTGCCGAAATCTGAATTAAAAATTCAAAGGATATTCCGGGGAATCTGCGAGGAGAATTTCAATTCGAGAATTATCTTCCTCTCGCAGTAGCGTGAAAAATTCGAATAGAATTCATACGGCATACGATGCATTACCGAATGAGAACAAAAAAAACCGAAGGAAGCTTCTTTAAGATATTTGCTTCATTCCCTGGTTTCGGAGCTATTATGAAAATATATAATTTTGTATCTAGAATGCGAAATGATACTTTTGCGTTTAAGAATAAGAATTTTGTCGAGCATCAGCTTCAGTTGTACAACGCTATAATCATGATAAAGAATGTAGTGCCACCAATCAACAGATATTAGATAATAGATGACAGATATTTCAGGGTATAGTCTATACGAACTTAATTGAGACAGCAGATAATCAAGCGATCATACGAGGTTATATCAATATACAAATTGCCGCTGATAACTAACATAGGCATGAATAACACATTATTCTCTAACCGCTCCTCGTCTTGACTGGCAGTCCACGTGGACTCTGTTACATAAAAAGGGAGGGCGAAATGACAGTCGAACGCTTTCAGTTGGTCGCTGTCGATTTCTAATAGGTCTGGGACCGGAAGTCTTTGACGCAGTGGGATTCCAATTAGCTAGAAGATTTATTTACTAGGCAGTGCAAATGGACTTGGAGGCATATTTATATATATATCGTATTTAGTTCGTATGGTTATAATGGAGTCACCACGAATCGTCCACCGAAAAGATAACTAGAAAAATAAAAGA
This sequence comes from Chrysolina haemoptera, assembly GCA_958298965.1. Taxonomy (NCBI): domain Eukaryota; kingdom Metazoa; phylum Arthropoda; class Insecta; order Coleoptera; family Chrysomelidae; genus Chrysolina; species Chrysolina haemoptera. The sequence goes on along the minus strand of OY282591.1, from coordinate 26,464,872 downwards.
ATATCGAAACGAGAATAGAGACATAACATATCTTGACGAGACGTGGTTTGATACCGCAACAAGTGTATTACTTTTAAAGCACCATGTGCTAGAGGAAATAGTAGTTTACCTAACAAGTGCGGAAAAGACACTTTACGCTCGTGTTGGGTACACTATTTTTTCTACTAGCGGAAAAAACACTCAAAAGTTAACATAAAAAACATTTATTATTAAATATATATTAAACTATACAACCATACTTAAGCTTTCTATTTTAACCTTCTGCGACGCAATATTTAAATTTCAGTATAATCCGCAAAAACTAAACAAATCTACTTTTCCGCACTAAAATGTTTTTTCCGCACTAAAAATAGTGCGGAAAAACTTTTCAGCACTAGTGCGGAAAAGTGACTCTTTCAAAACTAAAATGAGTGCGGAAAACTGGATTTTTCCGTACGCTAGTAGAAAAAAGAATTATTATTCTTCATGCCGGAAATTGAAAAGGATTTGTTGCTGATGCGTTGTTGTTGTCTGCAAAAAATATTAATCATCAACTGCTGATTATCATGAGGACATGACCGCCGTATTGTTTGAAAAATGAAAATGAAAAAGATACGCCGACCCTAAGTTTAATTTTAGTGTTTCTACTATCTCAACTGAGTTCGTTTGAACTCTAACGAAGAAATATGTGATACATTAACTCAAATAAAGATGTCACTTACCGGTATAACATTTAACAAGAATCCAAATTTCGCAAGGTTGTCCCACCTAACAGTGTTCCGTGGTATATGATCCCTTGTATCATCTTCAGATGTTCTTCTCGTGATGGATCTGGTGGTGGTTGAACTGTGCGGCCAGGAGCTATTTGCAGTGCAGAGGCAAGTAGTTTCCGCCGGCCTACAGCCGTTCAAATATGCTGGAGGCCGAAAGAAACCCCTACCCCTACAGCAACATGTTTTTTCATCTATCTTCAACTGATCATCCTATGACTATCCGTATATTTTTTCATGTTCGTAGAGGCGGATATTTTACAAAGTGAATTTTCTTCGGTACAAAACACAAAATACGATTTATCTAAGGCGTCCACATATTATTGAATTATTTTTTTAGTTTTGCAATATTCCATTTAGTTATTTTGGATAGCAATACGTAGTTGATGGTATTCTTAGGCCTCCGCCCGGAAAGACTGATTTTGTATATATATAAATCGTCTTGAAACAGTATATGCGATTTTCCAATCAATAATCGACTATTTTTTAGGCAAGTATTTTCCGTCCGCGAACACGTCTTCGTTCGCAGACACTTTTCGTCCGCAAATACTATTCGTCCGCAAATACTTTTCGTCCGCATGGCATAGTGACCACAGCGGACGAAAAGCGTTTGCGGACGAAAAGTGTTTGCGAAAGAAAAGTAATTGTCTTCAAAAATAGTCGATTTTTCGTCCGGAAATTAGTATGTAAAATGTAATTTTTTGTAGAGGTCGTTATTTGATACCCTAATTCAACTTTCTATGTCTATGTCGATGTCTAAACAGTGTCAAATGAGATTGTGACTACATAATGATTTCGATCAACTTTTAACGAAGTGGCGGTGAAATGTGAAGAGACCTTGTTTTCAGAGAAAGAATATTTATTTTAAATTCAGATGAGATGATGTTGAATAATAGTATAATTAGCTTCTCTCATCTTTGTGAAAGTAATCAGTTTTTACTATAAGAGTGGCTCATCCTATGAAGGTACAGGGATGAGGTTTATAGAATTTTTCATTATCAGTAGTAATAACCCAAGGACATTAATTATAAGAGATTCCGAAAGCTTGTTGCGACGGCGTCGGTCTGTTTCCTATAAGCAACAAGCTTGAGGAAGTTGTTATATTTATCAATGTTCGAGGGTTATTCGGATAGAACATTTTTTGCTAACCAATACTTTTTAATATTGCAAATGTCTATAAATGCTTTCCATACAAATTTGTTATTGTAAACAGAATATGTTGATATATTTGATACAAATAGTTCATTGATCTTCTCGTCAGTATTACAGCCAAATCCTAACATCACTGACATTTTGACGTTATTGAATATTTGAAACTTCCAAATCGAAAAAAATCAAAATATTTATACCTATCCATAGCAACGTGAGAGTGAAAACAGACCCTATTGTCTGTTTTTAGCATAATTTTGGTCTGATTTGTTGTATTCAATCACATGAAAAATGTTCACTTCTAATCTCCCTAGAGCATGAATTATTGCTGAAAATTTATATTCATGTACGAGACGAATTTTCCGCAATTAATTCAAGCACGTGGGGGATTCGGTAAGAAAATTTAATACCGGAATTATATTCGTATTGTGAAAGACTTTTTTCTGATTGAGAAATGCAAATATTGTCTAAAAATTAAAGTAGATATTTTTTTTAATTTTTCCCGTGCCCTAGAAAAATGAAATTTATAATATGCAGTTACATTATTATACAAAATAATTGAATTCATATAATTTTCTTACTAGGTTTTAGGGTTAATATTATTATTGTCTAATTATATGATAAGTGTCATATGCTGGGCAATTTCCACTTATCAATTTTACGTCTTCATGCTTATGTGGATGAAAGATTTATAGAAAATTTGCTTGTTACCATAGTAACAATGTCGAAATAAAGCATCTGATTGGTTGAAAATGACTGGTATAAAATTTCCATAATAATATACGAACGCAACAATAATAAAAGTTCCTTCAATATCCGAAATGAATATGTTATAGGATCAAGTCAGAGAAGTTTAATCGAAAAGCTGCACTTTCAAAGCCTGTCAGCCATAATTTTTCAATATCTGATGACATTATGATCCGCATTTGTTGCCTCATCGTTCAAGATATGGCGACAGTCAATATAGCAGCGAGAAAATGACTTTCCGAATGAAAATAGGGAAATATTCGCAAAAATAAGCCTTTAGTGTCATCACGAAATACCCTTCGTGAATATAAGAAATGAGGAAATATCAAAACAGACGAAATAAGTAATGGCATTCGGTTAATATTGATCTTATCAGATATCTATTTCGAGAATAATATTCGTTGAACTTTCGTCATTATTTGGTCATTAGGGTTATATTCCACTAGATTCAACATTAGAGTTGTTCGGGACATTTGAGAAAGCAAAAGGCAAAAAAGAATATTCAAAAAAATTAATATCGAAGTAATTACGTTCAGAGTAAATGTGCACAAAAAGAGATGAAAATGAGGAAAATGAGTATAATTGGATGGGTACTTGTACCGAACTCCGGTGTTGGAAAAAGGTAATCTTACTAATTATAACTGTGAAAATGTGTATGATGAATGAAAGCGTAGTAGTTGCTGTTACTACGAGTAGAAATGTCAACTTAAAAGAATCTGCTGACAATATATTTCCTTGCTTAACAACCAATCAGTGGATTTTAAATTTTGAAATTCAGCCAATAGAATACAGAGATAATTCAAGTTTCTTCTGTAAGTACCTTATTTACAGGTGACTGACACTGGTGACGTAATTATTCTGATGACATGATTGTCCTAAAGGTTTACGCGCACTTAGCCGAAGCGTCGCGAACGGAAGCGGCGCGAAGAAAATTCTGGATTTTTCGCCCGAGAAATTTACATTAAGTAATATGGCATCCCGCGCACTAAGGCGGCGCGAAGCGAAGAGACGCGCCGTTCGACGCGCGAATTCTACTCGGACCAACTAGGAGTCGTTTCTCTTGACGCTTCGTCTCATTGCGCGGTGACAGGCGACAAGATTCAAATATTTTTTGATTCTTGTCTCATATTTCAGATTTTAGCAGTATTTGGTAGGAAGTGGTACTAAAGTTGGTGGCAAATTGTGTTCCTTTTATTTTATATTATGAACCCAGCATTTTTTTATTGTTTTTTTTTCTTCATCTCCTTCCACAGTGGCAATTAAACTTAATTAAAAGAGATCCTCTTCTAACGAAGTGCTCATCGTACCTCACTAGACAATGTACTGCATTCATTCAAGTGCTGAAATAAATTAAATTAGCGTCGCGCCGTTCGGGACGTGACGCGACGCTTTGCCTCAGTGCGCGGACATCAGCTAAATGACGCTTCGTCTCGCGCCGCTTCCGTTCGTGACGCCTCGGCTCAGTGCGCGTGGAGCTTAAGGCACTACGACCCGGAACCATTGTACCTCCGTTATTATTTTGTATAAATGTTAAAAATGAGGTACATCTATTTGATATCATGGATGTAAGATTGAGCAAGTATTAGACCAAATATGACACTTCCGGTTTGACCCGAAGCGCATTAAATTTTTAAAGTTCAAACGGAAAGTATATATTTTTTAAATTACGATTCGCTTCAAAATTACCTTTCCAACAATATATCACAATCATACTTCCAATTCACAAACTACTGATATGTTCGAAATTTTGTATTCCCCTCGTAACGGAACATTTTCATGAAAGTGTGCTATGGAAGATAGCATGTGAGTAACAATAATCCTTTACTAAAAGTTTTCACATTATTATTTGTATGCACACGTAACTAATTTCCCATTTTTTTTTCAATAAAATCATTTCTCTTAAACGCTAACATAGGATTTTTTTGTGTAGGTTAGAAACTCATATCTATATTGAAATATAAAACATGAAAATAACTTCATATTTTTGTTTCCTGTTCATTTTATTATGAAAATGAGTTGAAAGATGCAATACAAATGTACGTATAGGATGGAGATTATATCCATAAAAAAATGTATAAATAGGAAACACAAATGAGCAGTTCTTTTTATGTTTTGTATTTCAATATAGACAAAAGTTTCTAACTTACACAAAAAAATATTATGTTAGCATTGAGTTTATGAAAAATGGGAAAATAATTACGCTTGCATACAAATTGTAGTATAAAAATTTTGACATCGAATTATTGTTACTCATATGTTATTGATTCATCTCCCATAGCACACTTTCATGAACATTTTCCATTACGAAGTGAATGTAAACATAATTTTTTTTATAAAATCCCAAATATATTAGTAGTATGTGAATTGTAAGTATGATTGTGAACATCGTTGGAAAGTTAATTTTGTACCAAATCGTAATTTTCAACAAAAAAATGGTACTTTCCATATGAAATAGAAAAATTGAATTGGATTGGATACGCTTTCAGTCAAACCGGAAGTGTCATATTTGGTCTGATCCTTGCTAATATTATAGGAAAATAATATTGCAAGACCTTGCAAAAATAAAATTAGAACAACCCGTTTGAATAGTGAAATTCGAATGCTAAAAATTATAAAAATACGATAAACGTAGAAAGTCTTTTCAAAAACAAGCTTTCATTTATAAATTATGGAACTGAAAAGTAAAAATAATATTTAGTCTATGAAAACAGAGAAGTTTTAGAAATTGAAATATGAAAGCCCCAAGAAATTTTTTTAAAGTTCTTCTTTTTTTTACACTGAATATTATTTTTACTCTTCAACTAAAAGTTTAGTTCATCGTCTAGAGATAAAATACTGTTACGGAGTAGATTCATGAAGTGTTTAACTCCACAACATATGCGAGTTTGCATGACATTTATAATAATAATGATCAAGCGCAATATATTTCAGTATGCAGTTATCTTCTGAATCAATAATCGATTACCAGTTTAACTACCAATTAACTCTCAAACTGATAAATGCATTTTGCTAAATATCTCATAGTAGTTTCGTTTTGGTATTATATAAATAATGGTATCGATTTTCCATCAACAATTTCGTTGTAACTAAAAATCCATATTACATTACGAACTGGATGGATGCCCTGCACTTTTTTTTTTCAGTACGAACATTTCGAGCGATGGCCAACTATGATGTATGAATGCGTCACTATGTTGACATTAGGATCATCTCGAATTCTGGTAGTTCCATATCCACCAGCAAAATAATTCCCTGATGAATAGCGATAGATGAAAAAATTCAGTCATCAGCTATTCGTATGCAAATCAATGGGGATGAAAAAATATTGCTCCGGGTTCGAAACACATATTTGTTATGTACAGTTTGGATGTTGCTTTCGTTCGATTTTGCTGTATAAAAATTCAGGTGGGAGTAGATCAAACACGACACGCGAAGTCCGTAGGGCAACATAATCATATCTGGGATACATATTTCATTTTTGTACTACCGTTTCTTTCCGTTCGAAAAGTTTCTGCTTGGGGGTTGTATTATCGTCGGAATGAATTTTATGGTTTGGAATCAATACTTCACATGGAACCAAATAATACTATTACCAGTTGGACCCGGTAATTTGATTGCTAGAATTTTGAGGAGATACAATAATGTTCAATTATCATCAGTTAATAATTGACATATTTTGAGATGTAAATATCTCTTATCCATTGTCAGTGGTGGTGAAGATTTTTGTATGCATTTGAGGACAGTCTTGTCAGAAAAGAGTATTTTTCGACAACGGTATAACAAAGTAGCCTTTGGCGCGTTCAAATTTCAACGCAAAGTTACTGTTTTCTGAGGAATGCCATTATTCGCTCAAGAGCGACAAAATTGAGAAAACGCTCGCTAATTATTCAGATGTTACCGATTTGCCGGCGTGTATATTATAAATAAAGTATAACTCAACATTTTGAAGGTGTCTGAATAGCTTAGTGAATAGAGATTATTCTCTTCAAGCCGCGACCGGGGTTAAAATCTTGGACCAACCCATTTTTTTTCTATTATGGATTGTATTATTTCCAGCAATTTGGATACCGACATTGGCTATATCTATTAAAAATTGTCAGAATGTACATTCAATTTTAATCTAGTGAATAATAAATGAAATGAATGTTATGTTTAGGTAATAATGTATGATCAATAAAGTGTCGATTGTTTTTTCTGTATCTGAAATCTGCTTTTATCAAAAAAATATTGTGAGTATTCGAGTAAAAAGTGTAATTGCCGCTCTCCAAAGATTACCGCGCTTCGCTTCCTTCGAACGGCAATCTATCACTTTGTGCTTTAAATACACGAATAGCTATATCCATCAACTTAGAAAACTGTTTACTTCAGTGTATGTTTACGATGAATACAGTTTCTCTGAATGTTCTTTTGCAGTGAGTTTTCCCTTCGTATTTCTCATGTCGATGTTCCCCCATTGTGAACCCTTGTATTTTTCGTCCTTATATGAATATATTTTATTCATTTTATCCTGAATGTTTCAAAGAATTAAATGGATTTCAATATATTGGGCAAATCAGTGAATTGGACGAAGTCTCTAATGGATATTTTTGTATCTAGAATGCGAAATGATACTTTTGCGTTCGAGAATAGAAGGTATTTTGCCAAGCTTCAGCGAGACAGAGTAACCATTCGAGAACGCAAAAGTATTTCGCATTCGAGATGCAAATAATCTTTTTTGAAAACTGCATTAAAACTAATATGAAAATGAAAAAAAAATTAGTAAGTATCTGTCATTGTTAATTGACATTTCGTGTTTGAACTAAAACGAACGATCTATAGGTGATATTGTTTGCATGACTATCGTATAACGGTAGCAACGTAATAAATAACAAACAGGACGCAAAAGTCTTTTTCCTACGAGCGTGCGGAAAAGTTACTTTACCGCACGATTTTTCGTTTTGAAAGTTGTACTTTTCCGCACGATTTTTACTTTCCCGTACGATTTTTTCTTTTCCGCACGATTTTTGTATTGTTGAAAATGAGAATATTTAGGACTAACTAAATGATCTATGTAACTATTCTGTCATATTAGTCATTTTGTAGCATTATTATAAAAAGTTGTTTATTAAAAACCTTGTTTTTTCATAAATAAGATGGACGTAGGAAAAATATTGTACCTAACTCTTACGGAAAATGTCTTTTCCGCCCTTAACGGCTTGCCCGAACTCCACTCCGCGTCGCTCGTGCAACTGCCGTCGCGTGCGGAAAAGTACTACTTTCCGCACTTGTTAGGTAAATAACTATTACGTTCTAGAACAGAATAGTCATTTACGTAACAAGTCCGGAGTGGACGAGTGGACAAGATTCTAGGACGAGCGTAGCGAGTCCTGGAAGTCTGCGAGTCCAAAAAAACTGTTTTCGGACGTGTTAAATATCGAAATGCGAACAGAAGATAGGTACTAACAGAAACATTCTTATTCTTATTTATATAAATATTTATATTGAAATTCGAGCATTTCCCGGACTAGTCCGGAAAGTAATTACTTTCCGGAAAGCCCCTTCCCGGACTAGTCCGGGAAGTGATATTTTCCCAAAGAAAAATCCGGGAAGTACCTACTTCCCGGACGGTTGCCGAAAAGAGTCTTTTACGTTCTAGAACAAGAAAGAGCTACTTCACTAAGTGAGATTTGAACTGAAGTTTTTTCGAACTATATGAGATTGTTGCTGTTTCGAGTCGAATAAGTATGGATATCTTTATTGAAGGTAATTGGAGTTTGCATATATGTTGGGGGCACTGTATTTAGCATTTTATGAATAAAAATCATAGAACAGTAGTAAATCTTCGAGAAACTGAAAGTCTCAAAATTATGCGATCCTATTCTGAATTGTACGCGTAGTTGAAATATACAAGGTATTCCACTTGAAACTTCGAAGTTGGGGTCGTTCCGGTGAAAACGGAAGTGATAGAGGGTATTAAATATAGAAATTTTTCAATTAAATATCCCCTTGAAACTATGGCTTGTCTAAAGAATAAGATGACACCCAGTATGTGTGTGCCACCAAATTATAATATTTGGAAACGCAATAAGTATTATTTAAAGACTCTCGAGACTGATTCATTCTTAATATCATAATCTTTCACCAGTTTCAGTTCATCGCATAGCTGTGACAATGGGTGCAGTTGGATGCTACCGAAATTGTAACGAATACATTCATCAGAAAGTTTGCACTAGAGTAATTTCAAAGCAATCTAGCAATATCCACAACCACACACTTCTTCTTCTTTGTTTAATTAATATATTTTTATGATGAAAAATGGATTGTATAAACATTTTCAGTACTTTGGAGCTTCCATGAAATTTCTCACAATATTATGCTTTAATTTCAAATTCAAAATCATTGTATACCTAATTAAGTTCTAGAAATGAGTAAACAATAAGAACGCAATTAAAATACAGGTACCGAGCGATTCCGTTTCTCTCTTCAAATAGGATGAAAATTTTCAGTTCGGCCGAACTAATAAATTAATAAAAAAGAGCTAAAAAAAGAAATTCGACAGGTCAGAATAAATTGACTACAGATATATAACAAATACATTTCACAACAATACAGAGCTTTGAAACGATGAAAAAATCAGGTAAATACACAAATGTAATATTGATAAAACAATGCGGACGGAAATTTTCATACAAAAACGCCCTTTGCAATGCTTCCTGTAACAACTAGCAGATGTCAAAACAGGTGACTATCTGCATGTAGTTTCACGGTTCTGCCGATCATCAATGCAGACCCGGTCAGGACGGAGAGCCACTGCTCTTATTCGTCAACCTGAAATAGGGAATTACACTGCAATAAAAAATTACGTTTTATTCGTAACAAATGATCTTATCTGTATATACGATGCATGTAAAATCACACCATCAATCTATTTCATATCGACTACAATTCACTTCAAAACTATTCCAAATTGAGATTCAAATGCCATATTTTCGCGAGTCATCGGTTTTGTTGTACAAACATTTGTCCTTGAGTCCTCTGAGAATGTTTTCTGCGCGAGAAAGAGTTGTTCCCAGGTGATCCTGAAAATATCATTATATGACAGAATGAGAGCACAGAAAATTGAGAAAATAGCATTTTTTAGAATATCGACCACGTTTTACTCGAAAACGATGCTTTTTGGAGAAAAACTTGTAGACACTTTTTTTGTAGAGAATTTCATGGAAAATATTATGACGTCATTTGTTTTTGGAAAAAAATGGAGTTTCATTCCCTCAAGTAAGGAAATGAAGTATCAATTTTAGTTCTGGCGGAGCAAAAACTAATTTCATCGCGTTAACGTTCTGATACTGATAATCTTCATCATGTAATTTTCTCATAAAATTTTTACCAAGGCCAACTCTCAATATTGATCCGCATACATCTTTCATGATTTTCCTCGCGTTCATTATCTCAGCAGCTTCAAAATCCACATAATGCACTTCATCTACCCTCCCAAAATAAAACCCCTGTAAAGTTTGCCCTATAATTCGAAATATTGAACTATCATCCGCCGGCGCTAATCCCCTAAGAATACGAAGGGTGATGAGAAAGCGACGGCGTCCGCTATAAATGAATGGAATTATGACTTACTTGAGGCCGGCAATGATTTCCATGGCTCCGTTGAAATTCCCGATGTTCCAGGAGGAAAGGGCGACCCGAAGGACGCAAGAAAGGACAGCTCTGCGCGCATCGTGTGTGGGCTGGCTTATTATCAGTTGGGTCACCCAAGCGCTCACCTGAAAAGAAACGAATGGGACATTTAATAGGGATGTTCTCGTGTGATTTATTTGGGGATGTGTCGGAAAAAGACTGCTTCGAAATGAGTCAACTTGCCATTGTGGAAATACCAGTTTGAATAACATTTATTCAAGTATTATGCATATATCCAGAATGGTAGGTGTATTGTGGTTTTATAGCTATCAATGTAATGGGATTATTATGCGATTTATAATAAGCGAGGATGTTGCCAGACGACGAGCGGTCTGCGTCGAGTCGCTGTGCAACTTCCAAAAATTATTTGAATTGTTTAATTATCAAGTTACATTCAAAGCTTTATCGTATCATTGACAACGATGATGTAAAAGTAAAATCAGCAACTTTGGTTATGTCATTGTCATTTTAGCGTGCCCTTTGGTATCTAGCAGGGTATTATAAAGTAACTAACGTTTTATATTGTAACTAATGTATTATTTGTTGCAATTATGTTAAAAAGTTGCAATGCACTGTGACATCGGATAAATAAGAATGTAACTGTTTGCAAGTGGTTGAACTTTTATTCACCTATCTATCAAAATAAAAGTTAATCTGATAAAATAAAAACCTTTTGTGGTGTTACCCTCGATAATTTAAGTCATGTTTATAAGAAATGTCAGCTTTGGCACTTTAACATCGGATAAAAAAGACTGTTTGCGATGCAAATAGATAAACTTTTGTTTACCTTCGTTATTCAATTAATTCACTAAATCACGTCATACGTAATTTTGTTCCATAATTCATTGATTTGATTTGATAAATTATCTCACTAAATACCACTCGAGGTTTTGGTTTCATCGGATAAACTTTAATTTTGTTCCACTCAAACTTGATAGCTTCTAATTTGACGCCAGCAAATAACACCAGATTTCGTGATGTTATTTGCTCTCGTCGATTACCAATGCAACCAAGTTTTCGTTCAAAATAAAAGTTTATCCGATAAAATAAAAACCTCTTGCGATATTACCTTAGAATAACCACTGAACGATTAATTCATCAGAGCGGAATACCGGAAATATGTTGGCGAAAATAAATGAAAAAATTATTATATTTGATAATCGTGAAACTTGTTAGACAAGTATTTTACACATGTTGAAACGGAGTCGACGCCGGCAAGCTCTCGCAATACTTCCAGTCGAATGCATCAGTTACTATTAGTGACGATACGGAGTACCTTGTTCTGCATCGTGACGAGTCTCTTCAACTGAGAAACGGCCAGATTGCAGAACTCATGAGGGTCATATAGTCTGCTTATATCGGCATCATTCCCTACTTCTGCGCCTGATTTGTTATCAAATGCCAATAAGATGGCACTGCTGATAGGACCAAATTGGAGTCTCGAGTTAACGAGGTGAAATTTCAAAATTGTGTGTAAGTTACCAAGCTCCTTGTTTCATTGATTTTTTTTTCGATGTATCTAATGCTTTCAGCAAAAGGCGTAAGACAACCAACACAGATAAGCTTAACAAAACTATATTACGATTGGAATTTATTTCCGAGTAGGTTCGGGCTGGCGAATGGAATGAATGTTAAGAAAAGCTCAAAAGGAAGAGATACAAAACACTACGCGTTTTCAGCGAATGAGTTGGGTTTTAATAAAGAAATTTCATAAATATCAAGCCAATGTATTCATGGTTATGAAATTGCTACATTCATTTGACTTCACAAAAAGGCGGAGGAGCGGTAAAAAATATGCGAGTGTGCTTTGAATGAAGCCACAGAGACTGAACAATGATTTTGAACTATTTTGTTAGAATGTTCATACTTGAAAAAAATATATAATTGCAGTAATTTGAGTAATTTGTTATGAAGAGTATTTTTTCATATTAATCCAGTCGATTGGGTCATTACACAGTAATTGCATAACTCTAAGCGATAATGAAATGCTGTAGAAAAATAGGAAATATGATAGGCCATTCTTGAAACAATTGGAAAATGTGCAATATTCATTTTCCTGTTCAGGACATACATCCTTTTAAATATAAAAAAAGGTTACAGGATGCCATTGTCATAACAATATATTTTAATGAACCCGAACCATGCGAGTACGCGGAAAATAAAATTTATCAGATATGTGAACGGCAAAGTTAATTGATACTATGCTGAACATAAATAAGAGTGAAGTATATAATTGTATTTGTGAAAATATCGATAATTATTCTTATGAAAACTTTTTCAGAATTATTATTCATAATAGTAAGTTCATAGAGAAATTTTTGACACTTCATTGCGAAAGCCATCATTTTAATGGGTAAACTTTAAATTAAGAATATGACGGTGTTCAGGCAGCATCAATTTAACGAAATTAAGAAAGTACTAGATATGCAAATATCGTTCCAACTGTCAATTTTTGAAACGTCTTAGGGTATTCTTAGATCAGAAAACAAAAGGTGAACCCTAACCTAAGATTATCGTCTTTTGTTCTTTTTTGTTTTATCTATTCTGGTCTGGTGTTTATAGTACAGCATGAAGACTATCACCAAGAGAAGTGAGTATTGTTTAGTACTGAGTACATTATTGCTTTTGCGGGAGCCTCTGGTGTTGTTCTTAGTTTTAATGTTGATTTTAATTGCTTAATTTCTTGCGTGAACACCTCCATTTCATTATATTGTTTTATATTCTTAATTTTAGTTTTGAATTCATTTAAATTTAGATTTATGCTTTATGTAAATGAAAATGTATTAAATCTATTGTCACAAATGAAAGTACTTCACCAAATTGATATTATTTGACAATACTCGTAAATGACTGACAAATGTTAAGATTCGCTTTTTTATAGAGAATGGCTTCTTTTCCTGGAACGAAAAATGAAAAAAGTTTCCTATATGTCGCCAACTTGAGTTTTTCCTGTTTGTTAATCAAACTGATTGAACGATGAATAGAGTAGGGAAACGACAGTAAAAATCCAATTATTGCAGGAAACAAGATTTATACACGAATCACGAAATTGGGTATAATGAAATTAATAACAGAGCTTGCATCTTTGGCAAAGCTTAAGCCCGAAAACCCAGAAATGAATATACAAGTTTCTGCATTATTATACAGTTATAATCATAATCATAATCATAATCATAATTATATAAGTTGAGTTCCTTTGTGTAACTAGTTTGTTCTCCGTCCAGAACGGTGTTTCATCCAAGGAAATTAATGCTCTATTATATATTTCAACCCCTTTTCTAATGCTTACTCTTAGTCAAGCTCATTACTTTGGTTTGCTGTCAGCTCTCAATTCAACTGAATTGAATCCAGACAATAATAGAAAAACTTCATGGAGTCGGACTCGAAACATTCCCAAACGTACCTGGCTGAAGTAAATAAACGACTTTCCAGGGAATTATCCTTTTTTGTTGAGAATTCGAGTCTCGAGATAGAATTCCTTGTTTTCTCTTATTCGACAAATGGTTCCAGTTAATTTCGATCTCTCGCCCCAAAGAATACTTGAAGAAAGTAGAGAATGAACAAAAATGCGGCATTGTGAAGGTGAGTCCTCGATGTGAAAGGTTTAAGGGCATAGCAGCCCTTTGAACATGGAGCGTTTTATTATTCAATACAAAGTTGAGGATCGAACGAGATGAAAGCGTTCTCTTCCCTTCATGATCGTCCAAATCCTCACGACTGAAGGAGTATTCGACAAAAAATAATAATTTTCTTGTCTAAAATTGCGGAGAAGAAAGCGGATGTTGACGTTCCACGATTTTCTATTATATGCATGTTCGAATGAAAAAAATTTGCTATTTAATGGGCTCAAAAGCATTGGCGTGTGTAGAAGGATCGTTACTGATAAGAGAAAGGATAAGAGATGAAGAGACAAAAGGGACAGAGGTAGACAGAAAGAGATAGATATAGACAGAAAGAGACAGATATAGACAGAAAGAGAGAGAGAGAAAGACTCTTTTATCCATTCATACTTTGATATACTATTCTGTTTCGAAATATTTTTTTCTGTCTTGTAGCTTTCTCGTATCTGGGATCATTATCAAAAAATAATTCATTTTCTGGAATTCGGTTTGGCTTTGTTTAAATAATTTCTTGTTCAATTGATTTTGTGAGGAATTATCACATGTAAAACATTTCATTCGCTTAAAGAGTTGGCACTAATTTGAACGGTGGCAATAGTGTAGTAGACTTGTGCCACGGGTAATAAATTAATATTGATATTGCCAAATTTACTAATTCTGACATGGCTGAAATGAATGTATCTATAGCCTTTCGAATAGAAATGCAAGAGAGGTCATGACCAATGAAAAAAAACTACCACCCTGTAGATTTTCACAATAAGTTGGCATGTCCAATATCTCAAAAACTGCAGGAATTATGGTGAAAAAAAAAAAAAAATAGAAATATCTTAAAATTTCAACACCTTGTAGATCGGTAATGAAGAGTTTGCGGACCTAGGTTTGTACGACTTTTTAGTCATGAAATGAGCAAAAGAATCACTTCCTTCCATGAGAACATGACATTTAGGAATACCCTTATCATTATTCAGCAAGGACCCCAAACCGTTCTTGTAGATAGCAATACTTTCATAACAATCCAAGTTTGGCCATGATATATCTGTCTGAGTTGTGATTTTGCAATTCGGATTACCTGACATCATTTGGAAATTCTTCGTATGAGCTTAAGGTCTATTTTCCGAAACGCAAACCTTCAGCTTGTACATAACACACACAAAATCTCCATTCAAGATAGATCGGTAATTAACGAAATACTAATAATAATGGTCAAATTAAAGGAATCTGCATTGCATTGTTCACAATAAGCTTGTCAAAAGAGAAACAAGATGTCCTGCAATACCAGGACCACGCTTATTGCCATAATCCCATACAATAGGAATAATTGGGTCAAAAATTCATCAGAAAACAACTACTTTCCTGGCTAATACCACGAAGAACGTTTAATTACATCTAATGAATTTCCGTGCAGAGCCCTACAAGGATGTCTCCGCAATTGCTAGTTGCATGGAAATGTTCATTGAAACATTTGGACCACCTATAGATCGATTTCTGGGTTCTTGCCCTCATCAGTATAGGGTAGGTCTCTGCAGACAATAACTGATGTCTGCAACAAACGATTCAACAAAATGTAAAGGCAGAAGCTGAGACACCGCCCGCAGCCTAGAGTTCACTAAACCAAGGGCGCCATCTGAACTCCAGCCCCTCAACCAAAGCAATACCCAGAACTTGCGTGATTAATCTAACCACTAATACAAATTAAAGAAATCTGCATTGCATTGTTCACAATAAGCTTGTCAAAAGAGAAACCAATTACAAACAAATTATTCCTATCGTATAGGATTATGGCAATAAGCGTGGTCCTGGTATTGCAGGACATCTTGTTTCTCTTTTAATAATGGTCAAACCAACAGATCTATGAATGTTTGTTTCAGCGAACAGTCGGCCCTTGCTAAATATTCGCGAGAAAATAAATCGAATGTGCTCATCATGTATTAAAAACTCAAGATGAATTCAAAATTGAAATTTTACCATAGTAGTAGTAGTAGTAGATGGTTACTTATAAGAAACTAGACTGTTATGAAAGTACTGTTATTTATAAGAATGGTTTGAGGTCCCTGCTGAATAATGATAATGATCCATTAAGTTCTAAAGTATTTGAGCTGATACCGATAAAGAAATAATAAATGAAGCAATATTATCAGCATGGGGGTGTGTAATTATACCTAACCTTCAGGAATGGTAGGATCGCACCTACGGTCAAAATTAATGTTAATCCATAGTGATTGATTTATACAAACTGATCTGATTACTTACTGTTAGTTTAGTAATACTACTGAAGAAGATAAATTGGTTGTCTAAATATACTTATCAAGTGAAGGAGTAAACTACTGTTTGCTCTCATCACCAAGAGTGTACATTCGTTCCATTCAGTTGAAGTGTAATGATAGTAAAACTAATGTGCGAATTGAGTTTTACCACCACCCTGTGAGAATAAAGAGAGGAGCGAAAACCGACATCCAAATTGTCCTCGAATACTTGTCATTTCGGCCGAGAAAAGAAAATTAAATAAATTGGTATACCTGAATTGGACATATCTGTGAGTGAAACGAACTAATTCACTGAAATTCGAATTCTTCTCTCATGCAGCAAAAAACCAGCTCGTTTGATCTGAAAACACAGCCGATTAAAGTCGAATCAGTAGCGTATCCTTGTAAATTTCCATTCATGAAAAGGAGTTAGATATGGAAAACTTCCAATACAATGGAGTATGAAATAATTGAGAGTGAGGTGTACGATTGATTATGTGAGAATAAAATGTTTCCTGCAATAGCACATTATTGTTCTAATAATGAATCTCTTGCCAACAGCGTTATCAAAAATCTGTAGCTATAGATCGCTGCGTTTTCAAATGTGTATTATAACAATCCTCAGAAACCAGCTGTTGCATCTCAAATATACTGAAGTAGTTTCATGTTTAAAGTATATGTTCCAATAGGCCAGAACGAAAAGTTACCACCAGTTCATTCACTAGTCTATGACAAAGTTCAAGGGGAGATCAGCATTCAAACAGTAACTGCCATTGAAACCCATACATATACGACTTCAACATTCATTCTGGGAAAGGGACTAGTGCTGTGGATGGAACTATGGAAAAAATTGTTGTTAGAAAACTAGCAATATATGTTTTCGCTTCCATAGATTTTTCATATCCTACAGTTATTGAATACACTCAACTACCCATGACTCGGCACTCGCATGAGCAATCGCAATCGCCAATTTGAGAAAAAAAAAAAAAAAAAAAGAAAGGAGAGTCAGATATTCCGGTCTCCGATGACGATATTCCAGCTACCAGACGGAAAGATACAAAGGACGGGCTTCTAATGTTCAATTAACTGGTTTGGTGAAGCGAACTCTGAATACTGAGGACTAAACTGAAATTGACTGTCCGGATGCCATCATCTTCTATCATAAATTCGTGGTTTGAGTGGACCAATAGTATCAACCTACGATCTGGACCAGAAATGAGCAAAATGGCGGCAAAAGGTCTACTATAAAACGTTTGAAGTCAGCAATCGTAAACTCCTGGATCATAAACAGTGATGTCCACAATAAAGAAAATCCTTTGTTGACTTTCCTAGTCCCCTTCGCAGAACAACTCATCGACCTTGGACGATCAGGAACTGAAATGGAGAGACGTCTGGTAGGATGTCCTAGAAATCTTACGAAACAAAAGAAAAGAATGATAAACGTTGAATGTCATTTGCCAAAACAAGTTGAGACTAGACGACGATGCCCCCGGTGTTCGCAAGCTATAAAAACCATTTGCGTGACCTGGGATCTTCCTTTGTGATGATGTAATGATATTTCTTTCTTGAGGAAACGAGCCATGTTGTCATCCCCGATGAATTACTAATTGGATAAATCTCACCCAATGAAAAATAATGCTGGGACATTTGTTCGTTATCGACCGTGCCGAAGTTAGTTATAGAAATGGGGGGAGCTGGGGAGTCAATGAGTATCAAGAATAATTAGAGTCTTGTGATCTAACTTATATACGTATATTTATATTGTGAGTATTTTTATCTATTGTGATAATTATAAAAAACGGAAACAGGGAGAAATTCATTTTATTCTATCTATCACTAAAGTGTTTCATTCAATTCTAGAGTAAAATCGTATTCAACTATTTATTTGTACCTAACTTTGTTTTTATATTTTTCTATGAAAGAGTTTTGTGCACCCAAAATTAGGACAAGGTAGAATTACATGAACCCTTTGTCAATCACTATTCCATCAAAAATGCTATTTCACCAGTGAAAAAGCCTTTTGCGTCTAGCCAATCCTCGATTATAGGACGTGGACTTTAGTGGAATAATGAAAAATAAAATCTTGAATCAATCACATTTTACTTATTCATCATTATTATTACCATTAACATGTATACTGAATCGACAATATATTTCCTTGCTTAACAACCAATCAGTGGATTTCAAATTTTGAAATTCAGCCAATAGAATCGGAACTACAGTGAAAATATAGCTTGTCGCTGTATTTTCACGGTGATAAACCTGCTTAGTTTTTGTTTTACTATCTGTCAAGTGAAAATAATGATTTAAATTATAAACGTCAAATTTATGTGTTTTGACTAGTTATCTTTATTTATCAATATGAGCGATCGTTGGGGACAAATGTCCATTGGTATCATAGATGAGGCCGTGGAAAAGAGTATTCCGTTGAATACGGCTAGAAGTAAAGCATCAATTACCAGGTGACACGATTTTTCTTTATTTCAAATCGATATATTGTCGTCATAAATATAATTCGTGGTATGATTAAAAACCTATAATTTTTTGGAATATCAATTCATTGGCAATCCCAATGCAAGAAAATACATTATTTTCAGCTTTGGGATTGCAATTCATTCATATTCCAAAAAATTATCGGTAATAATCATACCACTTATTATATTACCCCTGAAAATAAATAGTAACCATTCAACACTTCCTGATATTTTTCAATTTCAATGATTTTTGAGGAGGTGACAACCACTGTCAGAGCAAAATGTCAAATCATTTTCTGATGAACAAATTTGGCGATTCTGCAGTGGGACTCCGTGTACTGTGGAATTCTATTGTCGACTGTTATGTCTCTGTCTCTTCCATGAATTCAACCAATATGTCCACTCACTTATCACGTCGAAAATAGAATTCCATAGTACACAGAGTCCCACTGCTGATTCTCAATCATTGTACAACTCATCATTGAAGTGGCCAATATAGCCCGCGAATTTTACCTGTTTACCACGTATTGATAACTGAATATACCCTTAACGACGTATAATTGATTCGGTGTTTCGCACTGTCAACAAAGTGAATGTTGCCTTCAGCAACGTAATATTGATAAGTAAACTTTTGCTTCCTCCAAATATGACAGTTCCATCATTGTGAAAATTATTTGACGTTTGTCAATCAACGTCAAAGAACGAATCAAGTTTATTCGATATGTAATCCTAACGAATACCATTCGAGCAAACGTAAATAATCGATTATAGATACCTCGTAACAGTCGACACTCTCGTGGTTTTCCGCAGAATACCTCTCGTGACTCTGAAGTATAATCGATTATTTTACTGAATGTGATTGCGAATATAACGTTGTATTGCATGCGTGTATTATATATATTTTATTAGCCTTAGAAAATTAAACGTTCGAGCTTCGCTCTCGCATTTGCACATTCTTGTTCAAATAAAATGCTATCTGAAATACTCATACAATAAATAACTATTCATCACTTCCTCATTCCCTAATAAATGTTCCTCTTTCTTGTCCCTTTATGACCCTTCCTCAACTCTGCCTTTGGTCAGTTACAAACCTCAAGAAGATTAATCAACTCTTGGCCAAACTACAGAAAATCGAAAATCTGAATTATAAACCGTTTTTCCAGCTGCTTTTTGCAGTAAGGCCCAGGGTAGTGCACGTGTTGTGTCCAATACAATTGGAAAGAACGGCTCCCGAGCAGCAAATCGCAGTGGAGTCGGTGTGGGAGGTGAAACATTACTGATGCTGAGGGGAAACAGAGCGAAACTCGGCATGGAATGAGAAAACCTCACTTGGTAGTGTTGGAAATCTCTTTGCATCCAAGGCATCAAGGATCTTAAAATTCAATAGATATATTCGGGATTGAAAAAGTCAATATAGTTTTATAGAGAAAAGAACAACTTTGGTTTTGGTTTTTATGGAATTTCGTGTATTGTTGGCCGAATGTGGTGATAACAAATTCGTTGGCTCCTACCCCGTAGTAACTAACGGCTTCATCCATCAATTCCGTTGACAAACATTCGCTGGTTGGTTGGTTTGAGGCTGACGAGCCAATGCAGGGTTTACCCGTGGTCTGTCCGAATATTTTGTAGCCCCTATGAGAGGCTGCTTCCGCCTCGTCGTCATAAAGTCTGCACTCCTCGCTTTCTCTGCTCAATCCCAGAGTGTAGCCCCTATGAGAGGCTGTTTCCGCCTCGTCATCACAAAGTCTGCACTCCTCGCTTTCTCTGTTTATTCCCAGAGTCTGCAGGTATTTTTTGATGCCGTAATGTCCGGTTGGTGAGCCGGTAATTGTGCGTATTTTAGATCTGTTTGGGTTAGGAGTGTCAGCCGTACCATGGCTGCGCTATATCGATGCCCTTCGACTTAGTCCCAATGAATTTGGTGTTTGGTTTTCTTTCACTCATTTATTAGGTTTCCTCATCGAGCTTTGCCAACACCAAACAGTGGTTCTGGACTTGTGAATGGTGTTTCAGATACTCGTCTTGTAAATTGGTCTGTTTTTCATTACCTTCTATTCCCCTTTGTACAGGCACCTACACAAGCATAACCTTGTTGTGTTTTGCCAGTTCATTGAGGCTCTAAGGCATTCTCATACCAGCTTTGAGTTTATTTGTACCAAATTCAGAGCTGTTATTGCGTTCTGGCTGCCAGATAGAATGTAGATGTGTTTTCTCTCTAGATTAATCTGTATACATGTCCTTATGGCATGTTCGCAGCTTGGAATACTGTGGTGTTATTGGCAAGTGAAAGTATAATGTTCTTTTTTGACCTCACTTCATGTATTCTTGTTCCAGTTTCTACCTCTGTTTTCGAGCCAT
The DNA here is from genome assembly GCA_958298965.1 of Chrysolina haemoptera. NCBI lineage: Eukaryota > Metazoa > Arthropoda > Insecta > Coleoptera > Chrysomelidae > Chrysolina > Chrysolina haemoptera. The sequence goes on along the minus strand of OY282591.1, from coordinate 26,443,864 downwards.
CTGTGTACCAGATTATGTTGTCAGATGATAGTGACTCTACACCAAAGTCCCATTCGTCCCACTTGAGCTGAATGGTTTTTCGTATGAGAATTGGGGTTTGAGGGGTTGTCTGGGAGATTTGATGTTATTCGAGTGTTAGCAATTCAAATTTTCGATCATTCCTAAAAAAAAAGGAAAATGAAAAATTATGATCATAGTCAATGTGATTAAAGATGCAGTTCATCTAGTAGAAAAGCTTTGTGCGTTTAGCCAATCCTCGATGATGGACATTACTACTTATACTGTTTCATCATAATACATGGGTTATGGAACTACTATTCCTGTCGAAACAAAAGTATTTAAATTATGCATCACTTCCTTATTCTCTGATAAATGTTTCTCTCTCCTGTCCCTTTTTAACCATTCCTCAACGCCGTCAATGGTCAGTAACAAACCTCAAGAAGATTAATCTACTCTTGGCAAGTCTAATCCCGAACAACAGAAAATCGAAAACCCTGAATTATAAACCGTTTTCCCGGCTGCTTTTTGCAGAAACGCTCCAGGGTAGTGCACGTGTTGTGCCCAATACAATTGGAATGAACGGCTCCCGAGCAGCGAATCGCAGTGGAGCCTGTGTGGGAGGTGAAATATTGCTGATGCTGAAGAAATGCTGAGTGCAACTCGGCTTGAAATGAGAAAACTTCAGTAGTGCTGGGATCTCTTTGCATTCAGTTTTAAAGAGGTTTCATAGCGAAAAATTAACACAAACAAAAACTTTATTTTGGGGGTTTTGGGTTTTTACGGGATTTCGTGCATTGCCGGTCGAAGGAGATAATAATAAATGTGTTGACCAATATTAATAACATAATATCATATTACATAACAAATTTCAATAATTAGCCCCCTAACCCCTCCCAGCCACGGCGCCTGTTAACCGATATTCTCGGCACGAAGTCATTCATTGCCAAAAACATCATGTTGACAAGCTGAAATATTTACGCTACTACGACCGCAACAAAATTAATTAACTCAGTCCAAGCTGTGTTCACTTGCACATGTGATAAATGAGGGTTGAAGTGGTCGTTGGGATCATTTACTATATATTATACGAGTACCATTCGTAAACCATAATCGACGAAATGTAGCGTCCCCATGTTCAATTCAGTATCGTCACTTTCATTAAAGGTTGAAATCCCTAATGACTGGGAAAATTAATCTACATTGACATCGAAAATGATAAAAAAAACAAAGGTAAATCTACAATCCCACGACATTACAGGAGTGAGTTACATAATTGCTTTTCAGTTTCAGGAATAATTACACCATGCCAGATGTGAAAATGACACATTCTTTATCCTCAAAGTGAGAAAGCTCAAATGAGTCAGCGACCAAACACTTTTCAGCGAGTCAAATCAAGATATCTTTTGTATTCGAAAGAATAGTTATTTTTTTCTCTTCTAGTTCACAACTTGTTTTTTTTAAATAGCCAAATCAAGCAGAATATAGTTACCATTTAAACCAAAGCTTCGTGGAAATACAGGAAGTTAGCCAATTCTCTGTTCGAAGGGGAATTTTCAGAAATATCTAAAATTTGCTGTGTAGTGTAATGAATTACAATTATGTTATACGTTTTTCATAGGATGTTATTTAGGACTTCTTTGATTGACGACTTGTTTATTTTGTGGAAATTCATGTTCACTAAGGATACACTAAAAACAATTTTGTCTATTTTCCACGATAATTTTATATTTGTTGACTAGTTTCGGTCAGTACACCATTTTCAAAACGGTGTAATGACTGAAACTAGTCAACAAATATAAAATTATCGTAACGGAAAATGGTGTAATGACCGAAACTAGTCAACAAATATAAAATTATCGTGGAAAATAGACAAAATTGTTTTTAGTGCATCCTTAGTGTTATTCAGGAACTGACAAATAAAAGAAAACGACAATGAATTTTTTTTGTAAAGGTCCTTGATTCGATTAATGAAATTCCATTATTATATCTCACATACAGTATCGGAAAGTTTTCATCTTGGGTATGGTGGTTTCATGAGAGCGTAAAGAATAGCTTGCTAAATGTTGACAGAGCATTACAATTTCTCCTCAACTCGCTCGAGGAAGGGATATCGACGTGAGCTGTTAATTCGTCTGGCGGGGTAACAGGAGAGGCGCACAGTAGTGCGTCTCTATCATTTATGTGGTATTATCATATTATTGTGTTCCTTGTTGCTCGCGTAGATTTCGGTCTATACCCCAGATGAAAAGTTTCCGATACTGTATATCAGCAGTTTCAATGTAAAAACTATATTTTTAAAACAGAAACTGACAAAGCTCTTCAAAATTTGTAAAACAAAAAAAAATAAAAATTGAAAGTCAGCAGGAAAAACTGTTATTCTAGCATTTTTCCTGAAATCGATAATGCGATTTATATCTGAACCAATTATTTTAAAATGAATAAATAATTTTTTGCAATCGAAAAAAAAAAATTAAATAAAAAAAAAAATTAACCCACTCATTCAGGAAACTACAGACTTGTTATGGTGCCCAATAGTTTGAACGTATTTGATTGTGTTTTTCTAGACAGACTTGCGTGTTTATTGAATCAATTCAACATCCTGACAGTTCATTCTGTTAACACAGTTGAATGTCCTACTGCAGTTGTTTTTGATATGGCTTCGTGAATTATTGAAAGCTGTTTGTTGAATAACAATTCGTTTCATTGGAAGCTTTTTCGGGAAATGGAATTCAACAACCCAACTTAAAGAATTTGTCATTAGGAATGGGAGTACTCAAGAAACCTAGAGATTACTACCGAAACACCCAACATAGTAGATCCTGACGAATACCAATCAACTAACAAAACAGTATTCATTACTACCACAAAAAAATTGCTGATCAGAAACATTACCACCAAGGCTCCAAGGATTACAAAGTTCATGAAGACCACTGAGACTGCCATAGAATCACCAACCTTGACAAGCATATGTCGGAAATTCTACAGAAACATCTTGAAAAGACCAAAACGTACTTCTGAGACTGCACTAAATTCATTGATCACTTGAAGGATACGACGTTGGAGTCAAACGACATTCTAATCAGCTTTGATAGCGTCTCCTTGTTCACGAATGTATTACTCTAGAAAAAAATATGCTATACAAAAGAGTTTTTTTCTACAATATATCAAAATATGTCGATATTCTCTGACGAAAACTTATTTTCAAAGAACCAAATATTTTATGAACAGATTGATTCAGTTGCCATGGGCCCACTCAGTCCAGTGTTAAAAATTTCTACATGGACGCATTTAAAGATGGAGCCGTGTAGATGACAAGTTCGTAGTGTGGAGCCACGGACAATAATAACTTCAGAAGTTTCCGAACCAAATGAATACATCATTACTTAAAAGTCCAGTTCACAATGAAATAATGGGGAAACTGACCAAATTCCATTCCTAGATGTTTAAGTCACCAAAGAGGCCATAGGAAGTGAAATTGAGGAGAACATACACAAATTGATATCAACATCATTGAATTGGGATCTACATTCATGAATTGGAATCTACATCATCGATCAAACCCTTGCAATACAGCAACGTACGGTTATCAACCGTGGAAATTCTAAAGGAAGAAAAACTGTGCAATGTCTTCAAACCAACAATGAACATATCAAATTTTTGAGCTTAGCAAAAGACAGCAGAGATTCATTCTGATCAGCAGATGTTCACAGGATTCCATGTAATTGTGGTAAGATTCATACAGGACATACGAAGAGGTACATTGATACCCGCCTCTTGAATGATTTGAACATAGTTCTCTAGTTTGATTACATAACCCTTATCTTCAAGTGGGATGAGGGATTGAATGAAAGATCTAAACTCGAAATAAAAGACTGGGGTGAAATTCCGTGTACCATAGAATTATATTGTCGAACATTTTGTCTACGTCTCTTTCATGAGCTCAACTATAATGTCATTTTACTTATTGTGTCGATAATAGAATTTTATGGTACACGGAATCCCACCCTTGAATGACGAGAACAGATAAAGTCAATAATCTCAAAAGTATGTACAAACGCTTTGATATAAGCTCAGTAATGATGTAAAATTCCAAATACAGAAGTTATTAAAAAAACGTATATAAACTCGTCATAATCTGAACATTTTTAATTTCAGTCGAATGCACGCACCCAAAAAAATAACATTTTATTTTCGTTCATGTGAATTTTCTTAGAATGTCCGAAAGCATTCGCAGAGAAAATCTGGTGCTTCAAACTTCCATTGTCGTTCTTTAATAAATTTTTTGAAAGAATTCAGTAACAATTGTTGATTGATGCTATAATTTGAAACATCAGTAACTCGTATCTGGACCCGAGTTTTTCGATGGAACTTGTCGACTGAAAATAATTTTGTTGATAATTCAAGTTTCCAAAGGCGAATGGAACTTTCTGGGGCAAAGTATTATTGATGTCACCCTGAATACTGACTGACAGCCTGTGACGTTATGAAAGAAAAGTTTGTTTTGTTACTGAAAACCCGTAAATCCGCCAACAGAAACTTTTTATTGTTCATTGTTTTCATAGCAGCACAGTAGACTGGTCGAGTTTTGATAGTACAAGGTTTTTTTATGACGAGCATAAGGATTTTATGGAAATCTACATAATGATAATTTCAAACTTTGTAGATTCTGTTTGGTATTCAACATTCTTCAACTTTTCCTAAAACCGGTATGGGGTAACTTTCTTTACAGCCTCAGTAAATAATCGCACAGTTTTCGCACAGTTTTCGTAAACAAAATGATATATCTCAGAAACGGTTCAATTGATTTGGGAGAACTTTTGTATGAAGATAGGGTTTTGCCTTAAGTTTATATATATATGTATATATATATATGCGTCTTTATTGGAAAAATACCATTTTACCGATAATAATAATAATAACGATAATTTTTGGTTCTCGGAAACGGCTTCAAACTCAGGTTCATCTATATAGGCGCTTCTCATGAAAAAATGTGATTTTACTCAGAATATTAATAATAATAATATGAATTTTTGGATCTCTGAAACGGCTCTAAGGATGTGGTTCAAATTTTGTATTTAGATGAAGTTTTTTGTTTTAAGTTCATCTATATAGGCGTCTTACAAATAATGATAATAATGATAATAATAATAATAATAATAATAATGTGAATTTTTGGATCTCGAAAACGACTTCAACTTTTTGGATCAAATTTATTACTTGTATAGATGAGGTATTGCTCCTTAAGTCCATCTATAAAGGCGTCTTTTCTAAAAAAGTTCATTTTACTAATAATAATAATAATAATAATATGAATTTTTGGATCTCCGGAAACGGCACATATGGCACGGTTTCAGCTATGTGAGTACAATTGTACAAGTGAATAAATGGATATTAAAAAACAAGTAACGAATACGGAGTCATTAGGGCGTCCTGACAGAATGAAAGAGCCACCACTGAGCGGAAACAAGCAGTTTAAGTAGAGCCGTGAAGATGACAGCCTCGACTGCTGTCGGTGAAATAAAAAATATATTTCAGTTCTCGGTATGAGTTCCTCTCTCCACTTCGGGCATACTATATATTCATTCTGTGCAAAAGATTGACATTGAGATGATTTTTCGCCACACTTATCGAACAATCCTCGTATCAACCACACAAAGTTATCCCTTTACGAGTATCACCCCATTCTCCGCACTGATCTGTTACGAAGATGCGAGATCGAAACATCACATGTCTCCGCGATAATGGACGAAAGACGCATTTTCTGTGCCTTCTTTGTTCTACGATCTTCCCCACAGTTTCGTGATGTCAATGGAGAACAATAACGACGTCTAGGACTGTTTCGTAAGGATCGCTTACATAGTCCAAGCCAGAGCCGAACATTTTCTCTGAATTTATTGAAGCTGGTGTTTTCTTAATTAGTTATAGACGATTTGTACACCAATATACCCTGGTGAAAATCGTGGAACAGGTGACTCAGGAGCGTTACAAATCCCCCAAAATTTTTTTTCTTACCCGACCAGCCACTATGTTATCATTTGAAAATAAAATAGTAGGAATAAATTAAAAATTGAATTTCACACAGCAGATGCATTTTAACCGAAAATCGTAAAGTGGTATTTTTCCCAATACCTAATGAACGTATCCATATCCCTCTAGATTAAAAATAAAATGTCAAAAAAAAATGTGGTCACAAGAAGTAACAAGTGATTCATGGTCGTATTCAGAATATCAAATGGAGACAAGAAAGGTAAAAATATACCGGGTGTCTAATTTAAAAATCAGAAGTTTATATCACTTCCGGTGAGACCGAAAGATGCACGAATCTGAGTCACTTGTCAAAATATGCAGTTTTATGTCTCATACAGATCCTCCAAACTTCATTTCAATATCTCCAAAACCAAAGAAGTTATAGGGGCGAGCTACTTTCCCTGGACACCCGGTATATAACATTCACTCATATATTATAATAGTGCTGGCCAGTCAGTTCAAATATACAGGGTTTTTCATTTCATTCTTTTTGAAATCATTCAAAGATTATCACCCTTCAAGATCAACATTCAATTAAGAAACACTCTGTACATCGGACTGACTGACCAGCTCTGTTCTAATATTTGATTGACTGACCTATATAACTTTTATTGATATGCATTATAAAAAATTTATGACAATTTTCAGCTTTAATAAATCCATTTTGTTACCCCGGTAAATGTCTTTGATGTCGCTCCTGAGTCACCTGTTCTACGATTCGCTTGACTGACCACAGTATGTTTGTGTTCACATCGACTATAACTAATTAACGAAAAACCATCTTTAATAAATTCAGAGAAAATTTTCGGCTCTGGCTCTTGGACTAATAGGACTGTTTCGCAAGGATCGCTTAAACCAGATAATTTTCTACCAATTTACTTTATTTGCCATTCGAGCACTGATTACAAGCTTGACAAATTGTTTGTCTGAGTGGCTGATATGATGAAGAGACTTCGGTTGTATCAATGGAGGTTGATTGGGTAACAAAGTCGTTACTGAATACCGGTGTGATTCTGACAGGAAGATGTTGATTCGTATACTTACTTGGTTATTCATGGATAATTATGCCGATGGAAGCTTTCCACGCGTTCGTTTTTATGTTATTGCACTTTTTCTGCACGTGTTTCGAATTCAGCATGCACATGCCAAATGATAGCAAATATGTTAATGTAGTTCGGAAACACAGGAAACATTCTTGAATGAATTCAACAAAGCAGAATTTACAAAAGGCAATTACTTAACGAAAAATAAATAGTCTAGACTTTGAGTTCATTCATTGCCATTGATTAGAATCAGAGAAAGAAGCGGGGTTGTTACGTTCTCTCGTGCAATTCTATCTTAGTCAGATTGACGGAAATCTTGCTTTTGTGTATCATGGTTCATATAAGTTAATTCGGTCATAACGATGGAAAATGGCTACTAAAGTTTGTCTTTCAGTCGCAGATGATTCCACAACAGATTTTATGAATGTCCTATTCATATTTTCGAACTAAGATTATATCGCAGTTTCAATTTTGAATTGGGCAAGGTCGAAAATATCAAAATAATTGAGAAGATTAAGGAAGGCATCAATTATGACAAAATACAAAAATACATTCACAGCATGTTGAATTTGACGAATAATTATTGTCCATCGAAAGTTTGGTTTCGTGAAGAAAACTCTTTTCTCCACAACCGTTACAGAATTTGCCAATTGTGAAATCATATTTGATAACAAAATACATCCTCTCTCTAGAGTTTGAGTAGGTTATTTTATAACAAGGATAGAATGAAAAATTCGAGTGAGAAGTTCCGCAAGGCGAGGAAAAATTATCCTGACATGTCATTTCACATCTTGTCACTATAATGCCAGTCAAGGCTAACGTAATTATTGCAAGACTGCAAGTGTTGTAGAATATTTATTCAATATCAAGATCGTGAATATTACCATTCTGTTATCAAATATGATTTCAGAATTGGCACATTCTGTAACCGTTGTGGAGAAAAAATATTTTACAACCCTTACTGTCTTATGCATTTTGCGTGTATTTCATTCAATCAATTGTTAAAGAATATTACTCGAACATTGTTGTAGCAATAATAACATTAGCCTTGACTGGCATCATAGTGATAGGATGTGAATTGAAACGTCAAAACAATTTTTCGTTGGCTTTCCATTTGATTGTATGTAAAATCTGTGGTTGTGGAGAAAGCAAAGTCTCTTTGAAAATTAATTATGCTCGTGGTTCCTCACGCTCGTATTCAGCTCGCGCTTGGAACTTCCCACTCGCATCGAAGTCTCATTCAGAAAATAACTACTTTCCTGGCTAATACCACGACGAACGTTCAATATTACATCCAATGCATTTCCGTGAAGAGTTCCTTCAAGGCTATCTTCACAATTGCTAGTTCCCTGGAAATGTTAATTGAAACATTTGGACTACCTATAGATCGATAGCCCTCTCTGCAGACAATAACTAATGTCTGCAAAAATGGTCCAATTATCAATCCATGTCAAGGCAGAAGCAGAGACACCGCCCGTAGATCGGTGTTAACCAAACCACGAGCGCCATCTCAACCTCAGCCCAACTAAACAATACCCACTTGTTCGCAAAGAAAGAACATTATAACAGAAAGGAATTTATTATTTAGCTTATCAAGTTAGAAACTAGATGTCCCGCCATACCAGGATTGCTCACTGCAATAATCCTATAGAATTGGAATATATTTGGGTCAAAAATCCATCAGAATACAACTACTTTCCTGGGTAATACCACAACGAACGTTGAATTACATCCAATGAATTTCCGTGCAGAGTTACTACAAGGATATTTCCGCAATTGCCTATAAGTGTATTGTACGAATATCAATGAACATGAATGAACTAACAACTGAAATTGCAGGAAGTAACAGGACACTCATACAAAAAAGTGATTTACTGTATACAAAATCATAATATGATCGTAAATCTCGAATATAGAAAGCTACGGCTTTCCTCCACTATTCTTTCTTTGTGTCTTGCATGAAAGGATAGGAGTTTCTCTTGTGAACGGATGACATGGTCTGTTTTGGAATGATTAGCGAGGATGCCCCGCTGTGTTTTTTTTCTGTATTTTTATTTCCTTTCCATGGCAGATACCACGAGTAATCTTTTTTCATTTATTGGGTGGACCCACATTTTTCTGTTTTTTGCGCCTGCGTTTCCTGAAACGATGTAACAACCACATAGTAACAACACGAGTCTTAAAGGGGTTCATCATTCAAACGTATCCTACAAGCGACTAACAATGAGATCGATTAAAAACGTGTATTGTGTACGCGGATCCATTGATAACAGTTAGATCGAACTTTTATCGACATTCCAAAATTTATGTGTGTGTGCGCCTACCCTCAGTTTTCACCATTAAATTATCCGTCAGAATATATTTAAAACAAAGTTATTAGTTTTTGGTTATTCATTTCACCAAAATCTTTAGCAGTAATTCTGATATTCCTTATTACAGGGTGTGATCTAACCTCTTGAACTCCCGTGAAAGACGGGTGTATAATCTTATTTTATAACGAATGGCAGGTGTGAAATATTCGAAAAAAAATCGTGGAAAGTTTAAATTGTGTTGGAAAATTCATCGAAATTTTGGGAACCGCTGTCCGCCGAACGTCAGCTGACCTAATCAGAGCCGCAATAATACTGGAACCACCGGAAGGAAGAAACTATGTAATTTCGAACAGCGATATCCATGATTTTTCGAATTTTCCAATAAAATTTTAAATTTCCACAATTTTTTTGAGTGCAAGAGGTTAGATTACACCCTATATATTAAATCACACTTGTGCAAATATTTAACATTCAAAATGTAAACAAAAAGTCGCCATATCGAAACTAAATTACAACAATATCTATTTGTAGTATTACTTTCTGCAGCTTTGTCCAGAATATGAAGGAACTAATTCAGTGATAGTAGTGAGCAGTAACTTAGTTCTGTTATATTGGTACGATGAAATTCCTTGTAACGGGTTACTCTTTCGTTAGCAACTGACATTTATTTATCAGTAATTCGTATTTCTTAATCGACGCTGCTAACCCTAGTCGTGATAAAATGTTCGTCTCTTGTAAGTGGATATTATACTGGCAGTCAATTCTTTCCCGCCTTCCATCGAGTTCTGTACATTTGTCGGTAGTGTTTTTAAAGCATCTAGTTCAAGCCGGCTAAGATTTAGCGGAGGCGTATATTCAAATATTTGGCGAATGCGCCCACGAAGATTTGGCGAAAGCACCAGTTTATATGGTTTGGCGAAGGCGAAATTGTAGGTTACCCCAATCTTGGGTTTTGCAAAATACGATTACTTCATATTTAATCAATATATTTTTTTCATTTCCCACGAAAACTCGTTCATTTGGCAAAAAGATGAGAACAAATGATAGAATCAATATATAATCAGAATCTTTCATATTATTATTTACAAAAATATTTGGCAATAGATTTATTAAATCTTGTCGAGCACGACATAATATTTGAATGCTTAGTTTTTTTTTAAATTCTGGTTCACTTGAAATGGCAAAACTGAGCTCGACTTGTCACTCTCGATGGTACCACTAACTTTGGAATGATGGATGATATTTCGGAAGAGTATCGTTCATGAAAATATCTATAAAACAGTAACATATCATCAACTTTTCTGCAATGTCCAAGTACAAGTACAACCAATGACATATTACAGTACAACCGACGGCGACGAGACAACTATATTTTGGACGAAATCTAAAAGTTTCAATGTTTGTTTGGGTGTTGCACTCCATATATGGAGCAGTATTTGAGGACAGTTCGGATTTGTGCCTCATAAATCACAATCAGTTGACGAGAAATTAAATACTTTTTGCCACGAAACAAAAAAGTTCTTTAGACGAACTTTTGATAATGTACCTCACATGGTTTTCCAATGAAAGGGTACTGCTGATGGTAATACCAATCACTGAAATGAGATAATTTATTGGTATGACATAGTTACGCTGGCCACTGTGAGATCGGCCTTTTTAGAAAAAAGACATGATTGATTTTTATTCGCATTAAAATTGGATCCCCATTCCAGAATTCTTGTTTAATCCGTTTTTATTTCGTTCACGATTCTTCCCTGTTCATTCTCATTTCAATGGCTGATATCGGAGCTTTGGAAGAGAAAGTGTTATGAAGGGTACTATCATCTACAAAGCTGTGCCTCCGACATGAGGTAGCTCCCAATAAATCATTAATCTGAAGAAGGAATAATGATGGTGCCATAATGGAACCCTGCGAAATACCAGCATTTATTGGTAGCGTGGGATGATAATCCATCGACATCCACATGGAGAAATCGGTTTGAGAGAAAGCTAGATAGCGAGAAACACAACTGGGGAGGCAAGCCATAAGAAAGAAGTTTGACAAGCAGTCCCGGGTGCAAAAGCCGATCAAACGCCTTGGACATATTTATTGCAACGTCCAGAGTTTTACCATATTCTGCGATAGATTGCTTTCCAATTGGCGGAGATACCCACAAATTTTAATAAAAGCTGAACAGTCGTTAGTTCGGAAGCACATTCTTTGGGAACGATCGGCGAAATTCCGTCATATCCTCTAGCAAAATGCGTCTGATGATTCTTTGGCGGAAGATTATTTCAGGCATATGACTGTCAATGGAAATGATGTTATGGAATTGTTTTACCAATGATTCCAGTGTAGAATTCGCAACAAAAATGTTGGCAAAGATATTGGCCTTTTCCTGAGCGTTCGTTGCTGGTATGCAGAATGTTGAGCTTCATTAAGGTTAAGTAGTAAAACGAATCAACGATATTGCATCATAGATTTGAACTTCGCTTTTCATATCAACTTTGGGACATAGTAGCCAATCCAAGTAAATTGTAATCTGGATCCTAACATGACGAATAAATTTAAAAATATAGTCGAAAGATATGGTTAGAAAATACATCACCATTGAAGATAAGATATATTTTTTAGTAGTCCATCAATTATATGATATCCAGCAGAACCTATCCCATCCTCCTCTTCGGAAGAGTTCATTTATTTCTCATCAACCAATTAGAAAGTTTATAGTTGCTAGGCGCTGGATTTTGACATGAAATGGAACCAATCATAATCTTGTAACGATATTCGGGAAATCCAATAAAAGACGTCTTTAAATATCGTAATCCTCAGTTGGCCATGATTTCAGTATTTCTCCAACGCTTCTTCGTAAGATATCGCATCGCAGTCTCCAGGCGGTCGTCTCAAGGATACACATATTGAATGTGTTGGGATCTTATGACTGGAGGCGAAAAACGATATAATTCTCGAAATTGTCGGAGTAAATTGAAATGCCTTACTTTTTACTCGGTTATCCGCTATGTTCAATGGGACAGCTATTCCCAGTAAAAAAGGGAAATAACCAGCCCGAGGTTGTATCCATCAAATAGACTACCAACTTATACAGTGTGACCCATTTAAGATGGAAGCACTCTTATAAAACTGACATTTTTCAACCGATTAAAATAATTTTTTTTTCGTCAGGTGGAAATTCAAAAAGTCTATTAGGACACCAAATTTTATAAATAAATCTCCTTCTCCAGGGCCAACTAATCTTATTCTTTTAGATAAAAAATCTAAAAAAATCACTAGCGATTTTTTTTCAAAAAATCTGACTACACCGCTGTATTCGTGATATTTTTAGATGGTTCATTTATGAATTACGTTGAAATGCGTCAATCAATAAAAAAGTTATAAGGAAATAAAATTCAACCAACCCACTAAGTAATTCAATTTCAGAACTTTTATTAAAATTCGGAATACACCACTGTATTGAGGAGGTTTCGATATATCAAATTAGTCTTCAGGTTTTTTAAGGTTTATATATGAGTTCAATCTCATGCTTTCGCAGTTGTTGTTTAAAAAAAAATGTTTAAAATTGTTTTTTTCCGTTAACCTGCTGTCGTCTACGAACGACAGTCCTCAAAAACTTGTGCGAGCTAAGGATTAACGAGGTCTTACCTTTTAACGTGCGATTCATAGCACGATCCGAGGAGAATAGATCTCGAAAGGAGGTCGTCCGTAAGTCTCCATCCAAACCATAACTTCGCATCACGTTGCTTGGCTTTGATATCGATGACCCACGCGCTCTACCGTTCGAGCTATCCTCTCATATACGGCCAATCCGATCTGTGACTCTCGGAACATACGGTTTAGATAATGTCGTCGACCATTTTGCCAAGCAAGCTTTACGTTTAATATTTTTAACCTATTATAAAGCCTTTATACCCACGGAAATACTGTTTGACTTTCTATGTACCCACAGTCGGGTCTCTCCATAGTTAATATCTATTAAACTACCCTAAACACAACTTTGATTTGACTGAGATATACTTTGACTGAAATTCATAATGTATGTTATAAATGAATAGTTGGTCATGTGGCAAACTATGAAGAGACTCGACAGTGGGTACATCAACTGCTTTGTAGTATCTGCCATATTCTAAGCATGAAGAGCTTATAAGGTATTCACCAACGTATTTATTACATTCCATATTTGATCCTGCAAGTAGGCATGAACCGATGAACCAAATAATTCATGTCTTCATGTCATATATTCATTTTCACATTTCCAGAGGTAACGTAATAAAAATCTTGTCTTTTGTTAAGCTACTATTCGGAAGAGAAGCACAGGTTTACAAGTTAAGTTTGATATGCTCTTTTCAATGATGGATACCCTCTATAACTTTTCTGATACTAATGTGTATGCATACGAGTGCACTTTCAAATCATGTCGATTTTTGAGGAGCAATTTTTCTGAAATGAGCAGTTTCTTATTCCTTGAAAAAATTGATTTTCCCCTGATAATTTTTCATGTAGAACCCACTCTACTGTATTCATTACAACGCTTATATCAGATATTTAGTGTAACTCTGCCCTCGAACTATTATATCATACTTCGCAAGAAATCAGTTACAAATGATATTGATTTATGGAACTATGGTTGGTAAATGAGGCATTGAATTTCGGTAAATAATGGCTTCTCTCGCTAAATAATGGCTTTGCCTGTGGAAATCGTATTGAGAAAATACTTTTGTAACCTCTCTGACGTTATCCACATTGAAATCGATTTCGAGCACCGCAAATGAATACGATTTCAATTCCTTTTGACAAATAATAATTTTTAGACATTACGTGAGATTTTACCAATTCCAGTTGATTAGAATAAAGGATCAGGCTGTCGTCTGATACGTGGTAAATGAATGACAATCATTTCGATAACTTCGAAGGTTTCATAACAAATAATCTGTTGAGTATAATATATACAGGGTGAACTACCCTTTCCTTACCGTGAATTAAATGGAATACTGGTCTCTCATGTGCGAAAGCACCTGTGAAATTTGAGAGCTATCAGTGATAATTTAAACATTTTTTTTAATAAAATCTCCAAAGTTACACTACTACACTGCGCTGAAACAGTCTGAGTGAAAACACAATCTACTGAAACATTGCAGTGTTGCGATATGTTACGATCACCGCCTCAAAAATTTCTGATCGTTATTCACTGGTTCTCCATTTGAAAAAATCATCCTACACCTGTCCTCCAGATAATTCTACTTGGAACCATAATCGTCCTAAGTACAATCATTTAATGAGCCTGGAAATCATGCACATGTATGTCACCCGTCAGAAATATCCGTCATTGTTTATTGAAAGGAGTTTGAATCAGCTTTAATGTTTTCAGTAATTGTGGTTTTCCTTCAATCTTAAACCCCCTCACTTTTCAATATTATGCCAGTGATATTGTGTTATTACTGTAGTTCATTCGTTACCAACAGTCGAACATTTACTTCAACTTTCATGGTGCAGTGTTTTGAAAAAGTCATTCATTTTTGCAAATTGTTATTGAGCTGTATGCTGAATGCTTAATTTCAAATCACCATCTGCAGTGAAGGAAGTGAGAAAGGGATTCGGGGCTGCCCATTCAATATTTTTGTCCAGGGACAGCGGGTTCCTACATTTTGATAAGTCAAGATGGTATATCCTCGTTCTGACAACGTATACTGTGGAACTTGAATAAATTTTCGATTCATACCATAACTGAGATGTATAAGTATAATTAATTTAATAGTTTGTTGTACTAGGAAGTAACGTAAGTGATAAATTCGGATAACTTACCTCGTTGAAACGTTTAATCAATGAAGCAACTGAAGATCTCGTAGTGGAGGCGTTACCAGGGAGACTTTCGGCTGATGTTCCTGTAGCTCCTCCCAGGTCCAGGGTCACCTGACGTAGGTAGTCAATAGGTGGGACCTGCAAAAGTTAATATAGAGTGGATACTTGTATAACCCTTAAATATTTCAAAGAACAAATTGTATTCGATGCGATTATTTTTTGTGTGACACAATGAGAAGCCAAACAACGTTTCGATTGCTTGAAAATCATACGAAGAAAATAATCCAGTTCATTGTCATAATATTCATTCTATTGAGTTCTTAACCTCCAAAAATTCTTACTTCCTGTCCCTTGGATCTCACGATGTATTTTGGACAATATGAGAGTATCCTTTTTGTGATTCGAATTCGGTTTGGTTGATTTCAGTGTGACTTGGTGTTGTAATGAGTTTTCATTGAGTACCTCTAAAATACTTGTTGGTCGCCCTGTTCTGACGGCAGCAAAAAACCTTAGAATCAGATTATTTTGTGGGAAAATTGAATTGCAAATATATTTGACAGATTTTATTTAAATTTGTTGGGGTATCAGCCTGGGAAGTAATTCAATTTCAATTCTGATATAAAAAACGCGGATATTCATTATTTTCTGAGTCAGCTTCCAGAGACCAATAAACCAATTATTTTTTAATTTCATTCTTCGAAGAACGGTTGCTGTTTTTCACCCCGTCCTTCGCCATATTCTCTGTTCTAATTGAGGCTGACTTTCGAAAACATTCAATTATGGCAATTTCATAATAAAGAGCTTATTTTTCTCTTATGATAAAAAATCATACTTTTGTCATGTAAAATAAAAGAGCTTTTTTATGTCGGATAAATTATTTCTTTCAACGAAATCATTTTGCCGATCATTAATTCCACAAGAATTACTGGTTCAGTTGTGTAGTTCCTTGAATAAAATTACTGATAGAGAAATTTTGAGCTGAAAAAAAAAAATTCAATAAAATAAAGTACGAGTGTGACGATGTATAAAACACATGATTTGGTGATTTGTTCAAACGAAAATTTCCTAAAACGACTCATATCGTGCCAACAGTACTGAACAATTAAGTCTTGTTTTGCGGGACAGGCATTTTTATCGTGAAAAAAATATTTTGCAGGCTAAAAATGTTGCCAATATATGGAAGCATTATTGCGTAGCAAATAGCACAACAAAACTGCATATAATTAATGAATTTTCAATGAAAACTAGAGAAAATTGAAAAATCAACTATCTGAATAAAAATTCGAATTTTCACTTTCAGATTTTTTCTTTCCAGTTAGAGTGTTTTCACAATATCTATCAGATGTAGTTCAATGTCCAGCGTGGCTTTAGCCAGTAAAGTAGTTGTTTTCTGTTAGATATTACAAATATATCACATTTTTCAATTTTCATGGAGAATGTTCCCCTTTCAACATGAATACCCCCCAAGAGGTTATCATGAACGATGGAAAATAGCGACTAAAGTTTGTCTTTCAGCCGCAGATAATTCCACAACAGATTTTATGAATATCCTATTCATATTTTTGAACAAGATCACATATCAACCTAAAAGTACACATTCTGAAAAAACAGCAAAAACACTACACATCCAAAACGTCTGCGATATTTCAACTTCTTTGTGAATCATGAAGTATTTTTCTCAACGAAAGGTCTTCGAGATCCTGAATATTTGCTTCATGTCGAGCGAACCCGATATACCATAATATGCTTGCGACAAGAGTACACACACCTAGGGTTCGTGCAGTGTCTTTACCTGTACAGTTTTGCAATGTCCTTTAGGTGGGAAACACACTGAGCGACCAGGACTGAGCGGTCAGGACCGGCCGTCCTCCAGCTACGACCAAAGAAAACTTTTCATATCAACCGACCACTAGAATAATTTTGTGAATCTGACATTGATGCGACGTTCAAAGGTTTATGCAAATTTTCTGTGTACTAAATTACTGAGACATCCAATAAAGTTCCAAAACGACCATCGCAAGTGCATAATTCGCTACAACAAATATTTCTCATTGAAAATGGACATTTTTTATCTTTTTGACAAAATATACTTTCCGATTGAGCATACAATGAATGTTTCTTTTTGCTCTAACCAGCCGCTAAATTAACTACTCTTTATATGTGAGTTTATCCTCCTCCTGGAGATTTCTCACGAAGTTTTTCTCTATACAGTATCGGAAACTTTTCACCTGGGGTATAGACAGAAATCTACGCGAGCAACAATGATATGATAATACCACATAAATAATAGAGACGCACTACTGTACGCCTATCCTGTAACCCCACCCGACGAATTAACAGCTCACGTCGATATCCCTTCCTCGAACGAGTGGAAGAGAAATTGTAATGCTACCTCAACATATAGCAAGCTATTCTTTACGCTCTCATGAAACCACCATACCCAATATGAAAACTTTCAGATACTGTATTGAATTATGATGTCCGAAGGTATGCATCGTCTTGTAAGTAAGAGCTTCGCCTTCAAACAGTATGTTTTTTTAGGTTACAAGAGATTCTTGAAAGTATCTCGGTTGGCCCCATCATCATATTTTTTTCGTGAGTGTTGATTGAGATATTCTCCAGTAATATTGTTGATGATTCCCAATCCATTCGTTCGTGTCCTGTCTGATGTCCTAAACGATAGTCCACAGGCTCTTGCTAGGACATCTGGTAATCAGGTAACTTTCACCCTATTCTGTGCTCCTAGGTCATTTTGGTTTGTATATTTCTCGAAGTAATTTGGAAGAAAACCTGAATGATCGAACGACCTTTTTTGCCGCTTGAATGTCGGGGAGAATGAGGTAGCTATCACCCCTGTTTGAAATATATATATAGGCTTGAGTGCTGAAAGTTATGTTTTTCCTCGATCTCTCCCCGTGTAACACCCGTGTAACTGCTTGTCCTGAAGCCATCTAAGTACCTGATTTGTCTTCTTGACAGCATTGGTACGAACTCTGATATGTCTTCCCATCTCGTAAAGTAATGAAGTCACCATTTGTTGAAGTTTACTGATACTTAACAACTAACTTGTTTTATCTAATGAACTAGCAACAAGCCCAATTCGATCTATTGCTGTTATTATGATGAGTCTAGCAAACAACTATTCGTAGCTGCTGGTGTGTGTCTGCAATCGAATATAATAATACTCACCCGGATTTATTTATGATAGAAATTTTATTCTGAAGTAGGAAATATACTAATTCACATGAACACATTAGCAATATGAACAAACAATCAATAAACTGTATTAACAACATTAAAAAAACAATAATAAAAATACGCAAAAATGCAATGTTTTTTCACGAAAAGTATCAAGGCACGAGCGAATTTGTCAATTAAAAATATATTATTCAATCAGGAAAGTAATCCACAATTTTTCTAATAAACAATTTCTACCAACGGCCTCAGTAACAAATCAGCTATGATACGAAAATCCATCGGCGAGCAAATTTTCCACAAACCTTCAATTACATTCCAACTCCGTATTTATTAATGATTAAACCTGAACCACAACTACACGCGAATCTCCTAATCTATCACAATGTATTGACAAATTGGAATCATAATTGCGAATGGATTTGCTTTTGCGGTATCAGCCTGTGAAATTATGTTAATCAGATCCTTGCGAAATCGATTGGGAGTGTGACTGAAAATTAAATTACCAGAATAACGATCGGGTATAAATCGAATGTATCGATAGAGCTGGTTCGGTAAATGATGTTATGCAAAGTGATCGTATCAGTAGGAGTAGCCACTGTCCATGCATGATTTGGTAGGTTCGTAGACCAACTGATTACTGATGAGATTGAATAGGGACGCCTAAAAATGGCCGAAGAAAAGTTATTGGTTGTGTAGTATGGAATCATATAGCAAACTGGCAATAATTAGATAAAAATATATCTTGTTAGGACATACTGTGCATGATTATGGTTGGCTTTAACTTTGACATCTAGTACCGTCGAAGATACGAATTGGTTAACCTTTCTTGAAGCCTCTGCAAAACCAATGACCAATCATCGAATTGAACAATATCAGGAAAGATTACCGATTAAATGGATACCCTAAATACATTTAGAAGAGGTCCTGACCTGCAAAAGAGTCATCACCAAAAAATCCGACGAATCGGCACAGCCTTCCTTATGTTAGAGGTAGGTATATCGAGAAGAATCAGACGAATTGAATCGAAAAACAACATCCGAACATGCTTCAGGTCGGGTAATACCATCCGCAGCCAACTCACGAAAACGAGACCATCTTACGCCAATAGTGACTCCAGAAACTGCATCTACCTCGTTCCTTGTGAATGCGGAGAAACTTGTGTTGGAGAAACCAAGAAACCACTGAATATTAGAATCGTTGAACACAAGAAACATACTTAACTAGGAGATACATCGAAATCATGGATAGCAGAGTACGCCTGGACGACTAAACATATTATTAAAAGGACTGGAGCTGAGGCTATCCATGAAGCAGAGCACTGGTATAGAAGAAAATGCAGAGAGTTTGCATACATTATGAATAAAAACGTGTTCAGTCAACCAAGAATGAAGTTTCCTAATGACAGGAAACCCTTGATTAGGCAATTTATAGAATTGAATTTATTTGTTTCTTTAGTCGAGATAAACCTTACTCCTCCTTAAACCTTACTTAATCATTGTTAATCACATTCAGTCAAACATATACGATCATATTTGAATTGCCAATACAATAAGGCACCTTAGGGGGAAAAATCCGAAATGTGTACTCTCTATTCATAGGCATATTTTTCTTATTCCACACCTTGATCATGTGGGGCCTTTTATCACTCATAGTTGCACAAGTGGTTTATATTTTATCGTGTAAATTTGGGTAGTTTAATGCAATTCCTAGCAATTCGACGAGAATAACTGTCAATTATTGAAAACACCACACCGAAGGTGATTGAGACACCGTTTTTATTCTATCGACGAATATTTAAGTACGTCTTCGTATCTCAACAATTTTGCCTCTTGATCTAAAAATGTGATACTGTTTTTAGTATATTTCAGTACGTTTTGACGTTTTTATTATTTTTTACACATGTCCATTCTACCAAAACTCTTTTAATGCCATTTTTTGAACCTGTACTACTGACTTGCCAAAAATATGATTGTAATTTGTTATATCTATTCTATTCTTTATTCATTATATTCATTCACGTTTCCTTTGAACTCGTCGGCGCATCTTTCAGACCAACTGAAATAAATTTTGTATTGAAATGTTTACCCACCTGATAGAACAGTTGGTACTCAGTATCAGCCAGGCGAAGGGCAACCTCTTCAGGGAAATGGAGCAACTCCTGCAGCTCCTCCAGCTCTGCGCAGTGAATTGTCTGCGCTGCGAGAGGAATCCCTTTCTCCAGCTCTGAAACAAAATAAAGGAGAATAATTGCTGAATAACAAGCAACTGTTGAATTCATCAAACTTCGGTGAACAAATTGACTTGAGGTGATATATTTCATAATTCTGCGCGTAGTCTGTTTTTGAAATCACCAATGTTTACCTGGCTTTGTTACATATATATTCAACTCTCAAGATAAAAGCACAGACATTTTTTTAAATTGTGAGATCTGATAACCTAGCTGGTCACTCAATGGCACCTCTTTTTCGAATTGGATTGGATATATAGAACGTTTAATTTTTCAAATTATGATTATATTGAGATATACGGCAAGTAAAGAGCACTACTACTGCCTCCCCGTCCAAAAAGTGATGAGTAGATTATTTTAAAAAAATTCGGAATGAAGGTATGTTAACCATAAAAATACAGGAAATGCATTAAAAATGACATGTTCACTCTAATCCGTTGAATTTTCTTTAATAAATAAACAACAATATATTTATACTTTTCACTTTTTTATGCCCCAAAAATTCTTCAACAACCATTTTGAATTACTTTATCAGTAACAGTTTCAACCTGAGGAACTTATATAATTTTACAGATCTGAGAGCCAACAAATATCCTCTCTTTCAGTTTTGCTTCCTTCATACTTAGAAATATTTTCTTCTTGTAAATACCGGACAGCGTCACCATTTTTGTTTAGCACCACAAAGTTTTTCATCTCTCATTTACTATGGATTTCCATCAAGTAATGGTTCTGAAGCATTCACAAAACACTAGGCACCCACTTTTTGTCTTGGTTTCAACAGGAAAACCAAAATAATGAAGATATGCTTGAATCGAATAAGTTAATATTAACGACGTAGGGTATTCAAACAATAATATTTATAAACATTTTTTCGGGGTATATAAAAAAAGTTTGAATTTGTAAACTAGTGTTATTATTCCAATGAATGAATTTGTTTTGTAATGAATAATCAATAGTTATTCAACTCTTCTGAAATACTATATTAAAGTATAAGTAGATAAAAAGGTCTTTCAAACACACGCGAATTTTCGAGCATGACGGCACAGCTGGAGTGCTTGAAATAGAGCATATGTTTGAAAGATCAGTTATCCACGGATACTTTACGTTATTTTTTTCAATTTGTGCACTTTGAAATCATAACTATTGGTTTCATTATTACAAATAATGGAAATAAGAACTTATAATGTAAAATGGTTGAATTCGTGATGTGACATCAGTATACCTTTCGTTAATGTTTGAATAAAAGTTTTGCATTTGTTTGTAATATTTCATTTGACGTTACAAGGTCCTCCTGTCAGATCAATAATCATAACATTGTCATTCAGACTTCACTGCTCTCGAGTTGTTGATGTATCCATGGTAACCTTAAAAAACGCGTAAAAATAGGTAAAAAGGGGCACCAATTGAAAAAATTAATTTTTTGTTATTATTTTGGCAGTGACAAAAGACTTCCTTGACAGTGAAGATAATTAAACGTTTAGGCGTCAATAAATACAAAAAAGTTAGTTTTTTTGACACTTTCATTAAAAAAATAGCTAAGATATATATCTGTTTTCTCACTTATGCCAATGCAGAAAGTAAGAACTATTTTCTCACTCGGTACTGAATACTTTTAATGAATTTCCACGTTATTATTTGAATCGCAGCGTGAAATCGCAAACAATCCCCACATTATCTGGGAAAATACCCGCATTACGCCTCCATTTCTGTTCCTCCCTTCGCCCTTCCATCTGGCCATAATGCTTTGAGTCTCCATTGTTTATAACACTCTTCAAACATAAAAACGCCTGCTTTAATCTTGTGCTTTCAGTCGGACGATGGCACTACTTTCAGACATTTCGCTGTAAAATTATCGCTTAGGTGTAATAAAAACCTGGGAAAGTTTTATTCCGGGGGCCATTTTTCCTGCAGGCGTTCTATAACCCTTATCTGCAATATGTTCTCGCCGAAACTTTAGAGGATTATGAAATCGGAGAGTGTGCGGTTACTTGTAGTTTGTTGTTCACTTAGGTGATGAGTTTGAGAAACTTAATGGGATATAGCGTTTTTCGAATAGTTCAGTTAAGTTTTAATACAGTCAAATTTTTATCTAAAATCGATCTCACGTACATGAAATCAGGTAACAGTGATGTGGGGGCACTCTGATCAAGTTTTTGACCTCGGGCCTCTCTGGAACTTAGTTTCCCGGCCCAAAAATGCATGTTTTTCCACTTTTTTCAGTTTTTCAGTTTAGTTTTTTGACCATGACTACTCATACTATTTTTAGACAAGGTAGAATTTGCTGAATTTTGAGATTGTCATCGTCTCTATAGACTTAATGGTTTCTAAGAT
This sequence comes from Chrysolina haemoptera, assembly GCA_958298965.1. Classification (NCBI taxonomy): domain Eukaryota; kingdom Metazoa; phylum Arthropoda; class Insecta; order Coleoptera; family Chrysomelidae; genus Chrysolina; species Chrysolina haemoptera. The sequence goes on along the minus strand of OY282591.1, from coordinate 26,420,932 downwards.
AGAGCCATTCAAAGTTTGGTGGCTTTTTTCAAAAGTGCAAATATTTAACAATTTCTCTTGCTTTTCATAAAATCGCTCTCGTGTAATCTCAATTAATTTTCATATGGTTCTGCTAAGTGTATTTTCACTGAATAATCCCTGAAACCCTTTTTTTGTTTTGAGGACTAGATAATTTCAATTCAAAATCTTTTAAAGAATTGGCATTTTACCAAATAGAACTGTCACCGCATAGTAATAAAACACAATTTGATAGAAAATGTTTTGCTCAAACTCAAGACCATACGGTCTGTTTCCACGCCAAGGCACGTTGCTATGGATATACAAATTTTGATTTATTTCGATTTTGAAGTTTCAAATATTCACCAACGTCAAAATATCAGTGATGTCGTGATTTGGTTGTCCTTGGGTCATTACTTCTGAAAATTGTTCATTTGATATTGGAAATGAACAAACCATGTCAGGTTGCGGAAATTCTACACTTCTACATTCTACATTCTATTAGACCAATCTATAGAAGTTTTTTCACCGACAAAATAAAAGACGCAAATGGCCTATCGTTTTATAGTCAATGGAGCTTTTCTAGATAATTATTAAACCTACCTGAATCTGTGCATTTTCGTCTAAGACAATCCAAAAAAACTTCAAAAAGAGACCATTTTTCAAAAATTCACAATTTTCATTGATTTGAAACTGGACAAACAATATTTCGAAAACTGATAGATAATAACATGTGGTTCAACTCTGCGCAAGATGTATTATGTCCGATGTGTAGTTTTTGCAATTTGTACTATTTAGTTAATCGACCTAATCTTAATCTCAAATCTCCAAATCTCATCAAAATATAATTTCTCCAGGGTTATAATACATTAATGCAGTTTCTCAACTGAATTTGATTAAACAATAAGGAACATTCATGCCTTCTATTTCATTTCCTTGCCCGATAACACAATGAAGTCATTGTGTATTCAATTATACAATGAATTACGTCTTCCATGGAATGTCAGAATTCAAGCAACGAATACGGATAGTAGTTAGTTAAAATTCTGTCGTGGTATTAGCCAGTGGAATAGTTATTTTCTGACAGGTATTTGCCACAATGAGCCTACGCTGTGGTTGTATATAGGAGAACATCGGTCGGCAACGACTATCGTTATTGAACGATCTCCCAAGAGAAAACTCTGAGTTTGTAATCAGATATCTTACTGAATCTCTCAACCCGGAGAATCGGAGTGCATATGGAGGTGGAGCGGCTTACACCCGTTTCATCAGCGTGAGATCAGAGTAACCAAATAGATAGAGTAATAGGATGATTCGGACGGGACAAAAATAGCCTTCGGAACAGTGTTCGATTTTTCTGAACGGTTCAAAAATACTCAGTTATTGAAAGGAATTGCCTCTTAAAAATTTACTATCTCCAGATGCGCCTTTGACTGAACAAGATTCAGTTACCAGAATAAATTGTGTATAATTTCCTTTGCATATTCCGTATTTCAATTCCTTCAATTTGAATTCATCAAAATTCAAATAAACTCTTTTCTTAATCCTCACTTTTGATTCATTATTTCAATTAAAAATTCAAATTGACAAGAAATTGCTGAAAAACGTTTCAATTAATATACACTTTATTTCCGGCATTTTAGGATAATTAGATAAAAGTCTTTGTGAGGAAAAATTAGGCAAAAGTTGCCTCAAGGTAATATCTGTCAAAAAAAATTCTTCTGGAAGTAATCTGGTAAAATGTTTCCTAAAAAGATAATATCTGATTGCGTACACTTTGTTTTGATTTTACATAAACATTCCAAATGTAGAATATGTAGTTAGTTAAATACGTGTGTTTCAATAAATCATTATCATTATTATTTAGGATTTAGGATTATCCTAGTCGGGCCTAGTCGCCGGAGACCCGATACATCCGGAAGGCGCGCTGGTGTCATTTACCCAAATAGTCACTCTCACGTCCGTGAGATGAGTGATTACTGGGTCAGGGAATCATGTGCCCTGAGCAGACTCAGTGAACCAAGGCTAACGGCCTTCTGCTTTCTTCCGGCTGAGATTTCTGCCGCATGATGGCAAACCAGTATGATTTTTAGATGAGAGAGTAGCGTGTCTATTATGCCACCAAGGACTATTATGATCAGAACCATCATTTCAACAGAATTGTTTGGGTAGAGCCTGCGGAGTACACAGGGTACCGTACCTCTCAATATTTAGTCCATTTTCCATCTTCCTCCTTTCGGACGATGTTCGTTCCGCCAGGAGCCGAAAATCGTCCTACTTTGATGGTCGAGGAGGACTACACCAGGCTTATTTGCTCGTACTTCAGTCCATTGCCCACAATGGACTCAATATCCCCAAGAGCATATGGCAACACCGGTATCTCGTCTATAAACGAAGAGTGTCGTAGAATCTAGTAAAACACTCGTAGCGACGTGGTATGCCTGTGGATATAGACTGAGTTCGCATAAGCTTGACACGCAGACAAATGGATTATGGTCTCAGACGCCTCAGTGTCTAGGACCTCTATACCCATCCCGCGACTACGGTAGACATCATGAATCTCTTGGTCTCTTGGTCTCCAAACCCCATGCGTTAGCTTATCTTTATATAAGGAGGATTTCAGTCAGCTTCAGTGTGAGATTTTTTTCCAACTCGGTGAGAGAGTTTGGATCACTCAGTTCAGTGTCCAAAACGAGAGCAAGTTCATCGGCTGCACATGCTGGTGCCTTGAAGAGAAATGCTCCGATTTCTGATTTTTCATATGGTCACGGATCATGTAGAGAAAGGAATCTGAACTCCTGATAACTTTACAGCTTTCCGCTAGTACCGTTGTGTTGTATATACTTCAAACTCAAAAGCCCACGGCCTCATTGTTGTCTGGGAAAGTATAACCGTGGAATAGATAATTTAGGATGCAAGATCTTATAGAGATGCATCATTTTGCGAGTCCATTTCATCAGTCCAAAGGAATAGAGTAGGATCGGAACGGCAAGCATATTAGTTTCAACAACTTTGATCTTCCCCAACAGTTCTGATGACCAGATTTGTCGGAGTTCATGGTGATACTTGCCGCGGAGAGAATTTTTAACTGTGGTTACCTCTTGGATGCGATGACCTTCCACCTCTCTGGCATCAAGATGATGTGGGATTCTTCCGTATACGAGCTGAATATCGTCTCCGCATTCCTTGCATCGTTCTCTTTCAAGATGAATCGTGGCTAATTTGTCGATCTCAAACTGCATAATGATAGCATGCATGTACCTACACTTGCACCACTTATAAGGACTGATGTAGATTCTTCTCTAGTTTGAGGTAATCCATTTAAACTAGATGTGTGACCTTGTGGCGATAATTGAATAAATAAGGTTCAAAAATAGCAGAACAGACCCATCAGAACTGCGCGAAAGAGACACTCTGCAGCAGCAAGCTTCTAAGTTAAATAAAAAATCTGAAATAGTCTGATTTTGCAATTTTCTCGGCCATTTATCGCCAATTTTCACCAGACCCATTGAACATTCATTCATTGTTATGAAGTTCGCTTTACACCAAAGTAACGTGATCGTCTCCCTCTTAGATGTAATTACGAACTCCAGTTTGTCGAAATTGGGTCAACAATATAAATAAGTGAATTATTGGAAGAGGGTATGTCACTCGAGATTCGGTCTAAACAGCCAATTAATATGAAAACTAGTCTCGAGTATCCGTACGTAGGTAGGAACCAATGAATATGTTTAATGCCTTCATGCCACAGGGGATCCGAGTTTGATGAATAAATTAGATGACAGTTGTGGGGTTTGCAAACGGAGGATTATGTTGAAGAAGAAATTATATCATAGGAGCACGTGAATGAGAATTCGATTCGTACGAGTATGGTTATAGACCTTATATAGACATTGTTCTGTCTATTGATGTGTATATTTTTGTTTCGCTGACTACCCTTCCAATATATTTTTATTAATGTTATGGTCGAACTCATTTTATGGCGAAGTCGCGCGGAACAGCTGCTACGATCAAATGATAAATAAAAAATTACATAAAAAACATGTTGTAGTGGATTGTGTTGTGAATCAAAACCATTCTCGAATCCACTTGAACACACATAAAAAAATTCATCAAAATCGGCCCAGCCGTTTAGGAGGAGTTCAATGACACGCACAGAAGATTTTTATATACAAAGATTGAGCAATCAAAGTTGAGTCTTTAACAAATTATTGATCAATATTCAGTTAGTTCAAATTGGACAGGTAAACTTTAAAATCATAAATATGTAATGGTCTAACGGTCTAAGGTGTTGACTCACAACGCGAGATGCACCTTATTCTGCAAGTAGTATTTTTTTTTTATGAGAATTATATTAATAATGTTTTTTTTTAATTTGAGTTTGTATTTCAATTAAATTTAAATCATTTACCATGAATGTATTTCAAATTGTCATTACATGACATTCAGGTAAATTCTGTTTCTCAGTAACAAGATTGTTATCAGAGACAAATTTTGAGATATAATAAAACTTTATCGCCAAAAGTAATATGAAATTGAGAAAAAGCCAGTTGACTCCAAACTATAAAATGGATTTCCATGATCCCAAGTCCATTTAATAGTCCACCACTGTTTTCACGTTTTTTGTTAAAATGGTGTGATCCTTGAATAAAATTACCATAACCTTCACACGTCGAGTTTCATTCCCTTCAATTTTGATGCCAATCTGTCCATAAATTCGAATACTGAAAAGCTAAATATGCAAAATCCTTACATTCACCTACCACCAAGTGTCGGCCAGAAGCCGAAGGACGTTTTGATATCGCCTGAATAAACATGAACCTCTGAATTGAATTTTGGAGAAACTAGACGCAAAATATTGGTCTCTCCGAAATGTTCAGGAACAACCCGAATCAAATTTCCTACTACTGAATTCTCTATTGAGAAAAATCAATGACAATTTTTTAAATTAGGTATTATCGGTTATTAGTGCAATAACAAATTGATGATATACTGAGGCACTGATGAATGTATAATATTATTTCATGAATTTCATTTTTATAATACTTGAGGGATATTTAATGCAAACCTGCAAACTTTTTCAATACCATCTCGAGGAAATATATAAATTCATTGATATTTCTCCTATTTATGACTAACAAACAGGTGACTGAAGTTGTCGCCAGGATTTTATATTCTTTTCACACGCCGCTTCAAGTTCTAGACACGTTTCGAGATCCGGTATTCGTACAGCAAATATTCCTTAACACGATTTAAATAAAGTGTTATGTCCGCCTCTGTGGGCCTTACACATTCCACTGCGATATTATTCGTCTTTTGTTCTCAAGCTGGTGCCTTCAGCCAGCAAATTTTCATGCTCTCTTTTACCGTGCTCTTCATGGTGGAAAATTCAGATCAAGGTCACTCTTCCGCTGTTTTCAGGAGTTTTCCAAATGCCTCACTAACATGTTCGTGAAAAACGAATTCTTAAAAAGATAAAAAACAGACTGTGAGCTGAGCAGAAAGAACGAAGGATTGTGGAACAATCATTTTTGCACGATCCAGTTTTCTTGATTGCTAACGGTATATGTTGTCAAAACGGTAAGTTTTGTTTACTTAGCTTAGTCTTCGGTAGGTAATTCACGTAATTCACTAAGAGTACAGTAACCACAGACAAATGCAAGCCACAAGTGAAGAATGAATCATAGCACTTTGAAACTCGGAACATGACTTCTTGACATCATGTATTATTGGAAAAAAATCGTTTATAAAAAACTCAGGGGTGGAACCCAAACAAATTTTTATTCAAAAAAATTATATATTTTTTTTGCTATTGTTTCGGAAAGTATAAGATTTATCAAGAAACAATTTCAACAAGGTGAAAGATAATTCAATTCTCCACAAGAAATATACTTGGTGATTTCTCACAAGTTGCGCTCGTTCTCAGAAATCCTGATTGAATTGCGATATCAGATCTCAGGCTCGCGTTAACCCAGCACTGCCATTTCGGGCAGGGCCGAAAATTAGATTTGTCATAACTTTTTCAAAAATTATAGTAGAAGGAAAAGAAAAAGTGTATATCATTCCTGAAGACTTCTACTTCCTCATATAAATATAATATGTGCATAAAATGTGTTTTATCCCACATCACATAACTCTTCTACGATATTTACGGAGGATCCAAAAGTCATGGATATTTTAGTTGATATGAAATAATAATACTGAAGCAGGAATCAGTACCCCCTTCGGGCCATATGCGATTTTAGACTAGTGAGACAAGTCTCACTCATACATGCCAAAGGAAAAAACTGGGTTTTACTCCTGCCTCCTGCATATTATATTCGCATGAGAAGATAGGTGTCTTCAGGAACGATATGAACTTTTCCTTTTCCTTCTTCGATCATTTTAAGCAGAGTTATGACCAATCAAATATTCGACTCCGCCAGAACTTCCAACGGCTGTAAGCGTGAACCAGAAATTTGATGTCAGCATTCAATCATGTTTTCTGAGAAAACCAGCGCATTTCATAAAAAATTACTCAGAATAATTTTTGTGGAGAATTGAATTATCTTTTCCGATAAATCATATAATTTCCAAGATTACAGCAAAAACCTATTTATGTTCAACCCCTGCAATTTCGGATTTTTTTTTTCGTGTTTATCATGGTTCGAACAACTAGCATACCAAGTTTGGTGGTGCCACAATCGATCCTTGTCTCAAAACCCAATCGTACTGGATTATAACCGACGCCTTATGTCACTATAAATGTCACTTTTGACTTTTAGTTATAAGCTGGAAATTAATGAGTTCAATCAAGGAAAAAAATGTAAGAATCGTGCAGAACACGCTACAGTATCACGAACGTTGAGCACTACCGATCTCAGACAATAATAATTGGAGTCGTCGCTACGCTCCTCATTCAAACAAAAGGAAATTACACTAGTGATTTTTTACATATTTTTTCAAATACTTACAAGTCAAACTGCTTCAAAAAGTACTTTGGAATTTTTTTAAATTATTGTGTTTGGTCCAGAAAAAAAGAAGAAATGGAGGAGAATTCAAACAGTAGCTATTTTCGCGCGAACTATTACCGGTATTTCATTGGACGAATATAGATGATGTCGAAGCCCCTCCACATATTGCAAGTCTGGAATCAAAACAATGATAGCCTTTCCATTAAATTCAACTGAATAGTTTCGAAAGAAGTTTTTTCGGGTGTACCTACACTGTGGTTCATACTGGGAACAACTCTTTCTCGTGCACAAAACATTTTCAGAGGACTCAAGGACAAACGTTTGTAGAACAATACTGATCTACTGATGACGTCAGCCCACGAAAATATGGTGTTTGAATCTATTTCAATTTGGAATAGTTTTGGAGTGAATTTTAGTCGATACGAAACAGAATAGGTTAGTGGTGTGATTTTAAATGCATCGTATAATACAAATGAGATCATTCCTTACAAATGAAACGTCATTTTTCATTACAGTCTAATGCCCTATTGTCTCGGATCGGTGAAAGGTGCCTACCTTTTTGGATGCTTAATATACTATTATTTGTGCATTTATTCCACGTCATGTACATTCTTTAATATAAATCAATACGAGTACAAAGCAGGTGTAGGTAACACATGATATGCCTGTGTGCAGGTCGTGGATTGTAGGTGTTAGGGGCAAAACTTCAGTTTAACTTTTCAACAACTGGAACAATTTGGAACCTATCCAAATAAATTCACAAAATGAGTAATCACCAATATATTTCCATATAAAAATTTCAAAATGAGTACTTCCTTAAAAAGCATTATTAAAAAAAATAACTACCAGTGGTGGTGTTTCTGTATTCACAACGATAGAAAAACTCTGAAATATCAAACATTGCTTAGGTCGAACCACTATAATGTGAAATAAATCACGCGAGACCTAATGGTTTTCAAGACGCCATGTAAACTTTGGTTATTGATAAAACGACATTCTGGCGATCCAAAGTGCTTCTAAAAGGTGTGCGAAACATAGCGAAAAAAACTTTGGAAATCGATAGCTTCGCCAGTGGATTCTAGAGTGAGTAAACCGGGAAAATCCAAGTTTTTCTCCGGTGAAAAGAAAAGTCAAGTCTGGAGAAACGACGTAGATCAATCAATGTTGAAAAGACGATTCGAAAGGAGATAGGATCGTCGATTTGAACGTGTGAAATCTTTTTTGTTTAATGGTTTTTTTGTTTGATTTCACAAGACATTGTGCTTTATACACTAGCTGTTTTGAGCCTTTGGATGTACATATATAACTTTTCGGTTATTTCGGTGCTAGTTCAAAACTGTGAGAGGGGATGAATAATGGTTGATTTATGAAAAGGTGATAATAGTCTGACATAAATAAGATGATTCTTATTATATCCTTCTTTTAGAAGATTTTTTTATATTCTCTGAACGTTCGGATCTTCCGGTAAAGAAACGATAGCATGATGGATAAAATATCTGAATTAGAAACAATTCAGATAAAATGGAATTTGTTGTTATTCTTGTTGTTAAAATTGTTGTTTCTGTTATCAAAAATAATGATAACTGAGTTATTGGCGTTTTTACGTGAGGTTTCTTCATAAGTTTATATGGTATATGGGAGTTTTCAATTCGGCAAATCTTATGACTTGTCTGGTTATTCTCCTGACCGCTTGATCCTTTAAAGAAAGTAGATTATTTGCCACCAAATGGTGAAGGTTATTTGCCACCAAATGGTGAATGTTATTTGCCACCAAATGGTGAATGTTATTTGCCACCAAATGGTGAATGTTATTTGCCACCAAATGGTGAATGTTATTTGCCACCAAATGGTGAAGGTTATTTGCCACCAATTGGTGAAATTTATATGCCACCAAATGGTGAAGGTACCGCAATTCCATTAAAAATTAACTTAGCTGTCTTTTCCCCTGTACTCAAAAAGAAACTAATGATAATAATTACAAGTGAAAAAAGCACACTGAATTCAACTTTCAACTGATGACGTGGCCTCGAGATTAACAGGAATAAATCAATATCTGAAACAAAAGTAAACAACAGCACATAGTCTGCTCCAAATCGAATGTAGAAAACATAACTGAAATGAGAAAATGAACGTTACATATAGGAGTAGCTTTATTGCAGATTCTCTATTATATCACGCTACCTGATTTCTGAAAATTACAGCAAAAACTTCCAACCACATTCTAATACTGGTATCATGCAAACTTTTATATTTTTTCAATTGTTTTTTTTGTCATACATGATAATTCCTGGTGTTCTCCAAAAGGTTCTTCTATAATTTCCAGCTCTAACGGTGCTCTATTGTGCACCTTAGTAAATGAATCCGGCAACACATCAACCGAAAATTAAAAAAATTATGTTTTTCAAATACCATGCGAATGCAGACGAACACAAACTCTGAACTCGACAAGGACAGACTTCAAAGTCAGGAGTCGTAAAACACGCTCAGATGTTATTCAGTGTACAGATGCCAAAGTCTTAGACTAGAAAGAAAACTGATTTAAACGGAAATTTGAAGAGTCTCCAAACATCCAAGCCAACAACGCTTTCAGTCAACCGGCTACTGTAGAAATAAATATGGTATGGAAAACATTATTCAATAATAGGCCAATTCTAGGAGAATACAAAGGATTAGACCTCCTACCCATTACCAGACTTCGGTATGGTTGGAAATACAAGTAGTCCTGTTAAGCACCTCAAGGCCTATTAATCTTTCTTCATTTACTCAGGCGATCAGTACACAATAATTGATAATGATCAGAGATACTGAACCGATTGAAACATCGTGCCCATAGTAACAATTCAGATAATGGAAGTCAACAACAAGAGTGATGAATTTACATAATTGTCTAAAACTTTCAAACTTCCATACATATCTCGTTTATTCCGCTCATAACTATGGAGAAATAAAAAAAAAATCAAAAGAAGATTTTTATAGGGTATTCTCGAAGGTGATCTATCTTTTTAAACAAGAGATATCTATCTTGATTTGATTTGGGGTATTATAAAGATGGCAAAAAAGGTAATTCGTGGCGCGCGGGTGACAGAAAATAGAAAAGCTTCGCAGGCGAGTTGCGATTTTTTTTTGTTCAAGGTCGAATGCTTTTAAATTGACAGTTAGGTTTGTCAGTGGGGTATCATGAAGGTGGGAAAAAAGGATGTCAAATTCAATTTGTTTTATTCAATATGAAAAACGAAAAGGATAGTAGAACAAACAAACAATGCCACCTTCCAAATAAAAGAGAAAATGAGTTCGAGTATTATGGAATGAAATCAAGAAAAATGATTCAACGAAATCAACAGGCACCCTGAAAATGAATACATTTAACTTTTACGTATATATGTAACCTGAGGCGAAGACAAATCAAGGAAGGTATAGGAATCAAATCAATCAGGTATAGTCAGGTGTAACAGAATTTGAAACTAATTACATTTACATAGGTAACTTGAAGCAAAGCAATATCAGGTTTACAATTCAAATAACACAAATCAATCAGGTACCAAGTCCCAAGCTTAATAGAGATTAGAATCAGAATTAGATGCTTTCGTTACGTTGTGCCTGTAAGTTCGTTGCCAAGCTACAGTTTTGGCATTTTTCAGTTTTTATGAAGAAATAGATTGAATTCAGATAGTTACGCGTTGAATGAAATAAGATTCATTTTGTGAATCTTAAAGTTAATTTTGATTGAAACACTGAATTTCCTTTGATCCTGGGGGTGGGAGTAATTATCCCCATTATTTCCCCCTTGTATACACGCCTGCGTATGTGGATTATTATAGATCGATAGATTTTTTTCGAGACATCGCCCAATAGCTTCAATAATCAAACATTTTTTTGTGTGTGTATACCAGTGTTTTAGTAATTGGTATATTTTAGTAGGTTAATTTTAGTCTTCACACAGTATCAGAAAGTTTTCATCTTGGGTATGGTGGTTTCATGAGAGCGTAAAGAATAGCTTGCTATATGTTGAGAGAGCATTACAATTTCTCCTCTACTAGCCCGTGGAATGGATATCGACGTGAACTATTATCGGTGTGTCGCATTGCCACGTCGGATGGGATAACAGGAGAGGCGCTCAGTAGTACGTCCCTCTTGTTTATGTGGTATTATCATATCATTGCGTTCCCTGTTGCTCGCGTAGATTTCTGTCTATACCCCAGATAAAAAGTTTCCGATACTGTATATGTTATTTTGTATAAAAAGATCTATTTTGAGTTTCACATCTTTAAAATAATGTCATAACTTTAAGACCACCATATATCAACAGAAAACCCCAGAAACTCTGAATTGGGTCAACGTCATTCCCAACACAGTGCATATTTGAAAGTTTTCCTCATCTTACTTTTGTTTTCCTTGTTTCTTTCATTATTATGATGAGTTCTTCGTTGTAATTTCTTTGAAAAATTCGCTAAAGATAGAACTCAACATTCAGATGATGAAAACTTTTCTTGTTGCAGAAGTCAATGGCATAAACACGAACTCGAAGAATAACAAATTCGTGAAGGATATTTACATTAGGAAGAGTCATGGGGTAAATTTGTATATCCGACATATTCTCAAAGAAATGCGTTCAATAGCGATGAATTGAAATTTGATTAGTTTCATCACTATTGAACGCATTTCATTAAGAATTTCAATATTGTTATGTCGGATATACAGAATTACCAAACATGACGCCATTCTCGCCTTAACGTAATTATCCTTCAACACGAAGTTTCTTGTTCGGCCGTTGAAAAAGACGATGCATATATGAAAGAACGAGAAACTGTGCATACATTTTATTACGATCACATACAATAAGATTCTCCTTTCGAACTATTCAGATAACTATCTCTATCTCATTTCAGCATAAAAAGTTCCGTCAAAAATATGAACATCACCTAGTTCCTCGTTGAACTTTGACAAAACAGTGTGAACGAAAAGACCAGGAAGGAAAATTAAAGAGAGACGGAACTCAGACACGCCAGTTCCATCGACGGAATTGAAAGGAATACAGCATCTTCATGTGTGCAGAGTGGATGATGATGACAGTGAGTGATTTGGAGAATCTGCTCAACCCCATTTTAAGTTTCATGTGACAAAACTCTTGAGTGCTCACATATCTATCATATTTTCCACAATAAAATTCAATGATGGAATATATCCTGAACATGGTCTCAACCAGGCCACAATCCTATTATTGGAAATCTGTCGTTGAATTCGTTATGAAAGTGACTGGTTAATAAAATATATTTTATTCAAATCATTAAATTATCTTCGTATAATTATTATCGGCTAGTTGGGGCTGCATATGCGTTACGTTCTTAACGAATTCAAAAGCTAGAGGGTGGTCCTTCTTAGAATTTGTACTTTCGGATTACTATTTTGAATAGATTCCAAGATTACGTTTTTTTATAGTACGTACTTCATCCAGATCGGTCACACTATTGCCCCACTCGGTATATTTCCAAAGATCACTAGTAACTTGGTAGTCGATCAAAACTCCATTCAGCCACTTCCACTGTCATATTTGCATGATAAAAACTTCAAAATATTTTACTCTCAACTTCATTCAACCCGGTCTATTTTTGACTCTCTTTTCTCTTTCCCTTCGAGTAATTGAATGAATCAGTACTATGTGCACTCCATACCTCCCTCTCTCTCTTCAAATTCTCAGACTGAAATTCGCATCAGATCGACCAAAACTATTATCGTATATCGATCCCATTGCGAAGCATTAGTATTCTTCTGGTGATGCGTCCCAAAAGTTCGCCTATCGAAATCTGATCGGCTTCCAGCGTAAAGTAGACAGAAACATTATTCACATAAAATTGTCAGTGAATCCGAGCGGTTGTGACCAGGATTCGCAATGAGAGGAATTTGTCAATGTCGTTGCTCTAAGGAAAACGAAAAAGTTCCGAAGAACAAGCTGAAGTGAGTGTTTAAAGGCTGTGATGATTGTGATTAATGATTCTAATCTGTCAGCAAATCTTATTTCTCATTATTACTTCATTATTGGTGGTAATGGCTTTGAATCACTTCAACTGGAAAAACATTTCAACGAGAATTTTTGTTTCAGCGACTGTCTGGATTTGAGATTGGATTTGAGTCTCTGGACGCCTTGCAGCACAAAATGCTCGTTATGCCCACTTGAAAATTAGTTAATATTCGACAATTATTCCTGTACCCCATACCAGCCAGAATGATTCACCTGGAATTTGGGTTGGTACGAATTTGATACCCATCAAAATGCTCAACCGGTTTTTGTAGAGAGAGTATATATTTTATGTGTTCTACTGCTACATCTGGAACCATTTAAATATAGTTAGTATTCATTTCTTGCTTGGATTTCTCCGGTTTTTCATTTCACCCGAGTTTTCATATCTTCCAGATCTTTCAATATAAGTCTCTGTGTCAATTATCACATCAGGGATTGGAGTAAGCTTATTTGAATCCTTTACAGCTGCTCTGAAAGCCATTAGAAATGATGGAACGTACTTGCACTGCACTGTTTTTGTTCTTTGGTGTATTAATGATTATAATGGAGTTTTAGCTCAATACCAAATCGCAATTTTCAACACCTCGACACGTGTTTCAATCACCAAATGATCATCTTCTGGAGAGAAGATTATACTCTATTCCACTTGCTTCTAGAATAGAGAACATTTCTTAGAGTTCAATTTGAGTTTGGGTATACTAGAGGAGTTCTTCCCTCAGCCATAATATCATCCAGATACAGTTGACAAGTTTTTCGAATGAGTCCTTGCAATATCAATTCCATCAACCTATCGAAAGTGGCTGGGCACTACAGAGACCAAAATGCATACCAGTGAACTGGTACAGACCACTTCCAGTATTGAAGGCAGTTGATATGTAACAGTTAATGTGTCAACAATTGGGGGTAAAGGATAGCTGTTCTCTTTTGTTAACTGAATAGTGAAGATGTCAATTGGAAGTTGTTGCAAGAAAACAGTATCTTGGTTTCTTGATTGATAGTGCTTTCTCCTCAATTCCAGCGTGTAGATTGAGTCGGTGAAAAAAAAGCCAATTTCATTAATTTTTACGTGGTAAAAACGAGTCCTACAAAAGCCAGTCATCGGCTCGTATTTCAGAAATCAGCTGGGACCACCACAATAGTCTGGCTATCCACGTGTGAAAATCAAGGAGCAGCGCGTTCTTACACAATTAGATAAGGTTATTTTCTGGATCCAAATTTTCTAATTCCACTGTATAATTTTCGGTAAGTGGTCGTAGTTCGCCCTATATGGATCCATAGATTTCATTTCACAACGATACATTATAATGTTTGTCAGGTACATAATGAAAGTTCAATAACAAGATGGTGCAAAGACAAATAACTATGAAAAATGACTGTGTGTGGTCAATAAAACAACTTTCCTTTCCTTTTTATCCCATGTACGAATTTTCAGAGTGAGGCACAACTCAAACTTCACACAGAAATTTTGACGCCGCAGGATTGAAACTAGTATTGTACTTGAACGTCAATCTCATGGAACGAAATAACGCTGAAGAAGTTCCGTTCAAAGTGGATTAAACTTTCCCAATGAATCCTTCTTCCTTCCTCTTCCTGTTCCGCCTCTGGCCGAATGGAGGCGAACGACAACACATGAAATGTTGGAGCAATTTCGGAAGTGTAGCAGATGCCGGCATGTGCCGACTTTCCGAAAGCTGGCATACACTCGCTGAATTATTATAAACCAACGTGAAGGCCCATCCCTTTAACTCTAGTTCAATTTGTGAGCAATTTCAAATTCATGAAGTATGGCCGCAGACACGATAATAATTCATCAGCGTACGAGCTAGACTGACGGATTTATTCGTTAGTCAACAGAGGATAATTGAAAAAAGGGATAACAACGCGAAATGAAATATTGTGGCAATATTCTGAAAAGTGTCCAGTTGAGGCGCACATAATGCGGTTGATAAAAACGGGCGTTTTCATTCTGCCAATGCATCATGGTGAAAAATGAGACAACGGAAAATAACAGGGACCATAAACCTAGACTTAACAAAACGCATATATTCTCCTGAGCTTCCTGATTGAGACTAAAAAACGGATAGTTAACAATACATTATTTATGTAACTTTAACTTTAAATGCCGTGCAGAGCAAAAGCAAAAAGCAATAATGCAATAAAGTTCCATAAAAAAGTATACAACTTAACAACAGATGAATAGAACTATCCTACCCACAGACGTATAGAATGGAAATGTATTGCATTGCTCTGCTGAGGATTCAGCGGCCGGAGGTATAGTTCATCCAAACTCAGTATAATACGACTTCCTTCAGCTCAATAATAAAACCTCATTTAGTGTGCAAAATCCATACAAGGAGGCTCGTGCAAATTTTGATGTAGAACGTTTAGGAAAACATGCAAGCAACTGTTTTCTTCATTCGCTAGGTAGTTCCACCCCGTACAATAACTATTTGTCGGATTAGGCCATTGTTGAGGGATTTAAAAATCTGACCAGCCACCTTTCAGTGGCGTTTCTTGGGGTATAATTTGTGTTTAAAAACATAATGGTAAAAGATTTTCTTCGAAGGCAAGTTTATGATTTCTATAAACGAAACGAAGTACCTACCTTGAAATCAATCAAAAACAAATTATCTGATTATCCTGAGTATACATATAAGTCGCAGGAAACACTACGCCAAGTTCTTTTAGACTGTGGTTTGAAACACAAAAAACTAAATCAGCGAATGGCAATAATGGAATCACTTCGGCTCGTTCTGCAAAGGCAAGATTAATTGCGACAAATAATAGAACATCGGGAATCGAAGAGACATGTAGTATATCTTGACGAGACTTGTTTCGATAGTCATGATGTGATTCGGTATGGATGGGTAGATAACTCCCAAAACTATGTTGTCTCCAAGCTATGTTAAAAAAGCTGCAAACGCGCCTTTAAAATTTTTCTAATGCAATTAGTGCTATGCCTCTACCATACAAATTTTGTACGACTTTTTTATGCACACAACTGTACTCCTGGACTGTTTTTTGTGTTTGTTTTTCCCTGTACACGGTTTGGAAATTTAGAATTTTGATAAATCGAATACAAGTATACCGCAATTTTTATGAATTATAAAATTTTCTGACAAATCGATAATAAAAAAGTTTTTCATGTGGTGGCAAATTTTTGAAACTCACTGTATATAGTCTGGACTACATTTTGATGGGCAAGACGTTATAGGTGTATTTGTCTATTTATAAGACTTCATAAAAAGTATGTTTCATCCGGTTAATACATGGATGAAGGTCTACCTCTCTTCATCTCTTAGACTAAATATGTCTCATTGATTTGTTATTCTACACGGTTGCCCAAAAAATTGTGTACGCAACACGTCCGAAAACAGTTTTTTTCGACAACCGTCCGGAAAGTACTTACTTCCTGGACGATTTTTCTTTGAGAAAGTATCACTTCCCGGACTAGTCCGGGAAGTACCTACTTTCTGGACTAGTCCAGGAAATGCTCGAATTTCAATATAAATATTAATATAAATCAGAATCAGAATGTTTCTGTGAGTACCTATCTTCAATATTTAATACAAATAAGAATAAAAATGTTCAAAATTTTCTTCTACAAAGAAATATAATAAATAAATGTGTCTCGATTTGTTATTCTACACGTTTGCCGAAAAAATTGTGTACGCAACACGTCCGAAAACAGTTTTCCGGACTTGTTACGTAAATTACTATTTTGGACTCGCAATATTTTCCGGACTGAATTACTATTATTTTCTTATGCGAAAACAGTACTTCAAGCAAAAAATAATCCAGAGACCAGATTTGCTCAGAAACGAATGAGGCTTTCAAAATAATTTTCATAAAGCAGTGGCGTATCCACCTCTACTTCTAAAATGATTCAGTGCAAATCCCGCACGAATGCCACTGGCAAGAATAGAAAAATACACAGCAGAAAATGCCTTTTGATGCATAGAATATGCGTACTACGTTTCACAAAAATATTGATGGTAATACCAAAGCTATTATGAAAAAAAGATGTTTTCTTAAAATTTTAATATCCTGTAGGTCAAAAGTTGATACCTTTCCACCATGGAGTTTTTTTTTCGAAAAATGCAGTCACGAATAACCTCCTCAAATATAAGCATGTATATTTCCTTGAGAACTTTGATCATTTTACCCAATATTTGAAAAATGTATCTTATTTTACTTTCACATAATACCTGTTTTCATAAAATCATACTGATAGTTCTCGTGGACATACATAAGGCGCGTTCGATAAATGCTAATCTGACAGCTCGATTCAATCTGTAGGCGTGATTTCCCTATACTTGTAGTGGAAAACGGAGCAGACAGATTGAATCGAGCTGTCAGATCTGCATTCACCGAACGCGCCTATAGAGAGTGAAATATCAAACCGGTCCAAATTTCGTATTGACTTATTATTAAAGAAACATGAGAGAGCCGCCTTAGGTGTATATGAGATACTAGTAATTTTTATGATGAAAAAATCATTTTATTGCGTAGGTAGCTGTGATATATAAAATTTCAATGATGTTGTATATTCTAAACAACTCTTCTCCATAGACTTTTTTGATTATATCAAAAATGGGGGGTAATTTGCATGTGGTGCAAATTTTTCAAACTCACTGTATTATGTATCTGATTTTCCGAATGCAGCTCCTGCGATACCAGATATTCCTATTCGTGCGACGTGGATTAATTTGAGCACGAATCTCCCCTTTCCTTGAAGAGTGTATATTTGCAAATGCAAATACTTGGTAACCCGAATACTGAGAAGTTTCATCAGTATCCGGAAATCCAATATTCTTTTGGATCCGAGAAATAGGAAGAAGTATATGAGAAGGTCGGAATGTCTGCCATGCATAGTAGATTCAGGTTAGTCGCGAAGTTTTCTATAGTTCAGAGAGTAGCTATGGGGTTGATTTACTGAACATTTTTACAATTTAATATAAGATTTTCTTCCTCCATATAAGTAACGGAGCATTGAATTTGAATAGGATATTTACACACAAATTAAACATCAAAAACAATGAAAATTTACGAGCCAGTGTGCCTGAGTAATGCCTTATCAATTTTCATAAATAAGTGGTTGGGATGGAAAAGTTGAGTTTTTTTTGTGTTCTGGCACCGACTGCTATGGTCATTAGCTACGTATTCTGAGTAGGCTGTGTAATTAACACCTTATGCCACTTTAGCAGCAGCACTATTGATTTTGATTTTAAATGCATCAGTGAACCGTGGAGGATTATTCCCAGCTGCCAACGAGATTCATTCATTCAGAAAAATGAAAAAAGCTCGCTTCGGCTGGGAACCGAACCAGGGACCTCTCGGCCACCAGGCGCGAGTACTAACCACTGCGCTAATCCCCGCCCCATTGTTGACTATAATTATTATTCGACTGGGCTCTGGCTTTCGTTGTGCCTTTCGCTTATACAGAATAACTCAAGAGTGAGCCAGAACTTGTGAAAAATTGATTTTCCTGTGGGGTGGTTTTTCCTTCACTTCGGTGTCCGAAGATTTCCATCCTGATGCAAGCAAGAGATCCGCATTTGAACAGTATGTGGGATACTTTTTCTTTTTCATCACAGAACTTTTCAAGAAATAGAAGCTACCCAAAACACCAAAACTACGTCACTTTCACTCGACGCCAGTAGCTTTTATTTCTTGAATTGTTTTCACACCAAAGGCTCCAAACATTCATTTTCGATCAAACAACTTGTAGAGTAAGGAGTCTTGGTGTGCTCAAACTGATGTTTCCTCGAGTGACAGAGTCCTTTCAATTTTCTGAGAGAGTTATGTCTCAGACGGAGTTGATGTTTTGATAGCTCCTCGATTGACTTCATCATTATCATTTTTTGTGAGCATTGCCTGTGATATTCTAACAGGAGGATAATTGATGGTTTTTACCCATTTCTTTCTACTCTGCTTAATGAAAATAATGAAGGAACAAGAAACAGATAACGAAAAACTCTCGTGTCTCGATTTTTTCAAGAATAAAATGAAATTTGATATCTCGGAGCCAGTCAGGCGAAAATACGGAAAATTGTCCAGGTCATACATTTATCGTTTTCAATGAAGTGAAAATATCAGTTCATAATGAGGAAAATATGGTCATAGGTTGGTATCATTCTCAATTATTGAATATCGTTTAGCGGAGGAGCGCCATACTTTTACCTCGGAATCTGTCAAAACTACTCCGAATTTGATGTTTTTTTTTTCAAGATTGGTCTATAAATTCAAGAAATTGAATAAAAACATTATGAAGATAGTTATGAAGTCAACCAAAAAGTTTACGCTGCTTTTATTTGAGTGAAGCGTGAAATTGAATAATTTAATTCATCAGAAAGTTGCATTTATCTTTTGTTCAATCAACAGTAGCAATTAATGTCTTTTCTTGTCATCAGAAACAGTTTGTCAATAATTTTTAATATAGGAATTTGGGTTTGGGTGAATCAATGATTTAGAAATTTCTATTTCAAACAGTAATAGACAATATACTAAAAAGAAAAGGGGAACATTCTCCATGAAAATTGAAAAATGAAAAATGTGATTTATTTGTAAAATCTAATAGGAAACAACTACTTCTCCGGCAAACGCCACGCTGGATATTGAACTACATCTGATAGATATTTTGAAAAGACCTTAACTGAGAAGAAAAGAAAAAATCTGAAAGTGAAATCAGAAATCGTTCATTTTATTGAAGCAAGGTTCGCTTCAATAAAATTTTGCCAAGCTCTTCAGGGAGATTGATAGGAATGGAAAAACAGGCTCTTCAGAAGCAATTATATGAGGGAAATATTTCTTCTGCGGTAACACTTTGAAAGTAAAAGCTTCCAACAGTGGTCTCAAATGATCAGCTGAAGATTACCCATGTAACCAAACGTATTAAAAGTACAAAATAATGTTACCGTTCGGTACACAAATAATATTGGGAACTATAGCAACACACCAAATTTGAAATCTGTATCTTCAAAACTATAGAAAAATTGGGGGGCGTACCTCACCTCGTGGTCACCCGGTATACTGTTTAATAAATGAATGTTATTTCTAATTCCTAATTTTTTATTTTATTCAATGATTGAATAAAAAATCACTTGATTTAAATCATCGATTTGATCGTGATTCAAATCAAATGTTTTAAATCAGGCTAATCCAGGTTTCAAATTTGGTGCAAATAATAAAAATTGTTGAATAAAGGAAATTCTTTTCCCACCTGATTCCATCTTGCATATGAATCCACTAGCATAATTCACTCCTTATCGAATCGCCCGCAGGACAGTATCGCTAGGTGACGTCATGTATAACATCCGGTATCTGAGCCCGGAGCTCTTAACATTTCAGGATCAATTTCAGGATGTTTTCGCCTGAGTGACACCGCACCGTCGACACGTCGGAGCATCTGAAATAGCTCGTACACCGGGTGTAATGGCATTTATGGCCCGAAGGCGTAATAGCAACTACATCGCGATTATTAGAGTGCACTTCTGCTAACAAGATACTTGATTGCCGTTTACTGCATCCATGTAGAGTAGCTGATTTCTGACGAGGACAAATTCAGCCTGGGGCCGTTGGAAAACGCGAAGCAGCGATCAAACTCTATTGGCTCCTTGGGCAATTGTTTCCGACGAGAGAGGAAGATCGTGTGACCAAAAAAAGTACGGATAGTATCATGGCAATCTAATATCAATCTGCAGGAATTGAGAATGCCATCATTCTGATAGTAATAAGTGAAAAGGCCAACTACAATCTGATGAACCGGACGAATAATCGAAAGCGCAACTTTTTCTCTGATGGAAACCGTAAGTTCACTGGATAGAATCAACATAGAAAGAGGAAATGAGAGCATAAAGGTGGCTAACAGGTTCCTGACAGAAGGCCAAAAGGGCCAACGTCAGCGGACTGGGAGCTAGCCACCAGAATCAAAAGAGCCCGAAGAATAAAATGTGCTGTAGACAACTTCTGACCATTCAAATCGCCTGGATTGAATGGAATATACCCAGTCCTCCTACAGAACAGAAAGGGCTAGATGTGCTAACACCACATCTGTGAAGAATTTATTAGAGCTTGCGTAGACTGGAGATATACCTACCAAGAATATGGCACAGAGTAAAAGTCCGTTCTACTGACAGTACGCAAAGCATCAAACCTACACCCCTTATAGACCTATTAGCCAATCATCTTTGCTAATAAAAACTGTTGAAAGGCTATTGATATATATATATATATATATATATATATATATATATAGAGGACCAAACACGCAGGAAAATTCAGTGTTCGGCAATACGTGTACCAGCCAGGAAAGCCAACCCACTCTGAGCAGATGGAGAAACTGGACAGGTCGATAATAGCCACCATGAAAGCAAGAACATTCACGGGTTATTTCCAAGGTCCAAAGAGGTGTCTTAGCGCCACTGCTGGATGACCTCTGTAGAAAACTTCGAAGGAGACATTCATTGCCTATGATACGCAGATGATCTCGCGATCGTCATAAAGAAGCGGTTCGCACGCACTGCATCAAAGTAAACACAAACAGCGCTAAATAAAGTAGGCGATCAAAAGCAATTTTCAGTCATTGCCTAGAAAAGCACTGTCATAACTTTTATTAGAAAAATAGTACTGGAGTGGGTATCCCATTCGCTAATGAAGTCAAATACCTAGTAGTACCGTTTGACCACGAGGTCACATGAAATCTCCACATTGATAAAATAAGACCAGACATAATGCCAGATTAACCGTAGGGACTAGGATGTATGATGAGAATTCGGGTTTGCATCTAAAAAAGACCTGGCTGGTGATGAGGCCCAAGATCAAGACACAACATTACAGGACGAATAGGTTGATGAGTGGCATCCAAAGCATGACGTGCCTTAGTGTTACCGATGCCATGAAAATAACCTCGATTGTAGCTCTAGCGGTCCTACAAGACCTACCAACGTTACATATTTTCATTTACTCACTAATTCGTTATTGAAAATGCTTTTTTTTTCATACCGTTTGGAAATGTACTCTTGGCGCATCTGACAGATGTATGTATTGTTACTTCACACAGTTCAGACTTTCAGCGTTTGATGGCTCTTAAAGCCTGTGTGATATTCGCCTGAAACTGTCAAAATTACTCCATATTCCGGGAAAAACCACAAGGAGCGCTAATGTTTGGGGAAAGTTATTCGACGAAGTAATTATTCTCAATGAATATAATTTTTGAGACCCGAATTGATGCAGAAAACACAAAAAATTAAATAATGAGTGTTCCCTATTTTAGGAATGTCCGTGGACAGTATGGTTCCAAACATAGATTCGAAGGGATATTATAGAAAAAATTCTAGCAGAAACAACTGGAAGAAGAGCTCACCCGCAAAATCAGAGGGGACCTGGTGCACAGACGATTCAAAGAACAACAAAGGAGTCCAAGCTGGAATTTACGGGGTTAAAAGGAGAATCAGAATCCCAATTAGCCTAAAACTTGAAACATAACGCTGAAAATGTAAACATTTCCATTTACTCTGAAAGCCAAGTAGCTACAAAAGCGGACAGCACGTACCAGATCAATTATCGGCTAATACGGTGCTAGTTGAGCGCCCTAAATGAGTTGGGAAAAGCTCTTGTGAATTCAGAGCCCTCCTGTTGCATAAAGACATTCATAAAAAAAAGATGCAATCCAAATCACGAGAGTAGTGAAATAACTATCCAAGAACGAGGTAGGTAGAGTTCGTTAGAGGACCCTCCCAAGTTTATAGCACATCTGTTAAGCCACAAACGGCAGGCCGTTAGAACGATGAGTGACGAAGGTTTAACAAGATCAAAGTACGTGGAGGAAAAGCTTGGAAGTTCTATTAGGAATACCAAGCTAGACAGTGTTCACTGAAGCACAAGGAGTTCCACAATAAATCTGCAAAGGTCGAAGTGTATCAGACCAAAGAGCCAACTCTAAGTTTTAATCCATTCTATTCCATTCTAAGCTTATCGGGTTAACGTCTCAGTAGAAATCATCCTCCACAACAAAATCTTTAACCCTTTGCGGTCTATTTATATTGTCATAACCAAGAAATTGAAAAACAGCCTATTCAAAACATACAGAGAACAAAAATACGGCCAAACCTCAAACAAAAAAGTAGCTACTTCGACCAAAGCCAGAGTCGACGCTAACCCGATAACAGACGTGATAATGTTGGGGCTTTGCTTACATCCGACCAAAAGGTCGAATTTTCACTGTCGGGGCTGTCCCGACAAAGGGCCGCAAAGGGTTAATAAACACATATTCATAGATACGCAACGTATATGTAGCTTCAAATTCTAGCACTACAGATTTTATGAATATATATTGGCATATAAGGCGGACGACGAGAGAAGGTAAATTCAGATAACGAAAGTTAGTTTTTACCATGAAAAAGAGGTTCAAGTCTTAGAGTAGCTTACGTGGCTAGTACCTTACCTCAAATTCTATTATTGTTATCATCATCACTATTATTATTGACTGCATTATGTATTGGAAAAATAACCGTTGTTCGAGCAATTAATGAGAATTCCACATATTCATCTATGTTGCTATAACTGTACAACTTCTGCTTTTTTTTGGAAAATAATATAAACTAATAGGAATCCGTTTTTTGCTATTGAAAAATATTTCTATTGAAAAACGAACTCACCGTCAGTGTGAAAAAATTGGTGCACATGAATGTGGGGGCGTTGATTCTTCAGCAGCTTCCGTAGCTTGGGGCAGACTAGCTCGCGCATGGCCCCTCACCTCGGGGCGGCTCACCAGCCGAGCACATGTGTGCCCCAATGCCGCACTTTACTCCACGTCTTTCACCACCCTAAGCAACCTGTAATAAAAACAACAGTCAATGGATATCTTTCGAAATAATACAGAACCGTGTTCGAGTGAAAATGCCAATTTTCTGCAATTGAGTATTGTAGTGACCCTGAGTCGACCCTGGAATTCGTAACCAGCGAAGCAATAAAAATCATAACGGATGATGTCATCGGTTTGAGTTTCGCTACCTTTCTAGGAATGACTTTTCAGATTTACGACTTCGCCTATACGGGGTGTCCTACGAGGATTAGGGCAGGGAATATCTCGGAACTAGAGAGTAGTGGAGAATTGAAATTTTTCTTGATATTATGTTACTCAATGAGGTTTTTGTCCTCAAAATTATTTATGGGAAAACCTGTATATTTTGGCATTTCTGTGGTCTAAAACGATTAGTTTAAGTACTACAAGTACTTCAATATCCTTTGTCCAACGACGTTTTTTAATAAAATATGGATGATTATTAAAATTTGGCCTTGTTTTGATCATCACAAAAAATATAGGACTGCCCAAATATACAGAGTGACCCTAAACCTGAATGATTTGGCAATTGCTCGTTTCAGATGGCGTGGGAAAAAGGATATTGAAGTACCTGTAGTTCATAAATTAACTGTTTCAGACCACAAGTGAGAGAGTGAGTTAAGAATCGTTTTATCGGAGGAACATAGAAATGCCAAAATATACAGGTTGTACCATTAATAATTTTGAATTTGATGTCCGAAAATAAAAATCTCATTGTGTAAGATGAAAAAGGTGCACCGATGGCTTTAATTCACAACCCCAAAATTACAATTCTCTACTACTCTCGAGTCCCGAGATATTCCCTGTCCTAATCTTCGTGTGACACCCTGTATAATAAAAAATTGTTTAAAATTGTTAAAATTGTTTTTTTTCGTTAACCTGCTCTCGCCCCCCTACGAACGGCAGCCCTCAAAAGTCGAAACTTGTACGAGCTAAGGATTAACGAGGTCTTACCTTTTAACGTGCGATTCCTAGTGCGCGGCAATCAATTGAAGAAGGAATTATAGAATTGTGGAATTCAAATTAGCACGAAATGTTAGTTTTGAATTATAAATAACTCGTAGAAATCAAAATAAATTATTAATATAGTGTTAAAGTGAATTTTCATTACAGTATTCAACACTCTGAAGGGCAGTGGTGACATAGTGTACCATTGAGGATTTTGTACCAGAAGTGAACCACCTGTTCATAACTCGTTTACCATTATTGCCACCTAGCGAATGTCTGAAAATACGGTTTATCTCTTCTCAAACGGATGATGAATCATGTGACATTTCTTGTATTTTCATGCATATCTTGCCATAAACCACTGCACTGCTACAAGCGAAGTGGTCGTGGTATTAAAAGCGTTCACACAGGTGGCTCGGATCCGATCCCCACCACTGTCACGGAGCTGAAAGTACGCTTGGAGCGAATATTGCGATGATCGCAGGGCGATAGTAGCGCGGCGATCATCGCGGACGACTGCCGTGGAGGCGGTTCCTTTGGAAAAAAATGAGAGGAGTTTTTCAAATATAAGCTCACGATTTTCAAAATCGATGGTGCTTCAAGAATAAAATACGAATGAGGTGAATAATAACTGGATATTTTTTCTTTTCAACTACTTAAAAATCAGCCATTCTATGAATCGTTTGTAGACAGAAGCATTTATATAACGTGTCATCTCTGGATAAAATACCTAAGTGTATAAGTAGCAAATAAACAATCCCCTATAATCAACAAAATTTTCTCCCCGTTTTCAACTGTATTGATTGCGACATCAATTGATAATTGAGAAAACCTCAATAACAATTTCGTTTATTAGCTGTGCATGATACTAAAGAATGAATCTATATTGATTCGTCTAACTACCCCTACACCAAAACGAAATATTGGAACAGATAAAAATGTAACACGCAATCGAATCAACCCAATTCAGGGCAATTCTATAATATATAGAGAACATTGTGAGAGCTAAGCAGGAATTGTTGCTTTTGTTGAGTTTCTTAATGCAGTATAAACACATCCTGAAAAGGTGACTTCCAAAGCTTTGCCTTGGGGAAGAGATGTTAGGCAAGTCTTCAAAATGACAACAAAAAAGTGTGAGGATTGAACTCAATGTGACAATTCCAGTAAAACTGCCAACGGGTGAATGACTGATATCCTATCCTAATAGAGCTTTAGCGTAGAATACATCTATAAAATAGAGTCAGATCACCAAGTTGTCTGTTGGTTTTTGAGAGAGGTATGTGGAAATAGAGGAAATAAGCCAAAGATCAATGTCGAGAGATCTCAAAATATGGACACTGAAGATGGAAATTAAAAACTACAAAGCGAAGAGACTGAACATGAAGTGATAAGACAACAAGAACCAAGATTCGCAAACAAGAAAAGTAAAAAGGGATATCGCAGAAGGAACGATTCCACAAAATTATATGATACCTATTGGACAAGCTGAGAGAGTTAAAGTTAATTTTTGGTGAAATACATCCTTTCAAGTCGAAGGACTAGACCACTCACCAGATAATGACGAAACAAAATGACTATAAAAGAAGAACCATCAATGTCAACAAGTAAAAGACATATATTTCCGATATTAGGACTTTACCTAATACGAAAATTACTTGGGACAATAGAATGAATAGATTGGGAACAACACAATGTGGGCGATGTCAAAGATAGGGACATGAAAATAGATTACCCGGGTACTATTGATGAGGGAACATAAAGGAATGTACCCTTTCAAAGTAAATTGTGGCCTTGTACAAGGTAAGTGTAAAGAAAATCAGAAAGCAGTTGAAATTGAGTCTATATTGAGGTCAATAAGAGAAATCTATCCGTTAGAAAATGGATGGAGCTATTTTTGGATAGATATCCCGATATCACCTTTCGAGAAGGTCAAAATCTGGCAGCAATGAGACTTGCTAAACAGATAACGAAAGTGTAGCTACAAAAAAGACGTTCAAGAGAAAAGAATGCAAGAAAACAGTGGTTACAGTTGGTGGAGAAAGAAGTCAATCGTTATCTACTGATTCAGTGAGCGATTTTTCTTGGCATATCTTATCAATTTAAATTCACCTGTTTATTGACTAAGGCAACATTGTTATTTGGGGTAGGTTATGGTGGGGACGCAATCACCTGACAGATGTATCTAATGGGTATAAATTATGAAAATTCTATATGTGGATTTAGTTTAATCTTTCCTCCAGTCGAAGTTATAACACTAATTTTGATTATCGATTATCAATTATTCAAAAATACCCCGTATGCCTAAATAATGAAAGACCGATTCTATGTACCTGCGAACATTCAAATTCAGATTTGATATTCGTGTTGGGTTACGATTGAGCCGTGAAAGAATCAATCGAAAAAATCCCGCTCTCAAAAACAAATTTCATGGTTCAAGAAGCCATTCCCAAATTGAAAGAGTAACGATGGAACGATATACATAACAACGAGAATAAATTGAAAAACGCTGTCATGGTATCGACAAAGGAAGACCGAATAGCAATGATATATCAGATGAAACGACAACATGATGTTGTAACCTTATAGGTGGAATTTTCCATTTGTCCGGTTTTTCATGATCCAGTTTCATTGCATAAACGTGTCAAGTAAAAACAGGAGAAAATAAAGTTGAAATTCGCTGTAATTCTGCTTTGTAACGATAAACTCTGCAGGGTTATGACTGTCAGTTGCTGGAATATTAACTATATTTTCCTTTGAAGCAGTGGGATATAAATTGAATTGCCTTTCACACTGAGAGAATTATCTGCATCCAATTACGTTGGCAGATTTAAGTTATATTTTTTTGAGTATATTTGTATAACTTGTGAATAGAAAGTGGTCATTGAGGGTGTGAAACTATGGTAGACTAAATGACATGATAAAAAAAGCAAAAATAATCTATGACATGAAAAGCAATCACTGAAATTATAAGGTTTGATTTGTACGAATGATGAAATTATTGCTGAAAATACATATTTGATTTTTTGTTTGGTTTTATAGCAAAAATAAAATTTTATGTTGATCAAAAGAACATGGTGATAAGAGATGTAGAAGAGGTAGCAAACGGTCAATTTTTCTAAGTTTTGGAGGTTGTGATCTTCGCGAAAAACCTTCTCAGGCAATAAGTCCATAGTTTTACAGGTTAATGAGAGAATAGTTCATGAAGACACTTTTCACATACGTTGTTAATTAAGTAAATTGAATCAACAATCAGGGGGTGATGGAATCAGCCCGTTGAATACTTGATGAGAGACGAAGGGTTGAGCGTATCGCAAACGTTCTGAATTTGTCTGAATATCATCATACTAAAACTTCTTTCCGACATTTTCTGGGAGCCACGAAAAGGAAAATCCTGTATTGTTTGGAAAACATTGTATGAGCTGTGTTCTTCTTGAATTTATGACGGCTGTCTGCCTCAGGGAGCTCCTCCCGAGGCAGTGTTGACGTTCAGTGCCGAGCCCTGAGAAAGAGCTGTTTGGCATGTCTACAAAGTGACGGCCTATGGATGTGAGGACTGACCCTCCATGGAGCCGCTAACGGTAAAACGATTGATGATATTACAGAAGCAGCTCACCAACCTTTCTGCGATTTTCTAGAGAAGTAAGCGAGCTCGTGAGCGAAGTATCACCGACGAGACAAATGGCTCTCTTTTGGACAGAGTCTAGAAGTTTTAATGTGTGTTTGGGCGCCGCACTCCATTTATGGAAACAGTGTTCAAGAATAGGTCGGATTTGTTCCTTATAAATACTTATAAATACTTCTTGGCACGAAACAGAAAAACAAGTTTTCGAGAGGTACTCTTGGCGAAGGACCTCACATGGTTTTTCCCATGAAAGGCTACTGTTGATGGTAATACCGAGATTTGAAATGGAAAATAGATAGATAGATATTCCTGACACAGTTACACTGGCCACTGTAAGATCGACAAAAGACATGCTTGGGTTTTATTCCCATTGAATTCCACCAAGTAGTTCGATCTCCATTCTAGAATTTTTGCTGAGTCCGTTCCATTCACAATTCTTTCCCGTGCATTTCTGCATTCACTGGTTATTGGAGCTTTTGAAGAGAAAGCGGTATGAAGGGTGCTATCATCCGCAAAGCTGTGCACTGGACATAAGGTAGCTCCCAACAAATCATTATTGAGAAGAATGGATCCCTGCGGTACACCAGCATTTATTGGTAGAAAAAGCTAGATAACAAGGAACACAGCTGGGGAGGCAGGCCATAAGATTAAAGTTTGGCTAGGAGTCCTTGGTGCCAACCGCGATCAAACGCCTTGGAGATATCTAGTTCAAGTTTCACCATATTTTTCGATAGATTGCTGTTGAATATGTGAGACAAAAGCAAGCAGTTGATCTCTGTTACTTGAAACCATATTGTCGATCATTGAGAAAGAATCATCATTATTGATTAGACTGTGTCACAGCAAGAAGCGCTTTTGTACTCTGCGAGCTCCTTCACATTTAATTTGACTTTTATGTGAAGTCTTAGTTTGAAATGATTATTCTTGATTTGTTCGAATTTGCTGTTTCACATGTTTCAAGTCGCCTTCAGAATATCTGGTCTTGGCAATGAATCAATATGACAAATTCTCCGCTATTATATACGTTTGCTTTATCCAGAATGGGATCTGGGAAAATTGTCGTAATAAATCACTGGGAGGAGGTCAAGTTGGCAAACTATCATTAATAAAGCCAGCAGGGATACTTGGCAGAAGTTCTTCGCTATATGAGTTATTAGTGATATGATATTAAACAGCGTGGATAAAAGTGGTTGCGGAAAATAGTTATCTATGATACAAGTTCGAAAAGTATTACTTTTTTGTATGAGCGTGAAGTTTGTTGAATGAAGCACAGCCGAGTTCAACAAAACACGCAAGTACAAAAAGGTTTTTCATGAAATTTTAGCATACAAAGTTTTTTCTACGACAGTTATATATTCTATTGAGAAGTTGTAGTTATTACGTCATTAATTTACCTATGAATAGTGCATTGAGACTTACTTTACGCACTACCGTAGAAAAGAAACAATTTGATGAAGCTAATCTAGTTATTGTTGTGTATATCAATTGAAATATAAATATAATCAATAAGTGAAAAAATCACTTATGATAAAAAAATCATTAATTGATGAAATAAAAATGTTTAGTGGGTATAAGGCATATAATTTAACAAGTGTTATTAACGCCGTTTTCGTAAGTATTTCAATTACAAGCGCAGCATAGCTGAGCGAGTGTTTCTAGATGAGTTTATAAACATACTATATTTTTTTGACAAACTCATATTGATAAAACAAAATTGATTTCTCTTATGTCGTCATTACAGTTTTCTATAGCCTATAAAAAGACAAAGAAAATACTATTTTTGTGATTCATGTTATGTTAATGGTTATTGTTAATGGTTAGCTTTTGTTCGTTCAATTCAAAATTTGAGAGGTTTAGAGTCAAATTGCGATAAAACTGTGAATTTTACGAGAAAATATTTAAAAAGTTTTTTCCATAAAAAGAGCTTCCTTCAACAATAAAACAGAAAATGGTTGCATTTACTGGTTGCATTTACTGGAATGGTTGCAGTACTGGAGATACGAAAAAAATGCCGGAATATCGAATCTCTAGATTTTACAATTGCAAAGATTTTTGTAGTAGATTTTCTGTATAATAAATATTTGACGAGATATGGCCGTTTCAATCTTCTACGAGCGAGTACCATCTTATTCCAACTCTTTAAACTCAGGGATTAATAGAGATTTAAAAACTTGCAGCTCTTGGAAAACCCTACAAAATACTTTTTAGATGAACTTTCTATCATCATAGTGATTTGATAATTTACTTTACGTTATCCTGAAATGGACTGCAACCGGTTTTCATCCGCAAGAACCAATCACATTTGGAGACATTAAAAGAGTTATGTCATCTACTTCATCCCAAGAAAACTTAGATGCTGAAACTTCAATTGATTCAAATGATCGCAACAATGTAACAATCAATAAACTATTGTTTTAATCACTAATGGAAAATTCACATTCAATAAGTGTTTGTCGTATAACTGAATTTGAAGCAATTAACACGAACGAAAAAAACGTATTTAATCTCGGGTAAGAAATAAATGCTATTTTTTCTACGATAGATGTTTATAAAATACTGGATTAGAATTTTTAGAACTCAAATTTATAAACTGTCAAACGAAGTGACGTTCTGATTTTTGTTCGAAAATATGAATAGGATATTCATAAAATCTGTTATGTAGTTCAATGTCCAGCGTGGCCTTAACCAGGGAAGTACTTGTTTTCTGTTACATATTACAAATGAAACACATTTTTCATTTTTAAATTTTCATGGAGAATGTTCCCCTTTTCAACATGAATACCGCCCATGAGTTATCTTGAACGATGGAAAATAGCGACTAAAGTTTGTCCTTCAGCCGCAGATGATTCCACAACAGATTTTATGAATATCCTCTTTATATTTTCGAACAATAACTTTCAAAGTGTTACCGCAGAAGATATATTTCCATCTTTGATGTGTATAATTGGTTCTGAAGAGCCTGCTTTCCAATTCGATCAATCTCCCTGATGAGCCTGGCAAAGCGAAATAGATTTTCGTCTACCAAAATGTATTGGGGATTGAATGCGAGAGAATATGAGTGATATTTTTAATAACATTCTCCCTATCTTATATAATGAATTTTCATCCTATTCGAAATGTATCTATTCAATTTCCACACACTTGAGTGTCTAAGTAAGGTTAGTTCGTTCTGGTAAGATCAGGCTAAATAATTACAACATTTTTAAATAAGTGTTTTATTTCACTGTCCAATTATCAATTTGCAGACCACGTTAGACAAACGGATAGGCGGCTATTCTTCGGCCTTACCTTTCTAAAGGGACGAAACTGGGGAGCAAAAGGGTCAATCTCCTGACCACGGGGCGCAACTGGGCTGTAGCCATCATGATGTTATAATCAAATTCTAATA
This sequence comes from Chrysolina haemoptera, assembly GCA_958298965.1. Taxonomy (NCBI): domain Eukaryota; kingdom Metazoa; phylum Arthropoda; class Insecta; order Coleoptera; family Chrysomelidae; genus Chrysolina; species Chrysolina haemoptera. The sequence continues at coordinate 26,389,165 of OY282591.1, read as the reverse complement.
AGAGTTTTCTGAAAAATTCGTCTTTCCATAACTTAGGTACGAAAAGACAAATTTAACTCAAAAAAGACACTAGAAGGAATTTTATTTTACGCGTTTTTACCACACAGCGTTTAATGTTGATTTTTTATTTATCATGTTTAGAATGACGACTCTGTATAACATAACTCTTACTTCCAATAATTTTTGTTCCTGCGACTAAACAAGTCTTTGTCAGCTTTTCAATTATTAAAAAACGATATCTTCTGAAAGCAAGCGAAGCCATTCTCTACAGTGGCGAGATTAAGTAATTGATTTTCTGTTTGTAACGTGGAGCTTTGCATGTTTGAAAACCGTAAGAGGCTTATGCAGGAAGCACAACGGAAGAACAAAATTATCCCTTCTCAGACCGCACGCTAGGAGAAACCGTTTTCATGATTCTGTAAACTCGGTTGTTCACTTCTGAGGCCGATCCAAGTTAGAGGCGATGTTCGGGAGCCATATATTAGAATTTACACGGGCAACCGGGATAGAATCGGAGCTTTATATTAAATCGGAGTCGGTTGGGGTTCCATCACATTACGAATAGTAATTCGTAATAGTTATTTATGCAACAAGCGCAAAAAGTAAGTGTTTATTGCACTCGACGTGAAATTGCATACAACATTTTTTCTACGTTCATGCAAAAAGCAAAAAATGATTCATCAAAGTACGGCACTAGGTGTTGGAAAATGAAAAGCGCAACTTAAATAATTGATTATTACTATCGATTTGCATTGAAACAGATCATTATGATCTATTTTCCATTAATAATACTCATTTTCAAACTTTCAATTCTGTAACTGTCAAAAATAATTTTCATAGTAGCCGTAAGCGCGTATGTTATCACGAGGTATTGTCATAGTCATAGACCTTTTAGAACAAAGCGGAACAATTTTGATTATGGAGTTTTACTCGGGAAGGCATTGTTTGTTTAGCTCTGGCTGCTAACATTAATACAAAACAATATAAAATATGTTGAAAACGTATTGCCAATCTCACAGAATATCTGCTAAATTTATGTTTGTTATGATGACAGCACGTTGAAGTTGAATGACAGATGAGTGCAATAAAAACTTTATTGCACTAGTGCCCTAAAGAACTTCTTTTTCCACTAACTATAGTTCAATAAAGTTTTGCTTTTTGCATGAATGTAGAAAAAAGAAGTTTTTTTCATGGAAGTGTGTGCTGTGAAATATACGTATTTATTTATCTATGTATATTGAATCAAATTTTTAAGTAGTTGATTGTTGCGTCCACACGCAAATGTATGTATTTGTTTTATTTTTTATTTCTGAATAATTCATTATTGCAAACTTTTATTTAACTTGCCCTTTTAGCATGTATTTATATATATATATATATATATATATACATATATATATATATATATATATTTATATATATATATATATATATATATATATACAATTGGGAAGATTATTTGGGTAAGCAGCAAGCAAAACGTGTACTCTTTTAACACTATATTTCCAATATTTCAACAGTGGTTACTGTCATCTTCAGGGAAGTGTGTCTTTGAGGTTGATTGCAAAATGATGTGATGAAAGTGATACAACATTATCAAATGGGAAACATGAAGTTGATAATAAAATAACATTAAAAGGTCAATAATTAAAATAATTGGTCAATTAATACACATTTTTAAAATTTATATGGATAATTTCCACGTGTGGAAATACTCAGCACGTGTCTATCATCTTGGTTAGGAAACAGACAAATGACCAACCAAGATGATAGACACGTGCTGAGTATTTCCACACGTGGAAATTATCCATATAAATTTAAAAAATGTTTATTAATCGACTTTATACAAATGCCGCACAGTAATAAATCACCTGAATTATTCATAACAAAAATTTGTGGAAAATAAATAATTTCTGACTTTCAGTACCGTTCTTTTCGTACGGCATTAGGTCCTTCTTGATCATTTTTCAGTGGTCGATCACCTTGAGAAATGCCGTACAAGAATCTTGCGTCGAAAAATCTCCCGACTAGATGGAAAGTTTCTCAGACCTGAGTACTCACCTGCACCGCGCACAAGTGACGGCACAGTGCGTTAAGGTACGTTTTCCTCCACCGTCGCAAGCGACTGGCAAGCGCGACCAAGTAGCTGCGACTCGTTCGCCAACACAAGCCAAAAAGTACATGTGTTTTCCTCCAATGCGAATAATATAGTAGTTGGCGCTCGTAGCCGATGTAGAAGTCCGAAATGAATATTTCCAAGGAAGCGGTTATATTAATGTTACTTGATTATCAGGCTTTATAGGACCAAATATTGTTTGGAACTTTATCTTTTTATTAAAATGAAAAATGCATAAAAGAATCCACTTTTACCTTCCAGGCATCAATACATCTTTCCATTAATCGCTAGTACATATTTTTTAAACATATTGTAAAACAACAATCACAAGTGTAAGAGTATTCGCATCGAATTAGTCGTAAATTTGCTCTCGGAGATGATATACGACTAGCGTCTGCGCGACCCGCGAATGGCTTTTGTTAGTAGCTACTCAATAGCAGGTAGGAAAACGGGCAGATGAACAAAGCACTGACGATGTTCTCGAAAACCAGTCGCAGCTACTCGGTCGCGGTCGCCAGTCGCATACGACCGTGGAGGAAAACGTACCTTAAAGGAGTTGTGAATATAATTCAGCTGGGTCAAATGACCCCTCCAAAATTGGCCTGGGCTTGTAGTCTATATAATTAACCAGTTCATCAGTAACATAATACTGACAGGAAATGAAGGATGCAACAAGCAATACCCCGAGACCCGTAAGAAGTTTTGCACCCCATCTCAAACACGATCCCCACGTCCTATGAATTCTTCAGATACACGCTCGCAAAGTAATCAACAGGAAACACCCGAGCTGCTCCTCGCTCCTCCGCCAATTAACGGAGCTAACATAATTATAAAACATCTTATACGACCCCAAGTGCCCTGAGCTTGGAGCCGTAGCCCGAAGTTCACAGGTTCATTTAAATAATTAGTGTGGCATCACATCAGGCCATAATGGAACGAGAGGAGGAAAGACCGCTCGATCTATATAAGTCGAGACTTTGATTCGGGATGTAACCTAGATAATGACGCCGACGTCGTTTTCCAATATTCATGGGGCCTTCTGGGAACAGACTCATCCTCTTACATTTATAATGCGAGGATAATGCCTGCCTACGTCTATATCGTGTCATTCTCGATTCATTTATGGGATGATTATACCGTAGGGTTACGTAATGGCTTTATAATATTGTCTGAACGTTGTAAATACTTTGGGAATAATGAAACGCTACAAATTTGTTGTTTTTGTACGTACAGTTCGATTATATGAGTACAGTCTGATAATTTAAAAACTTACAATGAGCTATATACAGAGTGACCCATTTAAAAGTGGGCCACCTCTCTAAAACTGTTATTTATTATCCGATTCAGAAGTTTTTTTTTCACTAGATAGAGCCTCAATAGTTCTAGTTGAGAGCAGTAAATTCGAAATAAATATAAAAATTTCAAGGCCTACCTCGAATTTTTTTCAAGGTCAAAAATCCAAAAAAACATACTAGCGAAAATTATGCCAATTAATCAAACCAAAACTTCAATTTCAGAACTTCTGAAAAAAATTTTATCATTTTATAATTTGTTTATTTATAAACAGATTTTGATGAAATTCTGACCAAACATATTTTGAAATATTCTGAATCCAGTGGTGTACACAGAATTCTGATGAAAGTTCTGAAATTGTTGTTGATTTATTGACATAATTTCCAAATTTTAATCCCATATAACTTTTTGATTGATGGACGCATTTCTACGTAATTTTCACATAAATTATTTGAAAATGTCGTGAATCTAGTGGCGTCTTCAAATTTTATTTAAAAAAATCGTTAGTATGGTTTTTGGATTTTTGACCTTGAAAAAAATTCGAGGTAGGCCTTGAAATTTTAATTTTCATTTCGAATTTATGGCACTTAACTTGAACTTTTGATGCTCTATCTATTGAAAAAAAATCTTTTGAATCGAATAATAAATAACAGTTTTAGAGAGGTGGCCCGCTTTCAAATGGGTCACAAAAATGCCCAAAAGCGTTCCTAGGATAGGAAGGGGAAATAAAATGACATGAATGAGAACTCACCCCTATCATCCCCTGGGCCCCAACGACTCCAACTGAAACAGTTCAAAGGCAAACTCCTACACTTACATCATCATCATCGAAATGTCTATGAAAAATGTCATCCAATTGTGCGAGTGATAATTGTACAGGATGGATCAATAATTGTGAAACTTTACCTTAAAAGGTGAATTCAATGAAGTTTTTGTTGAACTTCAAATTTATTAATAATGTCAATGATGTTAATGTTCAAAGTAGATTCCAATCTGTGTTGGTATATTACGTAACAAGTGTTGTAAAGGGCATATAACGCACGAATAGAAAAATTACACACGAAGCAGTGTAGCCGCGGCGAGAGATTAAGAATGTTCTAACAAAATGGCGGCTCCAAGATGGCTGACGAGATTTGTGATTATGGTCAGATTCGATTCAAAATTTGTATATGGGGTTTTCGGGGTCCGACATTATGAATTTTTTGTCAAAATGTATGAATTAAAGATGGCGGCCCAAGATGATGGACGAGTTTTGTGATTATGGTCAGACTCGATTCAATATTGGTATGTGGGGGTTTTTGGGGTCAGAGATTTCGATTTTTTAGTCATAAAAAGAAGTAATAGTTTGAAAAACTAAAGAACACGCTTCACTTCCAACATGGACTGAAAAGTAAAAAATAATTGACAAATTAATTAGTCAAATGTAAAAAAACGTGGGTTCTTGTCAAAATTCTCTTGAGCTCTTAAACACTCAGTAATGTTGAATTAAACTAAAATATATGAGAATATAGACCGAAAGCACCCACGATTTTTTTACATTTGAGTAATTAATTTGTGAATTATTTTTTACTTTTTAGTCCATGTTGGAAGTAAAGCGTGTTCTTTAGTTTTTTTTAACTATTATTTTTTTCAATAGTTTTGGTTCAGCTCGAATTTTTTGATCAATCATGAGTTCACAAATACTAATTCATCGGCCTGGACTTTCATCGCCTAGTTATTGAAGAATTTACGTTTTTTACATCCCCTTTTTTGCAGTGATCCCTCTTCTCTAAACTTTTCAACTGAATCGCGGATGTCAAAGTTCATTGAGAACATCGTATGTCTAGAAAGCTTTATTTGTGAATCATATCAGTTTTTTAGGCATTTTTGGTAGAAGCAGAGCGCATCACAAAAAATAGGTTTTGTCAAAATCCAAAGCAGTCAGTCAAATATTATTTTCACAGTTTCAAAGTTTCCAAAAGTTTCTGAGAGTTTCTGAGAGTGCTCAGAAATATTTGCTGAATTTTGCTATTTGAAAAATTCGATATCTAAATTTTTTCAAATGGAAAGACCACTCGATCTATACAAATCGAGACTTTGATTCGGGATGTAACCTAGATAATGACGCCGACGTCGTTTTCCAATATTCATGGGGCCTTCAGAGAACAGACTCATCCTCTTACATTTATAATGCGAGGATAATGCCCGCCTACGTCTATATCGTATCATTCTAGGTTCAGTAATGGGATGATTACCGTAGGGTTATGTAATGATCTATATGTTCGGAACATAATGGCTTTTCAGAATATCGACTGAATATTGTGAATACTCTGGGATCAATGATATGCTACATGTGCTATTTATGTAGTTTGATTATATGTATATGGAAAGCTACTGGAAGTAGCTCTCAGAAAATTTGTATATGGAAGTTTTTCGAAGATTTCGTTGCAGCTAATATACTCAGTTTGCTGCAAGTTCCAGTTGGAACTTTGTTATCTAGGATATCAAGTAAGTAAGTAAGTAAATCGCTGCTTCATTTGTGGGAAAATATTAGTTATACAGTGGATAATGATTCATTGGGCTGGGGCAGGACGACTCTAATGTTGTCCGACCTACCCTGTTACTGACGAGCGGCAAGAACCGCGAAACGCGTCTGCAGGTGGTCTTCCCCAGCCAAATGAAGGATAATTTGCTGTATGAATGCAATTGCAACTGGGTCTTCTTGGAAGAACGTTGCACAAATATCTGTCAGATGTAATTCAATGTCCGTCGTGGTATTAGCCAGACAAGTAGTTGTTTTCTGTTAGATATTTTGCCTCATATTTTCATTTGGAGAGAAGGGTACTTCGACATTATTGATTTTACTATTTCATTTAAATCAAATATGACATTTTGATAAATCCACTTTTTTACAATACCTATTACAGTATTATTAATTTTGAAATATTCAATGTTTCAATATTCACACCAAGTCACAAAAAAGATGAGTTCTAAGTTTTACAACCTTGAGTTTATTATATGCGAGCGCTTTCGACAGCAGTCGTTACTGTCATCTTCGTGGCTCTAATCCAACTGTTTCTTACTTCTTACTGGTTGCCCTTTTGTTCTGTCAAATCGTCTTGATGAATCCATGTTTGTTTTCTGTTGTCCCTTAATTATTACGGTAGAACTCGCTGGATTGATACTTGTCTGGGTTCATTACTACTAGCTTTTTAAAACATATATCCAAATAATATTCAAATATTCAAACAGTGAACATTGAAAACCAAAAATCAAGGATTCATTAATTTAAATTTTAATGAAATGATAATGATTAATCTGAAATAATCTGCAATCAATATAAGAAAATGTACAGGACAGATTCATTAGGAAAATGTGGTGAGTACTTTAAGAAACAAGCAAGAGGAAAAATAATTTAGTAGAATGATTGGGACATTTTCCAGTCCAATATTTCTAGCGGAATGAAGCGCGAGAAGCTGATTACATCTTGCCGGATCAGTATTTGAAGACGATTGAGACTGAAACATGGAATGAAACTACACTAGGAGGATTAAATTACGAATTCTATTATTGCTTGGGGAAAAATCAAGGAACGTCTGCTTGATTTACCCTGAGGAAACCCTAAATGACAGTTTTTCAATTGGTAGGATACAATATAATCATTTTTTTAACGAAAAACCAGACAGGATACAAAAATAATGTTTGCTTATAAGAAATGTGTGTATCCAACCATAATGAATAAGTTAATGTTGAAAAGACCGAAAACATATAATATTCATATCAAAACAAACAGATCATTCAAGCTGTACAAAAACCAAAAAAGCCGTAGCCAACCACAGCCATTCCAACTTTACGCTACACAATAGTAGGTGCATCAGAAGGAGAACTTTCCAAAATAATAGGACGTCAAACTTCATGTACAAGAAGATGTAAATAATCCAAAAACATATTTACCAGACGAGAACCATCATAAACTACACTGCAGGATTCAGTACTAACTTCGAAATGTCCAGTAATCAGTAACCACATTGGCGTTTCTAGAGCACAGAATTATACAAATAAAATTATAATCTTAATTTTCATCCAATGTATATACTCGAGCTAATGCATTGTTTCTTTTGTCCACATTTACTCTAATAATAATTGCATCAAATACAATTCCAACTACAAAATAATCGAAGTGGTACATCTCAAACTTTCTATAGAATTGAAAATCGTATTGTTGTTCCATTGTTTCAACGAATTTTTTCATCCCCACTGTTGACTTTGGTGTCCCAGTAAGTTGGGGTGCTAGGGCTCACATTCTTTGATCAAAGCAAGTATGATGTGAATTTTCCACAGGCCAATTCTAATAAAAAGTTCTTTTTGGAATTCAATCGATCAACCAGGCGGTTTTGTCGGTTTTTTGTATTTACCGCAGCTCAGAAGCGCGTACGCCACTGGTAATTATACTTCAATGCTGTCATGTTTATGAGAAACATCATTATTAACCTATGTCCTTGGATTCTCGAATGAGTGATTAATTTTTCGAATTAACGATACAATTTGCTTCAACAACACGAACACAGCCTTCAAATCGAACACGTAATTCACTGACAGCTTACTCTAACAATAAGCTCACTTGTAATTCAGTTTGAGCTATTTTACCGATTCAACCTCTTACATAAATAATGTCGTTGATTGGAAGATTCTAATCGATGAAATATTGTCAGTGTACGCAAGTACTACCATCAAAATATATGTATTAACTGAAATTTTTGTTGAAGCTGTACCAAACCTGAACCAAATCGGTTCGAGGTACAGTTATTTGAACTAATGTGTAGGAAAACAACCCTACTATCACTGTCAGCTGGTCTCCATAAAGCAGGAGTTCATGATATGCAATAGAGTGGCTTTAATTTTTTTTTCTCGAAAACCAAGTTGGATATGAAGGAAATACACGGAAACCCTTTATATCTTTATATATAAAAATCTTCTGTGCATCCATACGAAAGTGAATTTCTCCTTAAACGGCTGAACCGATTTTGATATAAAAATTGTGTGAGAATGGTTTGAAATCACAATTTGGTCCACTACAAAATGTTTTTTGATTAATTTTTTATTTATAAATTGAAAACTGCTGCCAGCGCCTCCGCCATAAAACGAGTAAAACGACTTCACCATAAAATCGACAATGGGTAAGTCGGCGAGCAGGCAACGTCTGCTGGGATCGCTAATAGGAATAAAATAAAGATAGTCATCAAGAAACGAAATACATTTCGTGGCCTACAAAGGACTGAAATTATGATATATTTACTGAAATTTCACTTGTAGATTTTGAAATATCATCTTCTGAAGAAGATGGTAACTTGGTGACTGAAACACGTGTCGAGATGTTGAAAATAGCGATTAGGTCTTCAGTTAATGTTCCATTATATTAAAATAAAAGGAGATTCTCAAATAATCCAGCTGTATCTTGGTTCTTTATTGCATTTTTATAAATATAGTATTCACTAGCCGGCGTTATTTTTACTTTCAATAACAAAATTCCAAAATTAAAAGACATCGGTTATAATTTCGTCCTCTTAACTTTGTTACATATTCTTTAGCCTTTTTCACCTAACCAAGTTTTAAGTGTTTTTTTCAATTCTTCAAAGCTTTCCTTGTGATAGTTCGATACAAATAATAATTTTCTAAATGTATATTTCTGTTTCAATGGTTCTTTGTTTTCTCTATCATAACAAATAGGAAAGCTTTTCCTGTTTCGGATATTGGTATATTTGGGCACGCATCCATCTATAATTGTTTTCCAAGCGACATAAATTTACTTGTAACCAAAAAAAATAAGGATGTAGTTTCCAAAATAATGTCCAATTCAGAGAAGAAGGTGAGTATTCGGTACTATCAATTGAAAGCATGGAACAAGAAGATCGGATAAACCAGATCACGGAAATATAATCAACTGTTTACTATCGACAGAATGGAGTTCTGTAATGAGTGACCTCATTATTCATTCACTCTCAATTTCCGTGATTTTGAGGTTTGATTAGCTTCATATGTAGTTAGAGGTCCCAGAGCGTACTCAGACTGAATGGAGTTTTAGTTTGCGGTTTCTACTCCGAATTAGAAAACTGAATAATTCATTCCATTCGCATAATTTTCATATTAACTGCTTACACCGTTATAGCGCTCTTGCTTTGTCATTATTCAACATTGAAGAACACAGTTTCCTCAGTGAATAGGATATTCCAGATATAAATAATAATATCGAAAATTCATTTATACCAGTACTCATGAAGTAATATTGTTGAAGTTAACGAGCATATTGACTTTTATTTGAAAATAGGAACAGCATGTTCATAGAATCAGTTGAGGAATCATCTGCGGCTGAAATACAAACTTAAGCCATTAAAGTAGTTGGTTTCTGTTAAATATTACAAAAAAAATACATTCTTCAATTGTCAATAGAAAATGTTTCCCTTCTTAAAATGATTATAATATTATGAATTAACAGAAATTTCCTGAATACGAATTGTAAAAATGTAAATTATTCATTTGAAAATTTTAAATTTTTTATGATACTTGCGTATTTGCACTTAAAATTTTGGTTTTCTGATTTTGTGGAAATTTGATATTTTATTTCCCTTTTATGTCAAGTACTGGAATCAATGATACAGTGAGCTTTCACAAGTAAACTTCCTGAGAAACAAATAGCAATGAGAAAAATCAAATCATTCTGGATGACACCATTATAGCAAATGAACAATAGAACATCATTACGAAAGAACTATTTCCAATTTCCAACAAACCAGTAAAGAAACATTTCGGAATTTCATAAAGTGAGAGTAACAAAAAAAAAAAGATAGAGAATGATTATCACAAGGGCTGTTTCCTGTGAGTTTTGAGATATCTTGCTCTTAAATGAGGAGGCCACCTGAATATTTACTCGTCCGCCATCCTGAAGCCATCATCTTCAATTTATGAGTTTTAGCAGAGCATTCATGAGAGTCATACCATAATTACAAAACTCGACCGCCATCTTGGAGCAACCATCTTGAATTTATGAATTTTGACCAAAAATTCATAATTTCCGACCTCAAAAACTCCCACATACCAATTTTTAATAGAATCGGACCATGATGAATTCATTCATAACTGAAATAATTTTGCTTAATGTCACTGCCAACACAATGATAATTGAACGAGAAATATCGTAGTCGTAGAAAAAGTATAGAGTACACAGAACATGGAATATGCATTTCTCACTCGTACGAATTGCGGTACTCGCTTTCGGCTCACATCACAATTTCCATACTCGTGAGAAATCAGTGTCATTCCATACTCGTAGGATACCTGCTGACCCGCAACCAATTATTCACCCCCCTTTATCTTCGTTATTTCGTAATAATGTTTATATCTATTTGATGTCATAAATGTACAATTTCTAATGATATATCACAATCATACTTCCAATTCCCAAACTACTGATATATTTGAGATTGTATAAAAAATACTTTATATATTCCCCTAGTAACGGAACATTTTCATGAAAGTGTGGTATGGAAGATGATGAAACAATAACATATTTTGAATTGACGATGAGATTGCAATGATGTTCGAAGTAATCAGTTTTCTGTCAAATGAACTATGATTCTGTTTTTGTTTTCACTTTCTTTAAATTTTTTATTAAGTACGTATAGTATTTATCATTTTATGAAAAAAATATTTCCACTTCGAATTCCAGGAAATAGTGTTTATCTAAATGTGTTATGATGATGTGGTACTGTGGGTAAATTTATGAGATTTACTCGTTAAATACCCATTTTCAAACCAAAAGTGCCGTAGGAATGAAAAACGTGAGAGAGGAGAGACAAAACGCATATAGACGTACTTATCAGTGGCGCTTGCTGTGTAAGCGTTCTACCTTCTGATTGAAGTGTACTTTACCGAGAAATGTAAATCAAGTTATATCGCACGAAACATTTATAATTGCCGTAGTTCAACATAACCGTTAAATTCTCCTGTTTTTTTTGTGCTGCTTTTCTATCCGTGAAATACGACTGGTGAAGATTCAGCTTTAACGAGTGTGGTTTCCTGCAGGCTCTCGACTAAATGGATTATAAAAGGATTTCAGCTGCTATTTATATAGGCGATGGACCAATTTTTAACTGACGTTGACTTCTGCTAGTGGTAGTCGTAAGAACAATATAACGATTATATATAGGTTGACTAGAGAAACTTACAGGTTATATTTTGTGCTCTCCCACCAATAGGTGTGGAAAACTGAGGGAAATTGGGACTAAAAACATTTTGTATAAGTAGGAAAGTGACGACCCTGGATAAACACACGTGGATTATCAGGATCAGTGTTTCTCCGTTCCTCCTCCTATATCAACCGAGGAACTGCCGCTGGTGACTTGAAATGGTGTATTAACATAATTTCTAACAAGAAATTGCAAAACAAATGAATTTTTCAAAACACAACACATACCACAACCATGGAACTTGATAGTCGTCACCTGTTTTGATTAACATTCGCCAGTACTTACAAAAATTATTGCCTATTGTTTTCTTATAGGAAAAGAGGCTGGATTGTTTATAATCTATTTTCAATATAAAAGACAATGAGTCCTGCTCTCTCAGTTGATCTCAGTTTTGAGTTAATACATCGTTAATTTCTACATGTTCATATTTTTATCATTTGTTGTGGTTAAAGGTATGGCCCAAGTAACATTAACGCTCTTATTCCGATCTTCAAGATCGGTTCAAAACTACACAATAGAATTTCGAATAAAACCAAGTGATCTTCAAGACAGCCCTGAGACCATCGTAAGGCAGCTTCTAGCCAAAAACGGCCCATCCTAAAAAGGCCTTCAAGACTAAATTTTAAAACTGTATTAAAACCTTTACATTTTAATTTGATATTCTTAAAGAGTTCTTCAAGGCAACTTTAAATACATAAATTAAAACTTATTATCTGACGTTTTGCTCTTAAAATGTATTTACAGCGGACCGAATTAACTTAAAAATAATTAATCAATCCTAAAAGAGTTTTATTTTGTTTACTAACACTAGACAACTTTTCTGTCTGTATAATGGCCGGCAGAGTGGTAATATTTTAAACCGCATAAGTATACTAAGCATATCATAAAATAATATTCGAAAGCAAACTATTCTGAAAAATTCACTAATGATTGGCACTTTTCTGATCAAATGTAATAAAACACTTCAACATAACTCGAGCGCCACTAATTTAATGTATTTTTCTCTTACTTAAAAAATATCAAAAAAATATCAGCCAATTTTATTTTGCATTCAAGCATCTAAATGCATTTTTTTAATTGAATGGCATATTTCTACACACCGTTCTTCAGTTTTCTATGAAGATACAAGACGCAATTATTTGAATAATAATATTCTTTTCGTTCAGTATTGAATTTCCAAAATAGAGTCTTTATTGCAGTAAAACATGGTACGATCTAGATTAAAACTACTTGTTCATTTATTGAAGGTTTTGAATCTCACAAGATTTAAAACAGCGTTTTATTTACCACTTTAAATCTAATGACTCTGGCAGGACTCTATTAACTTTTCCTTTTGAAATCAATATGCTTTAATGTGTTCAAACTCGTAACCTTATTGATTTAAAGTGGTCTTGCTCTTTAATGGAATCCTAACCTCACAAATTTTTGCCGGTTTTGTGATTGAAGAATGTGGTGCATTTCCATCTTTGACAAATTTTATTAAAAAAAAACAAGGTAAGTTTTGCATAATACTATTATTCCGTTACATTGTGTTACACTAATTATATTTTAATAACAAATAAGCACACCCCAGCACCCTCACCAATTATTAACAGGTGTATTTCACATGTAAACATGCGGACTGCACTGGTTCACTAAAATAGCTTCTTGACAAGATGGCGTTCAATCCGTATGTGGAGGGGATATAATTAGTTTTCCAAAGACCAAAAGGTATTTATTTAAACCAAATTGACTGAATTAAAACCTTTGAACTTTATAATACTCCTGATGTACTCATTAAAAGGGAAAAATTGTGTATTTGGATTTAATTATTTTTCCCCGAACGGATTGTTTTAAAACCAACTTGCTATTTAATTCTTGATAATAGCAAATTAGTTTTAAAATAGCTAATGTTAAGAGTAACATAAAACCAGTATGAGATCAATAGAACATTAAGAGCAAATATTATTTTTATTTTGATTTAAAGAGTGCATTAAATTCTTCGTTTAAGAATAAGTGGTCTTCAAGAACTTTTAGTTTATCTTTAGGTTACTTTAAATCCGATGTCGATTTATTGAATATATTGAAGCATTTTTAAAACCTAAATAAATAAAAACTGTCTTAAAATTGTTACTTGGGGGGGGGGGGGGGGGGAGTTTCCGAATGCACTTTATAACTTCCATCACGTTTCCAAAACTCATTCGCCCTTCATTTAATGAAGACCGTTCGGTACATAAGACACCTGGCATTTGGTGTACTTACAAAGTTAGTCGCGTTCCTTAGGTCACACTCAATTTGCGTAGCGAAAAGTTGCGAGGAAGAAACCTTTTACTTTTAATGTAATTCCCAACTTCGCATCCCTCTTCCATTACGTTGAAACATGCCGGGGGCTTGTCGCCTCATCTTCCATAATTCACCTATAAAGTTCCCACGCACCTGCAAATCTTCCCCAATTCCGGCCTATATGACATGTAATTCTCGAGGTAGAAAGCGATATTGAGCAGCCAAACTCCGAAGTAGGTCTTATTGAGACAGGCATTACAATTGGAATTTATGTATGATTATTTCAGGAAGACGGATGTTCGTCAGTGAAATTAGATCTTTGTCAAACTGTCAAAGTTACGTTCCGTGGATATTTATTTCCATGTGGAATCGGATTCGGGTCGGTGGATTCATGTATATCTTAACAAGTATTAGCAAAGAATTATTTTTGCCTGATATTTCCTGTATACCATGTGTCAGAGGTGACTCTCCATGTTTTCAATCGAAAGCCCATAAGTGGTTTCGGTATTTATGAAACTAACTTTCGGTATGTTGTCTGTATGTTGTCTGTTGTGGAAGAACGTTGTTATATGTATTTTTGGTTGAATGTTTAAATAAATTAATTATTCGATTTTTTCCTGCTATTAACTCACATAGTGAAAATTACAAATGGTACTTGACGGATTTCGGATATTTTACTGAAACACCTTTCAAAGGACGTATCACATACCCACATTTCTATTTGAAAAAATCTCCTGTGACGTCATTACGCTCATACAGATAACGTCACGAATATAAAGAATTCTTTACAGAATGTTCAAGGTCTTTTTTTTTCTGTAGCGTCACCAAAACTAGGAAATAATGAATGTATTCCTTTCATTTGCATCATACCGTGATGTTCCACCAATATAACCTTATTAATGAATGCAATTCAAACATCCATCAAAATTATTTAGAATAATAGACTTACTGAAACTATGAAACCCTATATTAACAACATTCATCCCCGGTGATTTGCCCCATACACACTAATGACCCATAATGATTCATTGGTACCAATAAAGGAATATTCCACTTAGGGAAAACCAATCCACATAATTCGCTGAATCATCATTTATATTAGCTATACAGAAATGATTGAGTATCGATAATAATATTATCGATACATTAGTAATATATCGTGAATGGTTTCCATTATATGATTATTTCCTTCATTATCGATATTTTATCCATGACAATTCCGGTAATAATCTGAATATTCAATATCCTGTGGAAAATTGTCTACAATAAAAAATAAATGAGACGATTCGAATCAAATACAAAAACGAACCCGTTAAAATAAATATTTTTGTTTTGGTAAGGTAATAATCTCAGAAAGATTTTGCCTGTATCCCAGAATAAAGGGGACACTCCGATGGTTGAATCCTCACTTCATTTTAAGGCTAAAAGTTTCAATAAACATATACCTCGAAATTAGTAATAACCGAGTTACAGAGTGTTGAAAGTGAAAATTCTACCATCGGAGTTTGTCCCGTTCATTCTGGGACACCCTGTAGACAACTCAGCCGAGGTTCCGGGATTTTCTGGACTATAGTTTTGGAGTGTGGATATTGGCAGGTAGAACTGATTCCAGAAAATCGAGAAAAGACAGGTTTAACCGTCAGTTCACCGTTATGCCATTTGGTTTATGCAATGCTCCAGCTTCAGTATTTATGATTAATGAGGGACGTCCCTACTATATTTCGATGACATAATTGTAGGCGGAATCAGATTTTTCTAGGATCACATAAAAAATCTGGGAGAGATGAATAAATAAAGAAGAATAACACAAACCAATATGATATCTACGATTACCAAAAGTATTCATTATGAGACGACTATAATTATTGTCAGTCCTGCATATATTTGCGAACCACTTTTTAACAACCCCTTTGTGTCACAATATTCCGATCGAATCCACAATCCAAAAAAGTAACAAAGGACAATGACATCAATTCAAACGTTGCATTGTTCTGGTGCTTTATCATCATTTCTTTCATTTCTACTGAACTCCAATGACGGGATACATGAAAAATCACAGATAGCAGCAATATCATGACATTTTCATGATTTCGTTTCATTTCTCCACTTTCCCGGTGACTTTCACACTTGGCTTTGTTTCCATTCCGTATTTTCTATACGACTATGCATTATAATCTCAGCGATAGGAAAATCGATAAACTAGGTCACTCTTTGTTTGAGACTCGTGTTTGGTTTTACTCAATGTTTTTATGATTGCTGTAAAGGTATGAATAAATAATTTATGGGATATGGAATGAGTCCAATGAATTGAGACATTTATAGTGATATTGAAATAGACGATGAAAAGTTCTGCATAATGCAATCATTTCTCTGAGGAATTTTAAAGGCCTTTATTCAAGTAAATCATCGTTTAAAATTCCATTCAAATACTTTAGTGCATGGAGTACAAGATATTATTTACAATAAACAGCACTTTATAGCTCGAGAAGCAGTGTTGAAATTTTGTAAATGACATCAGAAAAAATAATTTTCGTAACAAATTATTGTTCCAGTATGATAAATAATGAAAACAAGCGCCAGTCTCGGTGGAGTGGACTGCCGGAATGCATACAGTGAATACATACAGTTTGACTCATTTAGAATAGAAGGACTCTTAGAAAATAAAAATTTTTCATCCGATCCGCTAGGAATCCAAATTTCATGAATTAATCATCGAAAATATCCACGATGTATGAGCCTCTGAAGAAGCTAGCCACTCGCGCTAGCGAATCGTAAGAAAGAAAATTCAAAGAACCGACGGCCTTTAAATCCGAGTGGAAATAGTAATACTGCAAATTAATTACAGAAGCAAAAGTGTAGTAAAAAATAAAAAAAAACGCATCAGGTAGGTTAAAATTGAGTAATTGAAAGACAAAGAGGAGACTCTCCAGGTGGCACCAGATATTGGCTGAATCTTGATTTCATATTGAGCCAATATGGATATATTGTAAAGGTAAAAATAATACTGATCCAATATTGGCTCAACCTGTTCTGAATGTACATTTTTTCGTATAATATTGGGTCAATATTGATTCAATAATCTTCACCAATGTCGATAAACTAATATTCCAATATTCCTATCATATCGTTTGTAAAGACACAAAACAATACTAGCTGTATATAGCCCATTGATTGAATATTATTTCATTCATATTCAAGAAATCTGATTAACCCTTTATTGATCAAAATTGTCACGAAAACCTCACGTCAATATTTGAAAGACAATGTTACAAATAGAACTATCAGTGGCAGTTTATAAAGAGAAACTACATTTTCTTTGATATAATCACAGGAAAAAAATCTATTGAACATTGCAGCAAATTGAAAGTTGACTTGATATGGTATTTCATTATCAAACACCATACCTATGTTAAGTATCAAACTTTGCTTCGTGTAGTTTCATAATATCGTCAAGAGTGCTGTCTTCTTCACGTCTCATTTTGCACAACAAATCTGCGGGAACAGAAAGGGTCCGTTAACCTCAGAGGACCCGTTGTGAATGGCAGAGTTGTGTTAGAGATTATCTAAGGAAAAACGTCATGGTGAATGGTCCATTAAATGAGAAGACATTCTGGGATTACTCAATTGAAGCCGAAGGGTTGTAACTGGGATGAGTTACGCTATGTCCTAGGCAAACACGATATGTGCTCTGCGTGATCGCACGCATCGTCAAACAGTTCCGGCAATTTCAATTGAAGCCAAAGTAAATACGAAAAATATGCGTTTCAGTGCATTTGAGGCGACGAGCAATCAAACATGGCTACCATAGAAACAGTATATGGAATATACTCTTTAAAAAATACAAAGAGGCTACAAACCTAATGAAAATGGCTTTCAGTGAAATTTGATAATTTTTGATACATTTTTCAAGATCCTATACAATTTCGAAAAATAATGAGAAAACCCAGCAAAGTCGAATAATTCAGTTACCCTGTTATGGCATTCTTCATGGAAAAATCCTGATTTATTTGATTATGATACATTAATAATGTCAAGATGTCTTATTAAATCAAGAGTCAGTAATATTCATATGTCTACAATAAAAAAAAATTTGGAATCAAACACTGGAATAAAAAACAACATAGTATAATAATACGGCGTATGGAAATAAAACGGAGTGCTAACTCGTTCAGAGAATTTCCGAATGATATCGCTGATAATTAGAAAATCGTCAGAATATCGCAAAGTGATTCGTTGAAGGAAGTGAAACGTTCATTCTGGAAATACTAGTATTTCTTCTCGGCATTGATGAGATTTGAAAGTAAGGTGATTGAAAGTGGAAAAATACAACATGAACACGAGTTACAAAAAAGTTATATTTGTTATTAGATAATATATCCCACATCAAAAAAAGAACACTCGAAAATTCAAAACCCAACTTCTTATGTGCCTCTTCAAATGAGTAGCTCAACCATCGGGAATATACAAGTTGAGAAAATACTATAATTTCATTTGGGTATATGAATATGACTATTTGCGGTATCAAATATGGAATGTAATAAATTCGTTGGTGGATATTTCATTCGCTCTTCATGTCGGTTAGATACCAGATAGGTACCATAAATCACTTATTTGATAACCTACATAGCCACTGTCATCTCTCCTGATCCATATTTCATTTTCAATCCCGTTATTGAATTCAATGATAAAGTGAAGTATAGCTTGGCAAATTTATAAAGGAATGTCGATAAACGTATGAGCTGTGCGAATTAGAATGAGAAAGTATCCGGACGATAAAGAGGGTAGTATACAGTGCGGCTTTTTATAGTCCCCCCCCCAGTTAACTTTTGAACGGTTTGTCGTAGAGAGATAAAAAAAAACCGTTTCGAGGGTTTCACCGATACTACTTTTTGAAATATAACGCATTGTGATTGCTCGATAGATGGCGCGGGGGGGCACAAAAACCTAATTTTGGGTTTTGGGTTTGCATATAGAATTCATTTATTTGACACGTTCTCTAATCTTGCTAATATGAATGAAGCTCGACGTAACTTTTCTAAAAAAAAAAACTCTCAATCTCTCAATGAGTGAATAGTTTTATTACTTATAACTTCAATGGTACTTCCGAAATCGTTCCTGATGCTTGCACAAAATATCAGCCTTCATGTTATGGCATGGAAATATCAAAAATATTCGCTCCTTCTTTTGTTTTCTGATTCAAGAGTGAATCAACTCCAGCGAGGAAAGATTATAATGAACCAAGTCCCGCCGTGTACTCTTAAAGACGGCAATCAGGAAATGTAAGCTCTCTTATTTTTATTTCCAATGCGAAATTTATCTTGAGTGCGGGTAATTTCCCTTAACTCTCTTCCATTCCAACGGAAAATAAGTTGAATTTACTGCTTCAGAATAAAAATGGAAATGCTGGTGCGGCCACATTTAGAGTTTGCTTCGACCCAGAATTATCGCGAGATAAAAACAAATGACATTTGAGATACCCGAGGTGTTTCCTAAGCGGGACACATAATTTATCCTCATTAGGAGGTAAAAAGTATGCCAGCCTGCAATATAAATCATTAGAATTAATTATACGAGAAACAGGGAGAAACCGGCGTTAATTCGTGTCACGGAGTGCGTGAAAAATACACAATGGAGGGTGTGTCGACACGATATCCCTTCTATTGAAGTTGCTCCCTTTAAATTTAATCTCATTGCATTCCTTGTGGAAAAATCCAATTGAGTTTTTTCCTTTGTTTTCCACAATGAACGAAGGACCATCATGAATTTTGCTGGAGATAATTTGGAAAAAAATTATGAAAAACATCAATTGCGGACCAAAGGCAAAAGGGCTGTGGCCCATTCGTCCCGCGTTTAGTAAATTGACCTTTTTGCTGCCCAGTTGGGTCCCAGGCTATAGCCCAGTTGAGTTCTGCGGTCAGAAAATTTACCCTTTAGAAAGGTAAGGTCGAAGAATAGCCGAGGTGCTCCCGTCCACCCGTTTATCTAACGTGGTATAAAAATAAACAATTGGACAAAACACTTGTTTAAGTAGTAATTATTTAGCCTGATCTTACCAGAATGTAGATATTTTGAGTGTGGAAATTGAATACATGCATTTTGGATAAAATTTAGGTAAGATCATTCTCTAACCATGGGACTATTATTGAAATTGACCTATTTCAGGTCTTTCAACGGCGGGACGCAACTGGGCGACCATGTAGGACGCAACTGTGCCATGAAAGTTTATTTGCGGCCATTTTTCTGAACGCGACACGCAACTGGGTTCCAGCGGACGAAAGGGCGAGGAAAGCGAAATAAAACATATATATTTTGCGTGAGTAGTGTTTTTAGTATGTTCTAACCAAAACAAAATAACCTTATGTAAGTAGACACTTTAATGCAGAACAGATTACCCACTCATCTCCAACACTTTCAATTACCCAATTTCAAAAATCCTCATTCCTATTTTTACACCCATATCTACTGAGTCTTCTTGTATACAGTGCGGCTTTTTATAGTCCCCCCCCCTGTTAACTTTTGAACGGTTTGCCGTAGAGAGATAAAAAAAAACTACTACGAGGGTTTCATCGATACTACTTTTTGAAATATAACGCATTGTGATTGCGCGATAGATGGCGCGGGGGGCACAAAAACCTAATTTTTTTAAATGGCATGTGGGGTCGAGTGACACATCGTTGAAAAGATAATTTGATTCTCTTTTCAACCATCTAATTTTTTTTTAATTTCGTTGACACATTTTTTCACAATAAGCATTTGAAGTGTCAAGTGTAAGAGCGGATCTGAATTATTTTCCTTACCTTACCTCAATAACTTTTGAAGGGTTTGATGTGAAATAATGGGACGGAAAATATTTTGGTTGGTATTAAAATAATAATGTTTGAAGAAAAATACCTTAATTGTTCTAGTGATTCACAATTGCAATCAATACGGTCAATAAAGACAATTCACAACATTAATAATTATTCATTTTGAATTCCTTTCAAAGCTTAATTAGGTATTAGGATATCGAAATTATACCCATTTCATTTATTTTTAATGACAAAAGTAATAACAGGTACTACGAAAGGACTATTTATTGGATTTGTTTAAATGACAAAAATTAATTAGTTACCTATAAAAGTACAATGGATTGATGAATTATTGTATTCACTGAGGAGTTTTGTCTACTTATAATTATTATTTATTTTGAATATTTGATATCATCATGGTTCGTATACGTCCTTTCGAAGAAAAAATTGAAGCAATTTATAATTTTGGTGAGGCCCATCGGAACTACCACGAATCGGAGAGAATTTTTAATGAAAAATTTCCTGAACATCCTATAACTCGGAAATATTTGAGGAACTAGTTGAAAAATTCAACAGAACTGGCAGTGTTCGTAGGAAAGGTGGAGCTGGTCGAAAATCAATTCCGGAAGAGACAAAGGTTTCGATAATTGCCGAAATGGTGGTAAATCCGCAACAAAGTACCTCTCGTGTAGCAAGTACGATTGGGATCTCAACAGCTACAGTAAAAAAATATTTGAAGAAACACAAGTTCCATCCATTCAAATTAGTAATGTTACTCCAACTCACAGAAGACGACCCAGACCGAAAAATGGAATTTTGTGAAATTATGGAGGAAAAGATAGCTAGGAACCCCAATTACATTAGGAATATTTGTTTTTCAGATGAAAGTAGCTTTTTTTTTAACGGAAATGTGAATACACAAAATGTGCGATACTGGAGTCCCCATATCTTTCGAGAAGGTCACAAACAGTTCCCACAGAAAGTAAATGTGTGGGATGGAATTCTGGGAGACCATATTGTAGGTCCCTTATTTCTGGAAGAAAACTTAAACGGTAATTTGTACCTGGATTTACTAAGAGATCCGGTTGAACCACTCATACTTGGAATATTAGAAGAAAATGAGAACGAATTTCAGGAACACATCACCTTCCAGCAAGATGGGGCCCCTCCTCACTTCCAACGTCAAGTTCGAGAGTATTTGGATGTAACATACGCTATGAGATGGATTGGACGTCGTGGACCAATCGAATGGCCGGCAGGGGGGGGGGACTATAAAAAGCCGCACTGTATAACATAGATTGACACAAGTCTTCCAATATTCATTTAATTCAATTCTTCTTATCACGTAATCCAAATCTAATTTCAGGAAGAACATTTTCCATTACGAAGAAATCACGAGGTTTCTCCTGTGTGATTAAAATAAGTTTTGGCCCTTAGCACGAGCTGAACATTGATCAGGTATAATTTGGGCTGATTTGATGGCTGATAGAGCGGTGAAATGTTTGTTCATTCGGTGTAATCTAAACAAATTTCAGTCATTGATTTCCTACATTTTTCATGGAAACGGTTTGCGTGATGTCAGTCTGAAACTCAATTAGACGATAAATAGGAAAACTTTTCAAAAGGATTGAAACTTTTGATTCTCAAGCGAACGCAATGTACATTTGTTTTGTTTTATTTACTTTACTGTTGAATTCAACCACAACGAATTCATTTATTTATTGATCTCTATTCAGGTATCAAATCACACAAACAAAATATTGTATACCAACAACAACAAAAAATCTTTGTTAACTCGTCGACAAAGTTCAGTAAAACCTTTGTAGTAGAAGGAAAGTTTCTTGTTGTTCCTCCCTCAGACTGAGGAATAAGATGAACAAGTTGGATGAACAAGCGGGCAAATTAAAAATAGCTCTGGGCTAAGCGTAGAAAAGTGAAATAAAAAAGGAAGGGAATAAAAATAGTTGCTGAAATATAACTGTTATAAATGAAAATTTGGATTTTTTTCTGTTCTGTGGGTGGAACGAAAACACACATTGCGGTTTGAATACAGGGTGGGCACACCAAATAAAAATGCGTCAATATATTAGAGAAAGGCTTGCCCCTGTCAATGTTTCCAGTATATTCGACTATGCCACTTTAACAAACCAAGCACGTACGATTCACCATCCACTCCAAAATATGTTTGCGATTATCATCTTCACAATAATTTTTTCCTAATTACGATTTAAAGTTTTGATTCTGTTTAGTTATTGTCTACTTTGGTGGAAATTTCTCTACCTACCACCAATATGTAATATCAAACATTACGATACTGATATGAGTTTCATAATGAGATACTTTACCGCACTAGTGCGATTTCTTTTCCAGGCGCAATATTCAGAAACAATTCAGATACATCATACACCAAATTTCTGAATTACACTTTGAGTTGGTCAATGTATCTCACGTAGATTTACTAAGGAAAAGTATTGCTGGTACGATTCCTTCTGATAAAGTTATGCACGGCCTTGAATCAGCTTTTCTGCTTGATTTGTGCTGATTTTCAACAAAAACTGATTGGAAACCATAACTACTCTGGACTCTACTGTACAGATATGATACGCACTGAAATATGGCCTCGTTTCACTTTTTCTAATTTTTTTTTTTCAGTTTCATAGCAACCAGCGAAATCAATTACCGAGTATAGAATTCTTCAATGGAATGGAAAAAGGTTGAAATATCTTCTGGATATATCTGTGGAGTTAATCCTGATGACTCGGCCGATATCTCTTTCACTGGACACCTTAGAATTCCGAGCAAGCTCATATTACATAACTGAAAACCAGTCCAAGGCTTTACGACGTTGAATTCATTCTGATTGGATTTAAATGGGACTGGCGTCGCTCATCATATTCGATCGATGCGACTTATTTGTGTGAGGAAATGAGTGTTGAAAAATGATGCATAATCAGATTACTTAAGACAGCAAAACAAAAAAGTAGCATTGATCGAATATGTTCTAAGCCGCCTTCGTTGGAGACCATCCAATTTTTTAAAAACCCATAATGAAACATCTTCGGTTCCTTTCGGAATTCTTCCAAACTTTCCACACAAGGAATCTGATAATTCATTATTTTTTATCATAAAGAAGATAAATGAGCATATTTCTGATTGAGATATTAAACAAAATTTACAGGGTGTCGTTTGGAAATAAAAGTTTCAGTAGTGTTATGAAAATATGCGTATTCAAGTACTATACTGACATAGGTACTAAATGTGAAATCTGCATCTTCATAATCATAGAGAAATTATGGAGGGAATCTCACCTCGTGGTCCCCCGGTATAATTTTCTATTGCATGTACAGGGTAAACCACTAAAGTGCAATGTAAAATATTTTGTATTCAAGGCGCTACAAATTATGATTTTCGGTGTATATTGAAATTTTTATGAAATCGTTGAAAAAATATTGTTGAAGGTACCAATTTAATAAAAAAACATCTGTGTTTCCGAAATTGGAGCGATTAAGAAAATGGGTTGTTATATGGAACAAAATGTAACAATAAATGGCAAGAATTTTTGTTTTTGAAGCAATCAAAAATTTTAGAAATTTTATGAAATCGCTTTTAGTAACCTTTGTTTGGGAGGCACTGGTTTGAATCTCCAGGCCACAGCGTGTCTGCCTGCTGGCAGCGTTTCAGCGCGGTTTGCGTAGGCTGTAGACCTCTGATCAGTGATTACCAAAAAAGTCTTGAAAACTTTAGAATTCAATATCTTCCAAAATAATTTTTTTCGGCAAAAATGTAGACTTTCATTTCGTTTTGTTTTGTCATATTCTACTTCCCACTTCATTTATCGCTCTAATTTCGGAAACACCCTCTATTTTATATCATAAATGACGTTATGACCTCCTCCGAGCAAATTCCAAGTTAACTGAAAAATGAACGACACTACTGTCGGAAAACCGTTTATTAATAATGAAATATGGATTATATGATCCAATTTTCCACAAAAAAAAACATACAATAGGTAATTCGTTGACGAGTATACAACATAAAACAACTACTGCCCCTACGCCCGCTCAATCATATTTGTTTGATACTTTAGGAAAAGTTTTCTACAAGAACAACTTTGCAATGCTCTTCAAATATACAGAGTGTTTCATAATATGAACTTAGGTCCGCAATCGATACATTTCTGAAAAACAGGGTGAAAGTTATCAAAAACAATAATGATACTCCACTGTTTTTTTTCAAATTTTTATTGAATTTATGAGAGCCCTCTATATTTTCATGAAAATGGTCTTTTGACTTTTTTTCGTCCGACAGTTTTCTTTTAAAAAATAAAAATTCGCATAGGTAGAAGCAAATGAAGGCGTTTCATTTTTTAAATCGAAAATCCTTTGCTGAACGAAAAAAAACCATGAGACTATTTGTATGAGAAGATAGATAACAATTACAGAAATAATATTTATTTGAAAAAAAAAACATTATCATTATTTCGATCAAAAATATGTATGGCATTTCAACTGGGACGCAACAAATGAAAATTAAGAAAACGTTACCATGAAATGTATGAAATTGAAAAAAAGATGAAGCGGTTTCGGATATATTGGGGACAAACTGATATTTTTGTTGAATTTCAACACCTTGTATCTCAGAAATAAAACGGTTGCGAACGTATATGTTCATATCATGAAGAATTCTTCTTAAAATCAAACAAGGATTGTCGCCCTGTAGGATCAGCATTCAATAATGAAACACCCTGTATAGCTGAATTTATTTTACGATTGAAATGAGGAACATTTACGTAACGGTTTCATGGTACTTGCCAATTATTAGCGAAGGCAGTGCTTTTCTTTTCAATTAGTCATATTATGATTCGCCAACCAATGCCGCCCACACAACCGAGATCGTATTGACTTTGAATCCGAAGTAATTCCATAAACCGACATTGCCAAGGCAATACAATAGATGAACTCCACAAGTCAATTCCGTAGGTATGGAATAAATGGTTAATTGAAACAAATGAAACAACTGAAATGTAGGGGTCTTTTGTTTCCATTTCATGAAAAAGCAAATATAAACTGTCCTGACGCGGGGTATAATTGATTAGATTTTTTTATATACGCTTAAAGGCTACTCCTGCGTTTTTAATATTTCAGCTTTAGATACTCTATGTCGAGAAATTCAACGTACCTATAGCTGAAGTTCTTGGATTTAGAAAATGCATATTCGTTCGCTGGATTGCGTTGCCTACTTTTTGATTATAAGGATACGATGGGAGCTGAGAAATCAATAAAGAACAACTTTTTTCGGAAAAACTAAATCTGTTCTTCAAAGGGCATAAACCGTTGGTATAACGTTGCTATATTGAACACCAGGTATGGTATACAATTGGCAAAATAAAATAGGCGATGAAGAAAATGTATCGTCAGCATACCAATGGACACAATGTTGCATAACCTCCAAATTTCGTTTTGTTGTGAACAAAATAATTCGGTTATTGCCAGGGCCACTGTCAACATGTAAAAATTGTTCACCTTCAGTCCGTGTATACTCTTCAGGAATATCAAGCTCCACTAGATTTCTAGGATTTGCCGGAACATGGTCTGTCCTCTGTCGTACACGCTGTATGGTTCTCTTTAAGCAAATGACTGAAGGCAACTGAGCTGATACTGATGATGGTAAACCTGAGGTCATGGTAGCTACTATCGTCTGAGTGGATTGCTCGATCTGTTGCTTTTGGTTGAAAGGCTGAGGTTGAGATGGCGCTCGTAGTTTAATGAACACTGATCTGCGGGCGTGATTTCAGCTGAGGCATTGAAATGAAGGTGTTATCGAAATATTTGTTGTAGACATCAGTTATTGTCTGCCGAAACCTACCCTATACTGACCTATACTGATGAGGGCAAAACCCAGAAATCGATCTATAGATCGAGAGAACAATTGCAGATTTCTTTACCTGATATGGTGATTTAAGCAATCACGCAATGTAGGTATTGCTTTTGGTTGAGAGGTTGAGGTTGAGATGGCGTTCGTAGTTTAGTGAACACTGATCTGCGGGCGTGTTTTCAGCTGATGCTTTAAAATGGAGATGTGATCGAAATATTTGTTGTAGACATTAGTTATTGTCTGCTGGAATCTACCCTATACTGATGAGGGCAAAACCAAGAAATCCATCATTCGACGTAATTCAACGTTCGTCGTGGTATTAGCCAGGAAAGTTGTTGTTTTCTGATAGATTTTTGACCCAAATTTCCCTATTGTATGGATTTTCAAACTAGAAGTGAACTAACCTCGTACATGAAACCAGCCTCCTTTTATTTCTTATCAGATTACATGGAACATACCATACCATGGCACCCGGATGAATTCTACGAAGAAAGTACACATAATAATGAATTGATCGCGTGCCTCTAAGAGGTTAATATTGACCTCCATTTGAACTGTGAACGTATATCATTCGTGTCAATGCACTCGATTTTTAGTTTCAATGTTTTTCGACGCAATACACTTTTTATATTTTTATTAACAAGTTTTCTTGGAAAAACTTGCTGTAAGGGTACTTTCCATCTGAAACTTGAAGTGTAGTTTTATAATAAACTAACTGGTCTTTGCTCTTCACTGGTGCATTCTGGTCTCCGTTCTGATGGCAATGTTGCAGGTCATGAAGAGATTCACATTTGGAGTTTACTAAGTCACGATAATTATAAAATCATTTAGAGTGAACTATGACCAGGTACCGAAAATTATTCAGTGTGCTCTTTTCACCAAAAGAAAGGGAAAACTAACTGGAACTTGGACAAACACACTATCTTTTATATGTGTAAAGAAAGAAGAAAGAAAGACCTTACATGACGGTATAGAGCATGTCATTCATTTAATTACTCATGTTTTATGAGTAATTAAATTTAATATGTAAATTATGCATTTACATATTAAAATTAAAATAGACATATACACATAAATAAATATAAATATAGAGAGGTTTTTAATTTACTTAAAACAACTAACAATTGTGAGAATAATTTGACAAACAAATATGACAGATAAGTGTTTTAGAGGTGCAATAAATCAAAATATTTTTTTTTAATTTGCATTTAACATTGGACACAACATTTTGAATATCAAAAATCAAAAATTTTCACAGTAATTTCACAATTTCACAATGTAGAAACTATTCTAATCAAAGGAGTCACAGAAGAGCTCATTCGAATTGTAATATATGCTTTGCAGAATAGAACAGATTTTTTTTTTCAAAGCTTCGGTTTCTAGGGTTTTCAAGTGCATGGGTAGTTTTATAATAAACTAACTGGTCTTTGCTCTTCACTGGTGCATTCTGGTCTCCGTTCTGATGGCAATGTTGCAGGTCATGAAGAGATTCACATTTGGAGTTTACTAAGTCACGATAATTATAAAATCATTTAGAGTGAACTATGACCAGGTACCGAAAATTATTCAGTGTGCTCTTTTCACCAAAAGAAAGGGAAAACTAACTGGAACTTGGACAAACACACTATCTTTTATATGTGTAAAGAAAGAAGAAAGAAAGACCTTACATGACGGTATAGAGCATGTCATTCATTTAATTACTCATGTTTTATGAGTAATTAAATTGAATATGTAAATTATGCATTTACATATTAAAATTAAAATAGACATATACACATAAATAAATATAAATATAGAGAGGTTTTTAATCTACTTAAAACAACTAACAATTGTGAGAATAATTTGACAAACAAATATGACAGATAAGTGTTTTAGAGGTGCAATAAATCAAAATATTTTTTTTTAATTTGCTTTTAACATTGGACACAACATTTTGAATATCAAAAATCAAAAATTTTCACAGTAATTTCACAATTTCACAATGTAGAAACTAATCTAATCAAAGGAGTCACAGAAGAGCTCATTCGAATTGTAATATATGCTTTGCAGAATAGAACAGATTTTTTTTTTCAAAGTTTCGGTTTCTAGGGTTTTCAAGTGCATGGGTAATTTGATCCATATTTTTTCAATGAATACTCAACATTTTTCTGAATAGATGTGCATCTAGGTATGTCAGATGTCAATGTGGCTGTTGATCTTGTATTATAAGGATGTTCATATATACTCGTTTCAAATAGAACCTAATTTTTTTATGAACATTGTTACTGGTATAGTTGTTCGCTAGATGCCAATGGCAAAGAGTGGAGCAAGGTTATAAGTATAAACGAATTCCAGTGAGTTTGTAATTCCACCTAAGATTTTTTTATCGTATTCCATCAGGAGTACTTAATGATCGGGTATCCCCAGGCTTGTTTTCAATGTAGTTCGGTATTTCTTTTACCAAAAAAGTAACCGACGCCTCACCAGAAACCTTTCGATATTCCTATGATAAGCATGAAAAATAACACAAGAAATAAGCGAAATTGGTATTATGAAAAAAAAAATATAGATGAGAATCATCGAACCTATATGAGCTAATTTATATTTTGTTTACAGAATAGTAATGGTTACTATTATTACTATGCTATACATATCAATGTTGAAATAATATTTCTACTGGCATCAGTGAGGATCACATCAATGTTAATACGATTTTCCACTGTATGAATAATATATGAAGCATCCAATGAACTCACAAATGCAATTATATTATTACCCTCCATATAAATTAACATCAGCAATTACAATTAAAATAACAGGGCATACGAAATTGAATTATCGTGTATCACTCTGAAATTAACTCTGGCCTGTCATTAGCTCCCAATAATTATTGTAAACGTTGAGCCATTCAGTTAGTCAGTGGTAATATACGGTTTCGAAATATTCACCAAAGCTGCATTTATTGTGGTAACTTGATTATAGTAAGTGGAAAGCAGAATTACTAATGCATGCACTCTAATCAGAAACTCCCACAAATAATCTAGACTGAATATGGAATATACTATACGAACAATAACAGATGTGCCTTCCCAACCAAAAGAAGCAGAAAACTAAGTGAACTTTACCAAATGAATTTTTTTTATACAGTGTGTCTCACTTCTCATGGAAATACCCCCGTATCTTCCGAAATAATTGAGGTAGAATGATGAAACTATCAGGATAGATGAAAATGGACAAAATGCACCTACAACCTCAATTGGGTTGGCCTAAATGATATACAGTGCCCACTCGCGATGGAACAACCCATTTTTACGGTAAAACATACTAGGGGGCAAAATAGGCTCGAAATTCTTTCAGATTCGTGATCAGGACCACCAACATACTACAGATACACTTTTTTCCAGGTAAAATTTCAGTCCTGAAAAATCCGAATTTGTCTCACTTTTCATGGAAACACCCTCTTAACTTCCGTAATTATTGAAGTAGAACTCTCTGAATTTCAGGAGCGTTAGATATACCATGAGTCTAATATTGGGGGACAATATAGGCTCAACGGAGTTGGAATCAGGATACCAATTTTACTAACGAAACATATTTTTGAGGGTAATACCACAAGAGGTTTTTATTTTATCGTACAAACTTTTATTTCGCACGAAAACTTGGTTGCTTTGGTAATTGACGAGAACAAATAACATGATAAAATCACGACACCGAAGGTGGTATATGCATTTTGACCATGTTCATCTGTCCTGAGAGTTTCACCATTCTACCTCAATTATTACGGGGGTGTTTCCATAAGAAGTGAGATAAATTCGGATTTTCCAGGATTTTCAGGAAAAAAGTGTGTCTGTAATAAGTTGGTGGTTTTTCCCTCTAGTATGTTTTACCGTAGAAATGGGTTGTTACATCGCGAGTGGTGGGCAGTGTATATCACTCAGGCCAACCCAATTGAGGTGGTTTTTTTTTATCATTTCCATCTGTCCTGAGAGTTTCATCATTATACCTCAATTATTACGGAAAATACGGGGGTGTTTCAATGAGAAGTGAGACACACTGTATGTATGAAAACGCCGCCTCCTGATGTAAACATGTGTACATGAAGAGTACAAAATAAATGTATTACTTGTTGCACTAATGGGTGGGAAGCGAACCGTGAAACACGTCATGTCTGCAAGTGGAAATTTCTAACCAATGGAGAATAATATTCAATGCTTGATTGCAATTATCACTTGCAATTGTGCCCTCCTGGAAGAACATTGCACAGATGGATGTGAGATGCAATTCAATGTTCGTAGGGGAATTAGTTATTTTCTGGATGTAGTTGTTTTCTGACGGATATTTGCCTCAAATTTTCCACTTTTCGAAAGAGTAATGAAAGAAGGGAATTTGGACTTTGTTGAAATTAGTCGTTTCATTTATTTGAAACTCTCCGGCTCACTTTTCGAACTTTTTGCTGGTGAAATCTCTTGGAGACTGGCAAAAGGGTCCTCGAACCTCTCCACCGGCTCCAGCAATGAAGGGTCTTTCCTTAAAAGTTGGCAGAGTTTATTATTTACAAACCCACGTGTAGGAGGAGACGGAGTAGATTACGTCTCGGTGGTTTTTTGAGGTAGTTATTGTCAGCAGAACGAGTAGGGACGTGCGGGAGAGGCATTTAGCTGTGGCAACTATCAACCTATGAGCATGTTCGGAAACTTGGTCTGTGGCTATATTTGACGCTTCCAGAGCTCGTAGATTGCTGGTGTACCGGATCAATCTCCGCTACTTACACGGCGTTATTTCCTCTTTCACAGCTTAGATTTGTCTTCTTCTTGCTGTGTTTTAAGATGCTCTACGTAAATTCTCAGTTCCTTTATATTTCACTGTACGGGTCGAGGCTTCTTCCAAATCTTTATTGCAGATAAAGCATATATTACCTGACATATCTGCTTGTGATGCCAGTGTTAATGACCACAAACACTATTAGAGATCCTACAATTGATCTTGAAGTGAACTGTGTTGAAGTGAGGAACTGATTGTCGAAGTACTAAACCGTAAACCGTACTGATTTGGTTGAAGCATCGAATTAACTGATGTCGAACAAATAAATTAACTATGGGACTCAGTTGGACTGTGTTGGGAAATGAACTGATTGTTGAGTGGCCACTGCTTGTACAGGGTGTAATCTAACCTCTTGCACTCGTGACTGGTGTATAATGTCATTTCATAACAAATGGCAGGTGTGAAAAATTCGAAAAAAATTTGTGGAAAGTTTAAATTGTATTAGAAAATCTGTCGAAATTTTGGGAACCGCTGTCTGCCAAACGTCAGCTGACCGGAGCAGAGCCCCAATAATACTGGAACTGCCGGATGGAAGAAACTGTGTAATTTCGAACAGCGGTTTCCAAGATTTTCCGAATTTTTCAACAATAGGTAATTGAATTCTATACAAATTTCATTCTGATACTTATTTTCCCACAGCAGGCGATAACTGAATTACAGCGTTCTAAAGTTAGAATTTTGACAAATTTCCGGAAAATGCGTTTTTTTCCATAACTGTCAGTCCTAGTAACAAAAGCAAATGATGGGAAATTCAATTATCTACAACATTGGTCGAAACTCTTTCGAACCTAAAATGCAGCTAATCGAAGATATAAGCAAAAATCTGAAGAAAGTGCCAATTTTTTCTCGGATTCTTCAATATGGTGGCGGGCATGGAGGAGAAGGAATTGTGTATTTTTCATTTTAAACACTTAATAACCATCCTAGACAAAATATAAAAAAAACTAACTACCAGACCGTTTGTTTGTAACCCCCTCTATTCACTGGATTGAAAATGTTTCATCCTTCTGAATGGTACACGGAGCTCCTGTTCGTATATAGCCATCATTTATTGAAGAGGAAAGTTTGTATGCTGCTCGGCAACGCAATCCGCCACATTTAATATTTCAGTCCTTTCCAGAATTTTAAAATGCTATAACAATTTTACACTGAAATGCATGGCAAGTGGGGCTGAACAAATATCAGAAGGCTCCAATTTGAAACGAAGGGCAATGAAATAAATGTTTCATTTCAGGACTGATCAATGTTTTCGCACAATGAGAAATCGTAAAAAAACTCCAAAATCTGTTAAATTATACTGTATGACACGCTGAATTAACCTGTAGCAGCATTTTTTTTTTTTTGAAAAACGACGTTTTCCTGGAGAAAACCAATACTATAGATGCACCAAGAGTGTCATCGCCGATTCATCAAAATTCATGTTTCATTTCTGAGAAATTGAGGTTGATTGCACCATAGTGTCCAACTTATGATCAAATCCTAGTCAAACTGTATAATACCCTTCCCTCGGAACTAAAAGAATTCACTTTAAATAACTTTGAGAAGAGATTGGAGCTGATGTTTTTGTCAAGGCATTGATACAATGGCTACACTGATGATTTTTCTCACGGTATTGCTATTACTGATTGTAAACTGTATTACTGTTTTCTAAATATACAAATATTTCGGAAGTGGTATCCAAGTTTTTTAAGCTTTATTAGGTAAATTAGAAGACTATTAAGATAAAAAAATGAGACAGTTTACCATTAAAAGAGAAAAACCTGGAATAACTCTTATAAAATGGAACGTTTTCTTATAAATTCGATATTCTTCAAGCTAAAAACCGTCCTGTCGTAAATTTTTAAAAGAAAAGCAGACATAAAAATGAATTTTCATGTCCAATAACCAGTTTATGGTAACGATGAATTTTATCGCATTATACTGAATTTTCAATCTGACATCGATAGGAAAAATATATTCGGAACGTGCTTTCCGATTGAGCTGATGTTTCAGTTTAAATGAGGGATGTTCTTTAGTATTTCTTTCTCTGTAGTCGCATTAGGCATTTTGTCGAATACTTCGTGTAACTTAATCTAAGTATAGTATTTATTGAATTCAATACGTTTCCAGATTCAATCCTCTCTCCAATTGCAATGAAAAGAAATCGTGAAATTAACAGCTGCCTTCACAAGAGGTTGGTATAATGAAAAATGGTAAAGTGAACCAAGAAACCTCCATGGGTAACTATTTGATAAGAGTTTGAGAATTTAATGAGAATTTTCGAGAAAGGACCAAAATGTGTCGTAAGAATCCATGTTGGTAAATCAGAAGGAATTGAAATTACTTATTTGAAGAATGTATTATCAAAAATTATGAGAAAACTAAGGAGCTGAACAAAATTTCGACTTGTGTGTACTGAAGAAAGACGACATTGAGATATTTTCTCATCAGTAGGAACTTTGTTCGCCCTTCGAAATCTTTCCCTCGATATGCCTCAATATCCTGTTAGGATTGAAATGATTTCGATAAGTTTTCTGATCACACTCTCACCATCTTTTCTTTGATATCTTCATAGTTGCATCATTGCTCCATAACTTTTGTTCTCTCCGTCAAAATTAATTTTTTTCCTCAATAGTCTTCGAGATACTCTTGTCAGTTAGGAAAGACGAGGACCTCACCTTTTAACTTGTGATGTCATGCGCGGACGAGAATTCAAACCATCTGGTCCGTCCTACTGAGTGGCCGATCTTTTCTCGACAATGAGCAGTTTCCTTGAGACTGACCCGACTATTCCAGTCTTTTCTTCCAGAACAAATGGCAATGTTTTTGGACTCATTAGCTAGATTAGTTTCTCCCGAAGCTTGAAATTTCCAAAAAATACATTTCTTATATCCTTTTCAATACACCACTGACTGAAAAAAAGTACTTAATACTTGAGTTCATTGTTGATAACATACTTTTTTCAGGTTGCAGGATGGTTGAAATTTAAATATTTGACAGAGATGTACTTGCTAACCTCCACAAATAGTTATTTTGTAACTGGTTCGATGCCATATCCACGCGATTATTAGCCATGTGCTAATCATTCCAGCCAAACCTGTCTGTGGTATTTATTATATTGTTATATGTATTTTCACAACACTTACATAATATGATATATTTCAGTTGGATCAGTTTCGGTGAATGCTTTATGTACTTTGACCACATGTGTAATAATAATAAGGATAATGGATCAACTACACAAGTATATAATTCATGTGGAAATGTGGGAGATTGTGTTGTATCTACTACCTCTGTATTTGCATTTCAAACTCATAAAAAAATGAGAATGAAGTAGCTCAAAATAGAATTCAAAGTAATGGCAATACTGACACTAGTTGATACTATTAAACGGCCTATAAACAGGATCGATAAACCTCTCAATGAAATTACTCTACCGTTTCATGTAAAGCTGTTTATTCGGGAACTTTTTCAATTTCGTAGGAGACATAATGAGCCCCAATTTCGAAGGGATTAAGTTGTCCACTTTAGTTATTTAATATGAAAAGGATGTTTATATTGTTTTGTTTGGTGAGCATGCCGTGTCAGTCTTTTGCTAACCAAATATTGAGGTTATGTATATTGGACATATTATGGGATATTTTCTGTACAAATATTGGGTGTTTTCTCAACGATAATTCTTGATATATACAGGCGATACAGGCTTTCGAAATCACTTGAGGACATAGTAGTTGTACAGCTATTTGAGAATTATATACCAATTACATATCAACGAGTCAAACTCGATCAAGTAGTCAGAGGCACAAGAGAAAATGTAATATATGGAATATTACAAGATTTTGTCTCAGGACCCATTCTCATCAACATCTACGTGAACAAGTTATACTCTCTTCAAAGTGATGGATTCATCATTGGTTTCGCTGATGATACGTCACTCTTTTTGGGAAGAACTGAAAGACTAAACAGAAAATAAACAAAAAATTAATACATTTCTATTCAAGATGAATTTAGAAAAAAACAAACTACCTTACTGGAGTACCGATATTCGACAGCTCAATCGTGAATACCAATGATTAGATTGTTATAAACGTGGATGTTCCTAAGGAGGTCTAATGAATCATATTTCGGAAATATATTTTCCGTAAGCATTTCAGCAACCGTACTATAATAAATATTGATAAGATTAGGTTCATCACACGCATTTTGTTAGCAACAAAGCTAGTCTGACGGAATTCGTCTTCAAGAAATGTGCTCCCGAACTAACACTAGTTCTTTGCAAATTATTCAGCCTTTTTTATAATTTGGGGGTATTTCCGTCGAACTGGAGAATTGCAAGAGTACAACCAGTCCCCAAAAAGGAAGAAAGGCCCTACCTAACAACTTTATACAGACGTATCGCATTGCTATCTGTTATTTTGAAGGTCATGGAAAAATCTATCAACATCAAGCTCATGAAATATCTATAGGGCGCTCAGAAATTATCAGATTGACAATATGATTTTCGGGATCAGAAATCAACTGGTGATCTGCTTGTTTATATCTCACATATTTGGCTAAAATCTATCGAAAGATATGGTGGAACTCTGGCCGCTGTATTAAATACGTCCAAAGCGTTTGGCACATTTGGCACCAGGGACTTCTTGCCAAACTTCCGTCTAGAAGAAAAAATGAAATAAAAATTTAATAATCATTTTTAATTAATATAACATTTCCCGATTTTAGGAATTGAAGTGCCACTTTTGATCCCTGTGGAATTGGGGGAGTGACAGTAACAAACAACAACAGAATACAACGAACAAAGCGATGAAAAATGTAGATATATAGTGCTCACCAAAAATTACGTAACATATGTGAACAAAGTTTATCATTACATATTAAAAAAAATAAATTGAAAAATCAGGTAATCGATTGTGGCATGTCCGACATTCTAAAAATCAGTTTTGAGACACGTGATCACTGGTTTGGCGACAAATTGATAAAAATTACTATGAAGAGACAAAAAAAGGGGAGGATTGCAAAATATTGTGAAATCTCATTTGAAAAAGTTTCAAATATATACTCGTTTGATATAATTGACTTCAGCAATTTCTTTAGAATATGTGCTGATCTCTTCACATTAATTTTGAATGAATGAATATTATAAAAAAATTACGATATTGATGTATTTGGGGGTCGAGCGAATGCATCAATACTGTGTGTAGGAAACGAAAGTATTTCTCGTTCTCTTAGAACTCGCATCCAGTGAATAGACAAATAATTCATGAAATAGGTCGTCTCTGCAGGCAAATATATCATTCTTCAAATTCGAATGTAGTTGTTGTTGGTTAGTTATTCAAGAAGAAAATAATTTGTCTCCAAGGAACAATATAACATGTTTCAACTTCGAACTCACTCGAATTTAGATTTCTCGTTTGTGAAACGTACAACTGTTTATCATTCCGGATGTTTCAATTGCACATCGCATTGGAAGAATGCCGTAGAACTGTCTGGAATTGATTCAGAACATGTCCCCAGTTGCAGTTATATTACTACAGGTGAGTAATTTCACAATATATCACTACAGAGTGCCACAGCCATATCGAATTTTCACGCTGTCGATGTATTGCCTTTTGGTAGCGCTCTATAGCTGTTTTAGGCCAATGATTTTAGCAAAAATAGGGAGAAAAATTTGGTTGAAGTTTGGTACAGTTATTTGAATTGATAAGGCGCTTTTTAGCCCCAACTAGATTGAAATTTTTAGGGCCAGTGGCGTCTTAATGGGCACAACAGCCAACAATATTTTTTGAGGGTTTTTATTTATTTTTATAGATTAGGTTACTAAAAATAAATCTCTCCTGGTCTCCTATGTTTTCTTCATATCCAGCTTGGTCTTCGAGAAAAAAATTTAAGCCATTCTATTGCATATCATGAACACCTGCTTTGGGGGCCAGCTGACAGTGATAGTGGGGTTTTTCCTACGCATAAGTTCAAATAACTGTACCAAACTTCAACCAAATGAGGTTTGAGGTAGGTACAGTTATTTGAACTAATGTGTAGGAAAAATCAGCTGGTCTCCATAAAGCAGGAGTTCATGATATGCAATAGAGTGGCTTTCTTTTTTTTATCAAAAACCAAGCTAGATATGAAAAAAACACAAGGGACTAAAAAGATGTATTGTTAGTAGCCTGAGCTATAAAAATAAAACCCTCAAAAAAGTCATTGGCGTACTTTTTTTCACAATTTTGTTGGCTGTTGTGCCCACTGAGACGCCACTGGCCCTAATAATTGCAATCTAGTCAGGGTTAAATAGGCGCATTATTAGTTTAATCAACTATACCAAATTTCAACCAAATCGTTCAGAGGATATTCGTATTATTTCATAAAAACCGTTAAAACAAAAAAATAACTTCAACGCCCTGTATCTCAGAAACGAAAAAACTCCAGACATATATTTATT
This sequence comes from Chrysolina haemoptera, assembly GCA_958298965.1. Taxonomy (NCBI): domain Eukaryota; kingdom Metazoa; phylum Arthropoda; class Insecta; order Coleoptera; family Chrysomelidae; genus Chrysolina; species Chrysolina haemoptera. The sequence goes on along the minus strand of OY282591.1, from coordinate 26,351,395 downwards.
AAAAAATATTGCTGATTTTTTTTTTAGAAAAATCCCCACGAAACAAAAACAGTCACAGAGGAAAACATGTCAGGTCCAATGAAGCCAAACAGGCAGTTTGGAGAGAGTATCTATAAATTTTTTGTGGTCATGAAATCGACCACTTTGACGCGTCAGACTGATAAAACGCCCCGTGTTCTGTGCCAGAAAATATGAAAAGATTTCTTATAGCTTTCAATGAATGGATCCTGAGAAAATCAGCTGGTTATAATAAATTTTCCCATGGGGGCGGACACCCCCAATGCCAAAAGCCGAATTTTATTTTCGGGTTTCAGTTCAAGTTTTCAAGCTATTCTATTTTAAAATAAAATAGTATCTATCAATTTTTTATAGTCTTCAAAACGACGTATTTAGGATTTTTTTTTAGAAAAAACGGCCCTGAAACAAAAAAGGCACAGTGAAAAACGGTGGCAGACTCGGTCCAAAGAATCCATACAGAAAGTTTGGAGAGAGTATCTATCAGTAAATTTGTTTGCCGATGGGCACTCTAACTAAACCAGTATACAGAAATTTCACTTACTTTGACATTATTGAGAAATATTTTGGTCTTGGTCATCACAAACACAATCCGACACAAAGTATCACTGAAAAATAACTTCGGACAAAATGGTTCATTCACAGAAATCCAATAATCCTACACTCAAAAATAAGTGAATGAAAGAATCATTACCGACTGACTTGTTCGACAACATTATGTTAGAATTTGGTTTGAAGGGTCATCACCATCAAATTACATTTTAATGACTATTTTGTTGGTTTAAATCTTGCCACGAAAAATAGTGTGGCCAAGAATAAGGAAGTACAACAATGGCATCGATAATACACACAAATTGACTAGGGAAAAAATGGCATGACAAAAGGACCATGCATGTGTCAGTGTCAGAAATTTCCAAAGAAAGCTTCGATAATAAAGATATTTCGAAAAATCCTCCGTCACATGATCAACCATCAACTTAGTTTTTCAAATATGGCTTTCTTTCGATGAATACATTCTAAATTCAATGATGTTGTACATAATATGACGGTTTCAATAACTTTTCAGTTCATCCCAATTTTTTCAAAACAAGAGATTTTTCAAAACAAAAATCATAGAACTGGGTAATCCTAGAGTAAAAAAAAATCCAAAATTTGGTTTTACAGGTTACAATGATTAGTGATAATTATTCAGAAATTCTTGATGATGACCGAATTGTAATGAAACCGTCTTGAATGATACATCATTCTTTTTAGAATAAATAATACTTTTTAAAATTGTATTTATCAAAATAGAGCCCTATTCAAGGAAATTAAGATCGATAGCCAAAAGTCGCACAGAAATCACGATATAATCACCTAACCTAACCTAACCTAACCTAACCTCACAAAGAGTTGCTACGAAGAAAAATTTCTCATTTTGTCCCGAATTTTGCGATAACATCAGAAAAAAATTATCGAACAATTAATTCATATTTTACGAAATAAATTGAAAATCGAAAAAAATATTGGAAATTTCTATAATGAATATTCTGGAGCAATGACAGACATCACATTCTCGGATAAATGAGTGATTTTGTATCGAAGTGAAAGAATCTAGTTTAGAGTGAAGAATGGCTTTTTGTATACTTCTAAATACGAAATGGATTTTTTCTGATTTTCTCATTCCGTAAAAAACTAATCGAATTCTTCCATTTCGTCTCATTCCATTTTCGTCAGCCCTTCATATCCAACGACACAAACAAATTTTCGATAATTACCAACGGTTAAGAAAAGAATTAATTTTTCATGTTAATAATACAGCCGTCTATGTTTAACTTCTGGAACACTGGCAAAGTTCGGAGCTGATTATTAATGAGGGAAAACTTTAAGAAACTTCCCTCACAATTCATTCGATTCTATTTAATATCAGTTCACGAACCCGTCTGTAATTTCTCATTCCGAGGTATATAAATCCATTAACGGTGACTCACACAAAGAGGAGAGTGGAAAGGATTGATCGATTTAAAAGAAAAGGAATAATCATTTAATTGACTTTACCATCTTCAATATCCCATGAAATAGAAATTTCAGAGTAAAGCATTCAAATGAAAACAAGTACTGTCCCTTACGACGGCTGGGTTATATCTATCACTACTTCTTGCGACCTTTCCATATAGCACACGACGTCCAGTGGACGTCCGTTCTAGGTCCAAGGTTGGTCCAAAAGTCCAGGACTCGATATGGATTTCCAGTGGATGTTATTTCCTGGATTTGCTTTATATATTTCGTATTGTACGTCTTATGAATGATCATTGGACGTACAATATTGGACCAATACGAAACATCAATAAAGAGAACGATTTTGGATGTACATTGAATGTACTGACGTACCAATAATCCGAATGTTACGTATTGCACGTATATGTACGTCCACTGGACGAACAGTACTGGATCAATTTGGAACGTCCATTAGCTTCATTTTATTGGATGTTCATCGAACGTTAAATAATGGACGTCCAATATGCTGTCGTTTTGTAGGTCCATTGGATGAACAATATTGGATCAGTAAAACTTCCATAACTCTACGTTTACGGATATATATATATATATACAGTGTGACCTATTTAAAATGGAACCACCCCTGTAGAATGTGCATTTTTCGATCAATCTCAATTTTTTTTTATTGAAATATTAAGCATGAAAAACTGTATCTTGACACTAACTTTCACAATTTTAGTTTCATTTCCAAGGCACTCTATGATTTTTTTTGTTTGTCAAAAACGGTAAAAGTTTATTAGGCAATTTTTGTTTTCAAATTTGACTACACCACTGGATTCGTAGTCATTATAAATGAAAACTGTCAAATTTTCATTAAAAAATATTTGTTAACAACGAAGTTACAACAACTTCAATTTTGGAAACAAAGTTTTTTTTTTAATTTTTATTCAGGTTATAGACATATTTGAGATCTGACAACACTGTCATCACCAAGTAGAACACCAGTGAATTTGTACAGTGAAAATCCGAAGTCAATAGCTCAATCCGTTGTACAGTTATAACACCTGAAAATATGGTAATGTGAGAGATTTGTGGTGCAAGCGTTTTGTAATAAAAATCTGACTACGACAATGGATTTGTGAATAATATTCCTTCAAAATCATTCATTTGAGTGTAGGTTACGAGAAGTGTATTCTAGAATAACAGAAAATTAAAAATTCATTTTCAAGTTATGCAGTACTTAGTACATTCTTCCGCACATTACCATATTTTCAGGAGTTATAACTGTAGAACGGATTGAGCTATTGACTTCGGATTTTCACTGTATAAATTCACTGGTGTTCTACTTGGTGATGACAGTGTTGTCAGATCTCAAATATGTTTATAATCTGAATAAAAATTAAAAACCAATACTTTGTTTCCAAAATTGAAGTTGTTGTAACTTCGTTGTTAACAAATATTTTTTAATGAAAATTTGACAGTTTTCATTTATAACGACTACGAATCCAGTGGTGTAGTCAAATTTGAAAACAAAAATTGCCTAATAAACTTTTGCCGTTTTTGACAAACAAAAAAAACCATAGAGTGCCTTGGAAATGAAACTAAAATTGTGAAAGTTAGTGTCAAGATACAGTTTTTCATGCTTAATATTTCAATGAAAAAAAAATTGAGATTGATTGAAAAATGCACATTCTACAGGGGTGGTTCCATTTTAAGTGGGTCACACTGTATATATATATATATATATATATATATATATCTATCGAATGTAGAATCCTGGACTTAATCTGTACGTTTAATATGTTGTTTTTGTACGTTCAATGGACGTCCATTGAATGAACAAACTGGGATCATTTGGAAACTTCCATATTTGTTCCGATTTACCGATTTACCGATTGTAGAATACTGAACCATATCTGTACCATTGAAAACCTTACCTACAGGTGTGAGTGTGATTGACAGTAGAATATTGCACCACTTATTATGTTGAATCCACTTTTAATATTTTTAATTTGAATTAATTTTGGATATGTTTGGCGGAGTACGCCATAAGCAGTCATTTGATAGGATGTGAGCCGAGCATCCTCCGTGATGATGGGACACTTGACGTTTGTTCGTATTTCGATGCTTGTGCTTGATGTATCAATTGTTTGTTTTGGGTTTTAGATCGCCTTTAGACCATTAAGCCCCTGCACGTAGGCCTCTCAATTTGGACCCTTTGTGCACGAACAAGTTTTGGGAGGCACCTGTGGAGGTTTCTCCAGACATAGTTTTGGGGGCTTCTTGGGAGGTTACGCTCCCTAATTGTGTTTTGAGAGTACCTCTGGTTGCCTTTTCTGGGATGCCTATCCTTCCTAGGAGGTTCCTCTAATTGACTTCCTTGGGACGGTGGGCTTGGCTTTCTTTAAATGGGTTCCATAGGTCCCTGCTTCGGTTTCCCATGTAGATGTGGTCTTATAGTCGACGCTCACGCCATGGTATTTGGTCGGAAATGAATCCAAAGTATTTTCTCTCAAATAATTTCCAATATTTCATCCTCGAGTGTATGAATTTTTTGGTACCGATATCATGATAGGTTGTAATTTTTGTATTTTTTCTAATTTCGAATTATGAACAATATTTTATTGAAAAGAACTCATGGACATTACTGGATCAGATATGACTTCTTTTATATCTTCCTTGAGATAAGTACCATAATGGCGTCAGGTGCTTGATGTAATTTTTCCATCGCTTAGTATTTCACATTTTCACCTTTCAGGATCCTTCGCAGGATAAAAGATCTTGTACGACAGCAAACTCAGTTGAAAGATGATATTTTCAGCAGTAATACCTTCATTTTCTTCTATGCTTTTCATCGATTTCTGCAATTAGTTTCTCCAATAACCGTCACTATATTTTCTTTTGTTGTTTTTCTTAATGAATTTTTTATTTTTATTTTCTTTGCTGATTTTTTTTCACTTTTGTTTCTTTTCGTCAAAACCGCGGCTGAAACACTACCAGGGCCAGACACGCTGTATCCTGGAGAATCAAACCAGTGTCTCCCAAACAAAGGCAACTAAAAGCGATTTCATAAAATTTTTCGAACATTTTTGACTTCTTCAAAAACGAACATTTTTGTCATTCATTGATACATTATGTTCCATGTAACAACCCATTTTCCTAATTACCCCAATTTCGGAGACACCCTGTATATACCTACAATTTTTATCTCTCATCTATGACTATCAATCTTCATGTTGCATTTTATGTAACTTCATTAAAATATTTAGAGAAACAATAACAAAGTAAACGAAAAACTGATTGGGTCAAAAGACACTCTTTCGTTAAATTGAAGTTGTTTGAACAAATGTTTTCAGTTCAGAAGGATAATTGTGAAAATTATGTTGTATTGTTTCTTCTTGTTGATTGTGTGTATTCAGCAAGTGTACTGAATACTTGAATAAATCATTAACGAATATATCCCGAGCTAGACAAAAGCACATCTTCAGACGCATTTTATGAATTTCATTACCGTTACTGCGCCATCGTATTCTATCCACTTCGTACTAGACAAACAATGAATTACTTCCGAACATATTACGCAACATATTTCTGGAAACTCACAAGGAAACAAGGCCATAAAACTGAGAGAAATAAACCAGGGAAAAGAGTGTGTCCAAAAGTGCTTCTGTGTTCCCGATATTCTTCTCGGAATTTCTCGCGTTTTCATGTTTTCTATCATTCTCCATCCGCTTTATTGCCGAAACTCGCTTATGTAGGTTGACACATGACAACAAAATGCAATTTGAAAGTGAAATGGCTGTTTACTTTCACGACCACCTGAAAGTAGGCTGACGTCGACGGTCGACGTGGCAACTATCCCTCTTCGTTGTGGCATCACCAGAATCTATGGCTTGTTTTGTCCGAAATGAAGGACGTGACAGGCAGAAATGCAAGGGACAGAGGGTATCAGGAGCGAGTGGGACACAAAACGAAAACTACCTGAGAAGAAGTGTCAGCAAGCATGTGAAAAAGAAGTAGGTATTTGTGATGAATGACATAGGGAACATATCACGAATGCAATAGTCGCAGGATAATTCCATCGAGAGTTACGGACAATATTTTTTACGACTCTTACTAAAATACAGTACCTATAGAAATATCGTTAGATTTATCAGCAATAGAAAATATTAACAAACCTTTTGAAATATGTATGAAAGAGAGAGGAATAGAGCTAACTTTCCTGCTGTGTTCCCATAGTACAGTAACCACAGACAAATGTAAGACACAAGTGAAGAATGAATCATAGCATTTTGAAACTCGGCACATGACTTCTTGACATCATGTATTGTTGAAAAAAAAAATTATTTACCAAAAAATCAGGAGTGGTACCCAAAAAATTTTTTATTTAAAAAAATTATATATTTTTTTTACGTTCATGCAAAAAACAAAACTTTACTAAACTATATTTGGTGGAAAAACTATCTCCGCAAACATCTCCGTGAAGTGCGACAAAACACATTTTAGGCACTCAAATACTCGCATATCATATTCGCATGAGAAGGTAGGAGTCTTCAGAAACGATATGAACTTTTCCTTTTTCTTCTCCGATCATTTTTAGCAGAGTTGTGACGAATCTACCAGAACTTACAGCGGCGGATAAGCGTGAACCTGAAATTTGATGTCGGCGTGGTACTGGGGCACAAGAGTCTTGGCATAACCGCCCGGACTGCGAGTTGAGGGAAACTTTAAAATCCCCCCTAATCTCGAGCCAAAGAGATGAATGGTTGAGGGGTAATCAACCACTAGCGACAACACTCTAGGAACCAAACGCACCCAGTTTCATTCAGCCTTTCTCACGTGTGGGGGCCCTTCGTGCGGCGACTTCTCTTCTCCCATCCGGTAGACCTATTAGTTGCCCTACACTATAGGAGGGCTCCTTTAATTTAATTTTTCCTCGCCTCCCACGCAGATGGGCACCAATACGAGTTCTTCCGCAACTCCACCCCACAATCTTATATCCATATCCAGGGCCCACCTCTCCTCTCACCCCCCCATTCAAGCGGGCTTCTTCTTGGGATGCAACATTCCCGTTCCAACAAGCTTCACTTTGGGAACTCGTTACAGTAAAAATAATTCCAGCAGCAGCGGTGGGTGCATAACGGGCCCGACTGAGAGGCCTAAATGCCCATGGTTTTGTCCGCTCAAAAACCTGTCCGCTCAAAAACCGCCTTCAATCATCATCATCATTATATAATTATACTATGAGATTTCGTGTGGTAGAAAAATCAACATATTAAATAAAAGATAATTACTTTAGGTGAATCTATTTTAGGGTAATCAAAATAGTAAGTATGACTAATAATATGTGAATTTAATAATAATGTAATGGATATTGATGTATCAAGTTTTTTTTCTACAACTGTCAAGAAAAACCCATCCACATTTTTTGAATATTGAATACTGTTGGGATGAACTTCTTAATAATGAAATCGTATTTTGATATTGAATTAATTATATATTCCAAGTTGTAGAAAAACATAATTTTCTGAATTGAAACAAACCTTTTGTAGACTTCTAATTTATCATTGTTCATTCAATATTTCAGATAACCAGCGCATCCTATTGTGGTGATATACTCTTTCTGTAAAAAATTTCTTATGTTGTACACAGAGTTTTTTATAGAAGTTTTTTCATATTTTCAATCCCAATTTGTATATCATTCAGAATAATCCGAACCAACATCATTTCAAGTAAAACTTTTTGACACTTCAGAAAAGTTTTTGAATCAAAATCACATTTACAACCAAAAAATGCATTAGGAATTTTGCTGTCATCGACGGAATATGGATCAGAATGTGGTCTCTGATTTCTAAGTGAGTTCTCGTGAAGTTTTCTTCTCGAAAACTCGAAAAGGAGGTCAAAGTATATCTTGATTCACATTTATTTACTAGCGGACCCGCCAGGCGTTGTCCTGCCCCATCGTCGTTTGATGTGTATATTATTGATTCGCCGACTAACCATTGGATGAACCCTTCCAATATACAGAGTTAGTCAAATGTATGGAACCGAGTATTTCACTCTGCACCTTTTTGTGAATTCCAATATTATTTTGATGTCTCATTGGTGAGGGAGTGACGTGATCGGATTTTCTTTTTAAATGAAATCATGTGACAAGTTTATAGTATCGTTAAAAAGCTTGTTTTTTCCGAATACGCTACTGATTTACCGTATTACATCCTTTTTCACCGTATGAATTTCCAAATAAAAGACATTCGATTTCTGCGAATCCACTCATAGCATTCTTTCCGGTTGCAAAACAATATCCATTATCACCGAACTAATGATATTATTCGAAAACCTGCCAGTGTCTTTTATCGAATAAATAAGAGCGAGAGACGTCATTTACATTCATGAGATGTTACCGGGAAGTGGATATGACGCGAAGTTTTCCGGGAGTTTTCCAGGAGTTTCTCCGGACGAGAACTGGAGCACAGGTGCGCGTTAGTTGCACCATAAAAATAACTGAATGGCCCTTCAGAGCGAATGAAAGAAGTTGTATGTCCAATTAGCTTATATAACTAGATGCTCGCGGGTGTCGAGGGGTTTCCAACAACCAACGACGATGGTAGGAAAAAGAAGCTTACGTTCGTAGCGATATAACAAGCACGAGGTGAACCATACCGACTTGAGTCACTTCTGACATGGAGAAATTATTTTTATGGCTCTGTACATTAACTGGCTCTGCTGGGTTTATGGTTATTGTTGACGTAGGGTATGTGCGAGGTATATCAAATGATATAATACTGAAACCTGAATTAAAGAGGATGAAGTGCCGCTTGCAGTGCTTAGCAAAAGCATTTTCGCATAATCGGACTGGATAAGAAACAGCTGCCTTCAATAATATACAAGCAAATGGTAGTTCCACTTTGCAAAAATCCAGAAGAGGTTTTATAGTACCGTTATAAAAATTAACTGACCTCTAGCAAATTCATTCAAAAACGGTGATGGTATACAGTGTGTATCTTAAATGATGTCATCAATTTCAGGTGGTTATTCCTTGTCACATTTTATGAAAAAAAGTTCTTGTAAAAGTGTGTCCTAACTTAAAAAATCGGTTTTTCATGAATTACTTTAGCCGATTTTGATTTAACTCCGTGCGATTGTTACTAGTAACAAGAGGCTTCTTTTCATAAATTTTGATTTTGAATTTCAATTCCAGTGGCGTCGCAGTTCAAACCCTGTTGATCGGAAATGAAGCAAGCTATAGGACACACGTTTATACAGTGACCAGCGGAAAGTACGCATCATATGGGAAATTTTTTTATTGATAAATTTTGCATCAAAAGGATCCCCTAAAGACGTTGTACAGTGCCGTTCATCTTTTCGTGTGATTTTTTTTCTCAAAATACACTTGTTTGAGAAAATATTAAAAAATGTCATTCGGAAAAGATGTTCAGAATGACATTTCATAGCTATGAACTGATTTTGAAAAAATCTGGGATAAAAAAATTAAAATTGATTTTTTGCCACAAAAAAAATTATATTTGAAAAAGTACATTTCTGACGAAGAAACACAATAGTAAAGCCAACAACTTATATTTCAAATTCGGTTTTGTAAAGATTCGCTATTAAATATTTCTATTTTATTCGGAGAAAATTTGAAATTTGTGAATTTGCCATGTGTTCAGCTGGTAAGAGGTCTCTGGAATATCTTTAGGATATTGCAATCTAGATACTGTTTATTATTTATAAAGGACCAAGTACCTACACAAAATTAATTTGAATGCTTCATCAGAACAAAAAATGCATTTAATTTTTTACATAACAACAACCGAGACAAGAACCTACAATCAAAGTATCGTAATTATGTATGATTCCAAAAATTTGTCAAAAATCATTTCATTGTTTGTTTCAATGAAAAATTGAAATTGAAATTGTGTAGATACATGGTTCTCCATCATTATCAAATAGTATTTGGATTATAATGCCCTGAAGATATTTCAGTAATAGATTTTTTTTTGTGACACAAAATCGATTTTTATTTTTTCATCTCATATCTTTTTCAAAATTCGTACATAGCTATCAAATGTCATTCTGAACATTCGTCGATATTTTCTCAAACAAGTGTATTTTGAGAAATAATTTTATTTTCTTTTTAACTTCCCGCCAAACAAGAAAAGTTGAACGGCACTGTACAACGTCTTTTGGGGTTTCTTTTGATGTAGAAGCGATTGCACATATCGATATTTGTTCAAATTCATCAATAAAAAAAATTCCCATACTTTCTGTCGGTCACTGTATAAACTTTTTTTCATAAAATATGACAAGGATTCACCTCCTGAAATCAATGACATAATTTAGGATACACCCTGTATATTGAACCACAAGTTTAGAAAAGAAAGTCTTACTAAATGTGTTTGAGTACGAGCGAGCATAGTAGCCAAGTGATCAGTAACAACTGAAAATTTCTGTACATTATAGATACCCTAAGAGCAATGACACACACAGCGGTTTTCGCCGAGTCGGATGTCGAGTCGGCCGCCGACTCGGCGTGTGTCCTTGTACTTTGAAATGGATAAAAACATACAGGTCGGCGATTGACGCGTCGCCGCCTTGTAGCCGCCTCGACATGTGATCTGATGCATGTGCCGCGAGCTGTTTTATGGCTCAGTCGGTGTTTACTTGTCATTTTTATATATGCGACTTGTCAGACTTGTCAGCGGTTTTGATTGCGATTTCAATACATGAAACAATGGATGCTAATATTGATATGGAACAAGTAATACGGGAAATAAAAGCTCGACCAGCATTATGGAATATGAAAATATCTGAGTACAGCGAAAGGTTAAAGAGGAAGGAGGTCTGGGAGGAAATCACCAATATATTTGCGAATGAGAATATGTCAATAGACGAGAGAAGACAGTTAGGTAAGTCAAAGTTTTTATTGAATACACAAGCGTAGATAAATTATTGTTGTTCCTGTACTGCCGTAATATAGGAAGCAAATTTGTCGCGAACAGATTGTTCTTATTTCCTCGATCCCATGCATCAGGCCTTAAGTTTTGCACGTTAGTTTGTGGTATATTGTCATCAACGAATACCTCTTCACGCTTTCCATCCCTTGTTCTAACAAAATTATACAAAATGCATGCAGCATGCTGATAGCATTTCTACGCCTTGCAGAGAACATCAGAATGTGAGTCTACTAGTCCACGTCATCATTGCGAACGGTCAAGAATATAGCACCCCTGTGTGTTTTCTTGCGCTAAGTGGCCGACTCGACAGCCGACTCAACAAAAACCGCTGTGTGTCATTGCTCTAAAGCACAGAGAAATCTTCAAGCGGCCGGCGTAGGTTTCGTTTTAAGTGAGATACAGCATTGCATTGTATTGTTGAGGCAGATAGCTGACTTCTTGGCAGAACAAACATCAAATCGTGTTGTTTGAAAGATTCCGTTTTGGAAACGGTACCTGAATCATTCTTTCCTTGATTAAAATTCTTGAGACCTGATATGTAGTGAGATACGAGGCTTTCCTTCGCTTTAAAACCTGTGCGATACAAGATTCCTCAAGGAACAGAGAAGTCTGTAACTGACAGTAATAGATTTTATTTCAAGTGTGATACAGCATGACCTAACCTAAAAATAGTGGTGTCCGAGGGAAATATTGAATTCTGGAGTTAGTTCTGGTTAGTGAAATTATTCAAGATCTGAGAGCCGAAAGCGTCATAGTAACGTCCGTTGTCAGGCTTACCGAGGCAACGTTACATTAGGAAAATAAATGTAGATCACAAGGCCGACTCTGTATATTTCACTTCGTCTCTCGTTTGGCTGGCGCTGCTCAATGTATAGCTGCAGAATTCTTCTAGAACATTCGTGATTCTTCTTTTGCGGTTCGGCGGCACGATTGTACATGTGTATAGTCATCTCTCGATGCAAATAGCGGTCTAGGCAATTACGTTACTCCTGCCTAACTTATCAGCGGAACAATGATTCATGCATCGTTTACTCAGCCTACTCTCCCGAATAAGTGACAGTCGAGTTTGGCTATAGGCTTGTTACATTGCCTCCTCTTCGAAGACATTTCGTCCTGGAATGTTATTCTTGGAGTTTGTCGATACCCGCATGAATTTCATGAATTTTAATGGAAATAACACTCCACAGTGTTAATGTTCGGTCTTGACGCCGCTGGATCTGAATATCGATCCATCATACATCTTATAATCCTCCAACCCAGCCAAACCATTCTCCAGGAGAGTTTGGGGATATCCAGATCCAAAAGATTTTGGTCCATCTTTTAATAGGATAGTGAATGTTTCATCGAAGAAGTTTGTTGGAGTCATTTTGACGGCGCAAATCAAATGTATCACAAACTTCGAGTATATAGTTTCTTGAGAAATCGTTAAACTATAGTAGTGTTAAAATTACTAATATGCGAACACAGTTCCCAAAATGGAAATGAACATCGTTGATTTTCAACTCTTCAACTCCATTTATATGCACACAAATCACAACAACCAATTCAAGTATCACCAAAAAAAGGTTAAAGTTTAAATGAATCGGAGGAAACAACGTTGCATAAGCGAGGAAAACTTACCAAGCAGAAATATTGTTGTTTCCACCTATCCAAATCCCCCTCTATCGAATTAATTCAATGGATGGAAAATACAGAAACCAATCAGAGCTCAAATTCATATCTAAGAAGTTTTTTCCCGCTTGTGATATCCAACAGAAAATAAGGCAATTACGTAATCTTTATTTCTGGGTCGTAAGAATAAAGCATCTTTCAACTCCATGCGGAACAATCATTTGGGGATTTATTCCCAGAATCTTTACTATCTCAAGCCGAAAGATACTTTACACTTCACCAGCTTCCAATAATTCACACATGTACGATCTGTATAGAGTTGATAATATATAGAATGGAGCAAACAAGCATATACTGAAACTCTTGGATTATATCCAGAAGCAAGCTATAAATCGGGTAAGTGATACCAGCTAACAAATAAATAAACCGTCTCAAAACAATAGAGGAAGTTGGCAAGTCTTGTTTTTGGAAAGTGGCGCGGAAATGGAAGACAAGGTTTCATTGATACTTTAACGAGGGTCGGAAAATCAAAGAATTATGTTCTCAATGTTATCTGCATAAAGATATTAATTTCATTCACCACATTTTTATTAAGAGGTAATCAAACAATTATCCATTGATCAAAATTTAAACATTTGAGAAACTCAGTGATCTTTTTGAAAATATTTTCTTCAGAAATTGAAAGAAATTGATGATTTTTTTTCAGAAGTGTCGTATATTTGATTGATATAATTTTTTTCGTTCGCTAAAGTTTCTCCTACTTTGTTTGATTCAACAATCGACTGTATCTCCGCCATTTTTTAACTGATTTCCAATTTTGAAGAACAGTGTTTTCACAAATTGTCACCCTTTCGGATGGAACAAGTCACACTTTGTCAAATGAAAATAAATAAATAAAAATGGCGTCACTTCCAGTTAAACCGGAAATGGTAAATTAACCCTAATGGAGTCAAAATATCCGTATCCAAATAAATAGCAAAAAATTTGGTGGCGTACTGAGTAGTGCGGATGACTCCGTTTACTTGATTAATAATAAAGAATCTATTGTCGATTACAAAAAACGATAGCTGTCATCGGTGACTGAGAGTCAGTAGATGTGAGACGCTTGTTAGCCTGGTTTGGAAATGCTTTTTTCCAACTTTTTTCAGCAGTCTCATAAAAATATAAATGAGCTTTCATTCGAAAGATGATTTTTGAAAGAAATTAAGTTCCGCTCGAAAAAAATTCAGTAAAAAAGAAAAAAAGGAGTTTGGTGTTTTGCAAGTATCTCTAAAACCATTCAAGCTTTTTGAAATCTGTAGAAAGGTTCAAAAAAAATTTTCGCGATTTTTCAATTAGTTATGCAATAGTTAACTAACAATTTTTTTCCACTCGAATGTAAACATTGTGATAATTGTTCACCTATGAATCTGAAATTTTTTCCTTCTATGGAGCTATTCTTGAAACGTTTCACAATAGATCCCAATTTGAAAAATAAAAACAAAATCATTATCAGTTTTTTATTAACAATTTACTGTGTTTTTATTATCGAGAGCTGAATGAAAATTGTTATAAACAAATGCTATGTTTATAAGATAATTGTTATTTAAGTTTTTTAATTCTCAACTAAGTAAATTGTTAATGAAAAAATCACAAACAAAAATTTTTCAGTTTTCCCAACGGGGATCTATTCTGAAGCCTCAAAAATAGCTACATGCAAGGAAAAAAATCTCAGATTTATAGTTAAACAAATATCACACTTGCAATGGTCATATTCAAGTGGAAAAAAATTGTTAATTGACTATTTTATAACTAATTGAAAAATCGCGATAAAATTGTTTTGCAGGCGGGTTATTGTTCATTCATGTATCCAGTACTTGCCTGAATTCTTTCATTCCTTAATATCCACATTCAATATGTTTAAATGAATTCTCTTGTACAAGTGCCCGAAGTGGGCGTGGCTTGCGTAAGCGCGAGTTGCCGTTTTCGGCCGTATTTTAATGAAAAAATTATAAATATTGGTCCTACAGTTCCGGGAGTTGGAAATTTTCTCCTCTCTTTAGACTATCTCAGATTCCAAAAAGCCTAAATGGTTTTTGAGATATTTGCAAAAACTCTTTTTTTTTCTTTTTACTGAAGTGATCATAACTACTGCAAATTTTTTTGAGCGGAACTTATTTTTTTTTTAAATCATCAAGACTATTCCGAATCGAATGAAACATCATTTATATTTTTTCGAAACTGCTGAAAAAAGTTGTGATCTAGACTATGTGGGGTCGAGACCGGAGTGTGCATACAAATTAAGTGTTTTATTTCTATTTCCCAACCAACAAATAGTTAACGTTACACGTACCTCACCTCGTGGTAACCTGGTGTACTCTCCAATGGCATACCAAGCTCTATTTGAATACCAATATTATATTGTCCAATCATAGCGGGACTGCATTTAACGGGCACATAATAGGCTTTCAGTAAACTATTTTCAGGCACATGGTTCGTGAATGTGTCATTCTCCTCATTCACGGTGGTATTAGCCAGAGAAGTAGTTGCAATCTGTAAGATATTTGGCATCGTCCATATTTGAATGACTTGATACATAAAAAAATAATGGAATATTCTCTTATCAAAACTAAAACAGAAAATTCCAACTACTGAGTATTCTGAGAAGACTCTATTACGCTAACCAAACGTCTCAGAGGAGTCACACCCGGATAATATATCAGCAAACATCAAGAACCCTCCTATATTACGCCAAATTCCCTCAAGTTAGTTGCATGTGTTCCTAACAATAAAAAGCCCAACGGGAAGGAAATGTTTTATGAATTCTGTGATGCTCATACTTAATAGGCTCCTCACGTTAGTCACGGAAAAAAAAGAAAAGAAACGGATACCCCTGAATCATAAAATTCTTTCCTTTTGCCAACAATAAACGTAAAATGAGATTTACTTTACGACTCTCGGAACAAAGTGGGATTTTCATACGAAATCACGGCTAGCCAGGATACCGAAATAAACACGGGCTCCGCCATTCATTAAACATTCGACATGCGTGTCAGGGCAATTTCGAAAATAAACTAACATTCTCGTTGACGGGTTATTTTCGAGTCATCAGCGTATTCGATTCAACAATCAAAATGGATTTGTGTTAGGCCGAACAATAGGTTGATGTGAGAATTCTTGGAAATTTGGTAAATCATGATTATGTTTACAATCGGCACTGATATGAGGATATATTGGTTGAATTAAAACAAATATTTTGACGAAGCATCAGTTAGATGTTTTTCAATTCAGTATCGAAATACATTTACCTATTTTTTTGTTATCAGTCCGAGAACCAAGCTGACTCATTGCAATTCTGAGAAGCTCAAAGTTTTGTAATATTACGATATTCTGATAATTTCTTTCATGAATTATTTATGAGTTTTCTTCATCTAATATATTTAAACGCGTAATTCTTGTATATATATATATATATATATGATTTCGGAAACGGCTGTACCAATTCGGTAAAACGCGATCTTATTAATAACAATAATAATAATAATATTGATATTACTCATTTTTGTAGCTCGAACCCACGTCCCATAATCATTATAAACTGAAATTTGACACTCATGACGACAAAATACTTTGAATAAGGGTGGCTATCTTTTGATTTGTAACGTTATCTTCCACTGATAATTCTACATAATATTCTCGATCAGTAAAACAGTAAAACGAAACAACTTTCGAATTTTTTTTATAAGAAATCTTTGTTTAAAGAATGTAAAAAACTTACTAGAATCACAGCTATAAGCAAGACCTTTCATTGATCTCTCAATCTCACCAGAACCTGACATTATGAAAAATGTATCCAGCTGTTTTCAATATGGATAGAATTTAGAACACCAGCTTGTTCAATCTGAAGTAAATTGTAAAAAAAAAAATTGTCAATTCTGATCCTGAATTCACAAATATATTCTTACCATTATCATAAAATCTTCTCTCAAGGAAGTTTGTTTGTGGTAAATCTGTTTAATTCCATTGTTCGTCATTAGTGAATGTATCATTCCACTGAGGAATTTTGTGTCAGATATATATTACGGTAAGTATTTGCAATAGCTTATTTAAACAATTCAAAAAGCAATCCCCAGAAAATTGACGTATTTTTCTGTATTGTTAAGGACTGATCTCCTTACGATCGTCGTCGGCGGCGTTTAACGGTCGTCGACAAACTCGTTGTACTGTTCTCACGTCGGCGCGCTCCAAGGAAACCATTTGTACATAAACCCATGAAAACAGTACAGCATATCTCTCGGCGACCGTCGAACGTCGCCGTCGACGGTCGCCGTCAACGGTCGCAGAGAAACCAGTCCTTTAAATCGAAACTAATATTTTAACGAAGGGGTCTAGGTTGAACGTGCAAGATTCAGCAATAATAAACAAGTTTTTTCTCTTGTTCCTGACTTTGTTCGTTTAGCTTGAAGTCGAAACCTTCATAATAAAAATCAGTCAATATGCCTGGTTTCTTGCTCCATTTTCTTCAGGATGTTTATACCACAAACAAATAAAAATATAAACAAATATCCACTATATTCTACAAGAAACTATACAGAGTGAGCTTGCAAAGAAAGCAGAACTGATTTTTGAAGTATACATACTCAAAAACAGGAATTCACCAACCTTTCCATCATCACTCTATAAGAGAGGGACTCCGCTGACCTTACTTCTCTTTTTTTGAAAACTGTTGATGTTTCGGAGGCTATATCTGCTTTGTTAATTCGATCTCATTTTTTCAGGTAGGCAAATTTAACGGAGGCAGATATAGCCTCCGAAACGTCAACAGTTTTCAAAAAAAGAGAAGTATTCTTTGTTAATTCGATCTCATTTTTTCAGATAGGCAAATTCAGTGTAGGGTACGTTACTGACAAAAATTAATTTCTTTCAAGACAGCAGTCTTGTGAACGCAGTAACTTATCGGGCAAATTAATTAATTTGCCCTTCAACACTTGTACAGATTTCTTTGGATTAAAATTTTGTTTTCATTTTCAGATTGTGGAAGGTCATAAACCCAAAAAATCATGTCAAGAATTTATGAACATATTTCAGTAAACAGGCAGTTAGTTGGCTCTCCTCTGAACATTGTTGCGATTGTGTACTACTGTTGAACTTTCGGAAATTCATCCTGAAGTAACACTTATAATTCTTGCAATTTGTATACCTGCGCGAGAAAACGATTAAATGATGAAGTCGCGTGGTGAAGGGAGTGAGGAGAAACGAAGGGGCCCATTTAATTCGATTTATACATTTCCTTTGATGGGTTTTTTGGGATATTCCACAGATGTATAAATAATCATAAATTCAATTATGCATACCGAAATGTGGATTAACTTTTCTTCGCAATATTTTGGTTGAAAGGAAACAGAAATTCATTTCATGCAAACAAAACTCCACATCCTGCTCATGGAGTGTTTTGTTGAATTTCTCCAAAGATTCAGGTATTGAAAAGTCGAGGGATTCATTGTTATATTTTGCATTCATCAACTTAATTCTTTGTTTTGATAATGTTTAAAAATAGGCAGTACCTGGTGAATATGTTCTTACATTTAAAAACCCTTACCTGCCCAATCCATTAGTATTAATTACATTCATTGCCTGTGGGGTAAAAACTTCTGTAAATCAGAAAAAAAGTTCCTAAATACATTTATCGTTAGACGATTCTCATGCTCGATGGATGCGATGAGGCTTAATGTGTTCCAGGGTTCCATTTTTGATAGTATTTTTAGTTTCTGAAAATGTTCACTACACTTGAGTCTATAATTTATTCATTCCCTCTAAACATAGTGCACTACCACTATGGAAGAATCACAAAAAAATAAATGTTCGTGTAACGTCATTCGGCTTCAGAAGTTGGTGTTGGATAACATTAAATATGCACCAAAATTTCATCTCGTTAAAAGTTGATAAAATATTTACCTCTGAAATTGCCACAGCTCAAACTTCCGGAGCTTCTGAACATTGCGCACGGGAATTTAAACCATATTTTCTCGATACATGGTTTTGAAATGATTTCAAAAGTTTACAGTGAGCCAGCCAAGTTATGTTCATATTTGGGAATACTTTTGTGCATTCATTGTAATGAGCAATTGTAAACTTTTAAAATATTTCAAAACCATGCATCGAGAAAATATGGCTTCAGTTACATATCAAAACAAACTTGACCGTCAAATTGAAACGAAAACATTTTTGGAATGTCCACTCTAACATTTTTGTTTTAGAAAATTCATCTCGTTAAATTCGAAGATTAATGTTCAAATAATAAAACCCTCGAGCTTAAAAGCTCTCGGGTTTTATTCAGACTTGTACTTGGCGCTCCTATCAAGGTGGTTAGTTGAACAAATTCTTATGCTATATATACAGTGACAACCAAAACTCCGTCGCCCCCCCCCCCCCCAGTGTAACTTCCTTATTTTACATATGACAAACAAATGTTCATGTTTTGAGTTGTAGAGTTTCATTCGATCTCTTTAATAGTTTAAGTTTCATTTATACAGAGTGTCTCAAAAAAGCGCAGCAACTTAACAATACATTTTTTCAAATAGAATTTTATGTATATCATTGCATGATCGATTATATCATAAGGAATCCAACAATACCAAGTTTGATGACGTCATCTCCAAAAACTACAGAGATATCGCTATTTATTTCATGCATCCATCTAACCAAACATGCAATGATATACAGGGTCTCCTATTTAAAAAAATGTATTTCTATGTTACTGCTCTTTTTTGAGAGACTGTATGAATGAAACTCAAACCATTGAAGAGATCGAATGAAACTCTACAACCTAAGTATTCAACATTTTTTTGTAATGTGTAACGTAAAGAGGTTCGGGGAGGGGGGTGCGACGGACTTTTGGTCCTCAATGTTTCTGAACAGCTTGAGGTGTGAAACGTCATTATACTTAATATTATTTTCAAAGTTCAATTCAATAGTTCATGAGTAGAAGCTAATAATATTTAATATTTTTTATGTTTATTTCATTGGGAATTTTTCCTTATTGATGAGTATCAACTGCACTAAGGAATTGGTCAGAATTTATTAAAAAAAAATCACTTTTAATTGTTTAAGTGATCGGACAAACTAATTTTTTCAGATACTTATCAGATATTGCATAGTGATTCAGACAATGTTCTAGTGCAAAAAACTTTTTCTCCTAGTATATACAAAATACGAAACAGATATGTTCACCAAAAAGTTACCATACAAGAAGAGGGAATTGGAATTTGAAGGATAATGATGCAATTAAAAGTTTTCTTGGAAGATGGCTTACCTCTGATAGAAAATTCTGCAAAAAACTATCCGGTGATGGACGAATAATTAGTCTCTTCACCTGAAACAAAAGCACATTTCAAGTTGAAATTGTCTCAATAAGCTGGAAAGCTATACATAATTTAACAGAAATCTTTTTTGTTCAATTGATTTTTTAACTTTGGAACTTTTCCAAGTTCCCATTACTATGCGACAGCTCACCTGCCGTTTCTTGTCGGCGAGTATCAAAATATAGAGCGTTTATGTAAGGTAGCGCATACATTTTTTATTTTGAGACAAAATATTTTTTTTGTAAATTATCTGACAGATAAATTTTTATATGATAATAATAGCGTCTATTTATTATCAACAGTATTCATTTATAAGTTGAAAACTGCTGCCAGCACCTTCGCCATCAACTTCGCCATAGAATGAGTAAAACGTCTTCGCCATAAAATCGTCTACGGGTTAGTTGGCGAGCAGAACAACATCTGCTGGGACTGCTAGTAGTCTTCTAAATTTCACATCAGCAGAATGAACGGTTCTTCAGTAGTACTGTATTTTTTCAGTTGAGTGCAAGGCATTAAAAGATGATAATTTTATGGAAGTTCAGGCTCTATGTTTGGCTTCAGTTGGATGAAGATAGGTTGGAGAAACTTGTAGAGGTTCCTTCAGCAGTAGAACTCCTGTCAACTTTGCTACCACCCTCCTGAAGCAAGGTGGGTTCGCTAAAACTTTCTATGAGTTTGAGTTTTCAATGTCCTAAAGGGGAGGCCGCCAGCTAATATTGAACCTCATACAAATATATATTATCCAATAGCTATGCTCAAAGCTTCATCATTATCTTAATACTAGAAACAAAACAATGTTACTCAATATGGATCTATGGTGATCTTATAGTTAGTAAATTCGCAAAACGTGTAGCTAGTAGCAATAAGTGAAATTCAGCGAAAACGGCTAAATGAAAGCACAACAAAAATCATTCAATCCATGTGGACTACAACATAAAACAGTAAGAGGAAGAGAGGAGAGGAGGTAAGTTTATGAGTTGGGCACATTTGCTGCTCAAGGCATCGCTCTCAGAGAAACGAATCACCTCTGAAGATTTCAGACAAGGGACTTGATGAAAAAAGCGAGTGAAGAAAGAAACGCAAAGAAACATACAACTGCAGAATCCTGGCAGAAGAAGAGAGGAAAAATAAAAATGCGTATCGAAAGTATATGACAAAATGAGTCGGTATAAACTTGTGTCTTGGGATCAACTTCGGTTTCTCTGGTTATCTTTCTCGAACTACTCACCTGGGCATCAAGGGTTACCCTCAAAGATATCCTTGGGGATTCCTCTAGTTGGTGAACCAGTGACACTAAGCTTGTCTCTCTTCGAGTGTGTTCCAGAGGTCTCTACTTCAGCTATTTCAGTTATATTTCAGTCGCCCTTGACAACTGGTTTCAATACTTTCTAGCCCCGATTCCCAAAGGCGTACCTTGAAAGGTTTTACTGCTATCGTGTGTTTTGGAGTTATCTTCCATTCCTCCGGTCTCCTTTTTTGGGGTCGGTTAGTTTTGCTTCTCTCGAATTGTTTCCAGAGGTCTATGCTTGGATCTCCCTTGTAAGTGCGGTCTTTTAGTCACCTATTACGACAGGCAGACCGTAGCCCCAAGTTTTCAGAGTCCATCTACTACTCTTCAATTGTTTTGAAACAGGATAATCTTCTCTTTTCCATAACTTCTCTTTTCCATTTGTCGACCAGTTATGAAACGGAGGGATGTCTCTCGAATTTTTGCAGTTGAATTTCATGCATATCATCAATGATAATCATACGACTATTTTCATTGTAGGTTTATTTTCTACAACATATCCAATTCAAGTACCTTAACCTCTTGAATATTTGTTCGATTTTGTCCTGCACCACGATAGTTAAACGAATAGTTGGAATCCGTTGTTATGAAAAAATCTAATTTGTGTATTATTCCAACCATTCAATACTTGGCTCAACTCGTAATATGCCTACACAAATTCTTCAGACTTGTACGAGTAATTTCTTTCATTAGAAGCAGGTATACCCCAAAAACCTTGCGAGTCAATCGTTCGACTGGTAGATCAGGGGGTCTATTCTTGAACCATTCGGTTTCAAATCATATACGAAAAAAAGAGAAAAACATACATGTTTCATGTGTATTGGTGTGAAATGGTAAATCGAATTCATACGTACAAACTCGAGAATAGCATCCCAGTTCTAGACATACAGTCATAGTTATCAGTTGTTTCCGAGTTGAGCTCAACGTTGTACGTTTTCATTGTTAAGTGTTTACTATTGTAACAGTGTCGTGAATTACTCGTTAAGAAAGTGTTACTGTGTTTGTTAACTTCTGTGTTCTTTTATTCAACGTCACCCGTCACCCTACTCATTCCGACATTATTATAGTCGAAAATTTCCTAAATAAGTTGGTTGACTTTTGTTGAGAGTATTCAACAGTAGGAACACTTTTATCAGTCAAATACAGATCTTCAGAAGACCCAGTAAGACTATGGACCTTCAGTGAAATAGACAAGATGTTGCATTTTTTTTTTCAATTAGTTGGTTGTTAATCAGAATCTAAACACTAGGTATATCTCTTTCACCCACGATTCCCTTTATAGTTCATACATAAGCATGCATTTTGTTCCATTACGGTAAAAAAACGTTAGAAATACATTTGCAACATTCGACGAAATTAAAAAATTATCGCCCTTTGAATATTCCGAACGCAGAAAGGGAGAGTACCGTCGCATCATCCAAGGCGACGCCTCAGGTGTCCGTCAACGTCAAACGTCAAACCTAATTCCCCACTGATAAATCTCACTCTGAAAATCCGGTAAAAACCACGATTCATCAAGTCATGCAACACTGAACAACTCCATCGACGCTAATGGATTGTGGACGGACTGGCGGAGATGACACAATCAATATTCCGCACATTAAAGGTATAGGAGGAAAATGAGTTGGAATAAACTCTTTACGGGATGACGTGAATGAGTCGTCAGTGGATGTTTGGAATGAACGATGGAAAGAAAATTATCCGTTTATCGTACAATATTCGGCGAGCCAAATTATTGCCAGTAGCAGTTATATTATAATCGACGTTCATCTACAAACTGAACTCTTTTCATACTAGGGGAAGTGCGGGTATTATCGCCCATCTGCTAATATCGCCCAGGTGCTAATATCACCCAGCTGCTAATATCGCCCAGTCTTATAAATCACTACGATGTGTTTGGCAACTTTTGGTGACATCATCGACAGTCATGGATTCAGCATATACGGCTGTGCTGTTTCATTTAAATTTTTCTTGTCTTATGTTGGTCGGTATGGATGTGATTTTATATTAGTGGGAAACAAACTGTATTTTGTTTGTTTAAATAAATTGAAGTTTTTTGTTTGAGAATGGCGTGTAAGCATTTCTTCGTTCGATCAGCTATTGAATTCTTTATTATTCGAGATATTGACCATAAAAACAGTTGAAAGAAAATGTCGAAGGTGAGGAACATCGCCCGCCCGGGCGGTATTACCATCATCATTTTGTAGTGGGCTTTATTAGCAGAAAAATTGAAAGATTTATAGTAATTTTTTGAAATGGCACCTACTAGAGCCAAACATTCTGTTAGACCTCTCAGAAGAGCTACATGGATCGAGGAACAGCTCAAAGTAAATATAAAAACAGATCAACAAGTCAAAGTGCCCATTTAAATTTCTTTATTCATCTCTAAAAGATCGTCTCAAGAATCAAAATGCATTCAAACTACGTCTTAGTGGTCATTGCATATTTTCAGCAGAACAGGAAATGCAATTGGCCGATCGGTGCATATATTTAGCCAAAATACTTTATACAGTCCTAGAAAAGTTTGAGTTTTCACTAAACCGCATTTTCAATTTGAATGAAACGGGTATCAGTACAGTGCAAAACCGTTCAAAAATTGTTGGTCCAAAAGGCGTGAAACAACTTGGAAAAGCTATCAGCTAGGATAGAGTCGTAATTCACTGAATGTTGTTCAATCAGTGCATCTCGAACATGGAAGGAGTTGAAGAAAAAGAAGATAGAAAAAGTTCCTTTGGCAGTGCAGAAAGTAAAGGAAAAACTGTTGAATGACAGTTCCTTCAGTGCCTCTTCTATAACGACAAATACCTCTGCAATGATCACAGCTTTGAAGATCCTATGAGTGAAGATGATGATGAAGTTTGCTGTATATGATATTATCTTCCATTTGGGCGATTACTCTCATAGTCGCTCAACGGTAGAGGTTGATATATTGAACAAAAAATTATAATAAATTCTATCATAAAGGAGTTTTGAAATCAAGGAATAATTGTTGAAAGTTACGACTGGAAACAAAAAAGTTCCTTCTTAGTTTTAAAATTGTTGGATTTATCAACAATTATTCTTAAGTGGGCGATAATACCCGCACTTACCCTACACATCATTCCTTATTTTCACCAGATAATGTATGTAGGGGGTGGGGTGCACTTGGTATACCGAAAACATCTCTAAATGTCAAGAATTTGAAAACTGCGATAAGTCGATATGCCTGAGGAATGACAAAGAAAATGCACTGAACTCTGAAAGAAACTTTACATTCAATATTTGAAGTATTGCAAGTCAATATGAATTGCCTTGAAAGTTGTTCGTAGATCAAACGTTGTTGTTGAAAAAATCGTCATAGTATTATTGCAGTTTGAAAATCAATGCCTGAGCAAAGTTATTCCAGAAACCACAGATATTATATTGACAACGAGGATTGCTAACGAATCATGAGGAAACAGCAGAAAGTTCCAATTCACTTGTTGGAAGGAATAACCTTACTAACTGCTGGAAGAGTCCCGAGGAAAAGCCGATTCAACAGAAATTGTTAACATTATAAAGGAATTTGATGAATACTATAATCAGGAAAAGAACGGTGCTTGCAGAAAATAGGATTTTTTTTCTAATTTCCAGGAAGGGTAATAACGAATCCTATTGTTAGTATTTAGTTCGCCTCAAAGGAATGAAGCTGTTAATTGCCAATTCGGATATTTTTTACAAACTGTGTTGAGGGGCCAATTTGTTACTGGCTTAGAAAGACTAGTTCTTGATGAATTATTACAGTAGAATAAGGGAGATCTCACCGTGGAAAAGGCGTTACAGTTGGCACTGCAGGCATAAGTTTCGGTTGCTATAATTGAATCATCAAACAAGTTAAATTGTCCGATCGTTCGATAACGATGAGATCTACGTCAATGATTGTTGAGACAGAGAATAAGCATTTTACTACTCACATTGTCGGTTATCGAATTTTGGAAATGAGAATTTCAATAATTGAATTATTCGAAAGAAAATACTCAGGCAAAAGAGGCAGTTTACTTTGCTGTGTTCAACTTTCGACACAAACAGGATTTATAAACACTTATCTTTGGAAACTTTTCCGTTATAATTTTCTGCGTTATATTATTTATGTGACTCCGGACTAATAGTTTCATCGATTGGTCTATCAGGGAATAATTTACTCCATTTGGAAGATATAGGTTAATGACACCATTCTGTTCGAATATTTCATGAGGTATGCACTAGTTGATTTCGATTGAAATGTTGACTGTGTTTAACGATTCTCCATGTCAAGAAATACGATAAAGTTACAGTCTGTCAATGATGTTTACTGATACATCGGGAAACTTTGATACCAATAACTTAAAACTTAACTTAAAACTCAATAATATACAGTGAGCACGTAAAGGTTGGAACAAACTGGTTAATAGCTTGATATTGGGAAAAAAAACTCAGACACGACGATGTCGTTTTTTAGTTGTTAATTTTTTGGTCTTAATACTTACTGTTTGAGTCATGAGTCACTGTTCGAGTTATGATGTCATCATAACTTTTTTTTTAAAATGACAATAACTATTTTAATAATACCTTCAGAAGGAACGCATTTTTCTGCGTAGGGATATCCAATTTCTTATGTTATACAGTGAGTTTCAAAAAGTTTGCACCATATGGGAAACTTTTTTATTATACATTTGTCAGAAAATTGTATTCTTCATAAAAATTGAGGCACTGCAAAAAACTCTGTGTAGAGGGAAGAACAAAAATAGGAACTTTGATCAAAAACTACCCTTATCTTTGACCTTATCAATGAAGTTCATTTGGAAAAGTTGTTTATTATTGAAAACAATTATTAAATTTAGAATCACAGCCATCTACGCATCAAAAATATTTTTTCTAATTTTTCATTGTTCTAGCCTCATAAAAAGTACTAGTATCTAATATACTACTTAGGCGGCTCCCTCATATTCCTATACTAATAAGTCAATACGAAATTTGAGCCAACTTATTATTTGTACTAAAATATCGACGTTTGTTGAAAATCGTTTAACTTTTTACTATTTTTTTTTGGTCAAATTTTGATATTAAACTCTATATGTATGTCCATAATAACTATGAGGAAGATTTCATGGCAGAAAAAATGTTTGATTGAATCAATTAATTGATACTAAATAATTGAATTCTAAATTGATTGATAATTGAATTGAAAATCTACAAATTTACGATCACTTTAATCGTAAGGAAAAGAATATTTCGTTGGTTAGGTGGCTGTGATTTCAAATTTGAACAACTCCATAATTTTTTCCGATAACATCAAAAATAAGAGTAGTTTACTCTAGATCAAAATTCCTATTTTTTGTTATTTTTTTTTTGGAAATTTAAAATTTTGATAACTCTAGTACGAATTTTTCACAATCCACCAATTTTTATGAAGAATACAATTTTCTGAAAAATGAATGATGAAAAAGTTTCCCACATGGTGCAAACTTTTTGAAATTTTCTGTATAATAAAAAAAATTATATCCATACACAGAAAAATTCGTTTTTTTCGTTATTATGACGCCATAACTCGAATAGTAATGACATCAAAAATATGAGTAGACCAAAAAATGCGCAACTAAAAAAGAAAATCGACGTGTCTGAGCTTTTTATTCCAATGGCCATATCAAGATTTTAACGAATTTGTTCTAACATTTACTTGCTCACTGTATTGAGAACTGCTTTTTGACGAATTGTTTTATGACAAAAAAAACACATTCCATCAATTCCAATCCGAAATCATTACCCGTCCAAAGCCAGTTTTCATAAACGGAAATGAATCATATACAGGGCGTTTCGGAAATTGGAGCGATAAAGAAAATGAGTTGTAATAATAACGGACCTAATGTAACAATAAATGGCAAGAATTTTTGTTTTTGAACCAATCAAAAATTTTAGAAATATTGTAGCTTTCAGTTACCTTTGTTTTAGAAGGCAGGCAGTGTATTTCAGATTTCAGCTCGGTTTGCTCAGGCCGTAGACCTCTGATGAGTGATTAACAAAAGTGTCTTGAAAAGGCATAATAGCTGTGGTGTTCTCAAAGAAGTTTGGTTAACTCCAAGAACTGCAGAAACAGAACCTAGTAGTTGGAGGAGTATAACAGTTGAAGAAGGGTCAGAGAAACATCTTCTACCTGCTAACCAAGAAGCAATCTCAAGATAAACCTACCTATGAAGACGTCTATGAGAGATTCACCAGACTGAGAGATACGATGCTGGACCAAAATCTCATGGACATGGCAATCCCAAAAATGTCCTATGGACGATATTCAAATCCTGCGGCATTAAGATTTTGGTGTGCTGTAACCATCTTCAACGACCCAACAGGAAGACTGTGGAGTGTAACTTCCTCGGACTTCGCGGTGCAGATATGGGGAGTCGTGTAAGTACCGACACACTCCAAGGGTGCTATTTTGGGAAGAAATGTCTTCAAGAAGATGGCAATGTCGTGTATACCAACTGTGTCTGGAATTCGATACCAAATAAATAAATCGTAACGGAACTCGTATCATTTGTATGAGTCCGTTGGATCCATCTAGAAATGGATAGTAGTATCTAGAACAGGTTCCGAAGGTCTCTTCCATCTATGTAATGTTGCGATTGCAGAGTAGAAATAAATATTACAGTGCGGCGAAGTGCATATAAATTATATGTATTGAAATGAATGATCTGAGTATTGTAATCGTATTCTACTAGTACTAAACAAATTACATTTGATTGTTTAAGCGGAAATCCTTTACAGTATGTTGGATTTGATTAAAGTGGAAGAATAATTCGGGTGTACTAAAAATACTTCCGAGTATTGCTTGTGCAGTGCATGACAAAAAAGACTCCTTTGAAATCCAAATTAATGAAGAACTGTGGGTTGAATCAGACAGATGAATGGAGTTTTGGGCAAACTGAATTCGTGGGTATCGATTATGACGTAGAGATTTGCTGAATAATTCACATTTAGAGTAATACACGTTTCGATCAAAAACAACGTTTCCAAACTCAATCATCAAACTATCCGGAATGTATTCCGTTTTTATTTATCATCGAACACAGATAAAACAAATCGAAAATTGGTTGATTGAATTTTGTAAACTCTGACGATTTATATGTTTGGCAGTATGTTTGCCTAATGAACTGCAATGTTATAGACCATCAAAAATGAAACGATCGGCAAATGGAAATCGAAAATAAAACTGTTTTAAAATGGTGAATCACCAAATAAAATCGAATTGAAAAATTGAAGTCATTAAGTGTTTACGACTTGTTGAATTCATCCAAATTGCAGTTTATGTGTAATGACGAATAGAATAAAAACATCATTACATTTTTTTTTTCAACGGGCTTCAACTAAGTACAATGAGTGTAGGAAATTCTGTTGTACGATGGATCACAATCAATATTTATATTTCTTTAAGAGATTTAAAAAAAAAATACATCGAAAAGAATCTCTCCTGATAGCCCTATCATTCCTTAACACTATGTATTTTTTGAGAATAGAAATGTCGAATAATTACGTATAGAAAAAAAGTAAAAATTATATTAATTAAAATGTGATCAGTGCTACAGTAAAACCAATCTACCTCTGAATGTTAAATTCTTACTCTATGCGCAAAGATTAACATGAGAAGGCATTGGTGAGGAAAAGGATACGCTGGATACGCTCGGGTCTGTAAGCGAAAAGGGTACAATCTTATCCATAAATGTACGAACCATTATGCGCTCAAGCGCCTTTTTCAAAGCTTTTGATGGTTTATTATTTTTCACCTCCTTTCTCATAAAGTGAATAACATTAGCTATCACTTCCCGTGTCTGACCATTTAAAACTTTGCCTTTAAGATTAGATTGAAACTCCATTTTTATTGTTAATTAATTTTTCACAAACTGTACCAATTTTTGACTGAATATAATTGTGCTTTTTTACTAGGTACGACGTCATACGGCTACCGCGCATCGTGGGCGTAAATATTTTCGAATCTACAGCTATATGTGTACTACTGTACAAGACCATAAGATACCAAAGATCACACTCTAGTGTACCTTGGATTATTACTTATAAGTCGAGGAGCAAGCTGAGACATAGGAACACTAAAATTACTATGGTTACTATGGAAACGTATTTAGGTTGAATTGTCAAACTTGACGCTTATACATCTAATTGCTGGTGTCTTCGAAAGTAAAATGATAAGTGATGATGAAATTTCCATTCCTGAAACTCCTCCAGAGCTGGTTGAGGCAGTGAATTCTGTTTCATTGGAATTATTGCCGAAGGAATCAAGATAAAAGTACGAAAATGCATATGAATATTTTATGGATTACCTCAAGATTAAAAACACGAGTTCTCTCTCAGAATCTCTCTCGGCATACTTCCTAGACCTTTGTTCAAAGATGAAATACTCAACATCATGGGCCCATTATTCAATGTTGAAGTCAACCCTTGCAATTAAACACAATGCAGATATACCTACATATTCAAAACTTCATTCTTTATCGAAACGGCAAGCTCAATGTTATAAGGCAAAGAAATCGTAAGATTTTAACAAAGGAAGAAATTGAAAAATTTATCCAGGCAGCTCCAGATAAAGAAAATTTAATTATTGAAGTAATTTACAAGGTTTTAATTTCTATTTAGATTACACATTTATTTATTGGTTTATAGGTGGCTTTGATATTTGGTATTTCTGGGGCCTGTAGAATGGATGAGTTAGTCCGAATGACTACACGATACAGAAGACCTAGAATCTAAGCTTTTAATTAGCATATCTGATTCGAAGACCAACAAACCAAGATCATTTGTAATCAATCTTGAATATTTATCGGAAGTATGTTTCGTTAAGACCAGAAAATATGAACAGTGATCGATTTTCCTTTAAATATCAAAGCGGATAGGGTTGTAGACAAGTGGTCGGAATTCATCAATCTAGAAAAATGCCTTAAATAGTTGCTACTTATTTAAACTTGGTAAATCCGTCAGAATATACTGGTCACTGCTTTCGTCAGTCTTCTGCAACAATATTGGTTGACTCTGGTGCCGACTAGTTTAAAGAGGCATGGCGGATGGAAGTCATCAAACGTTGCTGAAGGATATATCGAAGAAACGCTTAACAATAAGGTTGAAGTAGCAAATGAAATTTTCACAGTACAAAATATTCAACAAAATAACCCTACCACCCCGCATGTTGACCAAAATGTTTCTCGTAGTTCTAATGATGTTCCTCCAATGTTCAATAATTGTACTAACTGTCAAATAACTTTAAATATAACAAACTAACTCTAAAATGTATTCTGTAATGTATTGATGTTTTCAAAATATAAATTAATTCCTTATAGACAATGTGTTTTCAATCATTTATGTAGAACACTAACAACTGTAAGGAAATATCATTTCCTCACAGTAAGGAAATATAATTTCCTTATAGTAAGGAAGTTTTGACTTTTTCTTTAAGAAAATTTGTCAGGAATGTCAAAATTTCCTAGCGATTTGCGGATAATAATGATATCCGAGTTATTGGCGTTTTAAAGTGAACATTCATTATGAGTCTGTATCGTGTTTGTTAGGAAAATTTTAATTCTGCTAGATCTTGACAGAATTCTTGACTCGTCGGTGAAGTCAGAAACAAACCATCAACAATAATGTGATATAACTTGATGTAATAATTATCAAGAATGGTACTCAGATACTCAGAAAATTCTTAAGTGACGCCAATTGTAGTCAACACATCAATGAATAAATCTTGAATTCTAACAGATCTCGTATGATGACGATGCGTTATTAAAAGAAAATAATCAACTTTTGGAACAGACGTTGTGATTCGTGGACATTTTCCAAAAATTAATAACATATCGACAATATTACTCAGGAAAACGTGAAAGGCATGCTAGAGTTTCTACACAAAGTACACAGTTATAACTTTCAACTTACATTTCAACAAAATTGGCAATCTCAATCAACAAGCTCAATCTTCTTGATGAAAATATGTGAAGCAATTCAATTCATGCACAATAGCCACATTCGTAAGAACCAACTCCAATATCCTGTTCAACTGAGACTTCAATATCCTATTCAACTGATATGGATTGAAGAATCGTGGAATATCGTAGAGTTGAGAATAAGTTTTATTTTATTCAGTAGGATTCTCCTCTAATTTGATATGAAAAATACAGACAGGATTCGTGTATGAATTATCCAGTTTATTCAAAACCTTATATTCCAAGTGATAGTGCGATAACTGAACAAAGCTCCAATTAGAAAGTATATATAAAATGATACCAGAATTATTTTAAGAAATATTATTCTGGTCTGTAGCATCTACACCAAACGTCCTGTATATTCGAAAGTCATATAAAACTGTAGTTCTCGTGAACTCAGCTAATCAGCTAACACTCTGTTAATGTATTCCGAATGATATTAATTGGATATTTTGTCATCGTCCCCTGATTAATAAAGCTTTCAGATCGCACTCATAGGTATACTATACCTTTCCTTATTATCTATCAAAGATCACCGCAACTGCAGATCCACCCTAACTTAACCTTCGATTGAACTTTGTGTTATCCGTTCTTTTGAAAGAAGTTTATTTAGGTAGATAGGTCTTGTTCGATCTCAAAGTTCAAGGCCACATCTTGAACTAATTCAATAGATTCAGTTCGGGAAACTTTGCACTCGATCCGATACGGAATGGGAAAACTGAATAGAGGAGAGTTTGTCAAGTCCTAATTTAGTCCTTAGAGTTTTCCGAAGTAAATATTTTGACAGTAATCCGTAATTTATTCTTAGAATACCAAGGAATTCGAACACAGTACTGGAATTGTGAAATGTGTTGTTGATGTTGACTTCAAATGCTCAGAAGCAATATCAGAAAAACTGAATGAAAATAATTATGAACCTCAAAGGATTGATGAGTTGATGATTACTTTGAAACGATTGGAATTTCCTGTTTTTAAACGGATTGTTGATTTTTGACCGATGTTTCCAATTTATCAATCATCGAATTGAGGCACGTATAGTTTTCTTGAGTTCATTGGATTATTATCGAATTTTTTAATGTTCTCTGTTTTCATCGATTCGTGCAGCAGGCGCGTATACAAGGGGGTGTAATGGGGGTTGTTATATCATTAAAAAAATACAGTGTTTCAATCAAAATTGATATTAAGGTTCACAAAATGAATCTTATTTCATTCAACGCGTAACTATGTAAATCTAATCATCCAATATATTTCTTCCTTGCAGACACCCCAGCAATGTTTTTATTCTAGTGGAATATTTAGTGTATTTACTAAATTATTGTCGGAATTGATGACAAAAACATTAAATGACAAATGGAACGATTTGAGTTTTTTTTAGCCAGATTTGACAATCCTTATTGCAAAGAGGCACACTCTTTGGCGAATTTACATGCAGATTATTTTTCTATATTCGAAAATTGGTAATAAAATGAGCCAATAATGTAATAAACCTTTCATCAACAAACAAGACACATTAATAAATTCAAAAATGTTCAATAGTTTTTCTAATACATGTATGGAACACTTTCTATAGTTTCCGATCAGAAAAATATCAAATAATATATCAAAAACGTCTTGGCAAATAATCAAAAATCAAATACACCAGAATTGTTTATCGACGATACGGACAAACAGCTTTGCATTCCAAATGAGATTGCCATCAGTTTCAATAATTACAATCAATAACAAAAATTTTGCAGGGGCGTTTTTATGAAGGATATTGTACAAACATTTTACAGGTGCTGTCTCACATGACAGGCCCATTCAATTTTTGGTAAGTGGTAGTGGTCCACCCTGTATGTACAACAGAGGTCCAAACAAAAATAAACACTCATCATACAGTAAAATTATATATTAGAAAATGAGTTTTCGATTAAAATCTGTTTCAGCCTTGTTTCTTACAGATTAGTCCCGAATTGATACGAATTTGTTAAAAATACCTTGAGGGAGTCCTATACCGTTCGCGATTTTGTAGTGAGTTTATTTTGTAAATAGTAATACGTTTATTTGTGTACCTTGTCTGATAATTATGTTGTTTTCGATGAAATTGAGATAAATGTTTATTTTCGATACTTCCACAAACAAATTTGGAAAATATATACAAATGGAAATGTAATAATTAATTGAACCCACACAACGTTTGCCAGATTGAATTAGAAATACTGCTGTGAAGCTAAATACAGCAAGATTTTCATCACAATATCCATCCATCTGAACAAAAGCTAACAAAAACATTTATTCATGGGCACCGTGTATTTAATGATTGAATTATAATAAAATTACAATGTCAATTTCACCAATTTGTGTAATTGATGACTTGTTTATTTTGTAAAAATTCATGATCAGTTTAATGAAATTAATAGAAAAATACTTATATCTAATTTCTGCGTCTGGTCGCCATTTTGAGTAACAAATAATTTATTTTAATGTAGCCTATGAACAACCATTTCACCAAAAAAGAATTCAACGAAAAATTTCAATCCGTTCAAAAGGTAAAAAGGAGGGGTTACTTTACACATTGTATGTATAAACCCGTATTAAATTTCAATGTGTTAGTCAGTTATTTAACTTGATAATGGGATAAATCCCGAATTCGGTCGTAACAATAAAATACCTAGTAGAAATTAGACAGAAGTGTTTTTCTATTCATTCATTAAAGTCAATTTCAGCAACTAACAAAATATCACGGAAATGAAAACATGCTTTTTTGTGATTTGGTATATGAATGTCACAGTTGGAAAAATATTATTAATTTTCTGTAATACTATTTTATCATTAGTATCATCTATTATTGTGATTATTATAAACCCATTAAAGTTATTGTTATTATATAATATTTTCCATCTAGGTACAAAACTTTTCTGTGATAAGAATATGTTTCTTGGACACAACAAACCTATATAACTATCCACTCTCTGTTAAACTTATAAAATCATAAGATGTAACCACTGTAATTATTTAAAAAAAATTACAGATACTTTCCATCAACTTGAAAGGCAAAGTATCGACAGAATTTCCTCAGTAATATTTCACCCAATCCGAAATGTTTTGTTGAACATGCAATTAATGTTCATCAATGAATCAATGAAACTCGTTCATCAATAAAGCTATACGTGGTATACCTACAAAAATCAAACGTGCGTGTGTATTTGTAATAAATGTCATTTCATTTATTGTTTTTCATTTCAAAGGCAGTTGTTCATCGAAACAGAGATATAAATTTGCAGCAATTGAAATGTTGAATTCACGTACGTAATATGAACAAAAAGATAAATACTGAAATACTGAACAATTGTGAATCGTCAGATATCTGAACAGAATGAGAAAGAGAGGTCATTAAACAACAATAGTCGTTGCCGAAAGTTGTAGAACTAGAACTTTATTTGTATATAAAAGCAATGCATTTGTGAGATGAAGTTAGTTAGAAAGTGACCTTGAGTTACCTTGGATACAAGTATTTTGACAGTGAATTTTATTACAGTATTGTCAAGTGAAGTTTGATTAACAAAGGCGAGTTCATACCAGAGTACACTTATTTTTGAACCCGAAGACGCAACAATATACCAGACCCCGTACTATCACGAGAAATTACAATAATCCTGATATATTGCAGTTCTAAACTAATAAAACTTTCCACTTTTCAAATATCGCAAATGTAGCGAGTACATGAATACAACATAAAACAAGCATATAAATTGGATTTCGCCATACGCTTCATCAAAGTTCGAAGCCGAAGTTAAACTTCAACGAACGAACGGTACAAAGTGAAACTTCGAATCTTCAATGCTTTCGTATCCACCATCTGGAGCTTCGGGCTGGGTCGAGAGTGAAGTTAAGGAAAACAATTTTGCTAGCTTTAGCTTGACACGAAGCCATTATCTAACAACTGAAGTCCATTTTTGGATGAAATGGCCCGGATAACGGAACATGGAAATACTTTTACTCATTTACCGAAACTATTTATATACATACTTCAACTAGGGCGACAGCATTGAAAACTTTTATTAGACGCTTGAGGGAATTGGAGTGTGGTTCGAGTTTCGAGCCATGAATTGCATTTTCCACGCTCAGTTGCCTGAGAATATCATTCCCCAGAAGTGATACTTCAAAATAAATTTTCGAAACCAAACTAAATAAATTTTAGAAACCGAACTAATAATCCAGTACGATTGGGTTTTGAGACGAGGATCTATTGTAGCACCACCAAACTTGGTATGCTAATGTTGGAACCATGATAAACACGAAAATAAATTGTTTGCCAAAATTCCAGGGGTGGAACATTTTTTTTTTTCGTTTAAAAATAAATAAATAGATTTTTGCTGTAATCTTGAAAAGTATGTAATTTATCGGAAAAACAATTAGAACTACATTTCACAAGAAATAACAAGTTACAAATCTCAATAACACCTTCCAACCCTGGGGGAAAAGGGAAGGATGGGAGATGGCGCAGAAGTTGCAACTCTCCTGCTCTCGATCAGGAGAACAGGAGAGCGCCCTGCCAGACCGAGCCTGGAGGGGGCGCCGTTGCACGGCCACGCTGGTGTTTACGTAAAGCCGGACATTTCATTACCTGCGGTGATATTAATCTGTAAGATACACCCCTCCTGCATTGTTTATGCGTATCGTATCATCTGTATTCACTGTAGATACATGATCGCTATAAGTTGCTGAGGTTGGTTATTTCGATGATCATCCCGGAAAAGGCTGAAGCAAAAACCGGGTCGAGGTACTTCGCGCTTAAGAGTTAGTTTTCGACTTGGTTCCCTAAGGAACCGGTTCTTCCCGTCCCTCCTCGAAAATATCCAGCGCTTGATAGATAAGCCCACCGTGTTTGTGGGGCTCATTATCGTACACTCTGAGCTTAGTAATGTCCTTGGTGAGAGGACTTTTATCGATGTAAGACAAGTTTCTAATATATGTCGGAACTGAGTCGACGCCAGCAAGCTCCCTAAGAGTTTCCAATCGAACGGCTGTCGGTACGAAGCACTTTGTTTTGCATCCTGTCCAACCTCAACAGAGGGGTCATTTTCAGGCTGCAAAACAGGCATCGCAGGTCTTACGATTTGCTTA
Organism: Chrysolina haemoptera; assembly: GCA_958298965.1. Classification (NCBI taxonomy): domain Eukaryota; kingdom Metazoa; phylum Arthropoda; class Insecta; order Coleoptera; family Chrysomelidae; genus Chrysolina; species Chrysolina haemoptera. The sequence goes on along the minus strand of OY282591.1, from coordinate 26,315,127 downwards.
TACAGCAGGAGTTTATTCTCCTTACTGAGTTTTGAGCCTCTTTTCCCGCACAACTGTGGGAAAATGACACTTTCCAAACTGAATTGCGTGCGGGTAGAGGGTGAATCACGCACGCTTGTAGGAAAATAGATTTTACCAGAGTTGTCGTCATCTTTCATGACCTTTGATACAAATAATAACCAACATAGTAAGGGTGGTTGAAGAAAAGTGGGAATTAGCGTAACTTTGAAATTTCTGTAAATTAATGGTAAATAATATAATAAATATACATAATTACATATGATATTTCAGAAGGAATAATGAAGAACATTCACACGGTATATGAACACTGGAAAAAATTAAGTTCGAAATCGTTTATTAAATTGGGAAAAAAATTGTTTCAATCCATTATTTCAAACGTACTTGTGTGGTGTCTGTAATGGAAATCATTCATCAAATGAGATTCAGAATTCAATTGGAATCGACTTCTTCAATACAGGGTGGTTAAAAAATTAGGGTACGTCAACCCTAAACCTTTTTGAGTTATGAATTCCGCTTTGGAAAATTGTTTCAGGCTGCTCACTGTGAACATTATCAAGTGCATTTTTTTAATGAATAACGTATATTTTTCAAGCATCTTAGTGACCTCCAGCTACTTCTTCAATATTATTGACTATATCTCAACCACTTATGATTTTTTTGTCGAAATAATGTCGTCTGCAGATACATAACGAAAGAAATCATGTCTCACTATTGGATATGGAATTTTCAAGGAAATAACTTTTATGATATTTGATAGACAGATTTGTGATATTTCTGATTTATTTTCATGCCCCCAAGTTATGGAAGTTTCAAGTGAAACACACGAATATTTTTGTATCTACATCCCTATGACTATTTCCAGCCACTTTTAATATATTCAATTTTGAAACACACATACCTTCGCTCTCTGAAAGAAGCATGCGTTTTTCTGTGACCCATCAACCTCGTGTTTTTATTTCTTTTCTGCAAATTCTCCTATTTTGATGTTATATGGAATTCAACAAAAAAAAGTGTGCACGGAGCTTGGTGCGTTTTGAGTACTTATATACCTATTTCAAATTAGCATATGGCCAAATATGACATATCCTTCATTGAGACATATAGTATTATGTCCCATGAGTATATGAACGTATCCATTCAAGAGGTGTACCCTTTATACCATATTGGTGGATTTATCTAAGAAAACCGTTTGATAAAACAATAGAAGGACCTACTGATATCGCAAAAACTGAACAGTTTCCCGCCTCAATGTTGTCCACTGTTTGGTGGAAGTACATTTGTTCTTTTATCTTCGAATATTAAGAATTTTTGTTCAATTATTTAAATAACCCAGTGGATAACTACCTAATTCTAACGTCTTTTTATAAAGTGATGGTCCAAACCTCCTTTCATCAACATGAAATCAATATAGCATGCAAACTGACACAGCCTGTAAACAAAGCTCCTCGATAATGACAAAGTGGAGTAGTCTCAATGGAAGTCATTCGAGTTTCTCTTTGAAGAAAATGATCCTGGAAATAAAGGAAAACCACGACATTTAAAACATAACATATTGTTAAAGGAGCGCTCGTCCCGAGAGAAATTATTCCAGCTTTTCAGCGTCGTTTTCCAGCGCTATCTTTTCTAAATAACTTATAAAAAAACTCGAAGTTTTCTTCAGTGTCTTTCAGAAAGTCTGAGTTCCTGAGTGAGGATTTGGTATTATTCCGGGATACATTTCACTGAGATATGCAGCTTTTTGTACGTAACATTGTGATTCAAAGGAAAAGTTTCAGTTTCTGATAAAAAAACGTTTTATTCTTCATATATAAACTGAGGAAGACTGACATAAAAATTCGTTCCTCAGAATGAACGCCGGTGCTTGAATAACTCAATTTTGTTCGAATTAGGAACATACATAGGAAATTGTAATAGAAAACTTGAAGGATCATGTTGATTTATGGATTGTCCCTAAGCCCATTATTGAGTTGTTACATGTTGAGTGGAAGAGAAACTAGGTTGAATATCGTCATTCTAATTGAATTTCAATTGTGGTTCGGTACTTAAGCGAGAAATAATGACAGCATTATTACAATAATGTCGTTGAAATCACTTTGATTTCTGTAAGGGTACGTTTTCCTCCACGGTCGCATGCGGCTGGCGACCATGCTTCGTTTATCTGTCTATTTTAATACCTGCTACTGAGTCGCTACCACCAAAAACCATTCGCCGGTCGCAGTAAAAATTAGATAATTAATCTAATTTCTCGTGATTGTGCTGTTAGTCCTAAAAGGGTCGTGAAACCTTGTCAGTAAATCAGTATAAAAAAAATGCATGCCATTTGATGCAATTCAAAATAGTTATATATGATACAAGTGTTAAAAGTGGCATTTTATTTTGTTAGTGAGGAATATTGCAAAACGAACGTTAGAAAGTGTAGCAACTCCACGAGCATAAAATCACTTTTAACAAATGTATCATACACATTTTTTTGTACAACAGTTACTGCTAGTAAAAAAAACAAAAAAATATATAAGATCCATAAGGATTCGAACACACGATCTTTGGATTACAAGGCAGACAGGCAGGAGCTCCAACTATAATAAACCCCAACGCACTTCTTCTTGAGTAGATTTTCTTATTATTATATCTAATTGAAGTGTTTCTATTAGAGAGATCTATATTACTAAGTATCCATCACCTCATCTGTCATTTTACTTTTGATACTAGTGTTAAAAATATGTTTAACACTAGCGTTAAAAGTGATTTTGTGAAAACGTCATTTTTAATGACAGTTGTACAAAAATGACTTTAACCGCTGAATGGCAACACATGTAAATAGTGAACATCACTCTCGAATCAGCGGGGAAGAATTCTTTTTTGCACCTAATAGAGACGAACAGTGTAAAATACTATAGTTTCCGATAATTATAATCGTAAGGACACGTGTTTGGTCTCTCACAGACACGTGCTCTTTTCCCTTATAGGGTGGAGAAGCAGCTCATTTCATTCTGAGAGAAGACGCATTTGTCAGCGTCCGCCTATAATAGCCGTTATTTCAGGGAAGATTTTCTACAGGGCGTAGCAAATCAGGCAGTTCGCTGCTTTGCTGAACCCAAATCATATTTAACATTCCTTTTATTTTGGTTTATGAAGTTTCCTGATAACAGAGATGCATATATAACCACGTAGGGTATAGGTGACTGTAACTTCAAAACTTCATGTTTTAACTTTTGTATCATATGTAGCGCTAATTCAGGTATTTATTTTCAATTTTAATTTTTAATGTTTTCTGTGTTGTTGGAAAAAACAACTGGGCTGCTGGAGAGTAGGTATAGAGATTTTGTTAATAATTCATAGTTGCGAAGGTTGAGCTTTCCCGAGTTGAAAATTCCGTGGTTCCTAATAATTCTTAGAGAACTCCTCTGGAATGTGCCTACCTTTTAGGTATGTATTTACTATTAGTGTTTTCGGAATCAATTTCAAACCTGCAAATGATTGTTACTCAATCATTCGAACATAATAGTCTTCATTTCATGTGAATTCTCTAGTAAAACAGTGTTCGTTTATGTAATAATTTTATTAATATTTTTAAAGTAACAAATATCTTAAGATTTCATGTGCCAAAGGTAAATCTGTGAAACTTTTTAGCTTGTCTGGAAATAAAAAGATGTTTACTGCGGTGGTCCTACGAATTGCTGGAGTTTTCTTTCGTCAACCATCCTACAGCTATACCAAGTTGCATCCCACGTTGAAAATAACCCTGAGAGTCTTGCTTCAAGGGTGTCAAATCGCCAGAAATTAAATCTAGTTGAACTTGAACGGAGTTGGTTAACCGTAAATAGATATGGTTTTCCACCAATATCGTTATTATTATTATTATTAATGGATGAGAGCACTTCCACTATGTTCATAGTAATAACAAGCATATTTAGATCGTTCAATTTCATCAATTTAAAAGATATATGGAAGTCGTATATCAGAGTATATTAGAGCACTATTTTAATTTAAGAACAATGAATCTTATTTCTTATTTACACTAAAAGATATATTCAAAAAGCAACGTAAAGTACGTGCCCAATTAAGATATTCATAATCGATTTTTTTGTTCTTTTATTAATTTCACTTTTTTCTTCTTTAAAATAGAGTTAAGTTAATGGCTGAGTTATGCCGTTTTATATGCCCACGTACAGGTTATATCCCTCTATTGACCGTTCATTTATTTTTTATTATTTTATTTACCAACTGTAAATAATACCATTTGCATGCTACATAACTCAATTTGGTGATTTAATCCATTATTCATAATTATCAATTTGTTCAAATAAATTTACCTAAGATGAAAACAGTTTCACGTATTCAGTACCATAAAATTCAAAACATTTCAATATCCATTTTGAATCACCAACCTTCAGCCAAGAGATAGTTCTGGCAAATTTGCCTAATTCAGAGTAATTGTCATCGGATTGATTTGTGGTGTTGAGAGAACTCTGCCGTTAATTGAGCATTATTATTGAGTGCATTGAAACATCGAGCAATATTCAACAACAGTTGAAGGAACAATAACAGTTTTCGTCGTTAATTGAACTTTCAGAACTTCCCTCGCAGTCAACTCATCCTAATGATGTTGTAAATATATATAGTCGAGGGAATATTAAGGGCGTTATAGGCAAAATGTATGATAAGTGATTCCAATAATTGCGCGTATTCTCCTGTCAAGTTCTGTAAATACCTGACAAGATTTTGTTCCGGTGAAATTTAAATCGAATATACCGATTACCACAGTCACAATAAAGCAGTACGCGCACTGAATCCGCTCGACTCGGATCGGCCTGGCACGGCATTGTCGAACGTTTTGCATTGTTCCTATTTCAATATACCTCCGCGCACTCATTCAGATCGGAACGGCAGAGACCGTTCGACTCGACTCGACTACGGCCGAGAGAGCTAGTTGCTAGTCGAATCAGTGCGCGGGTAACCGTCCGTGCCGATCCGACCCGTTCTGTGCCGATCCGAGTCGAGAGGATTCAGTGCGCGTACTGCTTAAGAGGCACACAACCAAAACAATGTAATTTGTCCAGTACGAAACAAGGATGTGAGACAGGTATTTATATAATAATGATAATACATTTATTGTTCATCATAATATGTGGAATCGGTGTATGATTTACACATACTGTACTATGACAAAAAATTATTGGCATAATGATTCAGAATGTGGAAAGCGCTAGTTTTGTCATTGGGTTTTTCGCTCTAGACATGTCGGCCGTGATCGGTTTACCAGTCCACAGATGAGAGCATGTCCAAATTGAGCATGAAACAATAGTCAACAATGAAACCCATCAAGCAGAGTCGAATTGAGGGTCGAATGCTGCAAACTTCATACTCGTGGAAATTACTATCATTACACGAAATTTGGAAATTTCCACCAAAAATATCATCTTTTGTATGAGAAGGCGCGCGCCGCTCCTGGATGTGAACATCCCTTCTCCAGCATCAAACGTGGAACTTGGTATTTGAAATAGGGTTTTAGCTTAATCGCGTTAATCCTTGGCTCGCACAAGTTTCCACTTTTGAGGGCTGCCGTTCGTAAGGGGACGACAGCTGGTTAACGGAAAAAACAATTTTAACAATTTTTAACAATTTTTAGCTATAACTGAATAACAAGGTGCCCACCAACTCTGTAAAATTAAATTAATTCCCTGACTTTTCCAGGTCTGACTTTCAAGTTTTCCATGACCAGTAACGGATGTGTTGAAAAAAACATGGTTCTTAGGCATTTTAGCCAGGCAGAAAAGGCCTTCACCCTAAGGAATTTACCATCATACGTACCGAGAGTAACCGCTCTGTTACCGCTATCGTGTTTTCAAACTACAGAAGTGGTGAAATTTAGTATTGAGTTGACATTGATGCCAAGATATATATATTTCCCTAGATGGCCTGAAAAAGAATTCCCTGACTTTTCCTGACTTTGGGCGTTTTTTAACGATTTTCCCTGACTTCCAGGACCCATGAATCAATTCCCTGACTTTTCCATGTTTTCCAGGTTGGTCGGCACCTATAAAAATTCAAAGCGCTTTGGACTTTCGTCATCTTCAGTGCCCCAAGTCAGATAGCAGGAACTATTACAATCTTAAATATAATTTGTAAAATTGTTTGGCCTAATTCCAGTGAAAATCATGTTAGAAATTCAAAGGTCATGTGGATATGTCAGGTATTTTTAAAAGCAATGCTCCTAGTGAGAAATTGCGAAAATAAATTCTTCTTACCTAACTTTCATGCCACTGGATTAATATGGATTCTTTCATGTTTTCTATGATTTTAAATGCTTATTTTTTGTAAAAAAAAAATGTCCAGCACTAGGATTGATTCATTCACTGAACAGAGCCAATAACTCGAAAAATTCAAATTTTGTTTATTACAACAGAAGAATGTGTTAAACATACCGAGCTTATTGTATCAATAACAGAAACGATAAATATTTATTTGTAACATGTGGTAGACGATTCCAATGAAAAATTTAAAATGGTAAATTCGAATACCGAATTGTTTAAAAATAAGCATAGATCAAAGCGTTGGCGAGCACATTGACGGAAAATTTTGCAATGTCAGTAAACGACATGAGTTTATTACTGACTAGGAAGCATACCAGACACAATTGTGTATATCAGTATTGAATTTAAAATATAAAATTCCTTAAAAAACTGTGTTTATGAAAACAGGGTCGTATTGAATAACTTGTTGACTGTTATCGATAACGAAACGTCGAACAGTAAAACCGATATCATCAAGAGAAAGCTTATAGATGTTGATATGAAGAAGTGTTCATATCATTCCCAGCTTCGACGGTTACACTAGAAAAAAAATTAAAAAAAATGGAATAACTTCAGTTTGATTATTTTTTAATTCTTATGCTAATCCTATTTCGAATCTATACCGAGCATAGGATTGGATGCCTTCATTGGTATGGATATTCCTGAAATACGCTAACCACTGTGAGATCGGCCTTTAGAAAATACATGGCCGTCGCGGCAGTGATATTGAACTGTAAGAGTCCCAAGGAAATCGATCAGCTTCGGACCAGCAAAATTGAGGTCTGGTGCTGCCTTGACGCTTTGAAAAATGTACTATTTCAAATTGGGATAAATATTACAAAATTTATAAATGCAAGAGGAATAAGGCCTTGTAAAGACGCTAATGTTCAGACAGTTCTGTCACTGGTATGACGTTCTGTCCAAGTTTCAAGCACCTACGCATCTGGCAATTGGGCTGAGAACTCAGCTATCCGATTGATAGTTTTGCCTAAACTTGAAGCTCCTACGTGACAGGAAATCGGGTCAAGAACTCGTTATCCGATTGACAGCTCCCCCCCTCCTTGGTGACGGTCTAATTAAGCTTGGAGCTCATAAGTTACTGGAAATTAAGCTGACAACTCAGCTTTCCGATTAACAATTTTTCACCTGGTCTGACAATCTGCCTACGCTTGAAGCTCCCAAGTGGCTGGCAATTGGGCCGAGAGCTCGGCTATCCGTTTGGCAGCCTTACTTTCTGGTAACGGGCTAACTAAGATTCAAGCTTCTACGCCACTGGCAATTGAGCTGAGAACTCAGCTATTCGATTAACAGTTTTTATCCTGGTGTGCCCTCTGGTTTCGGTCTCACTCCAATTTTGAGGTTGTTTATGCATCCTGTTTCACCGTCATTCTTCCTCAGGTCTCAGCACTTACCTGATGATGGCTTTTGGCAACGGCTGGGACTCGAATGGGTGTCTGCCCTTGTTTACTCTGTTGCAGGCTCTTGTTCGGTGCTCTCCGGCCGCTTCTGCTTCGATTTAGGTCGGGAGCTGAAACATTCCTCAAAGGTTTCTATCTCCTCAAGGAACCTTAGTCTGTGTGGAACAAGATGTTTTGCGGATTGGGCCTTCTATTTGTTTAAAATTGTTTAAAAATTGTTTAAAATTGTTTTTTCCGTTAACCAGCTGTCGTCCCCTTACGAACGACAGCCATCAAAAGTCGAAACTTGTGCGAGCCAAGGATTAACGAGGTCTTACCTTTCAACATGCGATTCCTAGCAGATTCCTATGAGTGGAGAGATATACAGTCTAATAGCGTTGATTTCCCAGCGTAATATTAGCCCGGATAATATGTAATACGATCGTATGGGTTGATTTCTTGGTGTTTTTTAATACGAGAAAAGGAATAGGTGGTCTTTTACGTCCTCCCAAAGTATAGATAGAGATGAGGGTTCTTGAAATTTCATGATCTCGATATTGAAGGCTTTCTCCATGACCTTCGAGAGAACATATAGGAGCTTGTTGTACTTTTGCAATATTTCAGTTGTACGGAAATACTCCCAGATCATAGGGTGGATGGGTGGAATTCCGTCAAATCGACTGGGGTTTTGGTGCCTAATCGCAGAAAACAATCACATATAATACCAAGATATTTTCTGGATTTTCATTTGAAGGTCTAAGTGACTTCAATAAATTTATATTTATCATCAAGTACGAAACTATATCAAAAGTAAGGAATGGAATAATATTTGGTTCACTGAGGATCATTCCTTGAACATTTTTCTGAACCTTTCGAGAATTTGTTGCAATTTTAAATCATACAATCATATCAAACGATTAAAAGTATACAAAGTTGATTGAATAATTCTGCGATTATAACACCTAACCAGTGTTGATGAATCATCAGTAAAAGAGACTGAATCAAAAGCAGTATATTTCGTTATTCTTAATACAAAATTTAAGTGTTAAATATAAAAATTATGAAAAATGTTTCTTTGTAATTTTTTTAAATTATTTAAAAAAACGTATTTGGTGAACCAATAAAACTGGGAGTAATTCCTATTGAATAGAAAACAACATGGAAAAATGAAAGTTGATCAGATTATAATAATTGTTTATTTGAAAAAATGTCAATTTTTCAAACTGAGCACGTTCTTCATTCATGTTTCGAGGGATCTGATTAATATAGTGTCTCAGGATTGAAATTATTTTTACATTTCGGTATACGCTACTCATTTCTTCATTATAGAAAATCGTCCACTGAATATCATTGATTTATATAACAAGAAAATAAACCTTGGTAACAATTTAGTTGCATTAAAAGCCGATCATCACATATCTCAATAAATTTATCCTTACTCAATATCAATAAACCTCGTTGAACGGTCAGGGCAAGTTCAAGATCGTCTCCAATCAAATTTATTGAGATGCTGTTTCTTATTTGGGATAAATATTTAGACGTGTGGCAGCCTTATAAGTGATTTTTATTGCGAATCACGAGTTTTCTTCACACTGTTTATTTTTAAACACCACCAAGCATAGTCCCATTAATAAATCGGTTCGACTACCTTTAACATGAAATAACAAAGGAAACCCGTGTTCGAGCATCAATATTTTTTATATATTACATTGCTCCAGTGGCAGAATAGAAGTGGTATAACCTTTCCGCGGTGAAAATGATGAAAAAAAATTGAGCAATAATTGATCATTTCGAAAAAAAAAATGAATACTTTCTACTCTGCACTCTTCGATATTTATTATATCAATAATAATCATTTCGGGTTTTTCCTGATCCCAAATTTCCAACAAAAATGATTCTGCTTTCCGACTCAAGTATATCACAATGTTTTGCAGACATAAATGTTTTTGGAATGTACAGGCTTTCACTGCTGGCGTCAATGTTTTGCCGTTGTCTTTTTTGGTTGAAATCTCCAAAAATTTCACCTGGAACTGCAACTCATCATCTGTGCAGTGGTCGAAGTACTCTTCTTCAACTGAAACTAAAGCTCTCGTTTCTGGCACGTCATTCATCTTATATTTCCAATGTGTCATGCCCTTATTCTTAGTGATTGTTAAAATAGGAAACACATTTCTGTGGTGATGAGCTCGAGCGTACTTTCCGCTCGATATTGATGATATGGCTTCGTTTTGGCGTGTTTCAATGCTGTGTGTCAGATCTTTGGTAGATATGTTTTCTCTTTTTTCTGTTAAAGTTCTCTTGGTGCTTGTGTATTTTTATGGCTTCTAGTTTCAGTGGTATAAATGAACAATTTGTTTGAAGGTGTAGTAACTTGATTACTTACATTTCGGACGTCCATCGTCTTAAGAGAGATTTCTACTTCTTAAAATTTTTCACTTGCTCATAGAACACGGAGTCCCTCAGGGCTCCACTCTTGGTCTCATTTTATTCGTACTATAGACGTGATATTTTACGGGCTGGTACTAGTTTTGAAGAGCTCATACAAGCAAACTACAAACAGATTTGAAGATAAAAGATAAAACATAAAAAAAAAAAATTTAACCTGAATTAACATCTAAAATCAGGTTGTTCAGGTTCATATGCCAGAGACGAGAGCTTCAGTTTCGGTTGATAAGTCAAGAAGAGTACTTCGACCACACCGGTGAAGATAACTGCTGCAGTTGCAATTGAAATTTTTGGATATTTTAATCAGAGAAGACCTCGGCAAAATATGGAAACAAACCAGACCGTTTTCATTTTCTTACAACACAAAAAATTAAAAATGAATAATTCAAATCTAGTTAACATGCTTGAATGCGTGTATTAAGATGGTTCACATCTCACATGAATACTATCTGCAGTTGACAAGGTGTATTAAACTTTCGATGGCCTGGATCGATTATAGCAAGGCATTTGATATAATGTTATATGAGTTCATCATGAATTTGCGGTATCCGATCAAATTGTGAAATGCATTAGGCAGCTTATGCCGCTCTGGAAGATTCGCTTCACCATAAGATCCAGTTGAATCAGAGTCAAAACAGAGCAGGTATCTTTTAGAAAGGGCGTGCCATTATCGGTTGCAGCAGTAGAAATTCATCAGGTGATTCAATATAAATATGGTTTTTTATTGAAATCACCCTCTGTTTCAAAGTTTCGTTTGTTGCATTCTTGGATTTTCTATTATTATACTTAATAAAAGTCCAGAACTGTAGCCTTCTCTGGCAACTCATCTTATGAGTACTCGTGGTCATCTCCTCATACTGCTTTGGAATGAAATATACAGATTCAGCAATAATTCTTCTATACATAGGGAAATAATATCGTAAATGCAACTTCCGCTACATCAGATTTTTTTTTATACGATGATAAAGAATATATGTAGCTATAAATATACAATAAAATTAAAATAAATTCACAGACCCTACAGCCTGCTCGGATTCTAAATTATCTTTACTTAAAAGTATCTGTAACTTATGCGAAAGCATAGTAGTCGGCAGGTTCTCCAGATCTGAAAGGTCTTCCCGACCATAAAACAGTATACACGGCGTTTCAGGGGGTTTCAAGCGACTCAGGTTCTCCGGTGCGGTTTTAGAAACATGCGCGTCATTGAATTCGAAACATTCCGCCGCAGACAGCTATCTAGAGTGAGGTGTTCATCTAAAATAACGGACTGCAGGAGCTTGGTGCGCTGGTGTGATGCTGGGTCATAACGAAAGTGTTTTAGAGTGAGTATCAGTCTAGCTGGTGCTTCCACTATACCAGCTTCCACTATATATGTTGCACAGATCACAGTGATATTGGTTATCGCCTGTTAACTTTTCGTGTTGTAAGTAATACTCCATCAAGGATTGTACTGTTTGGTTCTCAGACAGGTTCGGGAAAGGAAGCTGAAGCTCCCTGAAACTATCCACTCGCTCACTCTTAGTTCCACACTTTCCGCATCGTGAAATGGTCAATGTCTTTCCTCCAAAAGACTGCCGTACCACGGTTGCTATTACTGCTGCAGCTTCATTTTCGGGGTTGACTTCATTATTATTGAAGTTGGTCTCGTTTTCTTGCAGCGTATCCAGTAGGTACCCCAGAAACTCTGAACTATCGTGTTGTTGTCCGTGAAGGAAGCCAGGAGGTCTTGAAATATTCAATATTTCATGTGATGACAAAGACGATCTTGTGGAGAACTGCAGTAACGCAAAAAGGTCTTTCAGTTTGGAAAACAGCTGAGAAAAATCCTTGTCATATAATGAAACTTCATTTCTGAATGTTCTCGTCATAAATAACGCCTGCAGGGCGCTATCCATGTAACACGAATTGCACAGGTTGACCAAACCGACTTTTCCTATGAAAAACTTGCCCATTCCTGAAGAACCCGGGGCGTCGGCCAAAGATTTGCAGTCCAACATTTGCTTGTAATCGGTGCTAGACATTGAATTGAAAGAAACTGCTTGTGAGTTTTGGAGAAGATTTCCAAATTCCACTTCGTTTTCTACTTTCACAACGTATGATTTTTTTGTAAGTGGTTGTAGTTCTCCCGATATAGAATTCATTGAGTTGATGTGCCTGTAATGTAAATACTTGTTCCACTTCTCACAGCATCTTTGGAAAACGGGAAAGTTTCAGTACATTCCTCCGTTTTCTGTTGAACACGCTCTTAAAAATACTGTCGTTCCTTGATGAAAATTCTTGGTTGCTAATTACCAGCAACTTGAATCTACTTCGTTTATCTCCGGCAGCTATTTCGAAGAACCGGAGATATTGTGATCATTTCATTCCAGGGAGAATGCAGGTTAATCAAAAGTAAACTGTCGGCTATGTCTGGAATAATATTTACTCGGGAAAGAATAAATGGCAACCTACAAGAAGACTAAGAAGCGAAACAACATGGTTCAGCGTAAAAGAAAAACTGAAACAGTATGGTTTTTTTTCTTATAATCATTAAAGAAAAATTTTCGTGAGGGAGTTGTTGACATTTCTTTATTGTTCGACTAATTTTCCGTTGCGGTATTTACTGAATGGTCATTCATGATACGATCGGACTTCCTTTTAATGCAGAATTATGACGAGTGTTACGAACGTCATTCAAGTAATGAGTATTCAGTAAACGAGTTTACAGAGAAGTTTAAAAAAAAATAATATTATTTCCCATTGGACATGGCAACCTGAAAATATTGTGTAAATTCAACCTACTTTTCCCAAATCACAAACAATAATAGCTGTTTCACGATTGATAGAGGAGAGACGTCTCTATATTTACTAATTCCGCTATACCAGGATCACAAGGAGCGCTTATGTTTGAGGGAATTCATTCGAAGTCAAGGTCAAATTGTGTTTCAATCGAAGAACAATTTCAATCCTCAAAATCAAAATAAAAATGGATTTAAGGGATTATTTTCACGGAATGTAATTTTTGACACAAGAATTGATGCAGAAAACATAAAAATAAAATTGGTGTTACTGAAACATTCTTCCGATAGATGTGTCGCATACAAATTGTGATACCTTTGCCAAACATGAACGAAATACAATTATCACCGAATTCGAGAGGCTTCTCTGGACTATGTCGTGTAATCCTGTTAAAAAACTTTCAGGATTCCCCCTAATTGAAACATAATTTGACAGAGTTACCTTCTTACAGTCGTAATAAACTCTCAGTCTCGTCGTTTGTGGGCTTCCGTTTTCTTCATGGAGAATCACCATCATAGCCACAGAAAATAAATTTCGCTATTTGCCTTTGCAATTTTCAATTTTCTGTTTTGATCCACCATCTTTCATTCATTACTTCAATCACTGCATTTCACGAACAACAAGGTTATTTTTCGAAAACTGACTCTTTCTTGTTCTAGAAAGTAAAATAATGTTTTGTTCTAACGCAATTGTATACATATTGTACACCTAGGCGGTAGAGTGGCATTTTTCAGTCTGAAAGAAGATATGGATATGGCTACTTCTTGAGGCATGAAAAAGCACTGGTAAACTTCAACTTTCTCACAGTGTAGGATGAAAAAAAGTTCTGCCTGTTTCCTGTTTATTATTTATTATGTTATACGATAGTAATGCAAACAATACCACCTAGATCGTTCGTTTTGGTTCAAACAGGAAATGTCACAAAATGTCAATTAACAATGACAGACACCTATTTATTGATTTTTGAATCTCATATGTTTTGATGCAGTTTTTCAAAAAATATTGTTTGCATCTCGAATGCAAAATACTTTTGCCTTCTCGAATGGTTATTTTGGCTCGTTGAATCTCGGCAAAATAACTTTCATTCTTTAAAGCAAAAGTATCATTTTGCATTCTAGATACAAAAATATCTTTCATCACCGTTATAATAGGTCCAATTCTTTTTATTGCTGATAAAAATAATGGAAAAATATAAAAAAAACCATTGTTTTAAATGAATAATTGATTAATTGAAACATTCCATTCTGTAAACAATTTAAATACATCAAAGAATATAGATAAAACTATTGAAACTATTGAAAAATGAAGCAATCCATAATAAGATACACATTAAAAGGGAAAGACATATAAATAGAAGTAAATGTGAGGGTATGAGAATGTTTATGATGATACACGTCAAATAATAATAATAGATGTCTTTACCCGCAAAGGCTATGCCATTGGCTATACTCTACGAGTGTTTATGAAGTAGTATTATTTTTATTATTATTATTATGGGCCGTGGTCTTCCGTCTTCGCTAGCTCGCACGTGTCTCTCGAATACTTTAGGGTTGCTCCTAAGGATGTAGCCAGATAACGGAAATAACATTTCACCAATTTAACAACAATGTGGTTTTAAAGAAATAACGTTTTGAATTGAATAATTGATAGAAAAAATTGCATTACTTAAATGACTTCGGAAAGTTATGATATTTCCAAGATGCTGAAATGTATAGAGGACCACATTCATACACGTTCTAAAACAAAAAAGTATATAAAATAATATAGCCATGTTTATGAAACTACATCAGTTTCACAGAACGCGCGTTTAGACAAGAAATTGTGCATTATCAGGTCAACACAGGTCGGTCAAAATGTAGGCGACTTTGTGAGAGAAAAATAATTCAAGAAGTTCAGCTCAACTTCACTCATCCCTCATTCCTTCACAGGTAGATAAACCATAGGAATGAGTGAGTAAGAGGGTAAGAGAATTTTTCACCTTTCTTTCTGTACTTTACTCTGTATCATCAAACACAGGCTAGACATTCATAATTTCCACCATAAATTTTAAATCTATCTGCAATCTAACAAAATGATTATTCAGTATCAATATAGAATTCTCGTTTATTAAAAAACAGTTCCCCAGCTATATTATGATACAAGCTTCAATAGTAGTGTATTATGTACCAAGTTTTATAAAAGTAGAAAGTAGAAAGTAAGATATCATTCGGCGCGGGACATAACTGTACACTAATTATTATCATTTAGGTTATGATTATTAGGCTGCTGCCAATTTGGAGGTTTCTTGAGAACTCATCATCGGTGCCTCCACATCGCACAACCTTTAGGCAAGAATAATAGTATACGCCGTTTTTTCCATCAAGTTTTTATTTTTCTGATGCCTTCATTGTTCTGTTTTTCTTTCTTCTCGATTTCCATGTTCTTTTGCCTTTCGACGGATAAAGAATTTGTTTATCGATCAGCCTTTCGTAAACTACCATCGTAACAAGTCGAATTGCTGGGTCATGAAAAATTCAGAGATAAAAAGAATCTCGATATTCTCCTTGTAGTTATTTCTCAATACTACAAATGGAATTTTAAATGAGCATCTCTTTCGTTCTGATAATTCCAAATATTCGTGGAAGAACATGCTTGCGGCTATTTCATCGCTCTCACTCAGCTTAAACAAATTACATGCTGTCTTTTAGGACGACAACTTTCATGTTCAAAGAGTTATTAAAAGTTTTCAGACTGCTATAAATCCACGCCTTTCACTTAGTTACATATTAAGTGAATACATTTACCTTAATCCTGAAAATTAATTTGGTCATTTATTTTCGAGTGTATAACTATTCCAAGAAAATTGGGTTTCCGACAAACAAGTGACTTGCCATTTACATTCGCTGAATGGATATTCTAGAATATCATAGTGGAAATTGTATGAAACTAATTTAAACATCAATGTTCGAAGGTCTGAATATTTGGTTTCGAATACTGTTCTACTATTTGAACTTCACGTTTTGTGGATAAAACAATTTTGTTTGACTAATTCTTCGTGTTTTCCTCCACAAGCCTATGATAAAATGATCATACAACTGCTGGTGGACCACATGAAAGGACTATAGCGACCGATTTCATCAAGTTTTTCAGTTTTAACTTCAAAATGTTATATTTCAATTGAACTTGCACACCACAATTTATTCCAGTTTTCCTATAACAAAACAAAAATGATCTGTGAAGGAACAAATATTGTTTTTTGAATTGAAAAATTAATAAAAAATCATTACGAATTCTTTATATTGCTTTACTTCCATAGCGAATTTTCAAATGATCAATTCCAAGTGCTAGCAGGTGTGGACATTTTCTCTAAATAAAAATGACAAATAAAAAAAAAACCTTTTTTTCAGTTATGAAATAAATCAGTAATATCATTCCTCAGCCTGTTCGCAAAAGTTCTTATAAGATTTCCAACTTATATGAAACAAACATCAATTCTCAACGAACCGCCACAGCCGGTGTTCCGAATAGTTTTCCTGTTTCGGGGAAGTTTTACCAGAAATATTTGGGGGGAATCATATCCAGAAATCATTGGTTTTCATGCCAAGTCGTTCCGAGAAACTTTTTGAAAATTATTATAATATCTATTATACGAGGCCTGCTTTCAATCAAAAATTATAACATGATGGTACAAACCGAGATATTAGGGAACATGATCATGCTTGAAGGATTTATTTTAATGAACATACAGCATGAGAAATATAGCCATGAATGTCGATAAACGTATGTGATGCACGAATTAGAATGAGAAAGTATTCGGATGATAAAGAGGGTAGTATAATAAATGTACATTGTGTAATAAACAATCACTTGACTTCACAGTGCACTTCGCGATGCTAGAACTGACCAGTTGTAACTCATACTTGTTTAACGGACTATACTAAGCCAATCTGCTACCGCGCATCGATGGGCATGGCGATTTCACATTCAGAGCTACATTTGCCAAGCTGTATAACCGTTTATCCCATATTAAATGAAACCGGAAATATCTGACTTGCTGTACCTATATCGTCGCATATCCTTACTTCTGTCACGGCATTGTGTAGTTACTGCATTTTCGATAAATGACTTAGAAATTTCAAGCAATAAAAAATAAATAAAAAATAACAAAGTAACATAACTGATGAATCAAGGAAGTGAGTGATTAAATGGTGTCTTTTAGATAACTCCATTAAAAAGAAACAAGAGGTGAAAAATATGGGGAACGAACTGACCAACAACTTGGATTCTTATTACCAATCCAAGCATCTATTACGATACGTTTTATCCAAATACTCAACGATAGCCTGTGAATCATCTTGCTTGCTGAGGGTTTTACACAAAAATTGGACAAAATAATTTTTATCTTGAAAACCGTCACAGAGAGGTATATAATATTACCACGTAGAGTAATGAGGAATCCTATAAGAATTCCAAAAATTAAAAAATATACGGGGTATTCTATTTGAAATAACAAAATAGCTATCACTGTCTGACACAAGCAGCAACACTGTATTGATGAAAATGTTTTAGACGAAATGATCTGTGGTTCTGTTCTCCAGATACTTCTAATGTTCCATCCACTGTGCAACACCCAGAATATTCTGGTTCTTTATATTTCCCATAAAATAAAAACAGCCCCATTTCAGACAGAAATAAAGAATATCTGGTTATGGTATATTACCACATACAGTATCGGAAAGTTTTCATCTTGGGTAAAGTGGTTTTATGAGAGCGTGAAGAATAGCTTGCTATATGTTGAGAGAGCATCACAATTTCTCCTCTACTTGCTCGAGAAAGGGATATCAACGTGAGCTGTTAATTCGTCGGGCGAGGTAACAGGAGAAACGCGCAATAGTGCGTCTCTCTTGTTTATGTTGTATTATCATATCATTGCGTTCCTTGTTGCTCGCGTAGATTTCTGTCTATACCCCAGATGAAAAGTTTCCGATACTGTATATACAATAATACATAATTCCGATATAAAATAACTCAACCAATCTTACAGTTACAGTTTTGAGGAAACCAAGAAACAATTCGATTCTGTTTGGAACGGGGATTTATTCCTGAAAAACGACATGTTTTTGAGATCAACCCCCAACAAACGCAACACCCTATCAAACGCAACGGACAACACAATATTCTTGTGATATCTCATATTGTTGTTGTTGTTGTTGTTGTTAAAATTGTTTTTTCCGTTAACCAGCTGTCGTCCCCTTACGAACGGCAGCCCTCAAAAGTCGAAACTTGTGCGAGCCAAGGATTAACGAGGTCTTACCTTTTAACGTGCGATTCCTAGCACTTATATGGAAGGTTATTATGGTAAGTAAACAAGGTCATAAAAAATGTAATGTAATTGATTGGTTTACGAGCTACACCCTTCTGAAATGAATAATTAGGAGAATAATTATTGTTATCCATGCAAATGAAAAATCGCATTCGTACTACACAAAACTGGCTAGGAAATTTGTAGACTCAGAGTTGGTAACTCCTAATTCCGAGGTAGTAAATCGGAATTAGCCCGATTCCTACTTGGTGAGTCGAAATTTAAAAACAAAATACTGTGGCCCTTCTACGCCTTGGCAGATTCCACATGAATGAAGGTGATCATTCATTGAAATATCTCGTTTGCAACCATCACATTTTTCTCAATACACTCAATATTTCCAAATGTTATTTATGGGAAGACGACTAAATGTCTCAATCGAGAATTCTAATCTCCCATCTCTAATTAGAATGCCTGAAAATTGGAATCCACATCCTCCTCCAATGCCAAAGATAATTATGGAAATGATAATATTTGTCGTTATTGCGATTTCAAATGTGTCACAGCGAAGCTGAAACAACATGATAATATTCTCATATAACAGACCTTGACTTAGAGCAATCAAGCAGGTTATAGTGAAAACGACTCGAATTTTTTTTTAGAATTTAAGAATTGTTGAACCATTTCAAAGATAATCTGAAAAGGAATATCCGTAAAGTATAAGAAAAATTCGAAATATTCCACAAAAATATAAAGTTAAATAAAAGCCATGTATACCTCTATAATTCTTGAGTCGTTTGAGAAGTAACTTCGATATTTGGAGTGTTCATATATTATTCCATTCCGTATTAACTAGTATAATTTATTTCTTTGAGTTATTCCGGTTTTTCCAGAAACGATTTCAACTTTAGATTTATGAATAGGACACCCTGTATATTTTCAGTCACAGAATAAGGAGATTTTCGGGTGAAAATTTCATAGGAGTCAATTTTTATTTCGATTTTTGGAATCGTGTCTAAGTGTCTGTGACTGTCGTAAAATGTTTATGTCTTGCTCGCTTTTAATAGATAACATCCAAATCATACTATTCTAGAACTATCTTTCCTGTAATCGGCTCCCTATTTTCTCTCGGATGCTGGTCCTTTTGCCAGCTACACCTCAGCCTCTTGGGCTTTTTGTATTTTCCAGGTTAGTTTCACGCTCAGTAACTCTAGCCCACTGTACCAGTCTCTACAATTTCTTCTAACTTGATTCCTGCTCAACTTGACTAGTTTTTCAGTTTTGTGTTTTGACGGTTCTTCTATGAATGTTTTCCCGTGGTGCATGAGAAGATTGAGAGGGACTTCTTTCCACATCTTCCTTTGTTTTCGTTCGACCCAGTCCCGAATACATCTTCGAATGCATCCTCGAATGTCAGATTTGGAAATCCCGAGTTCAGGTTCTGGGCCAATATATGGAGTTGATGATCCCTCTCAGGCGTACTCATCAGCTTTTCCATTGCCATAGATGCCACAGTGTCCTCGAACCCGCATCAAACTTAATTTGTTTTATTCTGAGAGAACACTGAGTTCTTCTCGGCATTCCCATACCAGTCTTGATGTCACTTTTGGGTTCATGAGGGCCTTCAGTGAAGCATATTGTTTTCTTTCGCGCATTGCAAGATAGCATACATCTCTGCCTGGAATACAGCGGTGTTTGTTCCTAGTGAGACGCTTATGTGGGACTTTTTCCCCTCAGTGTTCATTCCAGCACCAGTTCCTTAAATGGTTTTGGGTCCGTCCGTATACCAGATCCTCTCTCCAGGTTTGCTCCTAATGTCATCTGTCCATTCCCTTCGATCTTGTATAATAACCTCAAAGTTAATATTGAAGAAGTACCTTGGTTTCATTTCCAGTATGTTGCCTCCCACTGAAGATACTTGAGGTGCTGAATCATATATGCCTATCAAACAGTAAAAGTCCAGTCTGGCAGTTCCTAGCGGCAGAATTTTCCTTAAAAACATTATTGAAAGAGTTAAATATGAGATTTAATCAGTTCAAATTGTTCATGTCAACTTATTAATCAAGAATTCGAAAAGGTCTAGCGGGCTAAGGCGATAAGTTGTATTTACGAGAATTCTTTTGATAGTGTTCTTTGATTTCAGTTTGTACTTCAATAAAATTTAAATCATATACAATGGAAGTATTTTAAGTTGTCATTACATAACACTTAGGAAGAAACGCTCGCTCTGATACGTAACATTTAAAGAGAATGGCAGCTCACTATCAGAAAAATTAAATTTAAATTTAATGATGTAGAGAGGAAAATCAGAATTTGAAACGGCCTTCTAATTTTCATGAAGAAAAAACATATTGTCATCGATATTCCGTAATTTTAACTAAATAGCATGATACAGCTACTGGTATAGAATAGTATTGTTTGTCACAGTATTGTCGAAGTAACAATTTGTTATATTCGAGATTGGTTAGGGTTGTGATATAATCACAAGTCCAGAAAATGGCTAACATTAAAGCCTTCCTGGTTCCTTATCTGGTTGTTCTTCCCAGCCGGTTTTCTTATGAGTTTGTAACCACTGTTTTGCAGAGGGGTCTGGACTGTTTGTTCGTAGATGTAGTAAACTAGGGTATATTTCCGGAACGTAGAGCGACCACTGCCAAATCAAATGACCTTATGTGACGGGTGACATTTTTAATCAGGTAGGACAGGGAAACGCAAGATCTGTACGGAAATATGCGACCGGGATAGTTCTGAAAGGATCAGATGTAATCTTGGTACTGCCGGTATCGATATATTTTTGATTCTTCGCGATAGGTCAGTCTGAATAGCAGAGTCTTCACTTCCATGAAAGAATTGAACTCGACAAAAGAAATTATATTTATTAGCAATATTATATTTTGAAAATTGAAGGGATTCCTAATCAAATTTGAGAGAAAATCAAATTGAACACAATTTAAAACTAAAAGTTGCAATAGAACAAATGACAAATCACGGCTGGACTAAACATTTCGAGCTGCGGTTATACCGAGTCACATTCTAAGCACAATTTTTACCGCTGCTTTTTTCGCGGCAATCATCTGCTTATATACATTTTATACAAGCAGACACTCAGCTTTGCCGACTTTTGGGCTTTTGGGCAACTATATTCCGCGAAACAAGCGGCAATAAAAATTGTGCTTAGAATGTGACCGGAGATCGAAATGTTTATAACGGAGTCTAGCCGTAATATGTCATTGAATAGATCAAATTTGAGACAAATATATGTGAAATCGGAGTAGAAACAAATTTTCCATATGAAATTTTTGAAAACATCATATGTTCAATATAAACATTGAAATGTATTCAACTTTTAGGGCATTTGAATTGTCCCATAGCCTGAGCCTGAGCCTGACCTACAAACACATACCGATTTCATAATAATTTCAATCATAGAAGTGTATTGGTTACCTGAGGGTAGAAATCTTTATATTCACAAAAAAAAAATAAACAATTGGGTAAATTTCACGACTTATAGAAGGGCAACATAGAATACGTTGCTGGCTCGGTTATAAGGGAAAAGTAGATAGGCCTTCTTGGCTGCAGTGACTCCAGATTTGTGACTATAGAGGTACCCGAAAGGGCAAAAAAAAGTTCGATGTAACTTGGCCATATGCTGGTTAGTGAGCATTGTACATGAAAGTAACTCACAATGCAACACTTCGGCAATTTTCTATAAAACCATTAGCTTTTTTCAATTAGGAAATCTCATTATTATTCAAAGGTACATCAAATTGCAAATTTTTAATTCCGCTGGATTAAAAGAATTTTTCCAAGGAATAATGTTTAATTTTGCATACGCGAAAGATACCTGAAACTTAGAAATTACCCTTTCATTTAAATCACGTTAACTATCAAACGACTATTTGAATATCAAATAGAAAAAAATTATCGGTTCGACTGAAAAGAACACGTCTCAAATGAGAACTCCTTTGAATTGCGTCTGCGGAACTTTCTTTCTGAGTGATTGCAATGAATATTTGAAATTCCTCGGAAAAAATGTCTGAAGTTTAGTTTGCTACAAATTGGAGACTCCGAAACCACTCAGCTCATTTAAGAACAAACTTTCTCATTCAATCTCATTCTGAATGAAAATTAATTCAAGTTCTTATAACGACTGCGGCGAAGATGAAAATAACTGGATAATAAAATTGTTTATGGTTAGGTCAGTTCGTTGGAATTCTGCCAAGAGATTATTCCAGTCTCAATGAAAATTATAAAAGTTTCAATAAAGAGCAATGTGTCTCTCTTCAGTCGATTATTTCTTTTGTTAAGCGATGGAGGTATCAAATATAAAATTTGAGAAAATTGACAAAGAGAAAAAAAATTTAAAATAGAATAATTGAAATGGCGCCGTATTAACATATCGTGAGGCGACTGTGTGACAAAAATCAGCTACAGTTTGATTTTTGGATCTTTACCAATGCGTCATCGTTATTATATATATGAAATAAGTCGAGAATTAATTATTTTTTCCTTTGCTTTGGATATAAATGTTAACGAATTTTGATCTTCTCATAGCGGTGATTTTACATTGAGAATGTGTGATTTCTTCGATCATAAATTGATAACGCATGGGTAAAGATCCAAAAATCCAACTGTATATCTTTAGGTGGTACCACGACAGAAATTGAAAGTTCTGCACGAAAACTTATGGAAAATTATTGGTTCTTGGTCAAATGATGAAATTTTATTATGAATTAGTGGGAAAATCTTTCATATTCACTGTCATATACGCTTAAAAAAAACATAAATTCTCTCTTTTACTCCTTTTTGGTGTTTTTTGGGATGATTAGCTTATATGTTCACTGATTTCCGTAGTAGACATCAATTTTGAGTAATTTCAAACTTTTCTTTGTTTACGTAAATATTCGCGTGTTTTTTATGAATTATCGTGTTCACTTGAATAACCGCTCATAATGCATGTCATGTGACTTCAACCATGTAATTTCATAGGTGCAGCCATGTGTGAATGAAATAGTCGCTGAAAAAGTCCCGCTTCATAGTATTATCAGTAGTAATACCACAAGTGATTGAATTTTCGCGATAAGTCTGTCGATTGATTCATTTCTGAACGAAACTGAATTATTTCGAGAAAACACCACGAGTCCGCAGGATGTTATGTCTACGGACTCGTGGTGATTTCTCGAATCAATTCAGTTGAGATCACAAATGAAAGACAGACTTATGAGAAAAATTCAATCACGAATGGAATTTTATTAGACTATTTCACAAACACTTTAGAATGCGTACACAGCGTAATCACTTATATTTAACGTTTAACTGTCACGTGCACTGTAAACAAATCTGAAAACACCGAACTTGATAGGCCAATCAGAGTCAAGAGTCAAGTTTGGTATTATCGGTCATCCGAACTTGACTAGAGCTTCTGATTGGTTCATTTCGCAAGTGAGTGAAACAGTCGCTGTAATTGATCGAGAATGTCTCGCTTGACATGGGTTTTTGATATACGATGGATATATTCAATCAAATACCGTATGCTTCTAGCTATTTGCTTATTACTTTTAAACTCGATAAACTCCCACAAAACCCACAAAACCGCAGGATAATCAGCTTTCCCTTCACTACGTAACATAAATTCCACCATCAGATAATTCTGAAATTGCCAGAAAAGAAAACATATAACAACGGGAATTACTTGCTGGACTAGATTCCAGTCTTTATATGTGAATCGTGCTGGATTTCGAGAAAATGGATGTAATTGTACAAATTAAGCCTTCAGTTCCGACTGATTGGCACAATTCTTCTAACAAACAGGCTACGTTTTCATTATGTTTCCACAATTCTCTAGTAACGATTCAAAAACCATTATCTATAAGGTAAGTGGATTCGGACCATGTCCCTCAAGTTTTCCATTTTGTAACCAAAAAATTCAAAAAATAAGTTCGACAATGCCAGAATATTCTTTTCGTTTCTACATCGCAAGCTGTACTGTAATGATCATTTCAGTACAGGATATTTCATTTCCCACGACTTTCATGAATTACTGAACTTTAATTTTTATGATCATAAATAATATAAGATCGAATCTAGTTGTTTGTTAACGTTCTAATGATTTGACATTTCACATCAGTATTAACAAAATTCGTTCAAAAAAAAACGTAATCGAAAATGAGTAGTTAATAGTGAGGATGATTTGACATTGATACCGCTAATTTCAATATACTTAAAGATTGATGACAATCGAATTGTATATTTTCGAATAGTTGGCACGAAGTTTCTATAGCAGTTCATTTCATCATATTATTATGTGAGCTCGTAGCAGCGAGCGAAGAGTGAGGGTACGTTCAGGTTTTAGATAGTGGGGGTGAGGGTTCAAATTCCACAAAAACCACATTTTTTTTCTTTTTTTAAATCGATTAGTGTTCGATTTTTATTATAATTTTCAATATTTGTATCTTCAATTCCTTTTTCAGGTTGTATATATTATGAGAATCATGACGGCAGGAAAGTTTTTAATATTTTATTAAAAATATTACAGATTTGTTCATGATTCAGATGATCGTAGAAAAAGTATAGTGTTCAATTTGTATGAAATGACCCATTTTCGTAGATTAATTCTATTAATTAAATTAATCTATTAATTTTTTTTGTTAAAAAATTGAAATCTACGACCCCGAAAACCATTTTGATTTTGAATCGAATCTGACCATAATCACAATACTATTTCATCATCTTGGGCCGCCATCTTGAACACATAATTTTTTACGAAAAATTCATAATCTCGTACACCGAAAACCCTCACACACTAATTTTGAATCGAATCAGACCATGATGGCGTCTTGGAGCCCCCATCTTCAATTTATTAATTTTGACAGAAAATTCGAAATATACGACCTAAAAAAATCTCACATACCAATTTTGAATCGAATCTGACCATAATCACAAATCTTGTCCGACATCTTGGAGCCGCCATTCTGAAATTCATGAATTCTGATAGAAAAATCATAATCTCTGACTCCGAAAATCCTTATATAACAATTTTGAATGGAATAGGACCATTATCACAAATCTCGTCCGCCATCTTGGAACCGCCATTTTGTTTTTTAATAACAAAAGAAAAATCATGTTTCATTGAAACCGGAACTATGAACACCTGCCAAATTTGAAATCATTCGGTCTGGAAATGGGTGAAAATCACGCCCTAATGAGTCAGTTACAAACATACAAACATACCAGTAAAGCGTGTAAAAAAGAAAATACTTTCACTGGCTTCTGAATCCGAAGTAATGATTTCAGAGACAATATCTCTGAGCCATGGGATACTGACGGCATGACAGTTTATGGAAAGAACTAAGAATATATCGTATGATTCAAATAGTCGAATAAAAACAGAATTTTACAGTGAGCATGAAATGACCAATTTTTCACTCGTACACACGTGAAAAATGTACGTTATTTCATGCTTTGTTAGATATACTATTTTGAAATCTTATAAAAAAAATTTATTTCAGAAAAATGTTTAACTTACCAATATTATTTCTTCAGGCAAACCCGATATATTTCTGAAACAAAATAAAAACAATTTGAAATTCGTAACCTTTGAAGACTATTTCGCTGAGTACCGTTTCCAGCATAACTCAAATAATATACTTAACAACATAATGTCAAAAATACTGAGTAGAAACATTAAACTGGAGAATTGACAAAAAATGTAGGCTAATGTGCCGTTTGGGCAAGATTCATTAAACTCATTCCGTTTTACCACAGTGACGCTGTTAAAGTACATACACAACTTTATGGTTCTTCATTTTGTCAACACTACAGTGTTGTGAAACTAAGCGAACACTGGAAACTTATACAATTGTTTTCAAGTTATATGTGTATTGTTTCCTTTCGAGTAATTTTATATATTTCGCTGAGTTAGTTCAACATCCTTCTGTAGCAAAACAGAAGAGATATTTCAACTCTAAATTAAACCACTTGAAGGTATAAATTTATGAATTTGGGATAAAAATGTGATTTTTTCACAATATCTATCAGATTGAAAAGGGGGAACATTCTCCATGAAAATTGAAAAATGAAAAATGTGACTTATTTGTAGTTGTTTTCTGTTAGATATTACAAATAAAATAAAATCAAAATGCAATGCCCATGACAGGTCTATGTCAAAAAATAACTTTCAAAGTGTTATCAATCCCGCTGAAGAGCTTGGCAAAGCGAAATAGATTTTCGTCGACCAAAATGTATCGGGGATTGAATGCGAGAGAAGCGAACCTTGCTTCAATGAAATGAACGATTTCTGTGAGTGATATTTTTTAATATCATTCTCCCTATCTAATTTATTTTTCAATGAAAAGTAGAGGAAATTAAAAAAATCAACTATCTGAATGAAAACCCGAATTTTCACTTTCAGATTTTTTCTTTTCTTTTCAGTTAGAGGCTTTTCACAATATCTATCATATATAGTTCAATGAAAGTTTGGTATGGTCAAGCTATTCATAAGAAAATAATTTGATATTTTTATACAGCTGGGAAAATATTTAAGAAAATTGCTATTTCCAATTTTCTCACATTATTTTTTCAAACTTTTTATATGTGTATGTAATTGAATTCTAAGCAACTTTTTCAAATAACTTTTTTCAATATCTTGCCACCGACTTTTCGCCTATTCATAGTATGCTCATAAATTCGATTAATGGTTGAGGTTTTTTGGTGCTCGTTTACTACTTTTGGTAGCCAAATATTATTTCGAAGACAGAGTATAAAACTTGACACGTAATGTTGTAGCACAATAATTATTTTGATGCTAATTTAAAATATACCCAATTCATTGTACACACGCACATTATATTTACTTTAAATATCCCCGCTCAAGTGTATACTTCTTGGGGTTCTTTTACTATTTATTTCTTTTTAAAATGAATGATTGATATGTACATATATCATTGCTTCTGAAATAAATATTATTATTATTATTATTATTATTTTTTCTACGATCATCCTGGTAACCAAGATGTTATTATACGAAGTGCTTTCCGCTAGAGTTCAAATACTTGCTCACTATGTGGAGAATGGCCCCACTTAATCAAAATTTGATATTTGGGAACGGAATGAGGGGATTATTGAGTTTGGTGATAATATGACGGTCAAACCCGACATGTACGGTTTTTGTTCATAGTTCATTCATTCAAAATTAGGTCCTGTTAAAAGCTTTATAATAATGCCTACCCAACTTGATTTATCGTTCAGGGCGTACATCATTTTTGAATATGGCATTTAAATCGAATTACCGGAATTTTATGTGCCTACTTTTGATATATTAATAATGTTCGTTTATTCTGAGCGTATATATTAATCAAATTACGAATATGATTTCGAACTATATACAATTATACACAAACACGATAAATCAATCAACAAAACAGACAATGAATTATTAATATTTTATGTTTGTTCGCATATTGGAATCGAGTTAGGTACCATTTTATTTCATACGATATCTACCTTTGATTTTGACTCAGTTCGGTATGTAGCAATTATATACGTTCAAAAAAGACGTTCAGCGAATGAAAACAGGGGAGAGATGCAAACAATTATAATAGCATGTTACACAATAATTTCAGCGCTTTTAGCACGAGAGAAATGTATGCAAATTTATTTTCGTGATCCATGTAACACCAAAAATAAGCCTGTGAAAAGGCAGACCTTAAATATTCGTTCTTAAGTAACACATTTTTTGGATATGTATGTTCAGTTGATGATTTCAGGACTTTCTACAAGCGAGAAGGGTATGCGTTTTATTTTTCTTGTGTTTTTCAGTTCAAACTATCAGAAAACCCACTGATATACATCAAAAATCGGTGGGAGTATATAAAATTTCAATTAATACTGAAATTGAATTGGTGACATCGGTGCATGCAAGCAGTCTTAACATATTTGGTTAGGACATTTGGAAACCTATAATAATCATAATTAAAGAAATAAATACATTGAAAAACGTTGAAAAAAATGTGTCATTACCAGCCGGTAAAATTTCAAATCGAGCTCTGTCAGTGACGTAATATGACAGTTGCGGAACAATGTCATAGGAACATAATTAAACCATAGTGAACAAAAATAAACCCATTCAATCCTTTTTCCATTAGGCTACGTGAATCACTTGATGGTCTTAATGTCTGTAAAGTATATAAAAATCGCAATTATCCACTAACACCCACAAAAAACAAATTTCCATTTCATCTAATGTCAAATACTTTGTTTGTCCCCCCATGACCGCCATGTTGTGACGTCAGCTGACAGTGCTCTATTGTAACACATTATTTTCTCGAGTATGAGCATCATCCTTTTTTCCTTCGGCCTCCTTCATAGTACAAGAGCCATAGAGCCGAAATTTTTTCCTGAATTTTTTAAAGCTGGGTTTTCGTTAATAAGTTATAGTCGATGTGAACAAAAACATACTCTGGTAAGTCAAGCGAATCGTATAACACGTGACCCAGGAGCGACATCAAAGATGTAGCATTAATCATATCTATTGAAGTTAAGTAGGTAAGTAAAAAATGAAACTGAGACTAACAAAACATGGTGTAGAGTTACAAACAAATGAAGGCGTTTTATTTTTTTATGTCGAAACCCGTTCACCGGACGAAAAAAAGGCTTGAGACGATTTTTATGGAAAGATGTAGGAAAATTACAAAAATAATAGTTATTTGGTGAAAACCAGTGGCGTATCATTATTTTATAATGGGAAAAATATATTTTCAAGCGTACTTCGCATAATATACCAAAATTGAAAGGAAAACCCAAAACAAATTTGGAGATATTGGCGAAGAACTGTTTTTTTTGGATTATCACCCTTCAAGATCAGCATTCAATTATGAGACACCTTGTATATTCAGACTGACTGACCAGCTCTCTTCTAATATATGAGTGAGTGACCCACACAACTTTCATCGATATGCATTATAGAGGTTGTATAACAATTCTCAGCTTCAATAAATCTATTTTGTAACCCCGGTAAATGCCACATCTTTGAT
Organism: Chrysolina haemoptera; assembly: GCA_958298965.1. Lineage (NCBI taxonomy): Eukaryota > Metazoa > Arthropoda > Insecta > Coleoptera > Chrysomelidae > Chrysolina > Chrysolina haemoptera. Next base: position 26,285,882 of record OY282591.1, on the reverse strand, counting down.
GTCGCTCCTGAGTCACCCGTTTTACGATTCGCCTGACTGACCAGAGTATGTTTCTGTACACATAGACTATATCTAATTAACGAAAAACCAGCTTTAATAAATTCAGATGAAATTTTCGGCTTCGGCTCTCCGTCTATCACGTTTCCTTCGGAACTTCTTTCATGAATATAATTCACCTTCCGTGAAGCGAATAATTCGAAAAGTCCGCTATCTAGGCATCACCACTTAAATACTTTCGCCCATGAACAGAACAGGCTGTATAACAAAGTGAAATATACAAACTTTTGACATTAATCTGAAGTTTTGCAGGAATTCGCTTTTAAATTGAAGTTGAAAGCAAACTCCAACTACCCCAGACGCGGATGAAATGAGGGAATGACAAGATCTCACTTTAGTGCAGGAGTTGTATTCCTATAATACAAGGAGTAAATAATACATTTCTAATCTTCAACATGAATCGTCCTTTTGCTTCAATTTCAAGAGAGAAACAAGATGTCCTGCAATACCAGGACCACGCTTATTGCCATAATCCTATACAATAGGAATGATTGGGCGGAAAATCAAGGATGTCTCCACAATTGCTAGTTGCATGGAAATGTTCATTAAAACATTTGGACCACCTATGGATCGATTTCTGGGTTCTTGCCCTCATCAGTATAGGGTAGGTCTCTGCAAACAATAACTAATGTCTGTAACAAACGATTCAACAAAATCCCAATGTACAGGCAGAAGCTAAGACACCGCCCGCAGCCTAGCGTTCACTAAACCATGCACGGGCTTCATCTTTATGCGGTGTAGTATTTGGCGATGCTTGGTAGAAGCCACTGAACAAATTATGAAAAATGGATTTGCTTTGAAGACCGTCTAAAATAAATGCTTTGCAGGTGCTCTTCAACTTCATATTCTGTTCAAGCTCCTGATGATGTTTAGTTTTTTGAAAAATTACTGGATTTGACGTAGCTATACAGTATCGGAAAGTTTTAATCTGGGGTATGGTGGTTTTATGAGAGCGTGAAGAATAACTTACTATATGTTGAGAGAGCATTACGATTTTTCCTCTTCTCGCTCGAGGAAGGGATATTAACGTGAGCTGTTGATTCGTCGGGCGAGGTAACAGGAGAAGCGCGCAGTAGTGCGTCTCTCTTATTTATGTGGTATTATCATATCATTGCGTTCCTTGTTGCTCGCGTAGATTTCTGTCTATATCCCAGATGAAAAGTTTCCGATTTCGGTGGTGCGTTTGATATTTTCCGTCGATCATCCGATTAAGATTTATTTCAACGCACTCAAAATCGTTGATTATTGACCCCTATTAATGCATGATTTTCTATCAATCAATTCATCAATTCCTTCCTTCAGTTTCAGTAATTGTACATTCGGAATATTAATATTTACAGTAATAAAACCACCACTTAGGAAAATTAAACTAACTTTAAATAGAGTAAATAAATACGAAATAGTGATTGTTGTAATTGATAGTACGATATTTTTATTTTTGAAAAGTACGGTCGACCGAAAAGTTCTGTAACAAACTCGTGAACTAAAATGGTGATTAACAATCTCGAACATTAACATTAAATTATCTCGATTGTTATTCGCCCTTATTAATACACTTGTTCGTTAAATAACTATTGAATTGAATTCACATCAAAAGTTTTAATTCATAGGTGAGTCATTCCAGTGATACTCCAGAAAGAGATTACCAATTCCTATCTCGTTTTCCTCAATTTTAACAATGTTCCGTAAACATTATAGGGTTTTCTTTCAATCAAAAACAGATCATAACAAAATGTCTCACCTATGCTTTCATATAAAATCTTAAGTGTCTTGAACAGACGGAGACTAGCCATACAACCAATTACTTATTATAATAATATTATTACTTCCTCATGAACACTCGTAGAGTGAATCCAAGGCATAGCCTGTGCGGGTGGAGATCAGCTATTATTATTATTTGCCGTGGTGCTTCGGGGCGACTTTCATTACTCAATCTCGTTTATTTGGCACAACATTCGAAAAAAAAAAGTTAGATAAAATTTCTCATCCTAACGGACTCGTGATTCTACCCGGAAAAAAATGTGTGTAGTTTTTTTCCACAATTTTTTGGAATTTTAAAACAAATTGTGTCTGGAATGGTTACAGAAACAATTTTGTGTACAAATTTCGCACACTATTGTTTATCCTAATTTTTTGTAATAATATATCCACATTGTGTATATTTCTTTTTAAATTGGTTAACAACACAGTTGTGTATATTGTACTTCTTTTTTGTACAATTTTGTTGACTATATATAATTGAAAAAAAAACACAATATTGTGTTATTTTTTTACATATCATTTTGTTTTTATTATTGTTTTGTGCAAAAAATTGAAATTCAGAATGCCCAATACTGTATGAGAATTCCACACATGGCTTTGTGTTTTTCAAAATAGCTGTTAGATAATATAAGTTCAAAATACTCCTCAATTAGTTTTTCAAATATCTCATCTCTGCTTCATCGTTCTTCAGCTATCTCTTCCTTCTCAACCGGTCGGGACCTGAACTGGTGTTGAAGACTGCTTTGGAGGAAAAGTACTTTTCTCCCTAGGGAGGAAAAGCATGAGTTTCCTCCCTGGTTTGACGGAGGAAAGTGTGTACTTTCTATAGGGGAAAAATATTTTTTCTTTCAGATCAAATTCTACAAATTTTTTAATTTTTCCGTTGCTGAATATTATCTGACGAAAAGTAACTTACAATAAAACTTGAACACTTGAGATATTTCAGTTCAATTTTTGATGCTTCGTCCATCAAGTACAAGAACTTCCTGACAATAAAGTGAATTTCGACTTTTTCCTTAAGAATTGACAACTCCACAACGGTGCACTGTGCTAGTGGAAGAAGAAACCTGGAGATTGAATTTTAAAATTCATGGACTCTCGAACGACGCCGACGCTCCGCCGAGTCCATAAAATGTGAACGTCTGTATATATTTACAGTCTCGCCACAGACATCGATACACTTTCGTTGTATGGTTACTTCCAACTTCGGATGCCCTTCCTTCCGGACCAGGTTAACATTCTAGCTAGCGTCCTCTCGAGAATATACTCACTATCTTGAGTGTGTGGGCGAAATAATTCACTTTACTCAAAGTTAAACTCGCAAGACTCAGCTGTTATGTAACTTTATCAGAGCTCGAATTGTTTATGTAAGCTCTTTGTGGGGCAGAGAGGACGGAAATAAACTACAAAGGTACAGGCGGAGATAACCGCAATGATAAGCTGCCTGAAATGAATTGCCTGTGCTTGAAATCGAAAAACGAAGGACTTTCTACGAAAAGATGAGTTGAATTATGGAATATTGAGTCGAATGTAAGTTGAATGAGAATGTGAAAGTTTGAATCCCGTTAAAATTCAAATTTCTAAACAATTGTTAAAAATGTGCACAATGAGTGTGAGAAAACTCACTCTTGAAATATATTTGAAATAGTTATTGATCTGAACGGACAAAGAGTGATTTACTTCACACCTGGAAGCATTCGGAGACGATAAAAAGAAACTTACATTCTGACTTTGAGTGTCCATAATCAAAATAGTAATTTATGTATCAAGTGAGTAAAGTGATACTTTTTTTACGAGTAGGAAATTACGCACGATGCCGTAGGCGGAGTGCGGCATTCCTACGATAAAAAAAAACACTTTACTCACGAGTTTCATACAGTATTTTTTCTACAACTGTCAAAAAAATAACCAATTCATGTTTTTTTGAAAATATGAAATGAATTTGGCATATTTTTATTGATTCATTCTTCGAACAAAGTTCGAAGAGTATGCAGGAGAGTTGAGTTTCAAACAAATGAAACGAATAATTTCGACAGAGTCGAAATTCCTTTCTTTTCACACTATCCCTTAAAATGGAAAATTTGAAGCGAATATTAAAATAACATATTCATCGAGGTCAATATTATTATTATTAATGTTGACTTGACAGGTTCAAGTAAATATTCACTGCCTACTAGAGGCAGTTCAGAATTCTAATTAAGGTCCATCCCTCACATTCAGAGGCACAAGAATAAACTCACATGTAGTGTTCATGAAATTATACTAGGGAATTTCAATAATCCAAATGAGATAATTTGGAGTATTGTTGCTAGCTAACAATTGCCAAGTTCCCATTATTATCAAATGAAATGCAAATAATCCTCAATGTAACAATGTCAACAATACCTCAGATGTCCATTACTACTCCGGTTCGATAAATAGAAACTTACCTATAATATTTTTTCTACAACCGTCAAAAAAGTCCACTTTTTGTGTGGTTTGTGTGCCAAAAGTATCACGATATTTCACCATCAACATACGATTTTATTAATAAAAGGAAAAGCATGAAAAAAAGTACACTTTTTTACGGTTGTTGCTAGGCGACAGGAAGTTTTATGAGACAACAAGACAGATCCAAAGATTTCCTGTTAAAGAGCCACTTCTTATTTCCTGTGGCACTAATAGCTTATGCTTGGATATACATAGAAACTCCACCGATACGAAATTCAGAAATATTTGAATTTCTATAGTAACTAATTCATACCCCAAAAAGTTTTATACACTTTCAAACTCGCGTGATAATTGAAAACATTATCAAACATAAATAGAAGGAAACTCGGAAGGAATCAATGATGAAAAGTAAACAATCTCTGAAGTGATTATTATTGCTAAAACAACATCCAGGATGAAAGTTTCCCAAGTTTCAGCGATCTGATTACATTTTGGTAATTAACTTTTTTCACTTCATCACAGTAGGGAGAACAACAAAATGATAGCGGCGGTTAATCTTTTCTACGCCGCTAGGAAAAAGTTGAACTGGAAAACTGACGGGAAAATAACAAAACTCTTCACTGAATGTCCTTGAAGTTTATTTTGCTAAAAAAGTCGGCCGATCAGTTTAACTTTTTTTTTAAGTCAGCCATCGTTTTTCTGTTGTCTTTAATATTTGGTCATGGGTTCTTTCAACGAACCTCAATTATTTCACGAGTAGAATGTCCTAAAAAAATTGGACAAAAAACGCAGAAACACGCTATGTAATATCAGCAGTATAACGGAATTATTCGAAGGAGAAATTGATACTCATTATTGCATGTCATGACCTTACTTTTAATGATGACTACTAATAACTAAGAATACCTGCGAAGTTTTCAGAAGCTTCACTAAGAATCAATGGCTGTTTTCTGTTGGGTTCTTGGAACTGGGAACATCAACTAGGCATCGAGTTCTATGGGCGTATTCTTTTTGAAAATTAAATTGAAGCCAAATTGGTGTGTAGACTGAACTCGATGTGTCAATCTCGACAAAACTGCTAACGGTGAAACGACTGATGATATCTCATCGGCCATAAAAAATATCTATGGTATAGATACATAATCTCCAACTTTTCAGAGGAATGAGTATGCAGTGACACACATAAAGTTCGCGACATATGGAAGTTTTTTTTTTAATAATAGATTTAATGAAAGTTTGACTTCACAGTTAGTTTGTGCTTAAAAATGAGTGAAAACAGCCGCTTCCCTTTTGCCATGGGCTACCTACTCTAAACCTGGGAAATTTGATATTTTTTCTAAAATCCTCAAAAATTTTTTTTTTTTCTATAACTGTCATATTAAAGTCCATACACTGAAAATACGAATCAGTTTAATAATGAAATGGAAAAAACTAGATGAATTTTGCAAAAACAAAGACGAATCTCTGACGGTTCATTCGTTTATTTATTTTTTTTCTAGTAACAGGCCAACGTGGGTATTTTCTGACGTTGAACTCTCGTAGTCATTGAAATTATAAATTTGAATCATGTCAAGTGACAGTAGAGAGTCCGGATTTGGAAATTTCCAAAGAAAAAACTGATTTTTTGAGCATTATCGAAAATAATGTCAAATTTTACTTAGAGTAGCACATAACAAAAGGAAAGAGGCTGTTTTTCACTAATTATTTTAAGCACAAGCTAACTGCGAAGTCATATTTTCATTGTATCTATTAATAAAAAAAACTTCCATATGTTGCGAACTTTATGTGTGACACTGTATAAGTGGGGCATCACCAGCGGAACAGGTACAGTTGTTCTTTCCAGACAGAATTTGAAAAGCTTCAAAGTTTGTTTATAAGATGCATACAATTTATATGAAAAGTATCGTATCTATACCGTTTGAAATTGTTTTTATATAAATTAATAAAATGTTCAGAAACTTCATATATTGGTATGCTGATGATATTTTGGTGGGTTTAACAGGAACAATGAGACAATTGGATCAATTCTTGGAATTCATTATTTTCCTTTACCCTTCAACCAACTTTACAGTAGAATCTGATAAGGACAATTCGATGAGCTTTCTGGATCTAACAATAACTGAAGTAAACAAACGTTTTATATTTTTCACAAACCATCACCATCACACCCATATAAACATAAAGTAGCAACTGCATTTAACTATGGAATCAATCGTCTTTGATAGATAACCTTCTGCCCAAGAGGCAATATAAAATCGGTAAACCAAGCAATAAAAGATTTTTTAAAAAAGCAACGTTTTAATATTGCTTTTTGGTTTGAAAATACTTTGGGCTGACATATTAAAAACAACAAAGATGAAGTGGAAAAACAAGAAAAGTGTCTAGTCTATGAATTAAACTGCGCTAGTAGTCCCAAATTTTGTCTTGGTCAAACGGGTAGAACCTTCAAAAAGCACCTTATCGAGCACATATACAAATTTTTTCATACAGCCACTTATCAGCTGAAAACCATACTTTCCATAATCATTGTTCACATTCTTCCTCCGTTCATTCTGGTTACATGAACTAAAGAATGACCTGTAAAGAGTACTATAGTTCGCTAAGCTGTGAACTGAACCTGAGATTAGTGCCAACAAATCCTTAGTGTGGAGTATAGATGAAGTTGATAACAGAATGGATTCCTGGGAGATATCACCATCCTACCATACGTTGATGGTTTTCTAAACCCATTAACATAGGTTTGCAAATTTCTGGTGAGCCAGCTAATAATAATGCCAACCCATTCGTAGCTAACATGCATTCCGATTCCTTATAACTTATGGGCGCTTGACACAATTTCGTTCACATAACCCTCCACCGAATCATTTTCAAATCATCCCACACGTCTTTGGCAGGTCTAGCTGATTATACATGCCACAAATTGATTGGTTGCAGCAAATAATTCATATGGAAGAGATCCCTGATCGTCAGTTCTCTCTATAATTTCCTCAAGATATGAAACCAACCACTCCGAAAACATATATCTTTTCATATCCAATGAAGTATGAATATAGTTGAAAATCGCAATAGATGAACTTTCCTTCGATCTCTTCGGGCCTTTTGATGTTTTGTTATAATATTATACTTCGAAAGGAAATAAATAACGTGCTTATGAATATATTTTACACATTATACTTTGTACCGTTATTGGAAGAAAATTGTACGACATGATTGACAGCCTTTCTTAAAGTGTTGTTGAAATATTCGTTCATCAATGTTACTCATATTTTGAAACAAAACTTCGGCATAAGCATTGCTAATTTCATGCACAAGGCACAACAAAGGCCCGCAGATCAGTCTCAAGATGTCCCGTCACATGCAATACTGCAATTTAGTGGTCGAAACCCATAGATAAATCCGCGGTACAAACTAAAACTCCGGAATTTCGCCTTGGCTGAAGTTTTGTGCTGCAGACGCACGGTTTTCGATAAAGGAGTTGCGGAAATGTTCTATTGTAAGAGCGAACGGGCTCGCTGTTGTGAAATAATTGAAGACTAGAAGATGAGAAATGGGTGTGGCAAGAAGCGACTCTCTGAATGGGTAAAAAGTTAACTCTAGTTTTTTTGAGTTCAGTTCAGTTTTTTTTTGACAAATATAAAACTATTAATAGTTCCTTGATGAGTGCTTCGGAACCTATTTTATCAACTTGTTGGTATTTTCTACAATGTCGGATGTTTGATACAATTCGATTGAAAGTTTCCTGGTCAAAATGACACTTTCCAACTGTGTTGGTGAAAATTTTCAGAAATCCATCTTGCGAGAGCACTGCCTGTCAGTGGCATCGACAGTTTGCAGTTGCAGTGTAATAACTGACCTAAGGTGAGTGCGACAATTCTCTTGGGGGTCCATTCGAAACTTACCCCAAAGCATACAACCAATTCTAAGTCACCCACCCCAGGAAGAATTCTTGTACTATTAGTAAAGTAGTAAGGTCATAATTGGCAGTATAATGATATGATTTCACCAGACCAGAGTATAGTTTTGAATTCGCTCTTAATCTCTCGGATTTGAGCTCAGGGAATGGCCTTCCCAAAAGCAGAATAATCAACTTCAGAACGCTACTGGTTCTCCTATTTCACCATCATCTCGAAGGGATTATTGTAGAGTTGCAGATTCGGCCATGGCTTCACAAATGCGTGGACTTTGAATGAGGGGGGTTGAAGGGGTGAATGAATAGTATAAGTAAAGTTTCTCGAACCATCTTTACTTAACAAAGCAAAAATGCTGGAAAATATTTGAGCGATGAATATCATAAAGGTGTGAATGTTGGTGTGAAGTATGTGAAACATAAAAACAACTCAATTGGAAAAGAAATACGAACCATAATGGAAATTCCATCGAGAGAATGCATACAATCTCTATTGGCAAATAAGCGAAACTATTATGAAATTTTCAAAATAAAATGTTCACCCTCTGATAAAGGAAATGAAAGCTTGATCTATTGTTATACATATAAATGTGTCTAGAAGCCAGCACTCGAGATAAAATTCCAGTAAGTTTGTCTACCCGTTCCCTTTCCAAATTGTCATCCCCATTCGTAAATCAATTTCTGTTAGTAGTCCTAGATATTTTCTATTATTATTTTTGAACTAAGAAAAATAACTGAAGCCATTATTCCTATACAAGCTATCCTCGCTTGGAAACGTACAAAAACTCCAAATTAATATTCAGACTTAAATTATTATTGTTGGTATTAAAAAACCTACGTTAATTAGTATTGCACCTAGATTTACGGTGATACCTAAACATTCCATTAGCCGTACCATTGAGGGTGGCGCGAGCCAACCTTGTTGAATGGACGTTAGTCACACGTCTCCCTAATCATAACTATCCTCGACTTTTTCAATCCCTACCAAAAACGGGCAACAATTAAAATTTCGTCAGCATTATGTATTATCATGTCGAGCTTGGTGTACCAATCTACATTGTATTACAGAACGCCCTTTCATATAGTATCATTTATCATTTCGTCTGCTGGATAAACAGACGGTCAATATCAGGTTGTCGTCAAAAGTTGAGTTCTTTCGAACAGGAATGCTACAGGGTACACCAATACATATCGCCCACTTTTACAGCGGTACAAGTAAGTGTTTGTTTCTATCATACCGATGGAAAACATCGGTCATGTTCCACTCATCGAGATCTAATAACGATAAAATTCACCGAGCAACCACAATTGTCATTAAAGTTATCCCAAAGCAATTCGTGTTTCCTGGAAGTGGAACGTATTCTCGCTATAACCGTGAAGAACCCCAGTTCAGTTTCAACTAATCGAGGAACGTGAGAACGCTCATTTTTGGTAAGAGGAAGCCGAATAACACCAATCATTCAGTATAGGTCCATTTGAAATGAATTTAGTACATGAGCTATAAAGAACTCAACTTGAAAACACCAAACCAATGGTTTTAATCTGCTTGCATGTCATAGTGATGTCACGAAGTTCAAAAAGTGCTATTTCCAAAGATTTCACTACACATCCAATTTCACTTGAAAGGGGTGTTTGCCAGTGAATAAATAATTTTCTCAACGAAATGGTAAGGCACAGCTTGCTCACTATTTTTTATAGTAAATAACTCAAATGTAGGTATCTATAGTTTCAAAAATACTGAATTGAGAGTTCTTAAAATATATAATATATTTATTGGTAACAGCAGAAAAATTCTTGTATATAATTCGGATCATAACAATCATAATGGTGCACGCTGTGTTGTCGAGCTTGGCCTTGCCTCGATAATATCTACGGCTACTATATATCTACCTATCTAATATTGCAGTATTTCATTGCTCAGTGTGACAGTCTAAAGCTCAAAGTATTGGTGGAAATTCATATTCAAATGGTTCGTTGGAATCAATAAATCATTCACTTTCTTTGAACAATCGTCTACAGCGATAGTTGAAACGATTTGTATCCTAGAGAATATATTTGACGAAAACAGTTTGGCATCTATTTGTAACAATTTCAGGAAGGATCTTCTGAAGGTACGTTTGGTGGGTAAAAACTAATCCGCAAACCTACCTGAGTTAACTAGTGGTGTTATACAGGAGTTGAACCAGTGGTATCTATGTTATCATTATCAATATTATTATGGCCCAGCGGGGTTGGCTATCAGTCAAAGTACAAGTGATTCAGTGTAGAACCCTTCTGTTCCCCGTTGTCAGGTCTTTCTTGTGACTACTCCAGTTCTTCTGATGAACTCCTAGTTTTAGTTTGTGCTTGCATTAGTCAAGAGCGTCATCAAGATTCGTCTATGTCTCATTCGAAAATGGAAGAAGGCAATAATGCTGAGTAGGACCATACGCGCATTCGTTCTGTTTAGACGGTTCGGCGAGCATACACGAATTTTGTTCGCAAACGTTCTCGAACGTTTTGCATGGTGTGGTGCGGATCGGCGCCCTAGATCTGTACCCGCCTCCAGGAGTCCTATCACCTTCCAGCTCAATGCAAGAAGTTGGGTCTAATGAATAAACCTTAAGCAAATGCTTTTACTCAGATTTCTTGAGACAGACCAATCCATTTTATTAATTAATGAGAGAGACAAACCTATAGTAAAAGCTTTTGCTAGCTTTTATTCATAACACCCATTGTCTTGCCAAAGGCATTCTCCCAGGAAGATTGATGATGGTTCTCAACGCATTTCCTCGGGATTTCGCAGCTTGTTTCCGATCGAACGAGAGTTGATGCTGTCCCCGCTGTTGCTAGGGCATCTTCGCTCTCAATTCTATGAATGTCCCTGTGACCTGGTACCTTGTTCTGTGCACCTAGGTTGTTGAGGTTTTTGTGAGAATACCTGCATGATCGCAGGGCCTTAATTGATGCCTGACTGTCAGAGATAATAACTGTGGGTTGATTTCTTGGACCATCCTTATGATCTCTCTCGTGCAAACGGAAATAGCCATAACCTCGGCTTGGAATAAAGAGGCTTGAGTAAAGAGCCTTGGAATAATGTCTTATCTTGGATTCTTCCCATGTATTCCAGCATCTACCCCATTATTGCTTGCCTTGAAGCCACCCGTGTACCAGATTTGCCCTTTTGACAGCTTTGGTATAGCCTTCCATGTGACTATCCAACTTGTATGGGGAGTACTATCCCCACTATTGCGGAATCTCGTGGTAGACAGTCTCCATACAGCCCTGAATAGCCCTGAGTTGATGTTCTTATGTTACAGCATGTCACACATCTTTATGTCTGTTTGTTAATATAAACAGGATGTTCATGAAATCAGTTGTGGAATAAATTGCGACACAAGACAAACTTTGGTCGCTTTTTCCATTGATCAAGATAATATTTCAGAAGGTTTTCATGACGAACAACATACTCCATTGAAAATGATAATTTTTTGTAGTATCCCTTTCAATCAACGACAAAAGCTTTGAAACTCTTTGCCAAGTATGGTTTACCCTAAAACTTAAAACCTTAAAAATTTCTCTTTCCAGATGTTCTCTTAATATAATATATTTTCTCTTTTGTGAGTACTTGAAGATGAAGAAGTGGATAGATCGGAATCAAGAAAAAAGCAGGTTATATTCAATTTAATATTAATTCTAATGAATAGTTCAACAATCCTTCAAATCAGATACACAATGTATTGAAAACAAATGTAGAATGTGAACGAAGGAATAGATAATGCAAAAGGGACAATGGCATCCAGAGATAATTGCTGAAACAACATGATGGGAACGTCGAGTTCTCCAAGTTTCAGCAGCCTAATTGCGTTTTGTTAATAAACTCCATTCACCTTATTAAATCAGACAGTGAACAAGAACAGAAAAGAAGTGAAAAACCTCAGTAAGTTTGCTCGACAGAAGCGAATCTCTCTTAACAAAATCCAATTAAAACGATGCCAATTGCATTTTGTCTTTTGTTTTCTATTCTACCAACTCGCGTTTGGTTTCCTTCGAGATTTTTCACGCCGCGCCGTGTCCTCGGAAATATTCTTCATTGAGGCCATCTCGCAATGAAATTATCTCAAAAAATATAACTCGTGCTCACAACACTATCGAAAATTCAGGCAGAAATCTTAAACTAGATTAAATTTCTTTGAGGTAGCAATCTGAACTCTGATTTCTGACAGAATTACTATCGATAGTATTGCGAGCACTTGTGGTATACGCCCCGAAAATCAACAAAGAGGACTGTAAACGATGAAGTCATCTAAAAAGAATGTTCGCTACTGATAATTATCAGTTTGCTTTGATTTAATGTGAATTATTCCATGTCCGAGATGGCTCTGGGTTTCATTCATCTGTTTTTCTTTTGTAGGAAAATCTTAGCGAAATATATTGATCAAACGCCATCCCGATAAACTATTAGTTCTATGAATACAATACGGCCACAACATACAACAACTTTCTCAAGCTGTCAATTTGTAAGTAGATATTCAAAATTTTCAGGATCGAGCCATCAAAGATTATTAGGTAAATATTAATCTTCAGTTATTTCAAAGATCACTCAAATTTGTATTAGCACCAATCACTCGACAGGTCGAGCCGATTAATTGCTCTGCTTGCTGCCTCCCACTCGTTCTCGTTGTCCGGAGACCAACAAAGGGACCATAACAAGCATACAGTCACTTTATGCTGGCCTAGCATGCTATTATCAACTTAATTGAATCTAGTACGTTGTTAGGGGGCGGTCCTGTTCCTAAATTTCACCTTCCTTGTTTGCTTTCCGACGCCAGTGCCGATATTATTATTATGCACTTGGTGTTTGGGGACCGCGTGTCTCGTTCAATATTTAGAGAGAAGGGTTCACTATGGACCCAATTTTCAAATAATTTCCTCGATTATCACCCCTGGCCCGGTATAGTCTGGTTTATTCCACAGAGTTTGAAAATTAAAAGTAGCGTATGTGAATGTACTGAAAAATGTATAGCCTGTTACAGAAACAAACTTTAGAACACAATAAATTTCATTCAATATTACTGATTATTCCACTCATTATATGATACATGTTTTTTGATCGGTTAAAACGTTCGCTGAAACCCGGTTCGTCCCGATGTCAGAAAAATAGTCTGGTTGGGTCCCGAAAATGAAATTTCATATCCCATTTGCGTCCCATGGTCGCCCAGATGCGTCTCGCCTTAGATACCCGAAATAAGTCAATTCCAATAATGGTCTCATGGTTTGAGAATGATCTTACCTAATCCTATCCAAAATGTACACGTGAGGTTAGTTCGTTCTAATAAGATCAGACAAAATAAGTACTCCTTAACTCATCAGTTTCCGTACTGGTCGTTCCACAGTCACCGCAATCTATGATTTCTATGAAAAAATATTGGATTCTATTGAATCGGACGAGGGCTCGGTTAGAATATTTTGCGATTTCAGCCGAGCTTAAAATGTATCACTATGGAATTCGCAAAAAACTCTATGAATGGTTTATCTCTTATCTTAACGGACGGTGTCAAAAAGTCAGGATGAACCACAAAGAGGTTGCCAAGTTGCCAAATTATTCAGGTTCAGGGACACCCTGTATATGTGGGCACTCCTATATTTTTTATGATAATTAAAACAAGGGAAAATTATGATAATCATTTATATTTGATTAAAAAAGTCGTGGGACAAACAATGTTGAAGTACCTGTAGTTCTTAAACTAATCGTTTCATATATATCAAAATAATTTTGAATCTGATGTCACGTGACCGAGAACAAAAAGATCATTGTGTAACAAAATATCAGGAACAGCTGCAGCAATTGCTACAACCCCAAAATTTCAATTATCCACTATATACTCTCGAGTTCCGAGATATTCCCTGGCCAAAACCTCGTGAGCCACCCCGTATAAAAAAAATGTTCCCTGAATATACTGCCGGTGATTTTATTTGAATTGTTTTGAGTTTTTCAATTATTATTTTGATTCCGTTGGCGTCGCACTTGATACCCCGTTACTCGGAAACGAAGCAAGTTATAACACACGTTTATATGAACTTTTTTTCTTAAAATGTGACAAGGAATCACCTCCTAATGACATCATATGAGATACACCCTGTACAATCACATCTAATTTTTCAATTCGTTTTATCGAGTATAGTAATTTTGTTATTTACAAGAAGCCAACACTATTTCAACAAGGAATGTCTTCTGTGTGGGTATGGAAACAAATTTATCAAACGTTCCTTATATACAAAGTCAATACGATAGATATCCCTGATATTCCTCTGTATATTTCTTGAGCAATTCCCTTTGCTTGATATTGCTGGAATAACATTGAAATCATCTATTTACTCCAGATCCACCAACCCAGATATATCTGTTGTTTGGCCAAAAGCGTTCTCTACGTATTTTGATTGAAAACGGAATTATTATTGCAAGATAATGATTTCCGAAACAATTCATCCGTTATAACAACATCTTTTCCACTCAGGAAATATGGAAGAGCCAAGACGTCAAAATTGAAAACGTTTTTATCAATTGATTTCACTAAAAAAAAATTAAATGCCACTTTAACACTTGTATCATAAATAACTATTTTGTACAACTGTCATTAAAAATTACGTTTTTAATTCATTGACACATAAAACTAAAAACTGACGTTTTCACAAAATCACTTTTAACACTAGTGTTAAAAATACTTTCAACACTAGTGTTAAAAGTAAAATGACAGATGAGATGATGGATACTTAGTGATATAGATCTCTCCAATCGAAACACTTCAATCAGATATTATAAACAGAACACCTACTCAAAAGGAATCATTTATGAAAGTTCACACATGTATTTGGCCGTTTGCGCAATTGGTAATACTAATTCCTTTTGAAGTTACAAACGAAGTAGTATTCACTCCAACTGTAGAAGGTCCTTCATCACTGACAAATAATGACATTCATAAATAAAGTGCGTTGGGGTTTATTTATTTTATTTGAAGTATCTGTCAGTCGGCCTTGTAACCCAAAGATCGTTTGTTCGAATCGTTATGGATCTTATATTTTTTTGTTTTTTTTTTTTTTTCGTTGTACAAAAAAATGTGTATGATACATTTGTTAAAAGTAATTTTATTTTGCTCGTGGGAATTGAATGTTTACAAAAAACTTATCAACGATCTGTTTCAACATTGAACTTGATTTGTTATTCTTTTTTGTAATAAATAGGTCTCTTTCAGACCAAAGAAATTTTCAACGAAATTAAACAAGTTAAACAACATGAATTTCACCATCAGAAAAATCGCACCCAAAAATGAAATCGTCGTGTCCGAACATTTTTCTAGAAAACAAATAATCCAGTACGATTGGGATTTGAGGCAAGAATCGATTGTAGCACCACCAAACTCGACATGCTAGTAGTTGGAATCATGATAAACACGAAAAAAAAAAAATTACCAAAATTCCAGGGGTGGAACATATATTTTTTTTTTGTTTAAAAATTTATAAATAGATTTTTGCTATAATCTTGGAAAGTATATGATTTTTCGGAAAAATAACTCAAAAGGGTTAAAAACAATTCAATTTTCCACAAAAATTATTCCTGGTAATTTCTTATGAAATGCGCTCGTTTTCTGAAAAAACGAACGTATTTCATGGGTTATTACTTAAAATCATTCTTGTGGAGAATTGACGTAACCTATCGAAATCGTGTTTTGATAATTCTTATATTTTTTTTAATGAAAAATTTTGTAGGTTCCACCCCTGATTTTTTGGTAAACGTGGGGTTTCTAATGATACATGATGTCGAGATGTCATGTGCCGAGTTTCACAGTGCTACAATTCATTCTTCACTTTTTGCTCGAGTTTGTCTGTCGTTACTGGATTAAAACCCATAATTTCAAATGAATTTGTTCCAACCCACGCGACCACTGTATGGCATTTTGCTAGGGTAAAGACACGTACACATTTATTTTTCATGAAACTGATTGTGGTGGCCGTAATGGTAGATTATTCTAGGTTTATATACTGTTCGAGGGGTTTCTCTCTGAATTCCTGTAAGATTTGTAATAGAGAAAAAATTAAATTCATCCTTAGCCCATTTAAACATGCCAATTTTGGAAGATTCTCTTCTTCATAAAGATCACTTCAAATTCAACATCAGATATAAGAGCAAAAAACTATTAGAACTATTAGAATGATCATATGGGTCAGTGAAATGGATATCACACGTTGAAAATAGAACGCTGGAAATTCCATCACTTCTTGATATCGGGTCAAACCGATCGATTCTTTCAATAAAAATCTGATGTGGAAAGGTGAATTAGATGAAATGTACTGACCTCAATTCTGAAACAACGGCCGAGTGAGTTATGTATTGTTTTCATACGATACACCCTGAGAGTGCGACTGTTCCAATGGATTCGATCTATCTTAAGGTGCGGTCAGATTAAAGAAAGGAGAAATGAAAAGAAAAGAATCTTATATAGTCGAGTTAGGTGATATGATAACAATTTCAGCAGATTTTAGTCACGTGGCCACAAATTAATCAAAACAGTCGGTAGTCAACGAACGAAACGGACATGCATGATCAGCGTGGGCCGGACTTTGACAATGCTATGTTGACCTCTACATCAAAATTTGAATTAAACTTTTTCGTGAAAAAGCTTCAAGTTAGAAATTTGATCTTTGATGACTATTTCAAGGTAATTCTTTCTTTTCGACTTGAACTTTTAACATTAATCTAATGGTAACAATCACCAATATAACATAAATATAACCTCACACTTTCAAATTAATCGCATTTGACTGCCAAAATTCTCCGAGCAAAAAGATTAATCTCTGACAGAACGGATTTGAAAAACCGAACGAACAAGACTTACCTCCCCTACAATCGGTTGCAATAAACGACCGATACAGATTAATCTGAGCAGTCCGTCCGATGTAAATACCGAAAGCGGTTTACATGTACAGTTGTGTGCATAAAAAAGTCGTACAAGGCATTGCATTAATTGCATTGTATTGAACTAACTAATTGAGCTAAACAAAATTTGAAAGCGTGTTACAGACAAAATTAGTTTGAATTTCGACTCTACTTATCAAAGTCGATAATTTAATTAAGATTGACAAGTCTGGCTAACAAAAGACTATAACTGCTGTACGACAGAGGTCTCTAAGTATTTATTTACATCATTCCCCATTAACATTTAAAGAAATGTACAAAACAAAAAGAGCAGGTTACACGGATATTTAAAAATACCCAATTTCATGAATGAGATCAGACTCCTTGGAAACGCAATGCTAATTTGAAAAACTTTTGGAAGTCGCCAGAGAAGAAAATGGAAAGACTGTATGCCAAGATACATCATTATAATGGGTGTAATCTAACCTCTTGCACTTCCGTGAAGGACGGGTGTATAATGCCATTTTATAACGAATGACGTGTGAAAAATTCGAAAAATATTTGTGGAAAGTTTAAATTATGTTGGAAAATTCGTCGAAATTTTGGAAACTGCTGTCCGCCGAACGTCAGCTGACCCTAGCAGAGCCGTAATAATACTGGAACTGTCGGATGGAAGAAACTGTGTAATTTCGAACAGCGATTTCCAAGATTTTCCGAATTTTCCAACAAAATTCAAAATTTCCACAATTTTTTTTTTATTTTTCACATCTGCCATTCGTTATAAAATGACAAGTGCAAGAGGTTAGATTACATATCTATTTTAATCCAATCGACACAAAAATTGCTTGGATATATCTTGGAGCTCTGTCAGAAACAACTACTACATCAAGTGAATGCTGCTATTTTTTTTTCTGCTTTTCAATACTATGTGGGAATGTCCTTCCAGAAATCAAAATAAATGATCAATAATTAGCAACAAATTTTCTTGTTGTGAAAGGTCATCAATATTTGGTAATAGATGAATATCCTTTACCCACAACACTTACTTTTTACACTTGTTGCATAAATAACTATTAGCGGTTCAAAAGAAAAATTACCCTTTTAAGAATTCATCCTCTTAGATGCATATCGCATGGATATCAAAGTATAGACTCCTGTAAGGAAAATCTGAACCCCAGATTATACTTCGACGCTTCACAATTATTCTAGAATTCATAATCCTGATTGATAACAACGAAGATAATCGCGAGGGCGTCCTTAATAATACCCTCGGTGGTGTTTTGGAAGAAGAGATAAATGAACAACAAAGTTAGCACTTTCTTCGTATTATAAATGTCCCTACTTTCGTCACCTCCGTTCCCTCTTATCGCTCGAAAAAACGACGATCATTCTCACTAAAGCGAATTCATAAAAGCACATAAATGCCATTTTCATTTTCATCTTTGCGCGCAGTACAATATCAGCGAGGCTGAAAAATTCACGGCATGACTTATTATGACTTTTTCTTTTCATCTTCCTTCGTGCGTTACCTGCAGCTATAACATGTATAGATTAATATACGTAAATTAGGTTTCTCCTCGAACTTCATTATACGGGGGTCCCTTTATGAGACTATTCCTTTTGAAATACGAGTTTATTGTTGCATTATGCTCCATTTTCCATATTTTTCTGCCGCAGTTTTTCTTAGCAAACTATTATAAAACGGGTAAGAAAACGGGTAATTCTGGTAATGACCTCTGGGCATATAAAGTTTCCCTCATTACTCTGGCTGTAAGTACATACTTGATAACGATCGGAGATACTCATAGCTCATAGAAACATTTCAGACAATGGAAGTCCGCAATGAAAGTAATAAATTTACAACATTGTCTAAAACTTTCAAACAAACATCCAGGACAATGTTTTGTAAGGAGCACGAAGGTAGACATGTGGAATGTGATTAATATTTTTGTTTAATGATAGCAATTGAAATTAAGTTAATTAAGAATTAAGAAGATTAGGATTTGCTAATTAATGATAGGAATCTAGCCCTCAGCGGTATGACAGATATCGCGTTCCGATAAATGATACTGCAAAATGTTTCATGAATTCCGCCCAGTTATGTAATTTCACTTAACTTGACGATTCGAAAAAATTGAACTGGATATGTTTTTCCGCAACAAATGTCATTAGCGACTTAAAAAAATCTGACCACATCATTGTATTCACGACATTTTCAAATGTTTTCTGTGATAATTGGGTACGTAGGAATATGTCATAATTAAAAAAGTTATATGAAAATAAAATTCTAAAATTATGTCGTTAAATCAACCACCACTTCAATTTCAGCAACATTATCAAAATTCTGACTACTCCACTGGACTAAGGATGTTTCGTAATACCTGTTCAAAATTTCCCCGAAATCTGTTGATAAGTAAAAAACTGATAAGATAATAAAATATTCCTGAAATTCCATTAAACCCCAGGTAGCACCTCATGTTGGTTGAATCTTGTTTTCATATTGGGCCAATATGGATATATTGTAAATGTAAAAATAATGTTGAAAAGGGGAACATTCTCCATGAAAATTGAAAAATGAAAAATGTGACTTAAATAAATAATAAAGTTTGTCTTTCAGTCGCAGATGATTCCACAAAAGATTTTATGAATTTCCTATTCACATTTTCGAACTAAAAGTAAAGATAATATTGAACCAATATGGGTTCATATTAGAAAAACCATATTTCATTAATAATATTGGTGGAATATTGGCTGAACCTGTTCTGAATGCATATTGTTTCATGAAATATTGGGTCAATAATGGTTCAATAATTTTTACCAATATCGATAGAGCGATATTGCCTACATATTGTTTCCAGCATCTAGCTCCAATATTGCGATTTCAATATTACTCTCATATCGATTTTAGGGATAAAAACAATATTGTATATCCATTTTTTTATGTAGGAATAAATCTCGAAGTCATCTCCACAAAATTTAATAAAATCTTTAAAACATAGTTTGGTTTCCCAAACAGGCGAAACATGTTTCGGGTTTAGAAAAACCTATCTTCAGTCGAAGGAAGAATCTACAATAAGTTGATTGTTTAAAAATTTGAAGTAAAATATAGATTGTCAAAGCTTACAAAATGGTGTATGGGACTACTTACATTAAAATAGTTGGAGATACATTATGGATGAATTAAGCAATTATTTTCATCCATAATGTATAAATAAATATTTCATCAATGTTTCCAAGGCAACATATTCACTTTGAATATTTTACCAATATATGCAAATGATATTGTGCCAATATCCCTAAATATTTTGGGGCCAATATTGCTTCCTCAATATTTCACTAACATTATTTGTATAATGTTCAAGTGATATTGTGCCAATATCCCGAAATACTTATAATTTTATCTCGCCAATATTAGTTTTTAATATTTTACCAATATTGTCCCAATATGGGTGTGCTACTTGGGACAACATATTTTTCAAATTTTATTATCCTATAATTCTTTCATTCATGGAAGGATTGCAATGAAATTCTGATCAGTGATATTTTGAAACTTCCTGAATCTCGTGCTGTAGTTCAAAATTGCTTGTAATAAAAAAAAAATACTTTGAAAAGTGAGTTAACCCTGAAAATGAAGAACACCGATTCCCACCTACCTTTCCTTGGTTTCGCCATTCTCTGAACATTACAGGATTTTCCTTACCGTGGTAACCATGCAGAACATAAAAAAATATGAGGTCAAAAGATTTGGAAGACTCTTTCCAAATATTCTATCAGTTGCAGTAGCTTTCATACTTGTATAACATAAAAGAAGAAGAAGAAATAGTTAAAAAAAATCTCCGATACATCGTACTCCCGTCATTTTCACGTGGAGACATACACCGTAATTCGATTTCGAATCTTTCCTTTTGATAGTATTAGTAACACGACACAATCCAATCAGGCTCTGGAAAAACGATGTAACACGATTGCCAATAAGTTTTTTTGTTGTAACTTCAGCACCTAGCAACTCCCACACCTCGCACGAGGCGTAGTCACGTCTTGAAAACCGTTCGGTAAGCACCCACTCACAAATGGCCTGTATACATGAATTTACTGCCGGGTACACTTTCCCCATACTATTTCTTATGCTCGGAAAAGTCGCTCTCATAAATAATACCGTAAATTTACCGAGGAAACTGTATTGGTCTCTCGAATAGGGGCATTCTTCGTAACTTATTGCTTTCTTGGCGTTTATTTTAAGAATGTTTTGACGTAATTTTGTTCGGTGAGAGTAAGGAGTGATGACGACATATGGGGGTGGAACTCATATCTGTACTAGATCATTGAAAAATGTCAGTGAATACCCCAGGAGAGTTCACAAAAGCTGTTACGGTGGAAAAAACATAGAATCAATAATATAGATGAAAACTGTGCACTTCAGAATGAAATCGCAAAAACTTTTAGAAATATTGGGAAAAATTTAGCGGCATATTGACAGATGTCAAAATTCCAGGAAAAATATTATCCTCGAGCAGGATTTGAATGTTTAGCTGACCCTGTTCGGGATCGGAGATCCACACCCAACCTGTGCTGAATACCGCTATATGTCGACGATGCTAGGGTGAAAGTTAAATAGGTTCTTCATGATCACTGAAGACGAATGAGTTCCCACCCATTTTGTAACACCATACAAACGCCGTAGTTTGTGGGTGACAGTACTAGCACCAAAATTCTAGAAAAAGCGGTCTCTCGAAATGCAGTGGAATGCATGTCTCCTCGGTAGCTCAGTTGGTAGATCACATGGGTTCAAATTCCGCTCGAAATAAATCTTTTTTATGGAATTTTAGCATATGTCTGTATGCCGCTAATTTTTTCAAATAAATTTTTATCATAGACGTTAACTCACTTCTTTATTTTAAAAATGTCCACAGTGGAAAATGTAATGTACATTCTACATGAGATCGTACGTTAAAAGGAGATACTATCCGTATTCTTCATATCGTACAATTTAAGGATTGCCTGAAGTGAGGCAGCAAGTTCAATAGTTGAAGAAACAATAATTTTGTACAATTTTGTTGATTGGACAACAACCAATCGGTCTGTATTCACCGGCAATTAAGAAATATCAGGACAACCATATTTATGTGGTGAATGGTGAAGAAAGGCATTCACATTGTAAGCTCTATTAATAAAAAAAAACAGGGAGATGGAACACGAATAAGTTTCCAGTCAAATTCAAGTTGTTCTAAAACCAATGTATTCTGAATCAAAACGGTTGAGAGGTCACTGTGTGTTTCCTGCAGTGGCCTCGTTATATAGAAAATCAAGCTGGATCATCATTTTCAAACGACAAAGTTACCTATGAGATTTTTACAGGAAAATTTTCGGGAATAGTAGGGCCAAAAACTGGGTCCAAACAGTTGAAGGTTTACTACCTCAGCGGTTAGTAAAGCTAAATTCCTCCAATTCTCGAATAAAATATAGAGAGTCTAGAGACTAGGGAATGTGATATAATGTAGTTTCAAGTGGCTGATCACAATCAGACAAAATTTCTGTCACCTCGACTAAGTACCTGATGACTATTTGGGCAACCTTCTTTCCCACCTCATCCAGCGAAATCCGTGATCCGTTTACAATATTTTTTTAGGATATCTTCACGATCAAAACTTCATCAAGTTTCAATTCTCCTCTAAAACAGATATTATACTGTAGCTATAGCTATTTCCAAAGCATTTGATCGTTTCTACCATCAATATCCTATCAGTTGAATATCTTGCTGTCAAACTTCCACCCAAACTTATCCCTCTACTTATTTCTTACACATAAACGTTGGTAACTCAAATATGCATTATAGCACCAATATGATGAAAACAATTTTCTCTATCTAGTTAACTGTTTTCAGAGAAAATCGAGTACAAAGGGGACATTGTCATCATGTGTAGAGACGTACACTTACCAGGGGTGGGACAACGCCACTCTCAATAGGCAGCAACAGTTAAAACTCCTTTTCATTGTAAGAATCAGACAGACTTAGTCATCACACTCTTGGAGAAAAAACACAGTTGCTGCCATTAAGATTCTTGCTATTCCGATCGCACTCTACTCCTCCAAGGAGAGATGCACCAGCTGATCGTAAAATGGCAACATTGTGTGTACATTTTATTAGGATTATTTATTTATTTATTTATTTATTTATTTATTTATTTATTTATTTATTTATTTATTTATTTATTTATTTATTTATTTATTTATTTATTTATTTATTTATTTATTTATTTATTTATTTATTTATTTATTTATTTATTTATTTATTTATTTATTTATTTATTTATTTATTTATTTATTTATTTATTTATTTATTTATTTATTTATTTATTTATTTATTTATTTATTTATTTATTTATTTATTTATTTATTTCCATACAGGCTTAAACCTAATAACATGGAAAATTTTAAATTAATAATATTAATTTCGTATAGACAAATAATAATAATAGTGGTAATAGTAATCATACTAACAATAATAATATTAGTAACAACAAAAAATTACATTGTCCCAATTTAAATACTCAAAAAGTCCTGGCTATAAAGTGACTCATTACAATCCTTTTGAATAAATTGCATGGCATTGTGTAATCAGTATCTTCCATCTGGTTAACCTGATTGGCAAGTCGAAACATAGTCAAGAGAGGAGCTCTAGATGTGGCCACCAAGCTCACTTTCTGTACCCTAAATAATTCTGGACATCTTGTTTGGTATGCCGGAACGTTAAAAGGTAGTAATTCCAAGATACTCGGACCATTTATTTCATTATTTATTACTTTATACAAAAACATAATCTGTGATACTTCCCGTCTGATTTTTAGTGATACAATATTGTATTTCTCTCTACGGTAGGTGGTTCTTATTTCCTGATAGTCAGCTCTCCTCTTATTTTCTTTGAAATATAAATAACGTAAGAACTTGTTCTGGATCTTTTCTATTCTGTCAAGATACGTTTGCAAATGTAAAATATGCACGAACAATAGATAATATGAAAATTCCATTTTCGCATGAGTTCGAAAATACTTGAAAGAAATGCCATAGAATGAAAAGTTGACAATGGATCTAAAATTCAAGCTCATGGTACGATCCTGAGCAATAGGAAAATTATTAGTGCCCAACAAAAAATAACTGCTATTCCTTATGAATCGCATCTACCACATACATGTAAAAAGGCACTACAAGAATAAGATCGCAGAAGCTTTCTATAGATGCTCGTTTAAAAAAAATATCATCATCAGGATCATCGAGTGGAATTGTTGTGATTGTGTTATACAGTTTCCTGGGTTTTTCTCTATATATTTATTATAATAACGTTTGTTCTCAAAGGCATGGACTTGTGGGGCTTCTGTTATTATATTTCGTTGCCGTCTGAAGGATTGATTAAAAAATAGATATTTTTATACAGCTAGGAAAATATTTTAAAAAATGCTATATTCAATTTTCCCACATTACTTTTTCAACCTTTTTATATGTGTATAAAATTTAATTCTAAGCACCTTTTTCAAAATAATTTCTATTTTTTCTTTTTCGATATCTTGCCCTTTTACCCTACTTTTTGCCTATTTATTTATAGTAATTTTTTCAATTTGCCGCCATACCAGCGATCTCGTGTCATATGTCAAAATCGATTTTTAGGTTATCGGACATGCACAAACTTTTCCCAAGAATCTTTCTTCCAATACTCTAATAATAAACTTTTTTCCCATATGGTATATACTTTTTGGCGGTCACTGTTTACTCCTCTATTCCTTCAAATATTATCGAACAACCCAAATCTATACCAGGAAGAGTGGAAATATTTTTGATTGAAGTCACTTTATATTCGGTGAGAAAACACTTAAAAAAATACTGTTTCAATGATGAATAATTTTGAAATTTGACTAGGACATGAAGTACTGCTTCAAAATAGATGAAATA
This sequence comes from Chrysolina haemoptera, assembly GCA_958298965.1. NCBI lineage: Eukaryota > Metazoa > Arthropoda > Insecta > Coleoptera > Chrysomelidae > Chrysolina > Chrysolina haemoptera. The sequence continues at coordinate 26,260,893 of OY282591.1, read as the reverse complement.
TACCCTACTCGGACAGGGATATATGACACCCGTCAAAAGATTTTTTTTAATGTTTAGGAGCAATGCTGCTTATTTTTCGATTTCACGCATACGTCTTTTGTATATTCTATTGCAACTTTCAGTTTCTGTGAATCTCTATCGTGCCACAAAGTTTGTTTCTAAAAAAATGAGACAAACCATTTTCAAAGTTTTGTTGTGTTTGATGCAAATCTGGTGTATCGTCAAGCATTATTCAGCTACTAACATTCAACTAAAATTCAATAGTCAAAAATCATCGAGCTACTTTAAGTATCTAATCAAATTCAAGGACTTCTTTCTCAACAAATTCAAAACGATTATTTTTGAAGAAATGTAATCGCTTAAATTTGTTCTGTAAAAAGTCCTAACAAGGTTAAATTTGCGAAACCTTTCAAAGGAATATAAAAAAATATATATATATATATATTAAAATTCGCACACTAACAAATTGGCCCATTGGCATTTATTCAATCAACGGATTTCGACTGATGGGCTCGTGAAAAAAGAAAATGTTCTCGTAGATGTTATTCAATGCATGAATTTCAATGAGCTCGCGGGAAACTTCCACTTTGGAGATGGGCTGACTTTCATTTCAAATTAAGCCATTTTCTTTCTCCCTCAGTTCAAACAATCTCAAATGGATTTGAATTTCATTCTGCCAATATGCCGTAAGAACGTGAATAGCCCTTCCTATTAACTTTCACAGCCGGCAAAATATATTATAGGTGGTAAAGGAACTATCATCACCCTACAGTGTAAGCGATCAGGAGAAATATCTGTCAGAAATCAACTAGTTTCCTGGGTATTCCTCCGTCAAAATAGTAATTAATTTATCAAGTGAGTAAAGTGATACTTTTTTTGCGAGTAGGAAATGTTGAGTGCGGCGTGGAGTGCGGTGTGGAGTGCGGCATTCCTACGATCAAAAAAAACACTTTACTCACGAGTTTCATACAGTATTTTTTCTTTAACTGTCAAAAAAAAAATAACCAATTCATATTTTTTTGCAAATATGAAATGAATTTTGCATATTTTTCTTGATTCATTATTCGAACAAAGTTCGAAGAGTATGCTGGAGAGTTGAGTTTCAAACAAATGAAACGAATAATTTCCACAGAGTCGAAATCCCTCTCTCTTCACACTATCCCGCAAAATGTAAAATTTGAAGCGAATATTAAAATAACATATTCATCGAGGTCAATATTATTATTATTAATGTTGACTTGACTTTCGAATAACTAGTCCATCGAAGTAACTTTTCGTTTTCTTAGATTTGTATTCAAAATAAATAAACAATACTCGTGAAGCAACGAATACCTTTGCCTTTCTTTGAACTATGTCAAGGAAATCTCATATTTACACTATCCACGATTTTCTCCGTTCAATCTTCATCACTTTTCATTTCTACTTAAATTAAATTTATAGTTATCAAGAATTCGTTATCGGAATAGATGCCCAATTTCACAAATTCCATTAATTATTGTTGTCAACTAGTTTCTGACAGCCAAACAGCCATAGCTACCTTGGATTACCTAGTGTAGATTAGGTCCAATAGTTCTTAAGAGGTATATGCTATTATTTTGAATATATTCGCCACGATAGTTTGGAATTTTGATAATACTTATTTAATAGTAAGAATGCTAAGAATATTATTGGTGAAACATTTGTATATCAGATATTTATAGGTTATTAGTTGCCAAAGAAAATGAGAACTGGCTTCATGACAGGATTTCGTTATTATTCGTATCTGTCCCTGTTGTTGCATGAAACTGTTGGTTGCCTAGCAACAACTGTTAAAAAAAAGTACACTTTTTACGCTTTTCTGTTTAATAATGTAATCGTATGTTGATAGTGAAAAATTGTAATACTTTACGCACAGAAACCACACAAAAAAAGTGGAAAATACATTTAAAATATGACCCCTTCTGGCGTTGGAGTCGCTGAAAAGTTGTTGGACTGAACTTTCAAATGAAGTTTTGCCATAAGATCCTATTTCAAGATTACTTTCAGAATGGCACACCTTCGTTTACGTCAATCAGATAAGTTATAATTATACCAAAGGGTAATTAATTTTATGATTCAGAAAATATGTGGATGAGCGGACTTTGAGTGCGCACTGTATAATAATCATTCTAGAACATCATTCCGGTCATGAAACATTTCACATATACTATACTTCCTGTACTTTTTTCTTGTTCATTTGAACACACAGGGATCGATATTGAAAATGATATTCACGAAAGATCCCCTAGGAAATATTTTTTACATGTATATGAGGTACTTTAATAAATGTTATCAGTAAGCATCGTCGCATGCAACAATTGTTAATTAAATATTTTCATTAGAATCATCCATTAGTAAATGAAGGCGAAATTACATTATAATGGGCTAATCGAGGGAAGGATTGTTACAATATTCACGTTTGAATATTCTTCATGGCGAAATGACATTTTGTAAATTATCTTCTATTCGGGGTTGGTATTTTTCCCTCAATCAACAACTCAGGAGGTATCGTATAGTAGATCTTAAAAAAACATCGATTCATGTTTTCTGGGGAAATCAAAAAATTCTTTTCAGGAAGTATCTCCAGATGTACTCAAAAATTTTGGTCGTTTCATCCCTACTGAAGAAAGGGTATTCATGTTTAGTAGAAAATGTTATGCGTTCATCCACAATATCTATTCTTTCCAAAGTTATAGAATTCCTCATAAAAAATTGAACATAGCGTAACAAATGTGCGGGTTAATTTGGTTTCAGGAAACATAATTCTACAACCAAATAGAACACTTTATTGTAACCCCACTAATATGTTTGACTTTGTTTCTCAAGATATTTTATAGACCACAATATCTTTCGGCCAATGAAACTTAATCGTCTTTTTCTGTCTAGTTCTGATAGTTTTTCTAGGAGAGGAGTGCTCGGGAGATGAAAGTTGTTTTCTTTTCCATATATTTTGTATTATTCAAGTTCAAGAAATTTTGTCGGATGGTAGTTTTGATTTCGTTCTTTTTAGCAATGTTGTGGTATTTTCGCAGAACCTTATGAATAACTTGAATTTCGGGGCTAAGATCGTTTACCACAGAAATTTGTGTACTCTTCAATGTGTTAAGATTCCGATTTATTTCCAGTTTATTCCAGTAGGATAAGAATTCAATTTTCAAAATTTTTTCACCCCTCTTATCATCGAAGAAAAAAGTTTTATCTATATGTAAGATAAGGAAAAATCGACCTATAGAATACCACCTGAGTGTGAGAGTGCCTGAACTGGACCCTTCAAGACCGAAAACAAAGATATCGCTCTTATATGAAATTTGTCGTCTAGTTGGATCAATTTGTTTTTCAATTCTTCCTGTTCTTTTTCAAAATGACGAAATTTCCAAAATTCGGAGGAACAAAACGAATGTGGGTATTCACGAGAATTATGTTCTGGTTCATTCCATGGTGATCTCGAAATTTTTTAACACTTTCCACAAGCTTTCAGAACATTGAAGTGTTTTTTTTTCTTATATTCTAGAAATTTCCAGAAAATTACTCGGCACCTCCCTGGTGGACAAACTTCCGAGAACTTCACTTGAGTGTCTCTTGAGCAGGATTAAGAACCTCTGTTCTGGTTTATTCCACGGAGTTCTAAAATTTTTTGTTACTTTCCAGAATTGTCTTATATTCTAGAAATTTTTTCGAAGATCCATTACCACGCCTGTCAATTCCAAGGTATTAAAAAATTGGTAAAGTGTTTCCCGTTTTTTGGCGAAGACGCGGCAAAAATCCTTAAAATTTGCAAGGATCTATATATTTTTTTCGTTAATTTTTCCGATATTTTGATAGTTATTCTGTTACTCGGGGCTGAGACAAATCCAATAAACAAGAGATCATTAAAATCGGTCAGGCTTTCTTGAGTTACGAATGGTGTACCTAACTCGACTTTGTATTATATGATAATAATAATAATAATTTTAATAATAATAATTTATTCACCAAAAGGAAATGTTTAACACTAAATATAAATATTCACAAAACAGGGAATAAATAGAGGGTTAACCACAAAAGGAGATCCTTGAATGTGGATTTTCCGAATATTCCTAATTTAGTTAATAAATATACTTATAAATCAAAAATATGGTAAAAGAATTTCCGAATAATAACATGGATATAAATATATAACAATAAACAATAAACAATAAACAAAATTTCATTCATACATAACGAGACATACCCAGGCACATAAAAGAATATGTTTATATTTTTAGTAAGTATATATATATATATATTTTTACACATAATAAATATTTTTGATATCAACATACTGACTGATCATAAAGAGAGGCATGGTGAGTATCCATTTTCTTACTTTTTTTTTGAACATTTTCAGTTCAGTTGTCTTAGTTCTTGGGAAATAGTATTATACAACTTAGGTCCTAAGTAGTAATAGCTTCGTAGTAAGGTATTTTTTTCAGGTTTTGGGACGCATGAAGAATTTATTTTATATCTGGTGTTATATATAGATAGAGAGATTCTAGAGTATTTTTCATATTCAGCTATCATCAAATATTCATTTAGAAAGTCCATAGAGAAAAGGCATCCATAAACATCCTGTACACTTGTTGTTATGTTTGGTGAGTGAAGGAACACTCGAACTAAATTTGTACTGAATCAACAATAAGCCTTCCAGCGGACTAATAAATCGATAACAACATAGTCGATGAGGTTCTTCGAATCAAAACAAATGTGTTCGAAATGTAATTTTGCACGAAGCATGTACACGTGAAAAGTTTGTGTTCACAACCATTATTCTCGCCATATTGGAAGTCGATAATGAATCAAGGCAATATAGGTCCGAAAACTGAAAAACATTTTCATGAATAAACAAACATACTCTCGATGTGAAACCCAAACTAGGTAGTGAACAAATTGCTTTCATAAATCTTCTTGTGTTCAGCAAACTCAATTAAACTCACTTATTCGCATTTTCTCCTTTCGGATGCTGATGCAGTAAGCTGGTGTTCATCAAAATTGATATTGGGAGTTACAGCCCAGTTCAATTCACGTAAATTAGGCTACTTATGTTGAGTGTTTGGGTGGCTGCTGTATATTATCATCATTGCGTTCATTGACATAATCAATGTTTTGTCGTGATATACACATAAATTGTTTGATATAAAAATATTCATACATAATAGTTTTGCGACATTAATAATGTCAGTCATAACTGTCATAAGTTGCTTAAATAATATTATTGACATGTTTGTCAATCAATAACGTACACAATATTTTCCTGATTTACTCGACAAGTAATATTTTTCGTCAATACACCTTAATTATGTTATGTAATCAGTGGGGTAGGTCACATATTCGATCCATTAGAATCTCATTTTCATCTAAAATAATGTTCAGATTAGAATTATTAATTTGATCATATCCATAACCCTCTAGATTGAAAAATAAAGAAAAAATTGTTTGGTTCTAATTGAGCAGTTTTCCTCATCTAATTACAAACCTAGAAATGAGGTATGTGCAAACTCATTTAAAGTATATTTGTACGCTATGCTTTCTTGTCACAAAAAGCCTTACCATAGTTCCGGAGAAGAACGCCATCATCTGTCAGATGTAACTCAATGTGAAGAATCAGTAGGTACCTACACCGCAAGGCAATGATAACTTTAAGGTGGTCTGGGTTAAAATTAAGAACCAGAATGCATACGGCTACAAGCTTTTATTTAATTTTTTATATCCAATAGATACGTTAACAAACCAAAGTTTGATACATATTACTCCAAACTATCTGGACGTTTCCCAAAGGTCAAACCGGTTATAAATAATCAATACGCAAGGAGAAAAATAACTATTTGCATTTTTTTGGCAGACGCGAGGGCAACTAACTGTCTGTTGGTTTATTCATGGCTTATTCACAATAGAGCAAAAGAATCGGCAATAGTTAACGGTTATTATACATAATTTTGAATGATTTGCATAGCTTTGAATATACAAAGATCATACGTAGGCAAGGAGTTTTTTGTTCTCGTTAAACCATCAATAGCTTCTCTCATTTCACAACGAATATATAAAAAGAAGACAAAAAAATGATTTCATTCATTATCACATTTTTGGGGAGAACAAAAAGTAATTACCCAAACGTGTGGGTAGAATTTTACACATACATCAATTACCACACCCAGTTTTACGTTACTCCCCCAATCAAGGTTTTCTCCAGAGCATAGAATGGCTATCCATTAGGTTTGTTTGCGTGTATAACATAAAATAAAAAAATCCATAACACCATACAGTTTACTAGGGCAAAGATAATGAATAATAAAAATTGATTATTATTATTCATTATTTCCATTCCATCAAAGTATGCTCCACTTTTCTTTACTTTTCGAAAAACCACTATTTGATTGTTTCTTATGAATATGCTTAGGTACATGTTCGAAAAGTACCAAATTCGAGGCAAACATCTGTCAGAAACCCCTACGAACACTGAATTACATCTGACATCTGAAAAACTACTTTGGGGTTCATCACCTGAACTTTCTTTTTAGAATCATATATATGATGGGCGGTTAAGTGTCACATAGTTGAAAAGAGAATTCAGTTCTCTTCACAACCATCTAGATATTCTCGAATTTCGTGAATATTTTTTCTCACAATTTCGATTTTTATGCCTGTCGAAATTTTCCAGTTGATGTGCCCCCAGCGCCATCTGTCGAAAAATATTAATGATATATGGTATAATATCGGTAATGCCCTCCAAAATATTTTCGGTTCCATTGTTCCACATCAAATCGTTCAAATTTACTTGATACTTAATATTTCGATTGCACAATAAAATATATTGACCAAATTCAACGATATGACACTTGACCCCTCGCTATTTGGAATGTTTAAGTTGATGTGCCCGACCACGCCCTCTGTCGAGCAATCAGAATATCTTCGGGATTTCAAAGAGTAGTGATACCGCTGTTTTTTCACATGTTTGTACGTCGAACCAATCAAGAGTTAACAGGTAGAGACTATAAAAAGCCGCACTGCATATAACAACTGGTAAGTATTCGGACTATTCACCGCTAACAATTCTTCGCCGACAATTCATACCTCCAACATTTATTTGGCATGACATTTTTTTCGTCTGAGTCATTAATATGTGGTCAATTTCCACGCACTCAAGTGTCTACGTGAGTTTAGTTCGTTCTGGTTAGATCAGACTAAAACATTATTCCTCAGAAAATGTATGTGTTCGTTCTGGTTAGATCGGACCAAACCGAGAACCGAAAAACTCATTAATTAATTCAGTATATGAAACAAGAATATTTCAATAATCCAGACAAAGAAATGTATCTGTGAAGAAATGATTTAGGTATGGGTTCTTGGCGAAAAATCGTCGGCGAAGAATTGTTGGGGATGAATATGCCTAGACCTAGAATAACTCAATCAGAAAGCCTATGGTTCTTGATGATGCTCACTTTACTGGCAAAACGCACGTCCCCAGTGAAATTGTTCGTCATTCACTGTATTTACCCAATATCCATATACGTGATAGCTATTAATGATTGATCAAATATTTTAAAAATTTTACAAATTCAAATTTTTATTCACAAAAAGAGAATACCACGATATATTTGTCGTTCTTATATACGATTTTTCAAACCATTGATTCCTATTCATTTCTTCGAGTTTCACTGAAATCTAATTTCAATCCGAAGTAGACGAAACTTTCATGCCTTGTCTTTCAACAGTAATTACATAATTGACCTGTAATGATACATGAACTCTTGTAACCATTTGTGACTGGAAGTTCGATCGATATACAAATTTTCCGATTTTTAAGATCCGATTATATTTATTAAAGAACTTTCGTTATTTCTATACAGTGTGGCCATTAGAGTATGAAACAAATGGCAATTTTTTAAATTGATTGAACAACCAAAATACAAATATTGTCGAAAGTTGGTGCATAATCATATTAGGTGCACTTAGAATGGTTGTAAGTCAAACTGCATACAGGATAGGTCAAAATCTATAAAATTGTTCATGAGTAAAGTACCCTTATTTCACAAGTTACACTTGCTGGAATATTTCTGGAATGAAATTGCATTGAATTTTCTAGCTCCTCAATATTTTCAAATGGCCTATCTTCATAAACATTCTGCTTCGAATATCCCCATAAAAAATCCAATGGGTGAGATCTGGCGAACGAGAAGGCCACCGTGATCGATATTTCGTCAACAGTTTTTCCCCAAATTCCTCCCCATTTAACCAATCAGAAACAATTAAGGGTACTTCACTCTCGTACGATTTTTATATTTTTTTTTATGCCAGTTGAATTACAACCATTCTATGGGAACCTAGTATAATTATCGAACAAGCACCAACTTCCGGCAATATTTGTATTTTGGTTGTGCAGACTCAAATGACTACACTGTAGAATCAATTTTCTTTTGTATCATTATGTTAAGACCTACAGATCATAAAATCGATATTAATCATCAAAAAAATTGTTAAATTTCATTACTTTATTATGAATGATGGCATATCATCAGTATGTGAATTGAATGTCTATTTCAACAAATCACAGTGAAAACCCAAAGTAACGGATAAATTCATTTTCTACGTTATTTGCGATTTTTAAGGAAAACTCTACAACGCGATTTATATTTTTGAAAAGATACTCTGTGACATAAAAAAAATCTTCCCTCCTTCACCCTCCTCAAAGTGACAGCCACCCCTGCAATTTTTTTAAATAAAATAGAGGGTCAAGTGATGCCTCATTTCGAAGGGTATTCAATTCTTTATACAGCCATGTCTATTTTTTTAATTTCGTTCGTACGTCATGAAAAAAATTATTTTCACAATTCGCTGTATATTCAATGCAGCTTGATTTTTTTCAAATACAATTCTTCACCCTACTGTCACGTATGACAAACTACAGTTGGTGAATGAACAAAAAAAAATGAGGTACCTCGAATACACGGCGAATTCAATAGTATACGTAATACTTTTCAATATTTTGTAAATTCTTTTTTTTACGCATGAACTAAATTCAGAAAAGTGGACATGGCTGTATAGACAATTATATACCCTTCGAAATGAGTTATTAGTTGATTCCCTATTTCATTTCGAAAAATTGGGGAAGTGACTGTCACGTTGGGGAGGGTGAAGGAGGGATGATTCTTTTTTGTCACAGAGAGTCTTTTGAAAAACATAAATCAACATATTTGAGAATTTTTTTCTCGAGATTGGCTACTACGTAGAAAAAGAAATTATCCGGTACTTCAGGATCTCACTCTAGTTCAATGCAGTAGAATGGCGGTTTTCAGGAAAGATCTGGTCACTTACAAATCATGATATTTAATGAATTAAAAATGTTTTCATTTCTCAAACACCCACTATACATATGATTTTCTGAAATATGCTCTCCAAACTGGGACTCGAAAAAAAAATCGTTCCTTAGAATTTTGACCACCCTTCTGATCCGCAATATAAACAAAAAATTGAATAAAACAAATTAAATCTCACCATCAAAAACAAACTTCCACACACAAAAAATATAAGGGGGGAAACTACAAAGATCATACACTGAATCACTATAACACAAACTAAAAAGGGTGGGGGACTATAAGTATACACATTGCGGGTAGGGTCAACTTACAATGATCGCACCTTTTTCGTCGGACTGTCTAAAATTCGGATCCGCACATGGTGCGCGCACACTTCTAAGTTGAACACTTTCAGTTGTTTGATAATCAAGCTACAACAATTTCGACGCGTTCGGAAATACTGAGCGTGCAAAGCGAAGACGACGCTTCACATAAACTCCCTACTCCGGCGGAATCATCCCTTCCATGCGTCGTTGTCATGGCGACGACACGAAGTGCGCGTCGTGGACGCGAAAATGCAAATTTTGTATTTTGTTTGGAAACATTCGGAATATATACCGATGGGATGGTTCGAATACGTATAATAAGATTACTGTTGACTCGAGTGAAAATGAAAATTTCTCACCGTTCCAGATTTCCTTCTCCAGGTGAACGAACACAACTTTTGTCAATAAGGGATAATTCGCGAGAAAAGCGTCCTACTTTACGGGGGCAGAGATCTTTTTAATCGATGTAGCTGATACTTGATGAAAATCCATATTAACGTTTATGATGAAACTTTAATGTTGATTATCACAAGATTTCAAAGCCGCGGTTTCGTAAACTGAAATTTTGTGAAAATGAATATAAAAGTTTTATTATTAACGGGGTACAGGTCCTCAGGGTTGGTTTACAGAATAAGTCATACATTCAAAATGAAGTATGACTAAATAAAAGAGTTGGAAAGAGCAATCTCTGCCATGAGTTATCATGCGCAGATGTTGAATCCGGATTTTTGGACTGTATTCCATTGTATATCTGTACTTCGAAAAAAACTGTCACTAAAAAAAATTATGATTATTAATTCTCTACAGTTTTAAGCGAGGGGAAAAATCGTAATGCCTCTAATACGCAAGTAATTCTCGAGTAATACCTCCAAATGATGCCAATAATGCCCAAGTCAGAAAAGTAATAAAAATATTAAATCTGTCTTAATGTTAGGTTTGTTGTCAAGTACAATTCTGCAGACCTTATTTATTTATTTTTTAATTGCACAATTCTGATTTTTACCAGTGCTCTCCAATTTTTCGGATAAATCATGTTATTTCCAATTCCCATGTTTTGAAGACCTTTTTTTGCCCTTCATCGATTATAATTGTGCAGTAATTGTTCTCTCACTTTCGAATCATTTATGTAATACCCATGAATATGATATTGTTTATGATCCGAATTTCATAAAAAAATTTATATTACGGCGATTTTTTCTAAAATAGATTTCTTGTTGTATCATGTCATAATTAAAGTTACATTTAATGAGAAGTTCATCAAGCATTGTGAAATGAATGAATTACCCCAAGAATTTGAAAATTTAGCTAAGCCTGAAAAGTCTAAAAGTGTATACAAAAAAACTTAACATAACCTAACTTAATGAAAAGCCCAATTCATGTAAGCGTATAAGGTAACACAAGAACGTAAGAAATTTAAACTATTGGAATCGTGTACCTTATCTTACGTTTTATCATGATTCCAACAGTTTTAATTTCTTAAGTTGTTGTGTTGCCTTATCTTACGTTTGCATGAACTAGACTTAATCCTCGCTACTCTAAATGAAATCATTACAGTACTCACTCCAATAAAGTATGTCATTATGGCACTAAAAATGAAATCCATAATAATGACATTATGACACGTCGGAATATAAAATATAATATCGGAATGCCTTTACTGAATACTATTTCTGAATGACCTTCTAATTTCAGCAATGAGCCTGATTATTTCGATTTGATCGGTAATATTCGATGCCATTATTGCTAATCACCATCAACAGTGAAATCGCTTAGCATACCTGCTGCGTCTGACAGTACTTGAGAACTATTATAGCATTACATGAAGATCGTTAACAAGCACAATTGATAATGATTCTGTTTCATACAGGGTGTCCCAGAATGAAGGGGACAAGCTCCGTTGATAGAATCCTCGGTTAATTTTGAGCCAGAGTTCGAATAAAGGTATCCTCTTAGATGAGTAGTGACTGAGATACAGGGTGCTTAAAGTGGCAAAAAATATACTTCCTAAAATAACTCTATAACGCATCAACACTTCTCCAAGTAGTTTATTTTGAAATTTAATGTAGCATTCAGTATATAAGTTCAATATAATTTCAATTTAAAGAATGGAGTACTGTGAGACAGAAACAGTTGTATCTACTATTCCATTAGCAGGGGACAAGTTTCCGCAAGATCTTTGTCAGTGGTTTCCACAAAAACATTATAACACTTGCGATGAAGAAATGAATTACCTAAAAGAAATGAGGCAAAAAACAGAACAGTATGATGTTCGTGGACAAAAATTATCGATAATTTGAACCAGTGTCTAAATATATACCAGACCGTAAAAAACCATTTTTACACGCTTCGTTACACGCTTTATATTAGCTTCACTTGTATGTTCGTTTGTATGTTTGTAACTGACACCTTAGGGCGTGATTTTCCCCATTTCCAGACGTCCGAATGATTTGAAATTTGGCAGGTGTTCATAGTTCCGGTGACAATGCAATGTAACATTTTTTTTGTTATAAAAAACCAAAATGGCGGCTCCAAGATGGCGGACGAGATTTGTGATAATAGTCCGATTCCATTCAAAATTGGTATATAAGTGTTTTCGGAGTCAGAGATTATGATTTTTTATCAAAAATTCATGAATTCAAAATGGCGGCTCCAAGATGGCGGACAAGATTTGGTATGTGAGGTTTTTTAGGTCGTATATTTCGAATTTTCTGTCAAAATTAATGAATTAAATATGGCGGCTCCAAGATGTCATTATGGTCTGATTCGATTCAAAATTAGTGTGTGAGGGTTTTCAGGGTCAAAGATTATGAATTTTTCGTAAAAATTTGTGAATTCAAGATGGCGGCCCAAGATGATGGACGAGTATTGTGATTATGGTCAGATTCGATTCAAAATTGGTATGGTTTTGTTTAAAAAAACTAAAGAACACGCTTTACTTCCCATTGAACACTCTGTATTGTTAAATTAAACTAAAAAATATGAGAATATAGATTTTTTTTATAAACGCCCTATTCCCTGGAAATTTTATCGGAGCACTGATTGCGGAAGGATTGTTGGATATTCATGTTGTAGGACCGCAATCCAATTATACCTAAAACGAAAGAATAATTCATCGAAAATTCCATTTCAGTATTCTAAATTGACAGTTAATAACCGATAACCACTGGACCATCAGAATCAAGATCCAATTACTTACAGATCTCGTTAAAACAAGTTCAGGATCCGGCATTGAAGGGTTTTCTGAATTGGGCACCAAGGAAGTGGAAGAAATCAATAGTTGTTATGGTTCGAGATCTCTCACTTAGTATTCCCGACCTGTTTCTAGCCGTAAAGAATCCTTTCCGCAAAGCACATGCAAATTCAGCATTTTGTGTATTATCCTGCGTATCCGTATCCCTCGTGTTGGTTGATGATAGGAATGGTATATATCTTTCGACATATGAATAATCCTAAATGAGAAAAATTCCCTTGTTCATCTCATGATTATTTTTATCATAACCGAACAGCAAAATGGCAAGGTAGCACAACTAATCGCTACTTCGCTGGGCATTAATTTTTCGCAGTTGGTCGATGAAGTGGTTGTGGAGTCAAGATATACAGGGTATTAGCATGTTCGGGGTTTGACTTGTAATTTCAACGAATGGTAGCTTGAAATGAAACTTTCAAGGTATAAATATCATGGCTCACATTTCAAGATACGACCATTTAAACAAACAAGCGTATGAATATCATAAAGGTGAGCTCTACCATTCGATTGAAAGAAATACTACTTGCAATAGTATCCTTCCTAATACACATTGCATACAATATTTGTCAGATGTAGGTCAATAGGTCAAGGGAAATAGAATTTTCTCCAAAATATACTAAATGATAGAAGCTCGCAGCACTTACATTTTTCGAATTTTTTACACCTGCAATTGTAATTATACGCTCGGCCTTCAAGGGAGTGCAAGAGGTTAGATTACACCCTGTAGGTATAGGTATTTTTCTGGAGGCTTACATAATGGGTAATTCTGTAAGCTGTATGTTAATTTTTAAAGGGTATCAATTTTCATACATATTCAATATCTAGTTATTCTGTAAAAAGTATATAAATGTGGTGATATCTCTGCAAGCTGTATGGCCTGTATGTTCATGTTCACACATGTTAACACACTCATTCATTCTGTATGAATTGTATAAACATATGAATTGTACAAAATATGTTAAATGGGTAATAAAGCTTACAGAATTACCACTATATAGTAGCCACTTTTCTCTTCCTAATGGGGTGAAGCGGCCAGTGCCTGACTACTTTTTCCATATTATTATAAGAGTATTGGGGCGGACTATAATCACGTTTTTGAATAACACGAACTGACGCGTTCTGCGCATGCCCTTCCCGGTCTCTCAGTTGTCTATTATAATAATAATAAAATAATATTAAAGTAAAACCCTCGACCATTAGACCGCCAGGCCATAATTGATTTACTATAAAAAAGTTTACATGAACAATTTAGGAAAATCAAATCTCATATCATGCCCCTTCGATAATTTTTTGAAAATAACCCGGTCGATGATGGTGACTGCCAGAACTGACTTTAAATGTTCAATTGGTCAAGACTTGGAGTGACAACTCAAAATACGTTGCTGGCAACAATGCAAGTAGGTATCTATCACAAAAATTCACGAGATCATCAGCATGAGAGCAGATAAGAAATTTTTTTGTGTAAAATCGCCTTCTTTCAGGATATATCTAATATTGATTTGATAGCGTATCAAATAGAGCCATTTCACAAAAAGTAGGCTGACAAGCTACAATGCAAGCACCTCAAAAATTCATAAGATGGCGCCATATGACATACATTTTTTCTGCAAAATAGCGTTTTTTTCAGGAAACACGCCTATTTAGATGAACTTAATAAACGCCTTTCCAAGAACGAAATTATATGCAAAAATTGCTCGTTTAAAGATAAAGAAGAAATGGTTAATGTTTCAGCGGAAAGATGTCTCTTCAGAAGAATCACTTTAAGTAATTTCACGAACTTTACAATTACTTCATTTGAAACATCTAGTTTTTTATTCCTTCCATTAGTAGTGGTTGCACTAACTGTGATTATTGGCGATATCGTCGAAAGGCTATCGACCGAAGTCCTTCATCCGAAAGTGTTATAAGTAAGGTTTATTTACTAACTCCATATGCCACCTTAGGAGCAGCTCGGTTGATTTAAACCCAACATTAAATGGTGGTCGACTCATCCTGATCAGTTCACAAAACTTTAAATTTGATCTATTTCTAGAATTGAATGAAATATTCTTGTCGATACCACGAACATTCGGTTCAAGAATTGGATGCACAACTACAGCACCACGACGCCAAACATTTTCATCTACTCTATTGCTGTTTCATAAAAAAAATGCTGATATGTGAAGATTTCAATAAATCTGTAGGGTTTTCCTACAATAACATTTCGAATTCAAACACGTAGTGCATTCTCTTGAATAACTGTTCAGTTTCTCCTGCACCATAATAATTTGACAAATACATGGAATCCATTGTTTTGAACAAATTTAATTTGTGTACCATATCCAAAAATGTAATAGCTTAAACCCGTATTGTGCCCACTTATATTCTCAAATCTCCTTCGAGTAATCTCGGTCATTACAAGCAGGTAAGACCCCAAGAACGTGGCTACTGAGGAAGTAATGAATCATTGGGTATATAACTAGCCGTCAATCATTCGATAGCATCAGTGTTCAATACAGAGTTCTTCGTTAACAGTTCAACGTTGTCAGTTATCCGGTAGGTATCAGCGTTCAGCGATCAGTAAAGTTATCCGTTACCAACAATCAGTGTTCAGTCATCAGTTCCAGACACACTATCAGTTATCATCCACTCGTTTGACTGGTAAATCAGTATCAGTGACCAACTTCAGTTAGTGTTTGTTCACTTTTGTAACAGTGTTGTAAATGAGTTTTAAATAAAGTGGTATTGTGTTTGTTAACTTCTGTGTCCGTTTATTCAACGACAACCAACTCACCCGTTACCCCACTATATTCCGACAGATCGAATAAACGAGTTATAACTCTAGGTTAAGTATTAGAAAATTCAAAGGGATAATTTCTGGTTTCAGGGGACAACATTTTTTCTCTTCCCAGAAGGATTATTATTACCCATCCTACACATTCCCGGAGTATGGCTCAGTATTCGTGGAGTACACAGTACTGATAATTATATTTCCTTGTGCAATCAGGTTTGGGTAGAAGAATACTTTTGAATGTAGATTTGCAACAGTACTATATGCGACTTCATTTGAGTTCATTTCATATACCAAAAGAAGGGCGCATTTGGGAAAACAATACAAGTGATAAAGTATAACCTGGAATCGCAGACCAGATTGTTGCGAATGTTACGTAATTGTTTCCTAACGAACATGAATAACAAAATCTGTATCGTTCATATGTAAATTTTTCACAGCTGCTAGCGACTTCGTTATGCATTAGAAGACTCCCATCAGAATAGAAAATATCTCTGCTCAAACGAATACGACTGATCTGTGTTTTTGTTGGGATAAACAAAGGGAATAATTTAAAATGGAAATCGTTAGTGCATACAGAGTGTTTCGTACATGATGTGTGTAATACGACCCTAAAAGATATTATATGATTAGTTTTCAGTGTTTTTTTTTTTTTTAATTTAGGTTCAATTGAAGAAGAAAATCCTATTCGTTGGTTATCGCGATTCCGAGAGGATCAATTTTTTTATATCAATAATTTTTTTCGTATTCTGCTCTGTTTTTGAGAAAAGACATAAAAATCACTTTATAGCATGTTCCTGGGAAAACATAATAAAGTAATTTAACTACTAAACCGTCAAAATCTGGGGTGTACCTGATTGTTTTAATTTCAAAAGAATTCTTAAGACTAGAACTGATTTTCAATATGTAAAAAACTTATAGTTTTTGATCGTTTAGTGGTTACAATTTTCCATTATATTTTCCCAGAGACTCCAATAAAGTCATTATGTGTTTTGCTCTTATGAGACATCTGAGACAAGAGAAATAGAGTGTTGCCAACTCATTATGAAAAACAATCACATATTTTAAAGACACAAGTTAAGATTGAAGATAGCCAAATCCAAAATTTTGGAAATGTCGAAATATTTTAGTGTTATATCTGCAGATAAGAGTATTTTGTTTCATTGAAAATAGAACAGGATGTTCACAAAATGTTCAGATTTCGAATTATCTGCAACTGAAAGACAAACTTCAATCACTATTTTCCTTCTTGTAAGATAACCTCCTCGAAGATATTCATGTTAAAAAGGAAAACGTCCTCCATTGAAAATTATAATTTTTTCAAATTAGAAAAAAAACACGATGAAAATTAAGATTTTTTTTGTAATATCGAACAGAAACCAACTTATTGTTACCCTGAAATATTAAACTGGCAGAGTTCCTAATAAGGAAGTTAAGATTTATTGCTGGAGTGAAGCCGGCCCTGGACGCCCGGAAAAATTATTCCGAATATGTGGTTTCTTTTATCAACTGATTGAAATTGTTATACTGAAATATGAAAGTGGCAGAATTCATAATGAGGAAGTTATGAATTATTACCTGGGCCATAACGGTCCTGGAAACGTGAAAAATCATTACCAGTGCTAGAATCCCAAAAAAATACTTATTTTGCTCAATTCTGTGATCTACTTCGTTCCTAAAGAAATAAAAAAAAAATTACTGCTGAACTTTATTGCCAAAGTAACTAGGCTGGTAGCTACTCTCTACACTCTTTATAGTTATGTATTGAATGTGCCCCATGTTTTTTGTTTCCAATTTCATAAGTATTTTAGTAGCTAATACTTGGCAATCAAAAGTTTCCAAGTATGAATTTTCAGAATAATTTAGAAACCTGTGTGTGGTTTTATCCTTCATAAGGATTAGAGAAAGTATTTTATTCTTTTCAATCTATTATAAAGTCATGGTACAATATTTTTTTTTTATTTTATTATTTTGTACTTTTGAATTCACTATGTTAATAAATAAAAGCTTGTTTCGACATTTTTTTTTCATGTGATTTTTTTTCTATTTTGACTACGCAGTTGAGGAAAACTCTACATGCACTGCGTGAGAAGAATTCAATTTTCTAAGCTGTACCTCGAAATATGTCAAATTACGCGATCCTGCAAGAAATTCTAGAATTATTTCACTGGCGTTATACAGAGTTTATGGGAAAATTTTCACACTTTCATCAAAGTTTATTATGACACGAAGGTTGTGGGTAACGCATTCCAAGGCCCAAATTCGTGCATTCAACCCTGGATCATATTTCCTCTCCTTTATTTATATGAAAAGTAGGCGGGAAGATAATGCATTATCCCCTTCATACAGCGTGTGTCAAGTTAAGCAGCATCAACACCAAATTTATGACCGAACGTTATGAAAGAAATCTTTCATGAGTTGAGGCAGGCTGTTCACAAGAAAAGGTTAATTTTGTCGTGAAAGCCCGGCATGAAATGACAAAGAATTACTTCTAAAATCAAGGCGTTCATTTCATGAATAAAATTCGAATTGTTTTGTCAAATCACCATTTTCTCTTTAGTAATGACACATAAGAGTTTTCATTTTATTTCCGAAAATGAAGTTAAGACACGAATTTTACAAAATAAATACAAAATAGTCTTTGTACAATTCTAAAGAATGGTATCAACGGAATATTTCAATCAATTGACTAAGTAACAATAATTTTTGTAAAGACAATTTGTTTTTGTGACCATTCGATACCAGGCGAATTAAAGGAAATATCGGTCCTTGAAAAGGAAATTATAAACGAAATGATTGACAAATCAATGAAAAAAATAAAATAAACAAGGGCATTTGCAATCTTGATGATAAAATATCTACCGTTAGTATAGATTGAAGAACAAGCTCTCGAGAATACACTGAATAATGTTGAAGTAATCTAAAATTCAATAAATACCGTGATTTTTACAAAATATGGACGGTTTAATACAGAACAATTACATATTGAAACAAAATTACTTAAAATCAGAAGCCAATATGCATACCAATATTCGTTTCAATATATTCCAATATTTTAAATATTGCACAGTTCAATAAAAAATAACTAGGTTTGTATCTCTACCCTTTTTCAAGAAATGAGGTACACAAAGAATAACGTTTCATTCTCACCGAAATTGTATACTATGCTTCTGAAAGAATTAAAAAGTATCACAAACATCATTCGATACTCTATCAATGGGTGCTGGTGTTCCGCAGGGATCCATTCTAGCACCAATACTGTTCCTTCTTCGCATCAATGATTTGTACAGTGCATAGCTTTGCGGATGATACCCTTCATACCGTTTTCTCTTCCAAAGCTCCGATATCAGCTAATGAAACCGGAAAATGAATGAACGGGAAATAATCGTTCATAAAATATGTACGGACTCAGCAAAAATTCAAGAATGGGGACCCAAGTATGTCTTTTCTCTAGAAAGGTCGATCTCACAGTAGCGTATTTATGTCAGGAGTATCTATACCAATGATATCTTTCATGTCATTATTACCACCAGCAGTACCCTTTCGTGAGAAAACCATGTGACACTCAAAAACTTGGTTTTCTAACGATAGTCGTCGCCGACCGATGTTTTTACCCTTTTTACTCCCATATACACCTACTACGTAGGCTAATTGTGGCAAATACCTATCAGAAAACAACTACTCCCCTGGCTAATACCACGACGGGTATTGAATTATATCCAACAGATACTTGTGCAATGTACTTCATTGCAGAGGAAACAATTGCAAGCGCTCCCTGTAACCAAATGGCAGAATTTTGTTCTGATTCAGACAGGGGGACCACCTGCAGACTAGTTTCGAGGTTCTTGCCTCGTCATCAGTACAGGGTAGGTCACTACAGACAGCTTTGAAGCCATCTGTTCCCTGACTGAATCATCTCACAATTCCGTCATTTGGTCAATCTGGTCTCGCGCAGATGAAACTGGTGTAAGCCGCTCCACCTGGTGTCGAGTAGATCAAGAAGCACACCGATCGGTCGGCGATGACTATCGTTATCAAACGATCTCCCAAAAGAACTCTGAGCTTTGTTTCAGATATCTGACTTGGTTTTCTGTTTCGTGCCAAGAAGTATTTTACTTCCCGTCAACTGATTATGATTTATAAGGCACAAATCCGACCTGTTCTGGAATACTGTCCCATATATGAAATGCATCACCTAAACACACATTGAAAATTTTGGATTCTATAAAAAAAAACATTCTTCTTGTCGGTGACACTTCGCTCACAAGCTCGCTTATATTTCTGGATGAAGGTTAGCGATCTGTCTTTGTTTCATAAATATTTTTATGGACGATGCTCTTCCGAAATATCATCAATGGTTATCCCATCGAGACTGACCCGTCGAGCTCAGTCTTCACATCCATATGCAGTCACTGTGGAGAGATGCCGAACATCTCTTTCCGAGAGCTCGTTCTTCCAACGAACAGAAACGATGCTAGAAACAAATTTAAGATAAGGAATATGTGTCTTATATTTTATTACTTACATCTAATCAATAAGTTCATGGATCTGATATCACGTATTGTTAACATACAGGCTTCTTTGACATTTCATATGATAAAACTGGGAACTTGTTGCGTTGTTACCCAGCAACAACTTTTATAACACGGCGTGTTATATCGTGACGATTTCGCACACTTTTTAGTGCATTCGACAAAGATTCTGATGAAGGTGAATAATAGTTTATAGAAACTAAAGAACACGCTGTACTTGAAAGGTAAAAAATAATTGGCTCAAGTATTGAAAATGCGTAGGTGCATTTGATCTATATTTTTATATTTTTCAGTTTAATTTAACAATGCTGAGCGTCCAAGAGCTCAAGACAACTTGGAGCCGCCATTTTTTTTTCTATAACAAAAATGTGATATTGCATTGTCACCGGAATTATGAACACGAATCAAATCATTCGGACGTCTGGAAGTATAGGTAAAAATCACGTTCAAACATTCTGTTACATAGATAGATACATACAGTGAAGTCAGGCTCGGACTGGGACCATTTGGGGCCCTCAGCTAAAACTTGCGAAGGGGCCCCATACCGGGGGGTCTGGGAGTATGTAATAACATTTTTGGAAATTAGGAACTTGAAAACAATGATAACGATTTTTTACGCTATTTTGGTACTTATAAAGAAGTAATTCAGCTGGGTTTGTATACAAATATTATGATTTTTGACTTTTATTGACTTTATTATTCATTAAAATAAGAAATTCACAGTATTTTTAGGATACCACAATACTACAAAACACATGCTGTAGAAATGTCAATAATTACAACGAAGTTCAAAATATAGTGCAGTAGTTTATTATATATTTTTTGGAACCAAAGTATTAATGAATTACTTATATCTAAATTATTCGCTCGCGCGGCTCTACTGAAGGATCAGTTGATCTGATAGAGCATTGCTGTGCACTTGTGCAGTTGTCTGCTGGACATACGTCACCACTCAGACGATGCATTACACCACAACAATGTAACTCAACTCATAGCACATCAGCTCGTATAAAATTTTCGTATAAACAGCGAGATATAAACACTTGATGGGCGTGTTCTACTTTTGGAAAATGTAAACAACACATTACCAAGGACACAAAATAACGTCTAACAAGACAAAAACATTTTTTTGAACGTCATGTGTGGGGGCCCTTCGCGATCGCGGACCTGCAGACCCGGCCAGTCCGGGCCTGAGTGAAGCTAATATAAGTGCGCTAAAAATAATTTATACTATTCAAAAATCATCAACTTTATTCCACCTAATTTCTCTGTTTTCTTTCTTTTCTATGAATTTTTCTCCATTTTCGCATCCATGATATAAAAATCGGCATATCGGACTGTAGTAATTATGGAAATTGTATCGGTGGAGACAAAAATGAAAGCACAAAACATGCCACAAGCGCTTAGTCTTCCCACCATTTTGCTGCGACCTGAATGTGAAATGTATTAACTTGAATTGAAATCCAAAATTTAACTGAAACTGACACTGAACAAAAAAATTACCCGCATCCCTTTGGTTTTCCCAGCGGATATCGTGCCGAATTCATTCTGCATTTCATAGATTTTGTGAAATCAACGAATATTTTCCATTTAATAAAGTGTATTGGATTCGAGCATACATTCGCTGCTGACAATATAACCTATACCTAGACATAAATTGAATTTATGTCTTGCACTAGAAACAATGGAAAAAGCACCGCTACGCGAAAGTAACAAATAGAATCTATTCAGTCGAATCAGAGCTTGGCTTTCAAGTTGAACTTCACAAACACTAAATATATCCAATTCTGGTTCAATGGGATGGATATTTTCGTTTGAGGACGGTTCAAAGAAAAGAAGAGGGACGAGGCACTTGATAAAATACAATTATTGAAATTCATTGTGAAATAAATACACTTTTTGGCAAACGGAAAGAGTTTTCCTGAAAATTCTTTGTCAATTTGTTCTCTCAAAATGATTGGTATATGAGTTGTCACTAGTGGGAAATTATACTAAAGAAGAGTAAAGGTGAATCTAATTTGCCAAAAAAGTTTTTGGGAAAAATAATATGTTCATCGTCAGTACGATGTAGTCAAATGCAAGGATGTACAAAATTTGACGATGTCTTAAACACGTGTATACGGTTGCTTTTTCAATTGAAAAAAACCCAATCATCTCATTCTCATCCATATCATTCATCTCGGCTTCTTTTCTAACATTCTGCGATGTTGGTTGCTGTGAAATCTCAGAGTCTTCTGATTGAAGGCATAAATGTGTAGTTGGCTTCCCATTATCTTTCATCAAGATATTGCACATCCTTGCATTTGTCTTTACTTTTCCAACTAAGGAATTTTATATTTGGGTTCAGCTATATACGCCAAATTTCTTGGCGTAACTCAGCAGCTTCCTTAATGTTTCAACATCCTTTGGGTTTAGTATACCCATTCTAGTCTAGTCTCTCCCTGGTGCATCAGTGCAAGTTATTTTGTGAGGATATGATGAAGTCTCCTCATCTTCCAATCACCACCTACAGAAGGGCCAACCTACTATCCCAATGGAGCCCTTCATCAGATGGGATCTCGTCTACTAAGAGTAAGGATTTTCCTTTTTATTGTTTTCTCCAAAGAACCATCAGTTATGTAAAAATTCGATTGGATCATGTCAGGTGTGTTCTGCCATGTTTTTAAAAACTGTTTTGTGTTTCTCAATTGAAGCAACAGCCAAGCTATTGGCGATTCCTAAGATAGGTTCTAGCCACATTGGTGGTTTTCATGATTCCTTCTTGGTTAGTCTGTCTGCCTCTTTAATTCCAAGACACCTATATGTCATAGGATCCATATGAGACTGAGTTTTTTTTTTGTTTCACAGGGTTACACAAGGCATTCTACATCCGGACAGCAGCTTAGTGCCTGAGCAGATTGCAATGAGTTTTCGTCATCTATTCTTAAGATTTTCTTGGCCGCAGGTAAGTATGCCATATACTTCAGCCTGGAAAACCGAGGCTCATTCACCTGAAGTCTGTTAGGCTGTGTTGCTGGTAGGAAACATGCTCGATGCTATGTCAATTCATTCTTTCCTTGTGAAAATTACAATGTTTTAGGAAATCATTCCTTTGTTGGGACCGTATCCATTTTCGCCTCATATCCATACGTTGACGGTAGCCTGACTAACCTTCCATTCTTTACCCCCCGGAAGGGGTTTCATTCTGTAGCTCGTTAATTTCTATAGTCTTGCTTTCCTAGTGGGTTTGTATATATTTGTATGAGTGAACCTCGATTCTCGAGTTCATTGTGAGATCTATGATGGACTGCTCACCCGGCGTGGATTAAGTGGGTACCGAGTCCTAATTCAAGATTTCAAGGTTGCTCGTACCAAGTCTATATTCATGTACTTCCCTACTCGATTCTAAGCTTGTAGTATTAAATGGGTTATTATTTTCCGAAGAATGTTCAGCAACCCTCGATATTTCTGGACTCAAATATCTAATATGGGCGATATACTCTTTGAACCGTATTTTCCTGGATCTTCCAGTTTGACCAACCATGTGAATAAAATTCAAGAAATGAAAATACCCAAAACACCAAAATTACGTCAATTTTCGCTCGATGCGCGTTTCGCCAACAAAGTTGGCATTCTCAAGACCTGAAAGCATACTGAGAAGAGTTCGCTTTTAACATCCGGGTTGTATTTCTATTTCTTGAATAGGTTTTTTGGATACTATATTTGTTTGTTAATGAAACGAAGAATCACATTGTTGATTTATACTGTCGTGATTTTTGGTACTGAATGGAATTAATTGAAAATAAAATAATTTAACCTGTTTGTAAAATAAACGAATAAATTAAATTATTGACAGAGTCAATTGCTCTGCTGAGATCATTAAATGTGAATGTTACTTCTGAGTTAGAGATAGTTTCATCATATTCAGGTTCAAATGATAGAGGACATTCAGAAAATTATTATTTATTATTTTCAATTATTTGCCCCCATATTCGTTTATTGCTGCGATATGCATGATTGTTCCAAACAGTATATCGTAATTACTGATGTGGAGAACGTTGGGGGCGGAGATAAATCGTTCCACAGACATGAATATTAACACATTTTCCTGTGTACGAGTCAAGAAATTTGATGGGCTACGCTGGTGTGAGGATCACAGAGGCTGATTTTTTCTGGTATTCAGAAGACTTTAGGAAAATTAATTCTCATTTTCAAAAGATGTAAACTCAATCCATGTTAATGTTAAATACTGATGGTTTCACGTTTAAAGAATCGTTAATTTTAGGAAAATGCTTTGATGATTTTCAAATGCCTCATGAAATCAATCCATATAAATGTTTTTTTTCCAGAACAATCTCGTACAGAAATCAATTCCAACATGCAATTTCCTCTGGAGTATCTCGCCGCATATACGTTGATCTAACCACTTTCTCAACAACCTCAAAGTCACGCCCAAGCAATAAACTCACCCTACGATATAAATCATTATGTTTATAAGAACAGTGCGTCGCCCCATTCACCTTCAGAGAGTTTGGAGGAGTGAACGTGTCACAAATTCGAAAAAATTATTATTATTTTAGAAACAATATGCCCATATCCATTAACATTTAAAGACCGTCAAGGTTTGTCAAGGTGTCGCAACACCAAATAAAAGTAAATAGAATCATAATGTAAGCTCTCCCCACCAAAAGAGGTAGAAAACTATGTGAAATTGGGAAATCTGAACAAAAAAAATACCTTTTGTAAGTGTAGGAAAGCGCCGCCCCTGGACGAACACACGTGGAAAAGCAGAATCAGTGTTAATACGTTCACCCTCAGCAATCAAACTGAAGCTGTTTATTTGAAATGAAGTTTTATTGGCATGACTCCCAATAGGAGGTTGCGAAGTAGAGGATTTTTGAAGAACACACACATGTCATAAAAATCATGTGAATAATATTGGTGTCAAATGAACTTTCCGTATATGCGAGCACAATTTTCTCTTGAGCACAAATCACATTTGATCCAAGCGTTTCCTTCATTCGAATAATCGATTAATAAATATACGCCAAATTAGTGTCTCCGTAAACACGGTGAGTAATAAACTGGAATTGACAGACTGCAGTTCGCAAAGAACCACAAAACATTGCTGATCGGGAGTTCTTATTCGGAGCGGCAAAATAACTCACTCCAACAGTAATTGTTAACATTTGTTCGCCATGGATTGGTGCCCATGCTCCAATGGCTTTTGAGAAGTTCAGGATATCGCCTTATTCCTTTTGATTCTATACAGTATTGGGATCTTTTATTATCTACTTCTTTTTTCAGTTCATGAGTGTACTGGTACTCATTCCGCAGGAGGTTTCAGGTCCCAAAAACGGAATTTCGGACTTTTTTGCCAGTACGTCTGCTATTTCATTACCCTCCACTCCAGTGTATCTCAGAACTCATAGGAGGGTAACAGTGTTGTTCCTACCTAGTTCATTATAAATAACTTTGTGTTAAAGACATGACTGAATTTTCTTTGTTCCCTATAACATTTGCCATGTTCTCCCACTATTAACTTGTGGTCTATTCTATTACTTCATTTTCTTTATTCTCTATAAAACACGTCCGAAAATGCGACAATATTCAACGATGGATTTAATTGGGGCGACAAACAGTGAAAATCCGAGCCTGTAGAAACCGCTCAGACAATAGAGAATTCGCCCCATTCAGCGGTGAAACCCGTTGTTTAACATGCTGCATATTGTTGGAGTTTGAATGACATTTCGAGAGAATGTGAGTGAAATAATACATCTACATCTACATCTACATTCACATGAAATTAAATTGATATTCTCAATTATTTGTGTAGACAAAGTTGAATCTTATGTCAAATTAACTGACTTAGAACGAATATATATATATGCTTTCTGGTCTGGGTGTTCGACATTTTACATAATGAAATTTGACTGGGATGGTACTAACAAATGTACTGATATTTTGAAACCTTACTATAGTCTAGTTCCTAAATTGTAGATAGTGACTCATAGGTTGTACGGTTCATATTTTATACGGAACAGGGCAAGAAGTAGAACAGAAATCAGCTGGATACTTAGGTTTTATATCAAGTTTTGCTTTGCTACTTTCTCATATCCCCCGCACTTTCAATCCCGTAAAAACCTGAAAATGTAAGATTAGTCACTATCTACAATTTAGGAAATTAAAAAGTTAGAGACCAATATAGAGTGCCAATTAAACGAGTTCAGAACATATTTTGTCATGCTTATGAAGCATTTCAGTAGCGGAGATGCAGAAATTTTCATCCATGCTAGGTAATGGCTTTTTTGCCCCTTTTGTTATTCATAGTCGAGACACATATGAATAATTTAGGACAAAACGATCCTTAAAATATCATTATATTACTGAATGAGAGTGAAAACGGTGCATTTTAGAGAAAAACTTGTGAGGACCTTTCTGATAGAAAATATCAAAGCATTGTTTTATGGAAAAAATGGATGACATAGTTCCATGTAAAATTGACTGAACTAGTATCAAAATATAAAACTGAAGCTAAAATTCTAGAGATAAACCGGAATCCATCAGAAAAGTTTTGCTCGATGGAGGCGGAGTTGTTTCGAACTAGAAAGTATATAATGGAAAAGAGAAGTATGATGTTACTCGGTAAAGTTCAGAAAGCGTGCTTTAAATTCGGATAATTCAATTTCCAGTACGACAGAGAAGACTTTGAAATCATGTAATTAAAATGTTGAGTTACTTGACTCTTTCGAGTTTTCTTTTTCAATGGTGCAGCGAAGCCAACACTTATTGAAATGAATTGACTGGCTGTAATAATCCTGTAATAATGTGTATTTGATGGTGATTATATTGTACAAACTATCATCTCTCAACACCAATTGAAATAATAACCCGGTCGCAACCGGAAATACCCTTTTTATATGTAAAATTACGGTGGAAAATTTGATAATTCCAAGTTCTTTTTCAAACAACGAGAAAACAATATTTCTATTACACATAACATAGCAAAATGTTTCGAGAGTATGTATTGTGTTCTTGCCTGCTTGATGCGAATCTATAACAATATTGTCACTTATATAATTATTGTGGTTTATATTTTATCGGGTAAATTTGGGTTGTTTAATTAGAAACTGTTTCCTAGCAATTCGACGAGAATAACTGTCAACTAGAGTGTTTTTAGGTTGACAGTTATTCGAGTCGAGAGTAAATTCATTGTGAAACTCTTTCATTTTAACCTCAAACAAACTAACAGGTTCTACGAATCGATTACTGTATATATTATATTTTATAAGTGATTGATTAGCCATTCCTGTATTTCACGTGATACAACCATTCATATGAAATACAGGAATGGCAAATTAATAGATTATAAAATAGTATACCTTATCAGCTATATGAATGGACACAATTAAAAACTTAGTTCGGCCAGTTGCGAGGTAGGTCGCCACTGATGAACGTGTTGCCAACTTTTACTACAGGTTTGACTATTCTCTTTATTTTTAATTTCTCTATGTTTCATACCTACTTGTCGTTATCCATTGGGAAGAGGTTGGAGATTATCAGTATATTACGAACTATAGTCCGTTGTACGACGGTTTCAGCTATGTAAGTACTACTGTACTTACATAAATACAGGTGAAGATAATATGAGCGTGTGATAATAAAGATTGTTGTTGAATTGTTTCAATTTGAAAAAATGCACAGATAGCTGTAATGATCTAGAGGAGATGGGAATTAACTCTCCTTAATTTCGATTTGGAAAAGGCAGTTTCAATGTTTTCTGGTGAATAACGAATAGTAATATTCAACCTTACGAAAGACATGCAATGAGTGGTTCCGTCATGATTATCTGTTGGCTACACAGGTGAACACCAGTTTGTATCCATATATAGAGCGAAATTTGTCTGTTGTGTTTATCCAGTATTTCTCCCGTCACTTTGACGACGCTCCGGTAACTCCAATCACGTTGAAATATTTTCCGTGAACCTGAAAAAATCGTCGACATTTTTCGCCCCGCAAATCAACTTCAAAAACAATTTTATCTACACCCTAATAAGCATCTGCGCCTCGGCATATTCAATGAGTGAATCGCACGGTCGACAGCTTTCTATAACGAGTAATCGTCCGGAAATTCTCTTTGATCGTAATTCCTAAGACCCGACGCCGAAGCGTAGACATATAACACCTAATAACTGATAATAGGCGTTATTTTTCCACACGCAAAACCGAGCGGTCAGCGTCGAAACA
Source organism: Chrysolina haemoptera (assembly GCA_958298965.1). NCBI lineage: Eukaryota > Metazoa > Arthropoda > Insecta > Coleoptera > Chrysomelidae > Chrysolina > Chrysolina haemoptera. Next base: position 26,232,466 of record OY282591.1, on the reverse strand, counting down.
GACGCGCGAGCTGAGGCGAAAATATTTTTTTTAAAAATGCGGCGGACGCCCTTTCGTATGAAAGGATTCGCTCGCGGTTGGACGATCAAAGCAAGCGAGAGCAATAACGAGTTCCTCTGCTAAGAACCACCCGGTTGAATAACATCAAAGTTGCGTGTTTGTTAATGAAATCATCCGCAATCAAGGTGGGTGATTATCGGTCAAAGTGAGAACAACATGTGAGATAACGCATGATCGTGAGTTTCATGAGTTAGGCGAACGACGCTTTTGCCGCTGAGGATGTGCTTCCGCTTCCAGAGCTTACGAACGAGCTGTAGATCATCATGAAAGCTTAAGGCCCCACTCACGATCAAATCCGCAGTACTCTTCTTGACGTATCAGCTGAAACTGAAGCTCTCGTCTCTGGCATGTCAGTCATAAATAATTTCTTGTATTTTTGACGTGTCTATACCGTTTCTACAAATTTCAACAGAAATTTTACAAAAATTATGGAATTCACGGCAGTGTTTTAATGAGAATTGAAACAAGTTTGGATTCTTTGAAAATTAATTTTTTAGGAACAAAATTACTTAGCAGTAAATAGTTATTCTGGATACAGCTACAGTCACTTGGTTTCAAATATGGACACTTCTGAAGAATTATCCTTAGAATTATCCATCACAATTGTCCTCTCGACTGAGGAATTCAAGACGGAAAATAACTAGAACACGAGAAGTTAGTATTTCATCTATGTAATGAGAACACTAACAAAAGCCGTTGAAAGATAATTCCTGCATTATTTCTATGAAAATTTTCATATTAATTCCACTGGAGAGGTTATTTCTATTTGAGAAACTTGTTTCACTAGCTCGGCGAATTTCATCAGAACTGACTATAGCTTCCAACTTGGCTTTGGGTCACCAGAAGTTCATATCATGGAGCCATTCGAAAGTTTTCTAATCAGAGTTTCATTCCAATTACAGTCCGAGTGTGGCCCTATATCTGTGGTTGCCAATCTTTCATGGAAATCCCTATGCAACAGGAATAACAAATAAAAGTTTAATTGAATTTAGTTCCTGATAATAATACCGGAATTTCCATCAGTATCATCACTGATGCTGATATTTGTCAACTAATAAGGCTCAAACGAACTCGTACTGCAGGCTCGTTGTATTTTCAGCTTTGGGGTTGCAATTCATTAATATTCTAAAAAATTATCGGTAATAATCATACCACTTATTATATCACCCCTGAAAATATAGCTATATAAACAACCATCAGTTATATAGTTCCACGATTATCTTCGAGAAATGAGTAGTGATTCGCACGAGACCAGCGAGACGAGATTTTCCTAAAATCTTGTTTCGTCTCGCCGATGAAATGATAAGTCTCGTCTCAAGTCTCGTCTCGCAGCCTCCAGTCTCGTCTCGTCTCATTTCTCGCACGAGAGTCTCGTAAAAGTATCGAAATCTCATCATTCATAATCTTATTGCTTCAGTGCAATAAGGAATACCTAAATACTTGCTATAATATAAGAGTCGGAAGAGAAAATTACAATTGTTAAAAAATAACATCATGTATTTGAAAGTAATACAACTAAAGAAAATGAAAACCTAACATTATTTTATAAATGATAAATAACTGAAAAAGTCAAAGGTAAAAAACAACCCTTAGCCCTCTCGGTTGCAAATCATTTTGTTTTTCACCCAGTCATTTAGGCATAACAAACATCGTGCAGATTCATGGTTGAGACGATTTCGATGCTTTCTTATAGTTAATGCAGCACGTGAGAATAATCTTTCCTTGAATCGGCTCATTTTGAATTAACTTGGCACAATTCAGCACACTCAAAAATTCGAACAACTACCACTATCCACACCGAACAACGAATAACTAAACTTGGAAGAAATTTGAACTTTTATTTTCAATAATGATCTTTATTTATTTCGATCACAATAGGACACTCACATATCGCAAAATTTATGGCAGTCGGAATAGGGTTCAAAGACGTCGGCGCCCTTCAGAAAGACAAAGTGATTACCGTCAACCGATTTTAACGCCGGCAGAGACTTTTAAAAGAAATTCTTGGTAGTATACTAATAATTTTTTATTAAAAGAAAATTATGTTCATTTTAATTTTTTTTTAATATTTTTATTGGCTTTTCGAGTCCCCACATAAAAATATTCACCTGCGAGACTCTCGTGCGAGACGCGAGACCTCATGCACGAGACTCGAGACGAGCCGAGTATCGTCTCGAGTCTCGTCTTGAAAACGAGAGCAGAATATAAAAAATGTGTAAATATAATGATGGATCCCTGAAAAAAACACCATTTATGGTTTCTAGGGCCATATATGAAACTATTGATAACTGAGTAGACAATTGAAGAGGAAAGCCATGTGATGGGAGTTTGGCGAGTGTGCAACTCATGAATCTACCGGTGACGTGCATGGCATCAAACGTTAAGAGGCAAGGGTTACGTCTTCCACGTCTTCCACCCGGTTGACGGAAATACCAGGTCTATTTAACAGTGATAATTTTTATTTAATCAAGCTACGTCATGTGAAATTGAAATTGGAAAAGTTCTTTGAATGAAATGTTAAAAAGTTTTAAATGCGCATATTTTTATCGGAAGTTTTCCATCAATTCACATTTTTTCTTCCGCGAAACCAATATGAGTAAATAAATAAAAAATCATGTTTCATTGTGGGAAACAGAACGGACTACATATTCCTTTAAATGGTTATGGTAATTGTTAAACTTTTAATTACTTTGATATAAAATTTGCTGAATAATTCTACGTTTATGAATATTCATATCCATTTCGAGATGGATTCCAAAACAAGTAGGGTTGATCGTTTGCCGCCGTGGGGTAGTTAAAATTGCCGTTTTTGATACTTCATTTCGAGAAGTAACTTCATTTCAACAAAAAACTCCATTTGAACAGAAACTGTCACAAGTATCAAAGAGTGTAATTATTCCAAAATTTCATATCAAATATTCTCAAAATTAAATATAACCTTGATTGTACTGTAAGAAACGGCATGCTGTATGAATTTGTAAATAATGCCACAAGCATTTTCCTAGGTTTTGGTTGATTTTTTATGTGGTACTTTGAGAGTACTGAATTTTTTTGTGTTGAGTGAAGTTTCTCAAAAAAGCATACAGCTCTTGAGATTCATCGGTAAAAGGGGGTGAGATAATACAATCATTCTGTATTTGATGTGAAACTTATTCATATTAGGTTCTAACTTACTGCGCTTCAAAAAAAATCACGAACCATTTTATTCTGATATTTTAGAGAAGGTTTGTCCCAACTCATCATATCATAATAGAATGAGAATCCTTTTCAGTTGAAACATATTTTCTCAACATTTCGAGTATCTACATATTTTATCTGCCTCTTTGATTTTTTTTCACTCTCATGACCAAATATATTTCATTTTCGAAATCTTCTATATCATCATCATCAGATACTTGTTTTATCTCAGATTGTGCATCAAGTTAATCCTGTCTTCAATCACAGTTGCATCTACACTCCGCTGAGATAGTTAAATAAAGTTTAAAAAAATGTTCTTTTCGTCAACTGTCTAACCCCTACGAGCAACCCCCAAAAGTCTTTGATATAGACTTTTGCGAATTGGGGGAAACGAAACCCTTACCTTTTTAACTGTGATGTTATGCACGGATGAGAATTCAAACTATACGTCGGTGACCTATCCAAATGAGTAACGGCAGCAATTTATATTATAGTACATTATTATATTATTATTATTATAGTTTTTAAAATCACATAATTCAGTAAGTGAAACTCTAGGTTTGATGTATTAAAATAGTTGAAAATAACACATGTTTCCTTCATTACTTTTCACTCACATTGCACTGATATCTATAGCAGTGAAAGATTTCAATGTAAATAATATTGTATTTACTATAGTTACAATGATTTTCACGTGCACTTAACTAAAAAATCATATCAAAACTCGACTGAAATAGAATTTCCGTCAGTTTCACGGCTAAATGGTTGCTTGTAGTAGAAAGAGGACAAAAAAATATGAAGAGGTTCTCAAAGATGACAGATACAGTATTGGAAAGTTTTCATCTTGGGTATGGTGGTTCTATACCCAAGAGCGTAAAGAATAGCTAGCTATATATTTAGAGAGCATTACAATTTCTCCTCTACTTGCTCAAGGAAGGGATATCGACGTGAACTGTTAATTCGTCAGGCAGGCTAACAGTAGAGGCGCACAGTAGTACGTCTCTCTCATTTATGTGGTATTATCGTATCATTGCGTTCCTTGTTGCTCGCGTAGAGTTCTGTCTATACCCCAGATGAAAAGTTTCCGATACTGTATATCGAAATATAAAAGAGTTACAAAAAAAAACATGGGATATTTTTTTTTATTGCTCTCCTGAAAACTTAGGTAAAATGAGTTACAATGTTTTTCATATTAGGTGTCGACTTCATCTCACTTCCTCAGCGAGTGTGAGGACTGAGAGAAATTGAGAATCGAAATCTTTGGACACACGGCATTTATTGGGTTGGAGTGGACGGACATAAAAACTTTCATCAGATGGTCACACAGGTTCGACAAAGAAGTTTGTGATATCCAATAGAAAACAACTACTTTCCCAGCTAAAGCCACGTTAGACGTTGTATAACATAATTTTGCCAGTTCAAATTTCTGTTTTTACCTTACATCAGCATTTTTCCGCTATGAAGAAACATAACGCCCTTTCTATAGAACCAAACGCCATTTCTATCTAGCTAGGCAGGTAGCTGTTTTCTATCAGATATATGTATGAAATTATGGACAGAAAATGAGGTTGTGAAGGAAAACATTCTCCATTGAAAATCGATAATGCCATATTTTTGTAATATCGAATAGAAAACAACTACTACCCCAGCTGTATAACTCAAAGTTGCAAGTTCAAATATTAGGTTTTACATTATATAAACATTTTTCTTCTATGGAGACCTATATCGTCATTTGTATTGAACAAAACGGAATAGAATAAAGCCATCACCAGGTAATTTCTGAAAAGCTTTGTTCGCTCTGTTCCGCTTTTCAGACGTCACCCGATCCCAAACGTGCAGGTTAATACGGTTTGTATACGGGACAATAATAAGGGCGGATCGAAATGTACGCTGACAAGTGAATGCAATTATCGGTAACTATTCGAATGCTATCCGGCATTTCCATACGGAATTTACATGTGGGCATGCGAGAGATTCCTGCTGGCCAACGGAAATGGAAATGAAAGACGATCCGAATAGGCCCAGGTAATGATGCATGATAATGAGAGTGTCTCCAATAATGAAATTATCAATAGTTCAATTTGTATAAATTGTGTTGCAACGGTGCCTGTACACTTTGTTCAGTTACAAAGGTGTTTATATTTTTTCACTACAATAACACTTAAAGTTTACCTATTCAGAATAATGGCCATCACGCAGTAGAGTCGGAAGTATTTGCGATCGAAGCAGCTAGTTTTCAATCCAAATAAATATCTGTTTTTCTGTATATCGATAAATGATTGAGTATTTGAACGTTAATAACAATTCTGAACAACTTTTCGTTACAAAATTTCTCGATATTGTCTCAAATAAACCTACAAATTCATATTCATTTACACTACTATTAGCGAAAAAAGGAATCGTACAAAATGGGTCAAAACATGGTTACTTAAAAAAGAGTTGAATCATATCAGATTGATGGTTTTGTTATATCATTTGTGTTGGTCACAGGTTACTCGATGAGCCACCTTCCGTGGACACCCGGTACAGTCCACTAACGATAAATTGTTCGGATCGGTCGATAAATTGTTTCGTGTATATCCACCTATTTTAATGATTTATCCCCAGAAATTAATGCAGATTAAAGCCTGAAAAGTCTGAAAGTGTATACGAAAAGACTTATGCCAATTATGAAAGTTACTATACCTAGATATTTTTCATTATAATCCTCAGTACTCTAATGAAATCATTCTAGTACTTTGTTCAATAAATTATGTCATTTTGACACTAAAAATGAAACCCATAATAATGTCATTATAATATGTCGAAATATAATAGTTATGTATTATACAAGGGAAGAAAGTAGTAGATTTTAGCTTGATTTTGTGTTGTCTCTCGATGCGAAGCGGAGGGAGACAAAAAACCGAGTAAAAACCCAATAGTATCTTGGCCTGACTCATTCCTTGTGATTCTTTCCAGTATTGTTCATAAAGTATGGTATTGGCAGAAAGATTCAGGTCGCAGTAGGGGTGTTTCAGCTCCTTTTTTTTTAGTTCGCCTGCAGTTTTATTACCGCCCACTCCAGTGTGTACCGGAATCCATAGGAGGGTAACAGTGTTCTTACTTAGTTCATTCAGTTTCTCTAGGCACATCCACATCCTCTCTTGGAGTTGATTACATGGAAGTTCAGAGAATTAATGGCTGCTTGGCTATCTGAAAAGATGATTATCTCTTGTCTGCGAACATTTCTTTCTATATTGAACTGAAAGCAAGCCTCAATGGCGTAGATTTACACTGCAAAGAGATTTGCCTTGACTTTCGGAATATTTGGTTCCAGGCCCATATACTCCTATACCATTTCTTTCTGTCATTCTGAATTCATCTGTGTACCATTCGATGACACTTCTCTTGAGTCTTAGGATGGTGCTTATGTCCCAGTCACATTTGCTACTCAAGTTTGTGCTGAATTCTTTCACAAAGCTAAACTTCTCTGTCATCTCATCTTAGGGGATATTCTAGGTTTGGTGATATCCAGGAAGAAGGAGTTATTGGGTTGAAAAGGTCAACATTCTTCATTGAAAATTGAAAAATGCAATTTTTTTCATAGAAATTGATAGAAAACAACTACTTCCTCAGCTATAGCCACGATTGACGTTGTATAACTTAATTATGCCAGTTCAAATTTCCAGTTTTACATTATATCAGCATTTTTCACTATGAAGAGATGTGACGTCCTTTCCATCGAACAAAATGCAATAGTATGAAGCAATCAACAGATAATTTCTGAAAAGCTTTGTTGGCTCTGCATACATTACCGAACAAAGTTCCGTCATTCAGGCGTCACCCGATCTCAAACATGCAGGTTAATACGGTGTGTATACAGGACACATTATATAGAATTATTGATTTATTGACAGCTAAATTAGCTCTGCCGTTCGATTGGGAGAAGCACTTGCGACAGTGTCTTGCTTAAGGAACGTTGCACAAATATATGTCAGATGTAGTTCAATATTCGTCGCGGTATTAGCCAGGGAATTCGAGTCATTGACTCTACCCTAGCACTCTAAGGAATTGTATATTAAAAGAAAAGAAATAGCCATATGCGATAATTTGAAAATTTATCAATTTTTATGAACGCTACATTCTTCTCAATAATTTGGAAGCAATTTATGGAGTGAGGAACTTCATAACCTCTTTCTTAGAGCGCGTTCTTCTAATGAACGGAGAGCTTTGGAACTCACTGCCTCCCTGAAACATATAGCCTGCAGAAGATCAGCAGATCAGCAGAAGATAGGAAGAATAGCAATTCCTTCCTACTTTCACTTGGCTTTCACGATGTTCTTCGACCATTACAGGATTTTTCTTTTCGTAGGAACTACAACATAAATGAAAATCAAACATTCAATCAGATCTCAATATTATCTGATGTATGTAATGATTGGAACATTTCTGAATATGAAACTGTTGACATTTTTTATGTGACTCTATACTAGTTATTCAAATCAACGAACGTCATCACTTGCCATCATTCGTTAAACGAGGTTTTCACTGAAATAGCCAGCCACCCAACTGATGTTTTTATTTCTGAAGTCTGAAGTCACTAACCTCTATTAATCTCGAATCTTCGACCTCCCGATCAAATGCGAAATAAAGTAATAGACCTCTAATATCTCCAATTCATTCGGTCTGTGATTCTAGCTGTAAAATAGGATAGGTAATTGGTGGATGCGGCTAGAATAGCCAATGGGCAGATTGATTTACGGGTCGAGATATTTCCCGTACGGTATAGTGGAGTTTAGCGTTCGGTCAATATTGTAAATCAGCCTCCTGGAAATAGAGGCTGCCACGTCCTTAATTATTGATTGTACAGACCGAAGTCTACAACTATTTACTGAAGGACGCCCTAGGCAAAGTCGTTAAATCTTCGGGAAGGTCCTAGTTTTGTTCGGATCGGTGGCTGGAACAAGTGGACGTGATTGATGTTGAGGTCCATGTTCAGGTTGTGAAATATATTTCGTGAGAGATATTGGACGTTACTGCACGAACGGAAGTTACGTTCGCTAGCTTCTGGAAAGGCTGTATAATCGTTATTTTCAGATTTATTAGATTTAAAAAGTTTTGATCGAGGAAGTTTTTCATACAAGTATGAAAATTTTGTTTCAGGTAGATGTTCGCGCTTGCTAAATGATTGATTTTCTCTGAGAAAAGGGTAATCCTTAGAATTATTTTTTAATATTTTCAGGGGTAATAATATAATAAGTGGTATGATTATTACCGATAATTTTTTGGAATATTAATGAATTGCAATACCAAAGCTTTGGCTTTGGAGGGGGCAAAAAACCGCGATTTCAGTTTTCAGTTTTTAAGTTTTTTCCATATAACTTACGACTTAAGACACAGTCTTGACCGCAGCAGCAGGCGATACGGTTGTATAAAATTACAAAATTACCGCGCGATCTAGGCGATCAACATCAGTTCGTTGACAGGTTTTGTAAAGATGGGAGAAAAAACGGAACTATTGATAAAAAAAAGTGAGAAAGTACGCGTGTTTGTACGACACTACCCGCCATCTGTACAAAAACGTGGTGAAAAGGGCAGAAACGTGGATCGTGATTGTAGTGGAGCTAAACTGCTGAATATAAAATAATAACTCCGTTCATGCTATACAGGTGCGAGTATACCGTGCCCGTCCGTTCCCCCCTACTGATTTTCGAACCACCTGGTATGGTGCAACGAAATGTGGAAGGCTTAAACAGGAGATAAGAACCAAAAACATTTTCATGAAAAAATCACAGCTAAAAGTTGTTTAAATGACAGCTGAGCGCCATCTTCAATAATTTTTTTAAATAGAACACCCGGTATATCATTGAATGATCGGTTTGGAAGGAAGGAAGGAATACAACAATACCAAGTTTGATGCTGTTATCTCCAAAGACTACGAAGATATCACCTATTATTTTATTCATAAGCTCAATGAGTGTGAGAGAGAATTTATTGACCCGTCAGAATATCGTTCCTGAAGACTTCTACTTCCTCATGCAAATATGACATTTGAGTATCTGAGTACCTGAAATGTGTTTTGTCCCACTTCAAATAACCCTTCTACGATATTTACGGAGGATCCCAAAGTCATGGATATTTAAGTTGATATGGAACAATTATACTGAAGCAGGAATCAGTACCCCCTTTGGACCATATGCAACGATTTAAGACTAGTGAGAAGAGTCTCACTTCACATGCCAAAGAAAAAAGTGGGTTTTACTCCTGCCTGAGTTTTCAACTCACCCATAATCCCGGCAATTCCTTCAGTAAATGTTGAAAATATTCGCTCATATCTTACATAAAAAATAAAGTAAGTGATTTCAGGCTTGAGGTTTGCACTTCACAACAGTGTTATTAAACATATACATAGTATATGAATAAGCAATTATTTTCAACATTAACTGAAGAGAATGCCGATTTTTTAGAACAAAGTTTTTTTTTGGCATGTATAAGTGGGACCTATCACACTACGTTGCTGCTTCAGTATAATAATTCCATATTTACTAAATTATGATTTTTGGATCACCTGCAAACATCTCCGTGAAAAGGTAGGAGTCTTCAGTAACGATATGAACTTTTCCTTTCCCTTTTCCGATCATTTTAAGCACAGTTATGACCAATCAAATATTCGGCCCCGCCAGAACTTTCAGCGGCGGGTAAGGGTGAACCTGAAATTTGATATCGGTGTTCAATCACGTTTTCTGAGAAAACGAGCGCATTTCATAAGAAATTACTAGGAACAATTTTTGTGGAAAAATAAATTGTTTTTCACCCTGTTGAGTTGTTTTTCCGATATATCATCTACTTTCCAAGATTACAGCAAAAATCTATTTTTGTATTTTTATACGAAAAAAATATATGTTCCACCCCTGGAGTTTTGGAAAACAATTTTTTTTTCGTGTTTATCATGGTTTCAATTACTAGCATACCAAGTTTGGTGTTGCTACAATCGATTCTTTTCTCAAAACCCAATCGTACTGGATTATATCTGTTTCACCGTTTCCACTCTCATATATTAGTCATGGATTCAAAGTTTCATGAACTTGTCGCGGTTACATGGATTTCCTTCAGCTCCCTTCGTCATTGCGACTGGATTCCAAACTCGGCGTGAAATTTCAGCTATACGTGGTAATCGCATATGGTTTTATTCGCGCTTCATTGCCGAGATCAAACTTTATAGCTCTGATTATTCAAATTCGTTCTGAATTTGATTTGCCTCATGTCAGGGGGAATGGTCGGAATATCGAATTATCTCTATTTGTATACATAAACATACATACATTGTATGAACTTTGATATTTCTGAATCAACGTATCCAATTATGAAGTGTATGAGAAAGCAATTGTGGGTGATACGGAAAAAAATAGTATATTGTATACCTAGGCGGTAATGTGGCATTTTTTAGGCCGGAAGATGAAATAAACAGGCGAGGCGAAGCCGATCCTAGCCACGTCTTTCCGCCTGAAAAAGCACTTTACACATAATTTTTCATCTTACACAATAACGGTTGTTCATATTTTTTCTACAAAAATTGTATTCATTGTAAAACTGACAAGTTAACTTCAGACAAACATCAAATATGACATCTTATGATTTAAGGAATTGAAGAAATTTATTTTCTGGGTTAGCCGTAAAAACGGTAACTTTCTCCTCTCCATAAAGCCGGTAAAATTCTACTTTCTCATAGTGTAAGATAAAAAAATTATTTCAGTTCCTCAATCTTGGTTTTGCTCTACTGCATTTCATTACGGTTATTTTCGCCCAGTTATTTTATTGTTTCAAAATGTATATGATTGAGAATATGGCGAAGTTGCCAGTTGCTTTCGAAAATACTGAAATAGTTATAATTATACAAGGGAAAAAAGTATTAGATTTTAGCTCGGGGGCTAAAATACACTACTTTTCTTAATGCGGAAAAAACGACAATTCAATATTCAAAAAACATATTATTAATAGTTATTTACCTAACAAGTGCGGAAAAGTCATTTTCCGTAAGAGTAAGGTACAATATTTTTCCTACGAGTGTTTTTGTCCATCTTATTTATGAAAAAACAAGATTTTTAATAAACAAGTTTTTATAATAATGCTACAAAATGACTAATAAGACAGAATAGTTACATAGATCATTTAGTTAGTCCTAAATATCATCATTTTCAAAAATACAAAAATCGTGCAATAAAGTAAAAATCGTGCGGAAAAGTAACTTTTCCGAACGATTTTAAATCGTACGGAAAAGTACAACTTTCAAAACAAAAAATATGTTAAAATCATAAAATTATCGATGTGAAATTCAAATTTTTAAACTGGTAATCTGTTGTACTTATAGCGACAATAAGACCTACGTTGCTAAGGAAACCTTCAAAGTAATCAAATATCTGTCAATTCGATTCTGTGAATTGATATAAAAATTACGAATTTAGTAGTTATTTTGAATAATTAAATTAAAAATATCTGATTCCCAAGTTCTCTGTTCCAACGAAACATTTTGTATTTTAAAAATGTGTTTGGACGATTTAATAATACGAGTTTTTACTCATCGAACATTTCCAGATAAATTGAATTTTGTATGACTCTATCTTACCTACCTACAAATCATTTTTATAGGATAATTTAGTTTTAGGATTATGAGTTGCATGCTTTGTACTACTCTCCTATAAGATCAAATCAATTGAGTAGAGATGCATATCAGAAAGATTTATAACACAAAGAAAACGAATTTTATCAATCATTTATCAATACTAGGGCCGAAATATATTTCGCACGTTCAGAAACTATTTTTCCGACGACCTGCTTGAAATACGTATCATTTCGCACTAGATACAATTCATGTTTTGCATGTGAAAATCGTTTTTGATGAACGATATTAATATTCTCGGTGACGCAATTCGTCAAAGCAGAAGACAAATGAATCCACACAAATATGTGTGGTAGGTGGCGTAGATTCGAATCCCTGCAGAAGTAACTTTTTTTAAATTTTACTGACAACGGGGAGCAGAAAGGTTCCACACAAAAATACCTGCACTCCGGCTTGAAGCCAGCCCCACCGAGCAATAATAATAATAATAATATACTACATTATTTCTTGCTGAAATGTAAGACAAGCGAGCAAAAATCTGTTCATCCCATATTCCGTTTTCCGTAAACAGCTTCATTCTCAAAACTCCATAACCTAAATCTACACTATCCCGTCAACTGAATGATTGTAACACACTCAAAGTGTTTTCCACCTAATATAATTCCAATAATTAGGTCTCCAGATTTTATGCACACATGCACGGCGCACGCAAGTAAATCTCCTAACTGGTCCGGCCACTCAACGTATCCATCCCGACGGTTCCTTTATCTCTGAGCATAATGCACAAACATCCCCTCGAAGGATTTCTCTGCTTTCGAAACATCATCCACCCGAGCGAACATACACAGAGAATTTGTTGTGTTTGCTACATATAGCGCATAAAATACGAGAAGGGCCACTCAGCCACTGGAAAATGTTTGTGAATTATTATATTCATACAGATTGTTAACCAATCTCGAGATGTGCTTGGGCTTGAACTAGTTCGCGGAGATTAGTTTGTCTATGAGATATTTCCCTGTGTAGGATGAAGGGCTCATGTGAAATCGAACAGAAATTACAAGTAAAGGCACATCAGGTAATGTAGCACAGTGGACTATTTGGAAATTTGAAAAATAAAATTGAATCGCGTTTGGTTCTCAAATCAAAAATACAAATGATCCTAAATTGTAATCTACGTGAGGATGAAAAATGAAACAGCAGCCCAAATACACAGGGTCACCCTACGCACCTAAATAATTTAGCAATTGCTCGTTTCAGACGTAGTGGGGCAAAGGATATTGAAGTACCTGTAATTCTTATATTAATCGTTAAAGACCAGAAGTGTGATAGTTCGTTGGAATTGTCTTATGGGGAGAAACATATAAATGAAAAAAATTGTAGGTTGTCCTATCAATAATTTGAATCTATCACGTGACCGGAAACAAAAAACTTATTGAGCAACATAATACCAGAAAAAGCTGCACCAATTGCTTTAATTCACAGCCCCAAAATTACAATTCCCTTCTACTCTCGAGTTCCGAGATATTCCTCGTCCTAATCTTCGTGGGACACCCTGTATATTGTTTATTAATCCATTGTTTTCTCGCACATCTATTTACAGAATATTTTAATTATCTTAACTTACTTATATAGATAAGGTATTCTGTATTTTTTTCACAATTCAGTTACTGCAATTTATTCGTCATCATCACATTATCTACCGATTGGAGTAAATCCAAATTAATTTAAAGAAAGAACGCCTAATTATCCTTTTTCAACAAACATTTTCTGGAATAAAACAATCTTAAATCAGTTCATTAACGCCTAATGACAATATAATGACTTACAACTAAATCGTCTTCCTTTCTTTCTGTACCTGAATCATCTGTTTGGGTTCACAATGCGAATTCATTGCATTGAATATCAGATCTGATTGATCATTAAGGAGATCACAACCACAATGTTTATGTTCCTGAATCTATACTTTACAGCATTTCCAAGTAATTAGGCTTCCAACATTTGCTAGCGTAGTGTGAAATTTCGTGTTCATTTGGAATTGGGACATTGTGGCTGTCATTCTAAGAGATTTGAATTAAAGGATCGTATATGATCAGCATATATACCAGGATAAGTTCTGGTCATATTGCCGTTTCGGACATTGCAGCAGCACATTCCAGAGTTTTTATCTTTAGTATTTTAAACAAAGAAATATTAACACATCAAAATCAAAAGGACTATAGAACAACTTCTAAGGTATGTTCACTATTCTTTGACAGAATTGTATAGTGATATACAGGGAATCCAAATATACTTCAGCTGACTTCTCCAATATTTTTTCACTATTTTATTACATACCTTCACAATATTTGTATTTTGTATTGTGTGTTCTTAATGTCATAACTGTATCGGTAATTATATTGTGACTGATAATAACTATGAAATTGGATAAATCTTAAGGTTAGTCTTGAAGAAAAAGAAGAAGAAAAGAAAAGTTTTCAAAAATGTTCATTTTGCTCCTCGGGACAACAATAATTATAAAATTGAGTAAACCATTAGGGTGGTCTTGAAGAAAACTCAAGCTTTCGAAAATGTTTATTCGGTTCAACAATAAAAAGCTGAATCAATAAATGGAGAAAATATCAGATTGATATTGATATTGGAAGTCGGTCCTGTAGCACGCCAGCTCGTTAGGAATGTGTAATGTTAGCACTACGAAGATATATTTCTAATAAGATCAAGGTGTTCTGAATAACGGTAGAAGCGGTTTTTGACATCTCTCGACTACTCGCGAATCTTCCAAAGGATATTTACTGTGGATATAAATATAGAGCCCATAACAAAAGAGGACATTCCTCCCCCGACAGTACCTTCAGTCACTTTTTGGGGGGCATCATGCACATTAAAGCCATTGTAACAATTCAACTCATGTCAGATGTCAGATATAAGGGAGCTTCAGGCGAACAAAGGCTGAGCACTCCATATCACACGGTTAGATTTAATCCTGCTGACCGCCAATCATCAGGATGAGGATCCGCTCTATGAGCTGGTAGAAGGGGAAGGGGAGTGTCCGAGTATGTATTATATACGAGGGCTCTCCGAGCCTCAACCTTAGATGGAAAGGGAAATTCAGAAGTTAGCAGTTCACAATTCGTCCCCCAAAACACGTAGTGGCTTATCTTACAAATATACAAATTTGAGATGCGACACATAGATACTAAATTTTGCATGGTGTACCTCCATGAAGCATAGTTACCGAGTACTTTGATATAGTTTCCTCGGAGTATCTCAATATCCTTCATAGTTTGTGAAAAACTTAAAATGCTTTTCCTGAAAAACTATGAAATATGAGATACGTCACTACGTTTTTTGAGGGACGAATTGTTACATACACAGTCAGTATGAAAATAAATTGTCCGATAAGGCCTTTTTCATTACAATATATAATTTGAAGTAAATGTAACTGTATTCTTTGTAAATGAAATGACAATTTTCATGTATTCACCCCATATTCATTTTCAATGACTTAATTCATAGAGTATTTTTTATGAGTGGTCACATGTGGGCCATCATGTATAGTGGTTAAAACACTACTATGACTCATTTTTGATACCCAAACTTGATCACATCCAACCTCAAGTTCGAAACGGTTTTTTGATGTAATGTATTGTAATAAAAAAGGCGTGCTAAAGCGAAACCGAAGACTGTGCTCCAAGGAATACTGTGAGGTAGCAGGAAATGTTTTCCCATTACGATTCCCGCAGGAGAAACAGACTCCTTTCTTTGCTTGGGCATCATTCTCGGGTTTGAGAGGGTTTCATTATACGGAAAATTATTGTTGGCAGAAAGATTTAGTTTTTGATAATAGCTCTATCCAGTGGGTGCGGAAGGAACTGAGAGGTTTCGTGAATAATTGAAATGAGTCAGGAAGATATGTACTTATTCTCAAAAGTATAGGAGAACTCTAAAACGATAAAATTTTTATAGGGTTTGCAGAAATGATGCGAAGTTCAGAAAAAATTCATAGGCCATAAGTTGAAAAAAGAAATGCAGAATAATTTTTTTTGAAAACCACCAAAAAACTGTTATCAACTTCTACACAAGTAATAAGTTGTCCTAATCTAGTTTATACCTTGATCATTTTATCAAGAATATGTGCTACCCAGTGGGACATTTACAGAGTTTCGAATTTTCAGTTCATTTCTTAACATGGTGTTTTGGATGTTTCAACCTTCTACGTTCCAAAAATGAAAGAATTATGTAAATTCAAGGATATCTGGAAGGGCAAATTAATGAAATTACCCCACGTATACGGAAGATTATTGTCTCGAAATGAAGTTGTAAGAAATTGCCTGCATTTTTTTATCTATTTAAACTGAGAATAATTCCACCATGGCTAAAGACAGCCTGGTCAAAATTCGATAACAGTTGCATCAGATTTCTTTGATAAATTCAACCCTTTTAAAACGACTTACATCTTTTTTTACAAAATAAAAGAGTTTTAAAGATCCAAGGATGGATCCATCAGTATTTATCAGATGATTCTAGCTCGTCAGATGATGTGGTGCTGCAGGTTTTTCCGCAAGGTATAGAAAAAAAGAAAATAACTTGTGCCCTAGAAAAAATGACTGCCGGCCGAGATCGAACACGAGTTATCTGTTTGAATCAGTTTGATTTCCTGCGCTTCAAACCAAAAACAAAAATCTGTATATCCAGTCCTTCTTCGCTGGTGTTGACGGGTAGCACTACTTCTAGCTTCCTGCATACATGTTGATGTTAGATGACCCTATTTCCCGCAATGCTCATACAGAGTAGCAATAATCAGATTTTATAAATTCAATTCGGCGTTGTGTCTTCCTGAAAAAAGTTTTTTGTCGCAGCAAATCAAACCTCTACACCTTTATGGTTGCTCAGAATGCTTTGAAAGTGATCAAATTTCAATTATCACTTAATTTCATAAGACATTCAAAAAGACATGTTCTAGTAGAATTGTTTTATCCAGGATAATCCTGGCCCAGCTCTGCGCAATAATCTGACTTCTCCAATGATTTTCAATCGGAACCATAGAAAAATGAGATTAAAGACAATCTACTTTACTACTTTCTTTTAGAACAATTTTCCACAATGTTCATTCGTTCTCACATGTAGTATTATACCCATATCCCTCGCCCGACTGAGCTTATTTCAGTGCTTGGCTCGTATAATAATTGGACTTACACATAATATATCAGTCATATAATTGGGTCAAATATCGATGCCAATAGAGCACACACCATAATGACATAGTTTCGTGATGCAGCTGTATGTAATGAATCAATAGAGCAAAGTTTATGGCTGAGGAAGAGGAAGACTGTGCATTTCCTAGAAATTCAATTAGCCTTTCATGGTGAACTGATTATTCATCAGTTTGAAAGGCTATACGAGGATATGTTGAGGAGTTCTTGGCATGGGGGGTTGAGTAATACCTCATTCGAATTCAAACAAAAATTTGCATCCAAAACAAAATGGCGGCACATTATGTTAGAACTTTTATACGCGATTTCTTTGATTATTTTCCTCATCTGTCAAAATTTATTCGCTGATAAACCCGCTTCTTTCCTTTTGCGAATAAACTGCATGGTCCTTCATGACAGTTGCCTGAATTTATGCAACACATTTCACAAGTCGTGTGACATATTGCCGTGAATAATTATGTTCATTATTTTAATAAATATAATTATGTACGTTGTGGAATAAATGTTATGGCTTCAAACGAGCTCAATTGAAATGAAAAAATATTTTTTGATATCTACAAATGATTTCTATCCGTCAGAATCGCATATGGGACATGATTTCTGAGATTTGCTGAGATTCAATAAAACGAAGTACTACACTACTTATCTACCTATTTGAATTTTACTCTAATATGGCACCCATCTGCCATTTTGAGTGACAAGAAGCTCTTGCAGAAACGAAAAAATATTTTATCATTGCACTAAAGCTCTTTAATAGCCATTTATTCGAAAGGATCCTCATGTGACAGTTCTAAAATAATGTACCGCCATTTTGTTTTGGACTGATATTTTTGTTTGAAATTTTGCTGTTGAATAGAGAATTGGAAGACGAATCGAATGAGGTATCACCCGACCCCCCATACCATTTAAAAAAATGTTTTGAAATGGCGCCTGGTCTGAACATCGTCCATGGTAATATCTATGGAACAGAGACAGATCCCCAACATTTCTGAGGTGTTCCAGAAGAATGATCGAGCTTGTGAGCGTAGTATCATCGACGAGACGAATGATTCTTTATACGAATCAGAAAAATTCCATAATTCATTGTCACCGAATTTATGTTAAATTAGCTTGCAAATGAAGTATCATAATTTGGAATACAGAACAGTTGTTTTTCCCGCAAGAGGGCGCCAAAATAGAAAGTTACGTAGCAAAAATTGACATGGCTGAATTCCTTATGAAATTACCTTTTCAATGATGTGTCACACTTAGTACTTTCCCTATTCAAATTGATTGGGTGATAGCGACCAAGGGGTGGGGGGAGAGGTATGACAGTTGAGGTTATGATAGGAAGATGTCCCCCTTGGATTAAAAATCGACGTGTTTTTGCATTTTCTTCACAACACATGCGTTTTGAAGATATTCGGTCTGTTTCGTTTTCGGTGCCCCACCCTGTATAGATGAGAGCCATGAGAGGCTGCCCTTAGGGATAGAGCTTCGTAGTGGATAACCTCCTCACAAACCTGAACCGGAGGAGATTATATGCCTAGTGGTATGCTGACGATATCGTCATTGATTGACTGATTAGTCGATGGGAAATATATGGGAGTCTATATGGATTTGATACAATCAGCCCCAACAGACTTACAGACGTGGTACATGAGGCAGAACTTCAAGGTCAACCCACAAAAAAACCACGATTGTTCCTTTCACCAGATAGAGAAACATAGAGACCGACAGAGCTCTTCGAATTTTTGGTGAAAGCCTACAGATGTCAGAATATACAAAATACCTAGGATTAAACCAAGACTTGAAGATCACATGGAACAATAATCTAGAAAAAGTGCTAACAAGGGGAAGGACATCACTGATGATGGCCAGGCGCTTCTTCGGCAAATCATTGCGACTTAAACCTGAATAATCCCGTTGGCTCATACATAGCGATAGTGAGGCCCTGGATAACATATGGAGCCCTGCTGTAGTGAACGAAGGTTGAACAAGTGACAACCACAGAGAGGCAGGCTATAGTTTGTAAAAACTGCCTTTTCTTCTCCGCATTTGCATATTGAAACGAAGGTGATGATAGCAGCCTCCAGCCTATATATAGAGTCTGGGCTAATAGAGGGGCAAGAACCTAGGCAACTCCAACATAATGGAGGTCAGCTGAATCGGTACATCTGAGATGCAACCGTACAAAATGATTCCAACCTACTCCTTTAATGGAACATACACCACCATCACACAAAATGAGGCCATACCAATCCTATCAAGAGGGCAAATCTGGTACAAATATAGATTCAGAGGCATAGATGATGGGTATTTCCGTTTGCACGAGGAGGTCCTAAAAACCAACACATACGTAGTCATTCTCTCACACAGTCAGGTGGCAATAAAGGCCTTCCGATCATACAGATTTCCTTGCAAACTACTTTTGGGAGACTCAAACCTCTGCAACCTCGGAGCACAGAACAAGGTGAAACCTGTCTGGGTACCAGGTCACAGCCGGGAATGAGACCGTAGATGCCCTAGCAGCGGCTACAGCGGGGACAGCAAGAATTCTCATCGAACTGGAACTAGCCTGTGGAACCGCTTTCGGGGACTTTAAACAGGACACAAAGAAACGCGTCAAGAACCATCATCCATCTTCCTGGTAGAATTACTCAAGCAATACTCACGGAAAGATGATGATGATTGGGCCAACCGAACCGGCTATCTCGAACTGAACCTAAATTCTCTTGGGAAGTGGTGAGCACTCGTAACGGACACTGTCACCTGATAAAACACCTGCATATGCTGAGGATACACCAAGGCTCCACACAATGCAATTTATGTGATGGGGAGGAAGAAACAGTCTCACCCATAGCGTTTGAATGCGAAGCTCAGGCATGCACGAGGATGGATATCATTGGAAAATGTAGTTCAAAAGATATTATTTCACAGGAGTTCATCAGGAGATCCAGGTTACTCCTGGATAGACCTGAAAGCGGAGAAAAAAAAAGTTATACACAGAACTACCTGCACTTCGATAAAAATAATAATGATAGCTCCCATCGCACACGCCAAGATTTTTTTCTATATCCAAACGCACCCAAACACAGTTCTGGAGTCTGAAAGCTGCGCATTGAAGTCTTTGCAGTTGAAGTATAAAAAAATTTGTGAAATAGAGTTATGTGCATTTTCATTACAACATAGAATAAAACTTCAATTCCACCAATTCTCCAGCAATATACGTTTCTGGAATTACAGTGGCCGGTTTTGACCATGAATGTTTCAGATATATTTACCCACTGAGCTCGTTAAAATAATTGCTTTATTTTTCCCCAAGTTTCAACGTACTTATAAGTTTTTCTGAGTACTCCTTATTAAAACTATCAACGGCACCACTCAACGTGTAAATATTGCATGGCGCGAAACACCAACATCGTTGCATGACAGAAAATCGTGTTTACTTGGCATATCGTGTTTGGCAACTTTTATTTTCTACTTTCATATCGGAAAAGAGAGACCACTTCACTGAGTGTTGTTGAACCTCATTTCCAATTCCGCTCGAGAGCTCTTAAAACACATCGGGTTTGAAGATGTAAGTACGCCCTCGCGTGTTATCGAGTCTTCGAAAGGTTTTCGAAGGATGGTAAATTTAATGATTCTTTAGCGTACTTTCATTGTTCTTTCCTCGAAAATTTCGACCCCGTCGCTCGATCGACAGGAATCTGCAATTTCGGCTGGAAGAATCCCTGAAGTGATTTTCGCAAGGTCGAGAACTTTCGAGCGGAGAGTGAGTTAGCGTTAAGCTTCGAAGTGCGATATAGTTGAAAACTGAGTTTCTCGTGTGATTGCAGCTCCCATATAATCCAACAATTATCAAAAATTTCCTAAAAACGGAATAATACCCATAAAGAAATGCTCACAACTGATATTTCTCAAATAGCAACATGCCAGATTACTCCTGCGAAAAGTTTTGAAGAATTCCGAAAGAAATCGCAAATACAAGATGTTTTATCGTGAGTGTTCTCAAAATTAGATATTCTTCAACGAAGGCGGCCATGAACATAATAAAGCGAAACAAAAAAGCAGCATTGATTAAATACGTAGAGCAAACTTTGACTTCGTTGAAATAATATGAGCTTTTGTGTATTGCTTTCTCAATTATGTTCTAAGCCACCTACATTGAAGAACATTCAATTTTAGGAACACTCATCATGAAACCTGATTGTATATTCGTTTCCTTTAGGAATTGTCCAAAACTTTTCACACCAATGAAGTGATAATTTATAACTTTTCATCATGACAAATTGAAAAGTTCCGTTTTTAGGTAATTTTTGATAATTGTTGGAATATATGGAAGCTGCACTTACATAAGAACCTCAATTTTCAAGTGTATCGCACTTCGAAGCTTCCTCTGGTAAATTTTGATGTCGTTTGTCAATTGTGATGATTTAAGTTCGAGTTTAATGGCCAACTTTGTTCGATTGAGCAATCAACTGTATCTCCTCCATTTTCAAACCGATTTTCAATTTTGAAGAACAGTGTTATTACAAATTACGTGTTCTTTCCTATAATGAAAAAAAAATTACAGGGTGTCATTTGAAAAAAAAAGTTTTGGGTCACTTCCGGTTGAACCGGAAGTGTTGAATTTTCAGTAGAGACTTCAAAATATACTTATTCAAGTACTATAGCGACACACCAAATTTGAAATCTGTATCTTCAAAGCTATAGAAAAATTGGTGGGCGTACCTCACCTCGTGGTCACCCAGTATATGAAATTTTGTCTGCACCATTGGAGTTATTACATGATTACTGCCGAAGATCGACGTAATCCAGCCGGAGAGCTAACGGTTCAAGAGATGCATGTCGCTTAATATCATTAATACCCTAAAGGTTTAAATAACTATAAATGTCCAACATATAGTCGTAGTACATGCTTGGCCTAATTGAATTGCCGCGTCCAGTTGTTGAGAGATACATAATCAATCAAATCAGGAATCGGTACATGTCAGTCATTACCCCGCCTATCTTAATCACCGTCGTTTCCGATAGTATCTGTCATATTCGGCCTGAACGACCTATTCATAGGAAATTAATTCCATACTCATAACCCTAACGACCGAAACCATCTTCGATGTGATGTGAAGTTATTCTGCCTCGGTCTCATTTCATCAGAGTACGAGGGGTTGTTTCGGTTCTCTTTCCTACATACAATCCATATATTCGTAGACATGTACTTGTTAACTTTTACAAAAAACTCTCGTTGAAAAATCATTATCAGCTTCTAGGGAAGGTAGGTAGCAGAGTGTAAACCGTTTCTGAATGATATTATAATAAAATATTGTTTTTTTTTTTATGTTCTGGTTCCCACGAAAAGGAAAATCGGATTTGGTCGGGGAACATCGTAAAAGCCGATAAAAAGGAGGTAGAAATTGGACTCCCTTGAATTTCTGCAAGCTGCTTGCCGCAGGAAACACCTCTCGAGGCAGCGAGTTCCTAAGTCATGCCGTTCGGTGACTGAATATGGATTTCAGGACTGAACTCGACAATTCGGATTTGTTTTCGAGAGGCTCGTTCGGCAATGGACCTCAAGGTTTTTCCATAGAAGAGTACTGCTGATAGTAATGCCGAGCAAATAGGATATTTTAGTGGAATGGATAAAGTATAAACAGAATTATAAGAATGTCATTAATCACCAACCACTTGAGATATCAACAGGCGGTCAGGCCGTCCATATTACGCAGAGTTGTACCTGCCCTAACCATTCAATTTCATTTTGTATGTAAATAAATAGGTATAATGATGCCATATATGTTCAATTGGGTTAAACATACAGTGATAAGGAGGAAGTCTGAGCACCATATGTCCCAAGCTTTCAGTCAATGAATCACAAAAGTATTTCTTTTTTATCGAAAAACTGTGTAAAACTTCTAGTAACTGTTTTTTTGCGTACTTTTCCTCATAGTACATATCATGATTTATCTAATCTTCGACTGTGGTAGCTAGCATTATCCATGACGATAATACTGTTGGGTGGAATATTAGGTATGAGTTTATTTTGGAACCAGTCTTCAAATAATTCGGCTGTAGTATCATCATGATAATCGACTAAAGAGTCCTTAATATTCTTTGCCGATAAAGACAACGCATTTGGTATAAAAACAAATTTCGGTTCCTGCGAGTATGATCGTAATGCGTTTTCCCTTAGTAGACGGTGCATTAGTTTGGCACAAGTCAGATGAGTCTACCAAACTTTTTTTGGAATATCGTGTCTATCGAACCAAATAAACTATCGTTCTACCACATTCTCTAAACTCGTTTATAGCCAATAAATATTCAAATTTCCATTTCTTGAGGCGCGCAGATTCCATTGTGATGTTTCAACCACTACTGAGTTTTCTAAATTGAAATCCGTTTCGTAAAAGAGGCGTCCTCAAAGTCTCTTTCCAACACTGGATACCTGTTTCATTATTTTTTAGCCGTTGCATTAAAATATCTAATGTAGGCACAATTTGCTCTTTATATAAGGCATATACTGTTCTTCGAATTATATCTACATCACAGCCATCTAGTTTCCTTGAACCACCAGAGTCTTTTCATTTCTTTCTTTTTAAAATAGAGTTACTTACTATTTTAAACACTATGGAATACGGTGTTTTTGTTAATGAAGCACTTTCTCTTACAGCTTGATCCTTGGACATTCCACGTTCCAGAAGGGAAGTATAAACATTTAATATAATTTGTTTTCCATGAGCGTGTAATATTTGTCGACTAGTGGTACAACGACCACCAGTTCAAGTAGCTTCAGGATTAGCCCACGGACGCGACATTTTTCACGACACAAAATTCGAATAGACACAACTGAAAACAGAATATTAGGTAATGACTAAATGTTGTTTAACTTTCTCCCTTTTATTTCTGAAATAGACCATTATTGCTATAATCTCGTTAATAGTCCATTAGTACCAAAAGTCAGGTGTCCAGGTAAGTAAATTTTATTACTTACACACATTTAAACATATCATTACCAAGGGTTCTAAATCAACTCAAGAGATTTTTTTATTACCAAATATATTCAAATACAAAACTGTCAACAGAAGCCAAAAAAATGGAGAGCCTACTATTATTAAAATGCCAAACTATTTCATGAGATATTTGAATCCGGACCTGGGAATATTTTAAGGGACACACACTTTCATTGCTTATCTGTATTCCGAACAATGTGTAATAATGAGGGTCGTCGGCTAATATTGATTTACAAGCTTACTAGATTGTTGGTTCTACTTTACTCTTGACCTAATCTCGCTGTGATATCGGCATTTTTCCAGTTGGACGGAAATACCTCCAAATTATATTGTAATGTAATGAAAATGTAGTTATAAATGAACTTTGCATGTATTTCGATGTTATATCAATTCCGGAACTGAAAACTATGAATATTACATGATTTTTCGATTATTAACACAAAAATTTCAAACAATGGCAAAACACCAATTTGAGAATGATCGAAAAAATCGAAACTATCTAGTCAACTCCAAATTGTACACCAGAATGTTGTCTGGAAAATTTGACTTGGTCAAAGAAATGCCGTATTATCTCAAAACAATACAAATAAAGTTTTCACCAAGTTTTGATAACAAAGATCGATACAATAATTTTTCGAGACCCTTTTAAACGCAGTAATTTATCAGAACGTATTGATTGTCCTACAAAATTGTTTATATTTCATTGATTTAATATTTTCAGATTGTGAAAGGTTGAAATAAAAACATGTCAAGAAACACTTTTCCTGTCATTCATCAAAGCAATCATACTGCTGAGCCTACTCAACTTTATGATCTTTTCGATGGGCCGCGTGTATTCAATGAAAAATAGGATAAGCTGATGCAACGCATAATCAACATTTTTTGAAAATTCATGTTAACGTTATAATAAAACTTAAATGCCGAGTTTAACAAAGTTTTGCTTTACATAAATATGTGCGACACATGTTTCGCCAATACAATAGATTCTACAAGCACAAACTAAAAGTTTGGGAAAACTAATAGTCGACATTTCATCGGCATGCTAACCTCAACCCTTCTATAATGTCTCAATATTCACCGTTGCGGGGGACAGTTTGTTATTCTCATCCCTTCGCTGAGCTTCGTTAAAAGATTCTCTCTCAGATAGAACGATTCAGGAAATGGGTTAACAGGAAACTACCTTATCGATTAAATGTTCTTTCTGGTATGAAAGTGCGGAATTATTTAGTCAGGTTCGATTAGGGATGAATTTGTGGAGACCGAAGTGCATTTCTAGAATAATCCATTGATATTAGCATAATTAGAAAAAAATTATAAAGTTTTGATATATTAGGTTAGGTTAGGTTTAAATGTGAGTGAGCCCATATCAGGCTCTCCACTGCGGCCAATGGCCTATTGTGGCTCACCCTATGGTTATATTTCTCCCAGCATATCCAATCTCTTAACGAAATTGAGTAACATATTGGGAGAACAGTTTACCAGATCTTCTGGCCTTACTTTTGTATTGCCAAATATTGAAAATCTGGTTCTGGCTGCTGCAGGGCATGTACACAGGATGTGTTTAACCTTTTCATCATCCTCCATGCATAGACGGCACTCTGCATCCTGTGCAAGTCCGATTTTATGCAGTGGCCAGTGAGCAAACCTACTATAACTCTGAGATGTGCTCTACTGAGTTCTAGAAGTTTGTCAGAGTCCTGTTTTTTCCTTGTACAAGCAATAAATGCTTTGGATTGGGCTAGTCCTGGTAGACTGAGCCAATACTCAAGTCTTTTATTGTCTGCCCAGACGGTTGTAGCATTCTTGGCAGTGCTATATGCTAAACCGATGACCGGTTCTGGCCCAGTGAACGTTGTTTCGCCCCCCCCTTTTGCTAGGGCGTCCGCTATTTCGTTTCCTTCTAGGCCCGTGTGACCTGGTATCCAAACTAGGGTAACGTTGTTGCCTTGTGCTAGTCGGTTCAAGGTGTCTCTGCAGTTCCATACTGCTCTGGATTTAAAGCAGTTGGATTCAAGCGCTTTCAATGCTGCTTGACTATCTAAAAATATTTTTATTGTTTTTCGTGTGAGGTGTCGGTTTTCCAGCTCCCTTGCACACATTTCAATGGCATATACCTCTGCCTGGAATATCGTAGCTAATTTACCCAAAGTGAATGAGCGTTTCACTACATATATTAAGATTATACTCACCAAAAGGAAACTTTTCAAAATCAAAAGGGTTCTTAGGTTCTTGAGTGTGAGATTCACCACCAAGACCCATCCCTAATAACTACTGGGGTGGTTTTTCTCGTTTTTCTCAAAAACCCTTGGTCATTCAGATATTTTTTTTAACCAATTTTTGTTTTTATTTTTAATCCAGAACATTTCAAATTCATTCGAAGTCAGTTTGATCTGATTTATTTAATTAATTAGAATATGAGAAGACATAAGATTCAGTTGTTCACTTGCGTGTAATGGCTTTCAGCTACACAACACTTTTTTAGTGGCTTCGACCTACCAACATCCGACCTAAAAACCACATTCAACCCTCGTCCGACTTGCTGTCAACGTAATACTAGGCAAATAAGTTAATTCGACTAGAATACACTCTTGTTCACTTGAGATTGGTTTTGGTAATTAAGACAACTCCGTCGGACTATGACTGGCACAAATTGAATACAAATGCCGTTTCTATCTCTATTCGCACTATGCGATTGTTAAGTCAAAATAGCATTCCGGAGACAAGTTCTGAATATTCAGGAGCAGCAACAGCACAACTCATAGACTACATACAAGAGGCGCTATTAGTCTAGGAGATGACTAAAAATGAGTAATTTGTCTGCTGGAATTCTGACGCAAATGCTTTTACTCTGATGTCTTGAAACAGACATTTATTTTGATGAATTACGAGAAAGACAAACCTACAGTATAAGCATTTTCTAGCTTTTATTCGTACCACTCATTGTATCAATTTTCAATTGAAAGACAGGGCCATCATCATTGCAAATTGTTTTCAATCTGTCTCTGAAGTGTAACTGCGGATAACGTTTACTAAGACTGAGCCAGTCCTGCCGTACAATACTATCAATCAGAATCAGAGACATTGAGCCTGATGAATAAAAATTAAGCAATCACTTGAAGCGATTGCTTTTTATTAAAAGAAATTGGTCAACTAGCAAATGCTATAAGTAAAAGCAATTGCTAAATCGTGATATGAATACAAATTTTAAGCAAATGCTGCCTTTTACATCTTAGTAGCGATTGCTTTACTCAGTCCAGACGTGTCTTATCCACCCTAGATAAATTGTGCCGAATGTGCGATAGGGTTCTTCTTCTTCTTCTTCTTCTTCTTCTTTTTCTTCTTCTTCTTCTTCTTCTTCTTCTTCTTCTTCTTCTTTTTTTTCTTCTTCTTCTTCTTCTTCTTCTTCTTCTTCTTCAGTTTCTTGGATTTCTGACTCCGTCGAGGGATCAATTTCACCAGATCAGGTATTCATAGATTGTCTTAGGGGTGGGTTTTTATATGATGTTGGTGCGATATACTAACAACACGAGTAATATTTATTAAGTATATACGTTTTTGCGAAAAATATATTGTGATAGGGCAAATTTGAGTGAAAGTGAGGAATTTAATAGCGATGAAGAAATTACAGACAAGCAACTGATATTTGTCCATAAATTATTAAAGGAACGTAAAATTGTTCCGCAAGTTAATCTAGTAAAGGAAGCTGTCACCAGACTGACCACTTTGGTGAACCAGAGACTTTTTCAGCAAAGGTTTTCAAGAATATGTCATTTCCGGGACATCAAGAACCAACCTAAGTGACCAAATTTTACAGACTGCAACCCATTTTAGTGAAGCCATATAAAATATTGGTAACGTCTCACTTATAGCAAAAAAGTTGTCGTCAAAAAAAATTAGGAATATGAAGGCAGAAATATTATCATAATATGATCAATATCATTATATTTTCATAAGTCCTTGTATTGCTATTGGTGATATGTGTGCCCAATTTCAGATTATTTCGACGATAAAAGTTGAATTTGAAAATTCTAATTTTTGTTCGAAAATATGAATAGAATATTCATAAAATCTGTTGTGGAACCATCTCCGGCTAAAAGAAAGAAAAATCACATTTTTCATTTTTCAATTTTCATGGAGAATGTTTCCCTTTTCAACTTGAAAATTCTCAGTATAATTATTATTATTTTACATTAATATTATGATTTTCTTGTATTGTCGTTGATTCTGAAAATATGTGCCAAATTATAGATTATTCGAGGTGAAAGTTTTTTTTTTGTTTATATTTTTATCCGTCAGTATGAAAAATTATTAATTATCAGTTCACTCGTATGAAAAGTTTTGAAGAATTCCTAGAAGAAACGAAGATACAATCAGGTTTCATGATAAGTGTTTCCAAAATTGAATGTTTTTCAACGTGGGCGGCTTAAAACAATTCAGAAAGCAATACCTAAAATTTCATTTTATTTCAACGAATTCACACTTTGTTCTACTTATTTATTTGATGTTGCTTTTTTGTTTAACTTCTTTATGTTCGTAGCCGCCTTCGTTGAAGAATATCTGATTTTGAGAACACTCATGATAAAACATCTTGTAATTTGGATTTCATTCGGAATTATCCAAAACTTTTCACACGAGTAATCTGATAACTAATCATTTTTTCATCACGACGAAGTGGAAAGAACATGTTGCCATTTGAGATATGGCAGTTGGGTGCAATTTTTTATGGGTAATATTTCGTTTTTAGGTTATTTTTGATATTTTTTGGAATATATGGGAGCTGCAATTACATGAGAACCTCAGGTTTCAACTATATCTCAACTGTATCTCACTTTGAAGCTTCCTCTGGTGACTTCTGACGTCGTTTGTCAGTTGTGAAGGTTCAAATTTAAATTTATAACCTTTATAATCTTCACAAAGACAAGAAAATTCACGATTTCTGATGAAAAATAAAATTGTATGGACATTCATACCTGCATGATCATCACATTTTGGTGGCTTGTGGAAGACAGCGGTTAAAAGTTGTAAATACTACATTAAACGAGTAGCTTTGAAATCAAATCTCACTTTTGAAAAATTCTTTAACTTGCTTACTCAAATTGAGGCAATTATGAATTCCTGAGCCCTATATTCCCTTTCCGCAGACCCAAATGATCTTGAGCCGTTAACACCTGGACATTTCCTGATTGGCACACCTGTGAACTCATTGCCTCAAGAAAATGCCTGTGACAATAAATCATCTTGCCTCTCACGTTTCAAACATATCCAGCAAATGACACAACATTACTGGCAGCAGTGGTCGAAGAATTACGTGAACAGCTTGCAGCAAAGGACCAAGAGGAAATTCAATACGTCAACACACATTTCTAATTGGTACTCTGGTTGTTGAAGGAAAAGAATACTCCACCGCAACGGTGACCCACTGGAAGAATTATAGATATGCATCCAGGCAAATTGTATGTTTGATACTCAATACTCAATTCGATTCTTTTTCATCAAAAATAATTGAAAAATAAAAGAAGTCAGGTCCTTCAAGTATTTTAAGAAAAACCTTGGCTTTTATACTGCCATCACAGTTGTGCCTAAACAGTTTATTTTTTTTTTAACACCGAAAATATATTCGTTATTGTGAGCTGTAATTTGACACTAGTTTGTTTAATTATTATTCAAAGAAAACAATGATTCTCTACATTGTGACATTGAACAACTGATACATACCGTGAAAGTGTTTCGGCCCGAATTTTTTCATAAATGTTGAAAATTGCAATTTATTTCAATGAAATTTTGGTGTTAGAGAAAGTTATTTCTGAGAACATTATTGTTTCATTCGAATGCACAAGTTTTCAAAATATTATTTTTAATCCCTTAATGAAATCAATGAAGAATAAGTCTGCTCCAAATTCTGTTCTCCCCTGCCGATATTTCAAATTAGTTGAACTCGTGTATTCACGGAAATCTTGATTGAATAATTTGATTAAATTTAGCGAACCTGTCGGCACTGTGAACAGATCTTTCAAAACTCCATAGAGTCAATCAAATCAATAACTCAATTTTCCACTCGGAAATATTATACCGATGGATATCTGAAAATATCCAATGAGCGAATTCAGAATAAACCAAATCAGCATGGATAAATCTGATTTTAGTTGAAAATCAGTTATTCTATCTAATTCCGATATTGAATTTCTCTTTGTGCATTCAAAACTGTATATATACAACAAGAACAAATAAATTCGTTGAATTTACCATCGAGGTAGATTAGCAAAAAATTATTGAAAGGGTATGAATACAAAAGGAAAGATGAATTATTCTCAAACATTGTAATAAATTCTCCCAAAAAAAATTTTACAGTAGTTGTGTTAATCCTTCGAAGAAAAAAGTTGTGGTTTGTATTGTATAAATACAACAAAATTTTATTGAGTATATTTTATATATAATTTTCATGCGTCTTTTTTATAGTCAATAAATAGCTTAGGTTAACCCATTTTGTGGAAGATTTTAATGCACATATATGATTTCATTTTATTGTAATAACGAACATTTTATCTGAAATATATCTTTGATTATTGTTCAGATATTTTCAATGCATGTCATTCATATATTCGATACATCGCATTTGTTTGTTGTTTTTCTGTCTTTCTCTTTTCTCTCTTTCAATTTTAATCTACATTTGAATTATGTATTTCAAGAATATTTTTTATACATATATGTACTCTCTGTTGACCTGTCCTTTAGCCTTGTGAGCTCGTATTTGGATTAATAAATAATCTATTCATCTATGTTCATTCATTTGTAATTTTTTTTTTGTACATTTGTTTTTACAAATCTCCCAGATTTCCAGGAAAAACCCCTCTAAAGCAGAGCTTGTGCGAGAAAGCGAGACCCGGGACCTACAGTTTACGTAAAGTGGATTTCGAACCACTTTAGCTTCGTGAGGGTGGTGGAGATCGAACCCGAGCCGCCTGAGTGAAGCAAATGCTCTTAACACCTCGACCACTTCGCTTCGTTATGAATTGTTGGATGGAAATTAATGAAGCCTTGAAGGAACATTTCAAAGAAGTCAAAATTTGCTTCAATTTCGAATCCAGATCCGTCTCCGCAAACCAAATTGTTTCCAAAATAGACATTTTCAAAATGTTCTTTAGGAATTTAACAATTGTAAGTGGAATATTGGGCATGTCGAATAAAGTAGATAGTAAGATGAGAAAAGAGGAGAACTTTAAATTAGTTCAGTCACCGAACTTGTGAAATGGGCCCATTTTCTTCAGTATTGGATCCACATTATAGTAGGCACGTACCTGGGTAACCGAGCCATCTATATGGAACAGCAGGTTGAGTGACCGGTGAATTTTTGTCAACACCACCTGAAGACCTGATAGTTGCTCTGTACGGTAGTGATTCTAATGCCCAACACCTTGATGAGCTGTGGTATAACCAATTATCTAGAACTTTGCCTATTTGTGAACATCAGTGACGTCCACCATCACCTAGAGGCGGAAAAACCTGATATTCTGGCTCCGACCTGAACACAAGTAAACTTCTCCATCAACAAGGTCCACATGCTTTGTCCTGGTTACGAACGGTTCAGATTCTGAGCTGGTGTTTGTCTTTACTCCAAGACTTACCTATCATGCCAACGCGGAGAGTTTGGAGCTGAAAGACTTTGACGTGATGTGGTTCAAGCAGGCTGATACCAAAGAGACCAAATTGCTCTGCTGCCTTTACTCATCTCCTAATGAAACATCCTATAGCAACGTCTTTGGGTTTTTATAAGAAACTTCATCCAGCAAAACCACCCAACAACTGGAGTCAGTATAATGGGAGATTTCAATGTACAGAATTTCACTGCGTCAAATAGTCTAACAAGACAGGCGAGGTGATTCCTCAAGCTGAGGCCTTCGCTATGACGTATGGTCTAGAGCATCTGTTCAAGCTACCCTCACGCATTCCTGATGTCAACAACCAGTATGCCAATACACTTGATCATTTTCTCACCACCAATATTGATCCATATAGTATAGAAATGTTTGCTCCACTTGGAAACCCGGACCACAACCTCATTTCCACACTTTGCTCTTTTTCTACGCCCCCGTCCGTTATGGCACTACAATTCAGTCGAATGTTTTCCTTCTATGGAAAAGAGTGTGTTTATCTATTGGAGATGCAACACAATGTGCCGAGACAATTTCTGGGATAAAGTCAAGAAAGCTATCATCTAATAAAACCTGGGTCAGCAGAAACTGCTCTAGAGCTATCGTCATCAAGCAGGCAGCGTACCATTGATGGTTGAACAGCAGGGCCCCGAGACCAGATCGGAATCAGTTGAAGCAATCAATATCTGCAAGGAGATAAACGAATCCTCTAAAGAGGCTTACAACGGGTCCCGCTCTTTTTGGTCATTTGCCAAAGCCGTGGAAAAAATTTCACTTCCAGCTCATTTCTTCCTTTAACCAAAGAAGATGGAACACTAACAATGAAAACTCAATCAAAACCTAATATATTTGCCAACATGTTTGCTACAAATTATGTGCTGGGTTCATTGGGAAACCAACTCGGAAACATAATTCTCATTGACAGTTACATTGTGTGTATGTTTTCCTTGACCTGCTGGCGTCGCCCTACGAACGGCAGCCCTCAGAACTCGAAACTTGTGCGAGCTAAGGATCAACGAGGTCTCACCTTTTAACGTGCGATTCCTAGCACGACCCGAGAGAATAGATCTCGAAAGGAGGTCGTCCGTAAGCCTCCATTCAAACCATAACTTCGCATCACGTTGCTTGGCTTTGATATCGATGACCAACGCGCTCTACCGTTCGAGCTGTTCTCTCGGATGAATACATAATAATAATAATGATAATAATAAGTCCGTTCATATACTCGATAACGGCTATAGATGGTAATGGCCGAATAGTAGTGACTAATAAAATTGTAGAGAATTGGATTTCTTTGTTTCTTTCTCAAAGTGAAACATTGTCAACCACTTTCAAACAATCAAGATATTTCTTGAACTGAGGAACGGCTGCTAGGGAATTGGATACTGGCGTTCGTCCAATTCTGAATGAAAATAATGTTCTTGTTTTGTTGTGATTTTGTTTATAAATAATTATAATTCGATCGAACTAACTGTTTTGGATATATCCAGCGACACTGGTTGTTCTCAATAATATATTTTTCTACTCAATATCAATTCTCACCACGCATAAAACACATAACGTGTGTGGGCCGGAACTGATGGAGGAAAATGTTTCACATCGGTTGAATTTCATCAAGTATCTCTCGTGAAAAGCCATTAAAGCCTGTCACGACCTATATTACGTGATAGAACATATATACGAGAGGATTATTGATTTCATTTTTTTTCAGTGTGTCTGGCGAATTCAAAGTGACATAATAAAAATTAATTGAAAGGTCGAAAACACCCGCGATGGGTCAACGTTGTAAATGGAGTTACAAAAACAAGCCGACGAATTCGTTTGTTGAACAATTGGGAATTTGAAAAATAATTAATTGAAATGTAGATGTCAGGCTTCAACGCCATTTTCTTATTCCGTTTTGTCTTTTCATCGTATTGAATGATATAACAGCGTGGATGTTGATGAATGAAGTATCAAAATATTTTGTTCAGCTCAGCGAACTAGAGTAGCATTTAATTATAGTATCAGATACAGAAATACAGTAAATTTAATAAAAACCGAAAGTTTATTAGACAAATATCACGTCAACCCAGTTACGGGACTTGAACCTTCTGTCGATATGTATTGAACAAAATTACTTTCAATCCGATGACTAATTATATTCTTCTTCATAAGGTTTGTTCATGGAAAATCCTTTGAGTTCTCTAATTGCAGAAATTTTCATGTACAAACATCAATTCACGAACTCGGTGAGATTGGATTAACCCGTTCTAAGTCGAAAAGGACCAAGTTCATCGGCCTTAAAAAGAAAGGCTCCGATCCCTGCTTTCTCATGGTCACAGACCAAGCAGAGAAGGGATCTGAACTCCTGATAACTTTACAGGCTCCACCCTGTACCACTCCACTTCCACTCCAAACTCGAAAAGTCCACGGTCTCCCTGCTGTCTGGGAAAGTAGAACCGTGGAACGGACGATTTGAGAAAAATAGGTCTTTTTTGTACGATGTATGATTGTATGTTTTTACGCACTTTTGCTAATAAGTACAACTTAATCTACACGTAGAAATATTTTTCCTACGAGCGTGCGGAAAAGTAATCTTTCCGCAAGATTTTTACTTTTCCGTACGATTTTTACTTTTCCGCACGATTTTTGTATTGTTGAAAATGAGGATATTTAGGACTAACTAAATGATCTATGTAACTATTCTGTCTTATTAGTCATTTTGTAGCATTATTATAAAAACTTGTTTATTAAAAACCTTGTTTTTTCATAAATAAGATGGACAAAAGCACTCGTAGGAAAAATATTGTACCTAACTCTTACGGAAAATGTCTTTTCCGCCCTTAACGGCTTGCCCGAACTCCGCTCCGCGTCGTTCGTGCAACTGCGTGCGGAAAAGTACTACTTTCCGCACTTGTTATGTAAATAACTATTTTCGACGGGTCACTGAGGCCCAATAATTACATTTGACCAGCTTATATGTCACATATATGAAAGCTCGAGAACCCTAGAACCCTAGAAGTCCATATTAACTTTGCAGTGTCGATTATTTATTTATTCCACTTTCTGCTTTTTAAAGTTGATATATTTAATTCTTTCAAATAATGTTCATTGGATATGTTATATTTTTCTAACTACTTAGTTGCTTCTCTGCCTAACCTGCCATATCAGTTGATTCACCCAATTTATTTGTTGACTAAGAAACGATGTAATTCTTTCAATTGAAAAATGTATACTTGAAAGTTCACCTCTAAGAAAAATAATCCTATAAAATAAATTTGCGATCAGGGACCAAAAAAGCGAACTCACTTATTCGAAAGTAAATTAAAACAATATTCCAAAACATTTTATGAGGAAAATGCTCAATCTTTTATGATTGCCATATTATAGGGTGAGTATAATTAGTACTGCTCTGGAGCGTGCAATAAAGTTTTATTACAATTTCGTGTTGTAGACCTGAATTTACTGCCAGTGTGGCGCTTACAATGGTGATAACGGTATACAATAACTAAGCAATATTTAAGGCACTTTCTGCAGAATAATTGGATTCCATGTAATCGCCGAAAATCTTTGTACGAAATCTGAGAGTTTAGAAATGAGAAAGAAATTGAGATTAAAAACTCCATTCAAGAGCTTATTTCGGAAAAGAAATATGAGAGTTTGTTTCCGAGCCTTAGGGCCATTGAAATTTCATCGAATAAGCAGTAACACAATTTTTTTTTCTGTGAAATTTGAAAGTTTGTCTTTTTGAGGGTAACACGTAAAAAAATCAAGTAAGTGAGTTTATCACAGCCCTAGAACATTAATGACATGACAAAATTCCCTTTTATTGAATACATATCACAATTTTGATTTGACATAATATTTTGAACATTGAGAGCATACAACCAGGAACGGGAAACCGTTCGAAAAACCGCGCCTCACAGTGGTCTGAATTTCCATTACTCGTTTGAAATTGGGTTAACAGAGTTTTTTTTTAATCCGGTGGCCAACTTGCCTAACGTGATCAAATTAGTTCCATCATATGTATTTGGGTTTTTAGGGTAGCTGAATCCGAATATGTTGATTATTTTACCCCAAATCATATAGTTCAATTGTTATTAACAATTTCAAGTTGACAATTGTCCTTGTTTTTCGCCTGAGTCACCCGGAGACATCCACCCGAATTTTTTTCGTACTTTGCATTCGCCCGAACCTTAATTCGAAAGAATCAAACCACCAATGTCAATTGTTACCGAAAAAAACAATGAACAAAATATTGTTCAAAGTAAAATTTGCGTTAAAAGTTACAAGGCGACCTTATCCCAAGGATTTTGCCATTTGTGTTTATCCAGGAACCCCTGGCTGATTATTATTAACAATTTAAAGTAGATAGAATGCTCAATGGATATTCCCAGCATTCCGGAAAATACAAATGGGGCTTTTTAAAACAATCAAAAGTTTTAGATTTTCTAATTTCTACAACTTTTCTATTGAACTTTTGATTCCCTCTTTCCAGAAGTTTTTCTGAGTCGTAGTGATTTTTTTTATTTACTGTTAACTTACCCTCGATTTTCCGACCATCCTTAGAATTTTTCATGAATTCGGGTATTGCAAATCTTTTTGGCCATGGTATACTGATAGTTGATGGCATTATAAAGTATTCGCTCCACAAATTAACAAGAAAATAAATATTTATGATACAAGTCTGAAATAGTTATTTATTCAACAAGTGCAAAAAGTAGGTGTTTATTGCACGTCGAGTGCAATAAACTCTTTTTGCACGAGTTTCATACAATATTTTTTCTACGTTCATGCAAAAACCAGAAAATGTTTCTTTTAGGTGGCACTAAACTGTAAGGAAGACATTGTTTGTTTAAATCTATCTGCTAAAAGTAATTCAAAAACATTTTGTGTAATTCAGATGATATTCGAAGGAAATAATTTTATTTTTAACAAATTGCATTTTCTAGTAATTTCATAGTTCATTATATAATGAATATGATGAAACATGCAACTATTTAAAACGTAATACAATCTCACAGAAAATGGGCTAAATTTGGCGTCGATTTAAAAGTTTATGTCTGTCATGATGACAGAACGCTATAGTAGAATGACAGATGAGTGCAATAAAGTCTATTACACTCAATGCAATAAAGAGACAGTTTTTCCACCAAATATAGTTCAATAAAGTTTTGTTTTTTGCAGGAACGTAGAAAAAGTGTATTTAAAACACGACTTTGTATCGGTCTTCTGTTCGACTGATCGACTCTACCCCATGTAACTCTATCTCTGTCACTCGTATCCGCGGTACTGTGAAGTGCTTCAAACGACTTGAAACGAACGATCTCGATTATGTGATTGGCAGGGTGTGCCAGAGTGAGCGGCGCCAAATTTGAATCACTGGTGATGGAGCTAAATTTTTTTTTTGTTCATGAATTCGAACAAAGTCCATCTACATTTTTGCCTAGAAGATACGGAGTCCTGTTAAAAAACATTTGACGTTTTTCTATTACGGATTCGATGGTAACTCAGCAAGCGTTTTGGTTCCTTTGTCGCTCGGCGAGCGGCAAAGTAAAAAAACGCTCGCTCTCCGGAAAAGTGCAACTTTGCGCTTTCTTTTTGTAGCGCGAACAGGGTACTTTTGTCTCAGTTGTAGAAAAAACATTTAATGACCTTAATAATGAATTCCAAAGAAATCTATTGATATTTTGAGGCATCTGATGAAAAATAGGACATTTTACTTCGTATTGTAATAAATCGAACATCTTGATATCGATATCGTCGTCCGGCTCACAATGTCAGAAGTTTCATTATCAAATCGATTAAAAGAAAAGAGTGCAGTGTTAGCGAAAGCATTCATAAAAGAGGCACGTTCAACTTCGACCGTCGACAATCTTGCTCTCACTCAGTTACAACCGCCGCCTTGCCGTTCTTTCATGAATTGTTCGGGGTTCGGGACCAAAACGAAAAACGATTCGAAGACACGCTCCTCATACAGAGCGTGATTTTTTATGAGAGGAGCTTAATATATACTTTAGATGTAAACCAACAGATAATCATACTCTGGGTGTTGATAAGATTCCGATACTGTAACATGCATGCAGATAACATCCTTCGAGAAACAGTATATAATGATCTTTTTCGTCGACCTCTACAAAAAAATTTCCGGACGAAAAATCGAATATTTTTGATGGCAATTACTTTTCGTCCGCAACTAGTTTTTTCCGTTAACCAGCTGTCGTCTCCTTACGAACGGCAGCCCTCAAAAGTCGAAACTTGGGCGAGCCAAGGATTAACGAGGTCTCACCTTTTAACGTGCGATTCCTAGCACTTTGTCGGGCCATCAGATAAAAATCTGTAGTCGCTAGGATTCGAACCTAGTCGACCAGCAGACAATGGTTTCGAACGTGAAAGTCTAACCACTGATCTACATGCTACATTGCTAGTTAATAGTTTGATTTCTAAAGTAAATGTTGTTTTTAAAATTAATTGTTGCCGATATAGTCGAAGGTTATGAACATGGCACGGAGGTTGATAGTACTCTATGTGATCTGTCGAAATCTTTCGATTGTGTATCTCAGTGTCCTCATTGTAAGTCTAAACCACTATGGTGTCAGGAGAACACCACTCGATCTATTCTAGTCCTACTCACACAACAGAAAGCAAGCAGTATTATATCAGTGAAACAAACTTTCATAATATTTCGTATGGCATGCCCCAAGGATCTGTTCTGGACTAATATCTATTCATGATTGACATGAATAATGTCTTTCATTTAACGTTCCCTATAAAATGTGTGGCTTATACTAATGATACAACTCTGCTCAGTACTGCTCTCTACTCATAAAATATTTCCATAATTATAGCCTTCTCTAGAAAATGTACGAAACTGGTTCAGGGCCTACAATCTGAAAAAACGGTTTAGGCCAACAAAGATTTTTATGAGTACCAAATTCTCAAAGCTACCGATTCGACAAAATAAAATCTAAATGAATTCACTGTGAGTTAGACTTCATAACTTTTCGCCTGAGTTCAAATTTCTGACTTTGAACTATCTTAAAACGAAATTAAAACGACATCGACTGAATTCTAGGAACTGTATTCGTCGCTTCGCAACAGTTCGTCAGGCCGTTATAGTTGCCATGCAGTAGCGAAGAGTATTTCGTAACGATACTCAATCCAATTATTTCGAAGTTTCATTCATTGTTTTGGGATATTCAACTCAAACAAGCACGTTTTACATTTATCAGCATGTTCATCAGAATATGTTTGTGTAAACATGTTGAACAACAAGGTCATTTATTCAAAAAGGACCCACTTTCATCTATGGCGTGACTCCTCTTAATTTCATAAATCAATAAAAATCCCTAAAGAATTTTTGAGGGTGTAATACACGCCAACTTTTGTTCAGATAAATCGATTCCTCATAACGCCACTTGTTCCGCCACTTCCACAGTTCTATTTTCAGACTGGGATATTTTCTGCTGTTATTGCAATATGTCTGTAAATCAAACATATTCTTTTTCCATTATCTCCTAATAACTTGTTTCGTTTTCCTTCTTACATCATTACCCAGCTGTGCAAAAAAATTGGGTGTAATGAAAAACTTGTTCAGAGTGATCATTAACAGTAGAAAAAGTGATATACAACTTGGTAGCATTTTAGGAAAACCAAATATCTCGAAATAATAATAAAGGGAGACACGCTAACTTTGTAATCGATATTTCATACACCAGAGACGCGTTCCAATACTCCAACTTTTCATCTTATCCGGACATAAACTCGGTTGATTTCCACTTATTAACTCGTGAAATTCGTTTCTATAATCAAGTTGATTTAATCACTTTTTCACGAACTCGAGAATCCGTGAAAAAGTTATAATAATGTAACCGCATGCGCAGTGAACATTATTTTTACGGAAATTAATCAAAAATGATTGAGGTTTAGTCATAGATAATATATTTATTTTCTCCAAACTGAATCCACATTAAAAAAACCTATGCTTTAAAACAAAATTATATCCACGATGATTCACACATTTAATTTAACTGTAAAACAAATTGAAATATACTTCCTAAACATTATGTTACATTATTTCCTTCATTCTACTTAAAGTATCAACATTTTACCTATTCAGAATAAATTTTCTCAGTTATGATTGCACCAAATTTGAAAAACTTAGTATTGCTGAACAGAGTATTGAAATCCCTTTTGAAAAAGGTGCAACACGACCCCCTTCCTCATTCAAATTTTTTGAGGGGGTGCTCATAATTCAGAGGGGGTGCAAGAAGGGGGTAATATTTTCATACTATAAATTGTCAAATTGAGAATAGAAATCGATTTGTTTCAGGTTTTTTAAACAAATACATAACTTAGAGAATAAAAATTGTACATTTTTAAAATATTTTTTTTCAGTTATGATGGCACCAAATTTGAAAAACTTAGTATTGCTGAACAGATAATGAAAATCCCTTTCGAACAAGATGCCACACGACCCCCCTTCTCATTTAAATTTTTTGAGGGGGTGCTCATAATTCAGAGGGGGTGCAAGAAGGGGGTAATATTTTCATACTGTAAATTGTCAAATTGACAATAAAAATTGACCTGTTTGAGGATTTTTTGATTAAATTCATAATAACGCTAAAAATGAATTTATTCCATACCTATGGACCGCACTGTATATTGTATTCTATTTGGAAAACATATCGTTTCACTACACTCTTCCGAATCACCATATACAATTTCTTGAGTTTACAATTGAACTAAATTGGTAACTTTTATGAAATGGGTGCTACGTAAACATAACGCATTGTTGCCGTACTCTGTATAATAATAACAATACATCTGCTTCCTTTTACTTGGGGGACTGATACATTCATATTATATCAATTCCCAACAATGTATTCAGGTCGACAAAGGCTGCCTAAACGAATTTGGGTTTTCATCAGATACCGCCATTGTGATGGAAAAAAATCATATTATATTATTCAAACATTAATTGTAGCGGTTGAAAGCCGGCCAGGAAATAACTCAGGATTACTCTGAACGTGTCAGTCATTATATGACATTTTCAACACGAAACATGTAACGATGACTGATAATGACGGTTGAATATTCATGGAAGCTCACGCGGAATAATATAACAGTTTATTTTGTCGAAACGGTCTCTAATAGCGTATCGTCGCAATTGGGCAAATGGAATTTCGATGTCTATTTCCATCCTATTGGAAATGTAGCCTTAGAACAAAAGCAATAATTTTTGCTAAAAATATATTCACATAAAGTAATAGTTATTTTTTTTTCGAAATTCGCATAAGCATGAACGTACCTTGATAATGACCGTTACATTCCGTTGGCTAATTTGCGCGAACTTGCTGAAGTAGACCCAGTTAAGGTCTGCTCGAACCAACACGGTAACGGTGGCGGGATAAACTTTGGTCCTAATTCTACAGCGGGATATGTAAACATATATTATTCGTATTCCGTAATGCGGAATAAGGACCCGTTTTTATCCCGCGTTCTCGTGTTCGTTTGTGCATCTTTCAGACTTTATAAGAGCTCTTCCAAAATTTCTACAAACTCTTCTCTCTCCGAGAGCCCGCTGACGCGAGGCATCACTGTCATTAGAGAACATCATAAGGCACTGGACATTTTTCATGAACGGGATGCACCGTAGCGCATTACCTGAGAAATTCCATATAACCCGGTTCTTTATACATTTTTCCGGTTTTTCTAGCCTATTACAGCAACGACTACTGAGCCGATCTTATAGTAATACCCTTTTTTGGAAAAACCATTGCCAAGAGTGCCTTTCAGAAACTTTGTTTTCCGTTTTGTGCCAAGAGCTATTTCATGTCAGTTTCTTTTTATACAACAATATAACTTTTGGATTCTGTTAAAAAAACGTCCCGTCGGTCATGCCTCACAAACAAGCTTCTCTGGAATACCGCAGGAAATTTGGCGATAATGGCATACAAAATTCAGAAGTTTTACAAAAACACCAGTTACTCTAACTCCTTTTTATTGTTTCACAATATTTTTTGTTAACCAGACATTCAAAGAACAACCATAACAACAAACAAATAATGACTTAAAAGAAAGAAAGGGTAATGGAAATCAGGACATTGTATCTGGGTAAGAGATTCAATTACAGTTTACAAAATTGGGGAACGCATCGTAATAATAATTATAATAATCACAATAAGAAGTTATGCCTGTCAAGAACTCTCTCCACGGCAAGTATCAGCATAAAATCCGAGAGATCTAGTCTTCAGAGCTGTCTGAGAAAAACAAAGTTGCTGCCACAATCATACCTGCTGTTCTGATCTTACTCTACTTCTTCGGACTGATGAAGTGTGCACAAGAGAAACTGTTACAACTCGATATTAAAACTCGCAAATCGATGTATCTTCACGGTTGTACTTTCCCAGACAACATCAGGGAGGCCGTGAACTTTCGAGTTTGGTGTGTCTCTCAGAGTAACAAAAGACACAGAGAGGCCTTTTTCATCCTTGTCTTGAAGGCAAAATAACTGACATAACTTTGTTTGTTTATAAGCGAGGGCCTTAGACCATATTATGTTCGTATTCATTCGGGTAGTTTCGTGTATGCCCGCTCATTTCATTCGGATCAATTCAATTGGTCATTCTTCGTTTATTTATGGTCCAACTTGCTCTAAATGTAAACAAACTGTCCATAACGTCTCACTCACATCCGCCTGTCAGGTTATCTTTTTTTCATCCTTTGTTCCTTCGATGTCTTTTTCCTTTGCTACGTAAGTCTAAACATCTTGGATATCTTTCATTAGCGTATCCTTCAAGAACAGATTACCGAAAGATCACTCGTTGAAGAGAGATTATCGACACACTTTCCTTGAACATTTTTCAAACAGCCGACAACCCACCCCTTATTGCAACCTGAATAGTACGCTTCAAAGAGCAGGTAATTTGATTCACAACGCCCTATACCACAATATAATAGCGATAATACGGAAATCCCAACAATGCAGGCCTCACTAACAATTCATTTACATCGTAAGACGACGCGAAGTCGAGAAACGCTTGTTCTACCATTTTCTAAGACGTAATTTGTGTTTGCACGAAAGCTCAATTTCCGCCACCATGAATACAGGAATCCGTGCTATGAACTGGGGCAATACGTAGAACTGAAAGAACTTTCCCAACGAAAAATCCGCCTTCAAATGTCGTTTAACGATTATCCGAGCGATGAAAATCTTTCAATAGTTATTTGTGTAATTGGATCGCAAAGTGATAGATTGCCGCTCGACGTCGCGCGTTAATGTTTGGAGACCGGTAATTACACTTGGTGCTCGAAATACACAGAATATTTTTTCGACAAACGCAGATCTCAGATACAGACATTTCACTCGTTACTTTATTGATCATTGATTACCTATTAATATTATTCATTTATTTTATTATTTACTAGATTAAAATTGAATGTACAATTCTGACAATTTTTAATAGATATAGTCAAAGTCGGTAGCAAATCCGGAAAACATCTGAATAAGCGAGCGTTTTCTCAATTTTGTCGCTTCAGAGCGAAAAAGCTGTCAATTAATGACATTTTTCAGAAAAAAATTACTTTGCGTTTAGATTTGAACGCGGCAAAGGCTACCTTGTTATGCGGTTGTCGGAAACAGTTATTTATGATAAGTGTTGACAGTGGCATTTTATTTTGTGAGTGGGGAATATTGCGAAACGAGCGTTAGCGAGTGGAGGCAACCCCACGAGCAAAATAAAATCACTTTTACCAAAAAATGTACTGTTACTGTACAGTTACTGCTAGTAAGGAAAAAAAACAAAATATAAGATCCATGAGGATTCGAACACACGATCTTTGGATTACAAAGAGGCTTCAACTATAATAAACCCCAGCGCACTTTATTTATGAATGCCATTATTTGTCAGTGATGAAGGACCTACAGTTGGACTGAATACTGGCTGTATGTAACCAGTCAGCAATTTAAAATAATCAAGTCCTCGACTGACCAAGATCTGTTACAAAAGGATCTAGATAAGTTGTCTCAGTGGTGCAATTCAAATAAACTGTTTCTAAACATTAATAAATGCTATCACATTAGTTTTTTCAAACGAAACAAAAACTTTGACTCACATTACTTTCTAGAAAACCAAGAACTTAAATATACCCCACTAGTTAAAGATCTTGGGATAACATTCAATGAACAGGTCACATTTGCTGAACACATAAATAATGTTTATGTTAAATCGTGTAAAGTTTTAGGATGTATACTTCGTAACTGTGGTGAATTTTCTCTAACTTCATTGATTAGAATCTATCAGACACTTGTTTTATCAAACTTAGAATATGCATCTATTGTATGGTCACCGCTTGATAATAATAAATGCAGAATTCTGGAAAGGACTAAACAAAAATTTCTGAGATATTGTGCTTTCAAAAGTGGGTATCGAATCATGGATCATGATTACGAACCAATTATGGAGGCTTTAAATTTGAAACCACTTAGTAAAAGGAGGCTTGATTCCGATCTATGCTTCATATATAAAATATTGAATGGAATGGCTGTTTGTCCTGAAATATTAGAGTGCATAGAGCTCAATGTGCCGACTAGAACTCTTCGAAATCACGAGTTATTTCACATTACCTTCCACCCTACAAATTATGAACAACATTCACCACTGCAAAGAACACTAAAAACAATAAATGATAATAATATAGATATATTGGGATGCTCTCTGACTGATTTCAGAAGAATAATAAAAACTGTTCAAAGGTGTATCTAATTATAACAGAATTTGGGATAAGTACAGTGAAATTAGAAAATTTTATAGCTTCTTTTGGAGATGTATATTAGTAAGTAGTGTTTATATATTATTTGTTAAAGTTTATATATTTGTATGAATTGGGTTCGTCCCGTTAATAAAGATTATTATTATTA
Source organism: Chrysolina haemoptera (assembly GCA_958298965.1). Taxonomy (NCBI): domain Eukaryota; kingdom Metazoa; phylum Arthropoda; class Insecta; order Coleoptera; family Chrysomelidae; genus Chrysolina; species Chrysolina haemoptera. The sequence continues at coordinate 26,187,881 of OY282591.1, read as the reverse complement.
TTATTAAAAAAGTACTACTTCGTTTGTAACTTTAAAAGGAATTAGTATCACCAATTGCACAAACGGCCAAATACACTTGCGAACTTTTATAAATGAGTAGGTGTTCTGATTTTAATATATGATTGAAGTGTTTCTATCAGAGAGATCTATAGTACTGAGTATCCATCATCTCATCTGTCATTTTACTTTTAACATTAGTGTTAAATTTTTATTATATTTTAAAAACGTCAGTTTTTAGTTCATATGTCAATGAATTAATGACAGTTGTACAAAAAGATCTTTAATGCAGTAGTCTCGCATTTGTTTGCTGCATCACTATGCCGTTGACCAAGCAACAAATAGACGAAAGCCACAAAATATTGATAATATTAAATTATGTATGCATGGGTATTCAAATTCTTGATGAGAGTTCAGTTCAAATTAGCAAAGTTATCACAAAAATTTCAACGGGAAAACAAGCGATTGTGGATGAAAATAACCAACGACGTTCGCCATGCACGCCGTCAACCCGCATTACGCTGTGGTCCCGGTGTATCCGCCATTATTCATCATTTACCTCGTGCAAGAGTTATTTTACTGAATCCCTCCCTTCCGAAACAGACCATCCTTCTTTTTTCCGTACCTGCGGTGAACTTTCGTAATTTTACTCACGTTTAGAGCTCGTTAAATATAATTGTTGCCAAACAAAATCTGCGTTCATAAATCTCCACTTTAAACGAAGTTAATAACCACTCATATTCGACGAGAGATTTGTTCTCCAATCAGAATTTCATATAGCGCGAAAACTTAGATATACGTGTGTAAGTACCGTGGTAAAATTGTGTTGGATCTTACTCATAAGATCTGAATTACTTTATTTCGGAAAATGAAAAATGTTTCACAACTAGATAGGTAACTGTTGAAAGTTTTTTGTAGGAAAGGAGGGTATGCTTTTGAAAGGGAAATTTGGGCTATTCTAAATTCTTTTATTTTCATTTATCCATTACTGCTTTATTATACCTTGGCAACGGTTGCTATTAACAGAACCATAACGCCCGGGGCGTTATGGAGGGCATTATAAATCATAACGCCCGCTAAATGTTTTTTTCTGTAGTTCAATAAATTAATTACTCAGAAAAGTTTTATTTATAAGTGGACATAAAAAGAGACTTATTATTTTCTCTCAAATAGAAATTACAATTTTCAAATGTTCCTAAAAAATTAGTACCAAGTTTGAAGTTCTGTGAGTTGATCGATGATGAACTGATCAATGTGCATTCGGTTTCGTTAAATACTATGAGCAGAAATGAAGTAAACAACGTCGTTTAAGATAATTTTTTCGTGAAAAATAAAAAATGTATGAAGTGAACAACGTCGTTTAAGTTAATTTTTTCGTGAAAAATAAAATCTTGTATGCACCTCCAGCGTTACTAGATCGTAACGCACGATCTATATAACGCACTTGGTACATAAATAGCTATTAAATACTAGGAAATGAGTAATATAGTAGTACATTTTCATTTTTTTTTTATCTAGACTAAGTTATCTTCCATAATTATGTTCTTACCAAATTTTCCAAAAATGCAAAGTGGCAGCATTGCTCTTGAATTAACTCAAAAACTGATTGTTAAAACTGACATATTCCATTTATCGTACATTGAAACCCAGTATAAACACATACTCCTTTTTGCCAAAATGTCTTATAAAAGAACTTATTTGAAGAGCATAATCTTGATTTACTTTATTTTTTATCGAAAGATCTATCTCGAAAAGTGTATAGTTTTTTTACTTTTTGGCAAAAAACTAAAAAAATGTCGAAAACTTTGAGGTTCTATTCGATTTTTGTTGTGAAGCTATATCCGTGAGGAGTAGCAAAGTTGAAATTCGGATTCGGCACCTCAAAAACTATGTAGAACTTGTGAGTAAAAGAATACTATATTTTTTCCATGCCGAAACACCGTTTGATTGGACTATTGAACAAATCATATTCTTTATTCTGCATTTTGAAGGGTTATTCGATCAGACAATTTGGCGAAAACTTATAGGTGTGTTAGTGTCAGTTGAGCCGTCAAACTGACGTTTCTATACAATTTCTATATCAACCGTCATTGTTGTAACTATGGAAACGTATACATATGAAAGCAGCGAAACACCGATATGAAAATACCACGGGCTGAAGGCAGTGTCATGGGTTTGAAATGAGAAAATTATATGAGGGAATTGTCAGTAATAATATCCCGACAATATGTAATATTTTTTTTCTACAACTGTCAAAAAAAGTCCACATTTTTTGTGTGGTTTGTGTGCGTAAAGTATTACAATATTTCACTACCAACATACGATTTCATCATTAAACGGAAAAGTGTAAAAAAAAGTGCACTTTTTTTAACGGCTGTTGCTAGGCAACGACAGTTTCATTCAACAACCGTGACAGATCCGAATAATAACGAAATCCTGTCATAAACCAGTTCTCATTTTCTTTGGCAACCAATAACTTATAAATATCTAATATACAAATGTTTCACCAATAATATTCTTAGCATTTTTACTATTAAATAAGTATTATCAAAATTCCAAACTATCGCGATGAATATATTCAAACTAATAGCATATACCTCTAAGGAACTATTTGACCTAATCTAATCCATGGTAGATATGGCTCTTTGGCCGTCAGAAACTAGTTGACAACAATATTTAATGAAATTTGTGAAATTGGACATCTATCCAGATAACGAATTCTTGATAACTATAAATTTAATTCAAGTAGAAATGAAAAGTGATGAAGATTGAACGGAGAAAATCGTGGATAGTGCAAATATGAGATTTCCTCGACATAGTTCAAAGAAAGATAAAGGTATTCGTTGCTTCACGAGGATTGTTTATTTATTTTGAATACAAATCTAAGAAAATGAAAAGTTACTTCGATAGACTAGTTATTAGATAGTCAAGTCAACATCAATCATAATAATATTGACCTCGATGAATATGTTATTTTAATATTCGCTTCAAATTTTCCATTTTGCGGGATAGTGTGAAGAGAAAGGGATTTCGACTCTGTCGAAATTATTCGTTTCATTTGTTTGAAACTCAACTCTCCGGCATACTCTTCGAACTTTGTTCGAATAATGAATCAATAAAAATATGCCAAATTCATTTCATATTTGCAAAAAAAAATTGGTTATTTTTTTTGACAGTTGTAGAAAAAATACTTTATGAAACTCGTGAGGAAAGTATTTTTTAATATCACTTTACTCACTTGAGACATAAATTACTATTTTTTAAGTCCTGTTCTCATTGGTTTGAAATGAGAAAATTATAGCATTTGATTGGTTTATATAATATGAGGAAAATTGCCTTTTCCATTTCTTGGTCGCTTTCGAAGTTTCAAAGTCTATTATCACCTCATCGACAACCAATACAGGGGGATGTCATGTTCAACCAGCTTCATCGGAATTCAGCGTGAAAGCGGTTCCAAAATCCGTTCCGAAGGGGTTTCGAATGAGTTGATTGGCCTCATAGTCGTCGTCCTCTATAACAAGCTTTGCTTCAGTCACGAAGTCGATTAGACGCCAGTTCCTCCAACATCGCGCTAGCAGTCCGGTGGAGGAATATTTCGAAATTACTTCACGTTGTACGAACTAGCATTATATTGCATGGCGGGAGGATTCCGATGCAATTAAGTGCAGGGCTTTCGAAAGTTAGTATGACACAGAGCTATATGTTCTGATTAGGAAAGCACGGTTTGTTTGCAGTGTTTTTCTGATTGTTTATCTCAAACCATAGGCGCCGTCTTCGGAATGTTCGAAAAGGGGCGATGAAGACGTTAGTTAATGAAGTCGTAGTAGCGTTTTCTTCTTTCTGAAATCAAGGAACGTGCAGATATAATGATTCACTTTTGTTTGATAACTCAATATCTTGATAAAGGCCGCCATACCACATGACCGAGACCCAGCCCTACCATGTCTTTGTCTGAGAGGTGGATTGAAGGAACTCGCTACTCCCTTGACACTACACAGCCACATTATCGAAACTACAATGGAAGAAAAAATAGAAGATCTGGTAAGCGTGCTGATGAAAGTAGAAACAGAGCACCCAGCTCTGAAAGAAAAGAGGATGCACTTCTCCAGACCACAACGGACTCCAGCAGCAGAGCTTCCGACGAGGTGTCATCAAGGCCTCATTCGACAGACAGTTTTGCAGCTGAGACCCGCCGAAGGAGAGGAAGAAGGCCCAAAAAAAGAGGCAAATGACAAGGAAAAGGCGAGAGGTCTCGTCAGACTACCTCACAGACCAAGTCCGATACGCGGCAAGCCAGACCAGGAGGTCCCGAAGGGAACTCCCAGGCCCGGCACTGCAGACGGGAACTTCAAGGGGGAAACCGCTGAGGAAATTGTGTACAAAACTCCTTAAATAACCAAGGAGTTCCCGAGTTATACCCCGAATTAATGCCACTAATGCCCAAGTAATTCCTGTAAAATCCGAATACTGAAAGCAATGGAAATATCGAACCCTGTACGAATCTTAAGACGCGTTTACACCAGAGTTGTTTACTAAGTTTTCCACATGTTGCGGCAATTTGTTGTTTTTAGGGTCTCACCCAATATCTCCGACATCCTTGACACTACTGCCTAAACCTTTCGAGCTAGTTCTTTGGCAACAAGTTTTCCATTTATTGCTCTGAATTTGAGAAGAGCTAGTTTTAGTTTTCAAAAAAAAAAATCTTCCACTTGTTGCTCTAATTTGAGAAGAGCAACTTTTAGTTGACAACTTTTGGTTTTCTACAAACAATTTGTTGTCAACTTTCAGTTGTCAACTTTGGTGTAAACGCGCCTTTAGGTTTTTGTTATTGTTATTTTTTTCCAACTCCTGTGGGTTTTTTGGCCTTCTCACGAAAGAGCCTAATACCCAATAATTTTAAAGTAATACACCAAATTCCCGACAAATACCCAATAGTTTTTAAGTAATACACCAATTCCCCAACTAATACCACTAAAATCCAAGGCATGTACACCAAAATTCCCCAGCGCTTTCCCCCTCGTGAAACTTGGTCCAAACAAACGAGGGGACCAGAAGTGAGGAGACAGAGGAAAGAACAGAAATTCTCGCGAGGCCTCAAATCGAGCTACCGACTACGCCTAGGTCGACAAGGAACGTGGGATCTAACGGGGACTTCCTAGAGAGGACTTCGGGGTCTGGACGGACCGAAACACGGAGGCGCAAAAAGAGGCCTCAGCGAAATGAGATTCCCCCGGATCGGTTCTCTGAAAGGAGCAAAGAGGGTGGGAGGTCTCGGGCCACTGGCCACACAGCTCATGTCTCACCTCTACTCAGGGAAACGACGGTAGCCGCAGGTAAGGGAACCGGGATCCAAAGGCCTCAAATTGCTTTTTACAGCACGGCCGTGAAAAGGGATTTGCAGGTGGTCATCCGAAGTGACAGGGAGGACAGTAACGTTTTCCCAGAAGAGAGTGAAGCCATTAGGAGCAACCTGATTGAGTAGATGCTGTGGACCAGGTGGACACTGAAGGAAGACTCCAAGGCCCAGAACTGCGCTTCAGGAACTCCGGCATCGTAGAACCAGAATGGTGATACACCAGCCATAGTGTACGTCACATTCAGGGCCGTGCACTCAGCGGACGCTATTTCGGTCTACGGCTCGTCCTCACCTAAATTTTTAGTAGATCTATTATTTTCAACGAATCATGTAATTTCTTTTGAAACTGAGCCCTTGGAAATGAATTGTTTTGTAAATATTGATTAAAAGTTTGATTTTGTGGAGGAAATCCAGTTCTTGACATAATTTTTTGAGTTTATCACCTTCCACAATCTGATTGTGGAAGGTGATAAACCCAAAAAATTATGTCAAGAATTGTTTTGTTGTTTAGGAACATGCCCCTTCTAAATGTATGCACCAAGAATGGGGCTTCAGTGGCATCAGTGGCAATCAGAAGAGCTTCCTGGCACTGTTGGTTGAAATGGCTTCACGAAGGAGCTGACGATAAGTATGCCCCATACAAGAACTAAATATCATATCGTAGCTTTGGTTTCAGACGCGTTCAGTTTCAGTTTGTTGATTTTTAGATATTCCTGAACAGCTAATATTATGGAGTCATCAATTGCTCTGTTTATATTAGAGTCACTGCAGGCTAGTAGGGTGTCTACTGCAAACAAGTTTATTAATTCGTAATCTTCATACAAAATCATATCATGCAGATATAGAATGAATAAGATGGGGCCTAGTACCCTACCCAGAGGCACTCTGGCCGTATTTTCTATTTCATTAAAAAAATATATATAGTATTATAATTTCACACTTTCATGCAATGGCAATAACCGTCCTCATAGTGAAGGCAAAAAATGACATCCACTTCAGTATTGTGGAAGAATAGCATAGAATTTATATAGACATCATTCCACAACTGACAACATTCACGATTTTATTCGTTCCAACAAAATAAAATGGAATTCCCAATGAAATAAATTTTTTTTGTTCATCGAATAAAATAAAAAATCAAACGCAACCGAATAACATCCCAAGGTTTTTCATGTAATCCACCACAGCCAGTCACATAACACATCTCTCTAAATCTCGTCAACCTTGAGAAGTCTGAATAGAAATGAATGGCTGGTTTTATCTTTATGGCTTCCAGTTGGGGTCGTTTTTTGTGTGCCCTTTTCCACTCCAAATTGAATATGCAGATATACATCTATTCAAATTCCGCTAAAAATTTTTCTGGAGGTTACGTATGAGCGTAACGTGAACAAATAAATGGGAACAATCAATTCAATAGGCGAAAAAGAATAGATAAACATTAGTTGCATCCTTTGTGACACTGTTTTTATGATATACAATATTTATGCACGAAACTTCTCGTTATTTTCAATTTCATAAGTAAAACCGGTGATACTAATGATCATTGTAAATCAGAAGATTACTTAGATTAAGATCAAAAGTATCGCTGAAAAATTGTCATAAGTTATAGTTTTATGAAACGCTTCCTCAGGAAAATAAATTGGTAGATTAAGTATCTAGTACAATTCGTAAGAACTGATTTACTGAGTTTTGGAGCCATGACAAAGAGTTCACTGAAACTCCAAATGTTAGGTACTAATTATAGTATACCTCTAATTACAATCTCATCTAGAATGATATAATAATTATAATCCTCAGTTGGGTCTTAGCTTGATCCACTACGACCTCTAGCTTGATCTTTGAGACACAAAAGCTTCGGTGATTCTGCCATGAAGCGCCTTTGGTTTTTTCCCCCGTACTGCATGCACCATGCTACCTCGCCACCAACACCCCCGCAGTCGCCTAGACAGAAAAAGAAAGTCTTGAGTGAATGATTTCAAAAAAATGTCAATGAGGGGAAAAATGGGGAATGTCTGGCCCAAAAAAAAACCGATTCAACAAAACCTACTGAATACCTCAACTGAACTTAACAATGTCTTTGAAGCAATTAAGGAGAAGAGAAGAGATGGAGAAAACAAAGAAGACGAAGGTGAACAACCCAAAGGAAAGAAGATCAATCATCCAAAGGATAAGAAAAGGGCACCCTCGGTAGCGGTGAACAGAATGAGCAAATGCTCACCGATTATAATCCATTGATTATAATAACGGAGCATCAGGCTGGATGATGATTTTATATATGACGTACAAGTATAAGAATGGTGTATTTAATTGAGTGCGCCAGGAGACCATTCTCATAGATGTGGGGAATACCTCACGTACACCCTGCTGAGAGAGAAGAGCAAGCCTTCATCTTTAATGGATTCAACCTCTGCCAGAGAGTTGAAGACATAGCAGCAGACCTGGAGGTTCAGGGCCTGAAGACATATGGCATCAGAGCAATAACAAACACAGCACGAAGGTATCATCATGGTGCTCACCAACAAAAATATAACAGTTGGGTTTCTTAACAAAAATATCAGGTTGGTGGATAAATTGATAGTCAAGAGAGAGAGAGAGAGAGAGATCAAGCGTAATATCAGATCTTGAACACATTGCTACAGATGCCAGGCCTGGAGGCATGCCCAAACCAACTGCAACCAAAAGGTTAGATGCATGAAATGTGCGCAAAATCATGGGTCGATGGCATGCCCAAAGCCAAGAACGACTTCAGAAGTCTGCTGCAACTGTGGGGTACAAAGAGGAAAAGCCGAGCCGAAACCGAGATAGATAAGTATGTTGCCACTCCTCAGTGAAAACAAACATTTAGGGGCAGAGGAAAAGGCAGAGACAAGGAAGCCAAGCAAACCAGGCGAGAGAAAATCGGGAAGAAGTAAAAGTCACAGGATTCTCTTCCCTCTCCAACCACAATTCCAACCCCCAAATCTCGAAAGGCTGCCGAAGGGTAGGCCAGCCAAGTACATCAGATTCTGTGATGGGGTATAATATGGAAAGACGGTTGGCCGTTAAAGGATTAAACAACACCGAAAGGCTACTACAAGCAACGGTTGATATAATCGAGGGCCCAAAGCGACGCCAAAAAATTCGTGGTCTTCTGGAGGATCATGGAAAATATTCAGAGTTATCGCCTCTAAATGCCAAAAAAAGCATGCATGTTCAATGTGAAGGAAATTGACATCAAGTACCAGCTTATTGTTGATTTCATTCATATGATAGACTTAATGCTTCTATCTGGTAGAATCGTAAGCTCAATGAGAAAATACTGAGAGCCTTATCACTGGATATATTACACTATAATCCGTTGTGCGTATCCCGTTTTCACCTATTCAGCTAGGTTTGTGGAACTGTGACTCCAAACAGCTTGATGTCTAACCAGTAATCAATACAATACACCCCGAGTAACTTGGAGGAGGCAGGATAGTCATGGAATGGCAAGGCATGGCGTGGTATGGCTAGTGGATCTGACGAATGTTAGTTAACAGGTGACTTATTTCCTCATGTTTCAGTAGCTATAAATCCGTAACATTAGATACCTTCAAGGCATTCATCATATAGCTTGCCCCTTCCCCCTGGTATGTTCCTTACTATCTAGCTTTCTCTCAAATAGATTTCTCCATGTGGTGATTCTTCCTCTACCTATAAATACTAGTGTTCTATTCTTACACCAACACTGATTCTTCTCCATTTCAATAATTTGTTGGGAGCCACCACATGCCCAGTGCACAGCTTTGCGGTGAAGAGTACTTTCTATATCCAATTTTATTTCCAAAGCTCCGTGAAACCAGAAAAGTACAAGGATGGAATGTGAACGGTTTGAATTTGGACTTGGCAAAAATTCCAGAATGGGGATCCAACAACTAGGTTGAATTCAATGTTAACGAAACCTGAGCAAGTTTTCTCCATAGAAAGGCCGATCCCACAGTGGCCAGCGTATTTATGTGAGAAGTATTACATATCAATGGAGTCGTTCATTTCGATTTGGTATTATCATACCAAAAGTGCCTCTCAAAAACTTCGTTTTCTGTTTCGTGGCAAGGGCCATATCATTTCCAATCAATTGATCATGATTGATAAGCCACAAATCCGACCTGTCCTGGAATGCTTTTGCCATATATGGAGTGCAGCACCTAAACCGTTCTGAACACAGACCCAAACTTCTGAATTTTGTCTAAAAAAGAATCATTTGTCTCGTCGGTGATACTTCACTTAAGAGCTCGCTCATTTCTCTGGAATAACACAGGAAGGTTGTCAATCTGTCTTTATTTCATATATATTTTCATGGCTCTTTTGAAACAGCATCAATCGTTTCACCGTTAGCGGTCCCATTAAGAACATTTAAAAAACTGTTATTTGTCTGGCCTAATATTCTATGGCCGCCACCTCTTCTCATCGTCATTCCTAGCTGTCATTAGTCTCCTAAAGACTTCTGAGAGTTGTTTGGGAGGATGCACCGGAAAAAAATTAAAAAGATATCACAGAAATCCTGGGCAGCAACATATTTATTTTTGGAAACTAAGAAAAAACACAGATTCAAAATTAATTTCAACAGATAACTCTGATATTATACTCTATTTCAATAATAACGTAGAGTAAATTCTCAGAAATACATAGGCATACTATATTAGTTTTCAATTTTCAATTCAATTCGTGATTTATATAATTTCAAGTTAATCCGATAAATAATGAGCTCGTAATTCGAATGGATAATGTGTGCTTATGACATTGAATACGATATTGAACAATCTTGGCATTTCTCTAGAGCCAGTCCTCATTACGGGTAGCAAAGAATTCCTTTTCGAGTTATGTCGAAGCATTATATCCTCGACAAAGTTACACAACTCAATTCCAACAATTTGACGAATAAGGCATGTAGATTATCGGTGATATATTCAGCTGTTTTTTCAATATTATTGATTGCATACATTGAATTACAAAGAGTAGGCCGCCAGTTAGTTTCAGAGACCTGCTCGACCTGCGGTCTCACAATTTTTTCATGGCCGTTTTTACTCGAAAAGCGAAATTTATCCAATAAAAAATAAGCTCTTAGTGACTTGAATTAGTAAATTATCGAAAATGTATCAGTTGCAGTTGTCTTCGTTAAATTGCGAAGCAAACAGATTCTCATAGGTAATACAACAGGGGTATTGAAAATTATCGAAATAAATTATGGCTTGCTGAAGCAACATAATTTGTTTCGAAAAAAAGAAAGAATTTATGATAATCAACCATATCACGAGATGTATTTGATAAGACTATTCAATGATTGAAATCGAAACCATTTTCATTTATTTATTATTAATGTTGATATTGAATGTACAGTTAATACATAGCATAACATTTTTTGATTTCTGAGACAATTCGGGATCAGAATGTGACATTTTCAAAATTTTTTACGCCTACTTAATTTTTTCAGAGTCGCTTTTGAAATTGCATCTAGGTGGCAATGACCGGACGTAAGGACCTCAGGTGATATCAGAAAATTACAATCGCAGAATTTTAGTGACTAGATATGATAAATATGAATAAGAAAAGTTGTCAAAATTACATTTTCGTGTCTAACTATTATTTTTCAAATAGCGACCATTTTTTGTCAAGCACTTTCCGAAAAAAGGATTTTTTGACGAATCTAACGATACTAATTTATTTGCGATTGGATCCACTAATTTAACAAAATAAACAGAATTAACTAATAATTTCAGCAATGTACCTAAATTTCTTGCAATATCCTAATTTCTTGAAAATTTCACTGTAGTAAATTTTCAAAGTGCGTTCCTCCTTGTTAGATAGGTGGATTATTAAGATGATCCTCGATTTCATTATTTGTAAATCGTGATTCGTCGGAAAATAGAAAGAAGTTGATAAAATTTGGGTTAACTCTATGATTCTGAAGCAGCCAATCACAAAATACTATACTCGTCTATCGCCATCATTAGCATACAAATGTTTATGTAACTGATATTTGAATGCTCGATATCCGTGCTTTTTCAATATGTTTCTTGCTGATTCGTGACTTATCTGCATTTCTTGACTAATTTCTCGTTTTATCTACCTCAACCATAGCAAGAACGTTAATCTCAGTCTCCTCATTTATGATAAACCTCTGTTCTGCATCTCGATTTCCCTCTGACCTAAAACGATTCTCAACATACATTATTTTGACGAAAAATTAAGCTAAAATTCAATGAAAATGAAGAAACTTTTACCTTCTACTCACAAAGCTTATGTCACTGACATAACCTAAGTGAGTGTTTTGTTCTCCAAAGAAGACTTGATGAAAATAAAATGGTATGCATCATGCCTATCCATGGCACACTTGACAAAAGTAAATAAATTATTATCCAGTATTTCCTCAGTAACATATTATTTTGTTCTTATTTGTAATCCAGTCGCAAATAAATTAGTATCGTTAGATTCGTCAAAAAATCCTTTTTTTGGAAAGTGCTTGTCAAAAAATTAAAAAATTGTCTTTTGAAAAATAATAGACATAAAAGTGTAATTATGCCAACTTGTCTTATTCATATCTATCATACTAGTCACTAAAACTTCGCGATTGTAATTTTCTGATATCACCTGATATCCTTAGATTAGTTTACGTCCGATCATGGCCACCTAGATGCAATTTCAAAAGTGACTGAAAAAATTAAGGAGGCGTAAAAACTTTTGAAAATGTCACATTCTGATCCAGAACTGTCTCAGAAATCCAAAAATGTTACAATTTACAGGGTATTCCATTTAAAAATTTAGAACCAGAAGTGACCGAAAAGTGGTAAATATGAGAAAACTCTCCTCTTCACATACCACTTACCTACACCAAACCTCATTTTGATAAACCTAATAGTTATGACTTATCTCATACATACGTTGACACCCGGTGTACTAAATGAAACGAAAAATTTCGACAAAGTCATGCAGTTATCCACCAAACTTATCCAGAATCATCATCATTAAATTAAATATTTCGATGGTATCATATGTTTTCATTATTTTTACAGATTTGTCAGAATTTACTGTCGTGAGTTTTTTTTGAGAAGGGGGTCGTAATTTTCAGTTTCCGATACAGTTGGATTTTTTTTTTATTTCTACGCTCTCTCTATCTATCTTTCGGTGGTGTAGGGGGGGGGGTAATTATTTTATTGTCATCGGTTTTTAATACTTGTGCAGAATTTTAGCTCAATCGGATGCCAGCAAATGCTTGAACAATAGATTGCAAGTTTAGAACCGGAAAAACAGACAGAAAGACAGATCGACAGAACAACAAGACAAACGAAGAGAGTGAAGGTTAAATAAAAGGACCCGGTGATTTCTATCACAAACACCAATATTCAAAGACGGTCCTGGTGCTATGTAGGAATATAAATCAAATCGCCCAGTCACCGAAAATATTTTCAAATAAGCTAGAAGCTGAACAAGAAATGTATAAAACATGAGACGCTATTCAACAGGCATATCAAATTGTACGTGAGACTCCTTTCAACAGTTTTTTTCGTTCAGAGAATGGACAATTATGGTGTTTCGAAATTCTCTAGAAAATATGCATAGCTGAACTCACTGGCGTTTTGCAGAATTTCTGTTTTCTTCTGCAAATCCTTCGCATGTCCCAGAATAATCATTTCACTCACTTACTATTCGCGTTAAGGTTGACATTAAGATCAGCATGACGTCATGTTTGGTAATTTTGTATATCCGACATAAAAACCCCAAAATTCCCAATTTAATGCGTTCAATAGCGATGAAACTAGTCAAATTTCATTTCATTGCTATTGAATGCATTCTATTGGTTTTAACATTTTTATGTCGGATATACAAAAATTAAAAAACATAGGTCATGCTCATATTAACGTTAATAACCTCCAGTATATTTCTCTGGTGTACTAAATCACTAAAAATACACAATTCGAACCTTATATTCAGTAAATACAACACTTCGACGCTATAGTAGTTTTATACAATCGATAAAGGTATACACATAATTCGTATATATTATACCTATAACTTGATTCGCGTCTCAACTAATCCTTGATGAAAAAAATTCAAAAGATCGAGCGCCCTAATCGAAATGTTGGAGATATTTCGACCATTCCAATCACCCCGGCGACAAACGCCAAACGTCAACAAAACCGCCAACTGAATTCATGTTTGCTTTGCCGGTAACATGAACAAACTAACGTTTGGAATCATGTCGGGGATAATGCTAATACAGATGACATAGATATGAGTCAATAAAGAGGCCGAAATAGTATAGGTATATTTTTCGAAAGTGATGAGGATATCTAAATTCTAAGTAGAGTAAATGTAAATATTCACTATCTTCACGAGAAGGGGTAGTACAACGTGCATTAAAAATGACCATCTAGTAGGTAACTCTCTTGTCAAGAGTTCATGTTACTGGACCGAATTTATAATGAGGAATCGCAATGAAAAATAATATATAGTGTTTGATCGTTCTACCATCACTAACAGTTGGTGGTTATATTAAATTTGTGAAGATGACTTTGAGTTTTTCTGCATCGTGAAAAATAATAGTTATTTATGGTACCAGTGTGTTATGTTGAAAATAAGTCACGAGAGAAAGCTTGGCGGTCTAAGGCGCAGGCCGTTCAAAACTTCAGTATAGCGGTAGTCGGTTCGAGCCCGATGCATGTACGAGTTATTTTTTCTCAAGTACTCCATATCGAAATCGATAAAAGACCACAGTCCTTGTTGAAAGCAAGTGTATTGTGTGTTGTCTAGATGCCAATCTCGTCTAGTGCTAGCACCCGAGATGGTGCTGTAGGTTTTCCGGGTTTTCCTGCAGCTGAAAAGTGAATACGCCACCAAAAATCAGTAAGTCGGCCCGGAGCGTCACGGCAAATAATAATAATAGCCGTCCTCTACCTATGCCTTTGGGTACACTCTACGAGTGTTTATGAGGGAGTATTATTATTATTATTTTAAATTCCTTCTCATAGTATTCACAGCGTTCTGGTCGGCAACTGAGAACAAGTGAGCTTCTTGAAATTGCCATGGAAACATTGAAAAGGTTGCTAAGGCTTGTTTATTTAATAAAATGACGCTGTATTTTTGTAAGAATTGACAAGCTTGTTAGTGGAGGAAACTGATAACGGTTCTGTTCAAAATAATTATGGAGATCCCACAGAATGTGACACTCAAAGCTGAAAAAGCGTTAGGAAATTTGCCTGTGAAATCCAAATACTTATACGAGCAGTATGACCATTTTTTTAAATGGAATGATGAAAACAGAGTGAATACCGTAAATGAAACTGTCCTAATGGCATACTTCCAGGAACTGGTGAGTTTATCTCATGAAAAATATTAATATTTTTTTATTTATTTTACATTATTTCACTCTGAAAAGTATAGTGCAAATTATCTGATGGCCTTTCTGAAAGTTAATTCAAAACGATATACAAGGTGGACAAGTATTACTTTTCATAAGAAAGGCTCCAGATGATACTTTTCTGCTATATAAAGTTGTTCTGGTAATGGGCGTATTTGGAGGCTTAAGACGTTTTGAAATGGTTAAGATGACAATTGATGACATTGAAGACAGAGGAGCCGTTTTACTGATCAAGGTACCAGAAACCAAGACCTGCACCTCAAAAGTTTCAACATTGTTGAAGAAAACGAAATAGGAGCATTAAACTTAGTTAAAAAGTATATTGCACTACGACCAAAAGGATGTAAACAACAAAGTTTTTTTTTAACCTACAGAAATAATAAATGCATTGAGTTACCTGTAGGTAAAAATACTGTAGGAAGTTGAAAAGGGGAACACTCTCCATGAAAATTGAAAAATGAAAAATGTAATTTATTTGTAATATCTATTCATATTTTCGAACTGTAGGAAGTGTTCCTTCTATCATAGCAAAATACCATAATTTGGAAAACCCGAAAGGTTACACCGGACATTGTCTACGCCGCACGTCGTCAACGATTCTTGTTCAAGGTGAAGCTTCCTTTGAAACACTAAAATTACATGGAAAATGGAAAAGTAGAAAGTATATCCTCGAAGAATAAAATGGCTACAATGATAGCCCATTCCGTTTCCGAAAAAAAAATGTTAACGTTCCGAACGAAACCGAATGCACATTGAGGAGTTCATCATCGGTCAGCTCACAGAACTTCAAACTTGGTACTAATTTTTCAGGAGAAAATAATTAGTCCCTTTTTTATGTACAGTTATAAATAAAACTTTTCTGAGTAATTAATTTATTGAAATACAGAAAAAAACATTTAGGGGCGTTATGATTCGTAATGCCCTCCATAACGCCCCGGGCGTTATGGACCTGTTAATAGCAACCGTTGCCAAGGTATTATAAAGCAGTAATGGACAAGTGAAAAATAAAAAATCAAATAGGATATGCGATCCAAATTCGTAATTCCTACGACGTCATACTGCCCCACTCTCCCCTAGTCATAATTACTTTGCAATATTAAAGAAATACTTTCAAAAGAAGGGTATGCTTTTCTGGGCCAACTGCATTTCATTTCATTCTGGGCAACATTTTCCCAACCATTCCGGAACATCTTCAAATAAGTTCTTTTAGAGCTGAGATTGTGAAGGCAAAAAATTATAAAATTGACATTTTGGCAACAAAGCGTATGTGCTACTCCTGGGTTTCAATGTACAAAATGGAAAATGTCAGTTCTGACCATTATTGAATTGATAAGAGCAATGTTGCCATTTTTTGAAAATAATTGATAAGAACATATTATAGAAGATAAACTTATTCTAGATTTAAAAAAAATATAAATAAAATGTACTTCTACATTACTCATTTCTGAGCATTTGAAATAATTTAAATGTTTTTTTTTAGGACTAGCCCAAACTTCCGTATCAAAAGCATCCCCTCCTTTCCAAAAAGTATTGGTTGGCCATTAAAAAAGACGTTCAAGGTCTACCTCTATCACAAATCAACCTGTAACAAGTTATTTTTTAAAAACATGAAATAAAAATAAAATTTTACTGCTGGAATATTTATTTCCAAAAGTTATTCTTTGTATTTTCAACGAAAATTTCTGTTACTTTCAGAGATCACCTCATTAACGCAAGAAAAATAATCGCAATGTTCGATGAACCGTTATTCGTCAAAGTCTATTTTTCTTTTTACGGTCACGAAGGTGCTCTTGTGGTAAAATTCCTCGCCTTATTGGTAAATGCCATGTAGGTAAACAAGATTGAACTTCTGTATGCATCAAACGAACAATTAAAAATGGTTAACCAATAAATATACTTACCAAGATCGCTATAGACGTTTCTATACTTCTGTATTATTATTACTATTAATTTCTGATATGGTTTATAATTGAGGGAGATTGAGAGAGAATTTTTGTCACAAAAACGATTTTTTTCGATTTATAGCCAGTAGAAATAGACAATCAATTCAAGACAAGTTTTCAAACTTTGGTCAAGTGAATAGAAGTAGGTACGCAACATTGTTAACTTGAATTTTGCTGTATAATCGTTGAGAAAATTCCAAAAGTTCTACAAACTTGAAATAGTACTAAATATATTATATCATATCACGAATCAAGTTTGCAACCAATTCAAGTGTACGGAACATATTTTTATTTTTTTTTATGAAAACTACTGTTTAGCTTTGATATACCATAAGAGAAAATTCCAAAAGTTTTGCAAACTTGGCAGATACATCGGAAAAATATTCCGAATAGTTGTGCAGATTCGTGGTCATTTTTTTGATCAAGGTGATCTAGAAGTAAAATTACAAAAGTTTCGAAACCTTGTTGCAAATTTTTAAAACTCCAATTTGTAATTTGTAAATTAATTAGATTTGTCAAAATTGCATGAAGTTTCGGATCGTGTACAAGATTATCAGAACAGATGTTTTCAAAATTTGCAACAAAGATTCAAAACTTTTGCAATTATTTTGAGACCACCTTGATCAAACAAATGACCACGTATTAAGAAAATATATGTTCCGCTTAACGTAAAAGGTTGCAAATCTACACAATTGTTCAGAATATTTTTCAGATGTATTTGTCAAGTTAGCAGAACTTTTGGAATATTTTCTTTTGGTATATCAAAGAAAAACATTAGGGGTCGATAAAAAAAATGTTCCATACACTTGAATTGGTTGCAAACTTGATTCGTGATATGAAATAATATATTTTTTCGAAAACCGTCCGGGAAGTACCTACTTCACTACCTGGGAAATTTTGATCAAGTGTAAAATACTCCTTATCATTGACATTATCAAAAAGTTCATTCAAGGAGGTTGTTTAGAATTGAAAACAATATTCAAATTTGGAAACTCAGCCAGCGTAGTTTACACATGATCAAAATTCTATTTATTGCTTCCCACTGTACACCGTTTGGAAATCTGAAATGTTGACTAGTCTTATGCAAGTATTCTGCAATGCACTTATTTTTATGAAGAATACAATTTTCCGACAAATCGATAAAAAAAAAGTTTTCCATATGGTGTAAATTTTTGAAACTCACTGTATATAGTCTGGACCTAATTTTGATAGGCAACCCGTCTAAGAGCTAGCAATGTTTTTGAGAGAGAATTTCGGGTAGGCCAGTTTTTTGATATGCTATCTCTCTCACTCTCCCGGACGTCATACGGGCTATCTGGCTGGCGGTAGTGGTTGCGTTCATCAGTGCGCATCCTACCTGTGCAGGTGAATAGTAATTTTTAAAATCATTTTAAAAATTCTTTTTTTTTATTATTTTTATTGAACTTTTTGCAACATGAATCTATTATTGCCAGAAATTTTTATTGTTGTTTAAACTGTGCCAGACGCTAATTTTGGATTTAAAAAAAATCAAAATATTTTAGTATAAAAATTCATTTTAGTTTTTCAATTCCGGCCAAACAAATTGATTTGACCCTGTATATTCACCTTCCTGAAGGTCCTTTATCGAATGGCGTTTTCGAATTTTTGGTACATGGAATATTTTTCGGTTATCGGAATATTTTTGATAGAATACTGAAAGAGTAAACACATCAGTTATTACTTTTTTCTGCCACTGGCCATCAAAACAATCATTCTCATGTCCGTACCTATCCTTCCGGATGTCTTCCTACGAATAAAATATTGTTTTGATTATCCTCAACTCGGGATATTTTGATTAATTCCATATTATCCAGCCAATTCAATAGCAATATATCATTCGTCAGATACCTTTCCAAGAAAACTGATATTGAGCTTATTTGTAAAAATATTTGATATGGCAACACCGCGGACCATACTCCTCGTCAGAAACTGTGGCTAGAAAAGTGTGGCCAGAAAAGTATGGCTAACTTCACTCTAATCTGTACTCTTCCAACATGCCCAATCACTTTTCACTTTTAGTTCGGTCTGGCTGAAGGTTTAACAATCGAATTATTGTTTGGCAAATTAATTTTGGGTTTTTAAATAACATCATATATAAATTTCAGCCATACAAAATTTTTAATTTTTTTAAAATTAGCGTCTGGTACAGTTTAAACAACAATAAAAATATCTGGCAATAATAGATTCATGTTGCAAAAAGTTCAATAAAAAAAATAAAAAAAAAAGAATTTTGTAATTGTGTATATTTTTATTGTCGATTAATTTATTTATGATTTCACTTTCAGTTTTTTATTCATAGGCATAAAAATATTGTATTAGGTACACTGTAGTTTTTACAATGATTTGACTGAAGGTAAGCAATGTGACCCATGGATATCGTACAAAATATCGAAAAAGGGATACTTACGACTCTTGGACTTTAAGCAATATTGGAACCTTTTCCATATGTCAAAGCAAAAAGTGCACATTTACGAAATCATCAGTGAAAAGGTACGGTTTAATTCATTTTATTCAAATAAAGTATTCATTCAGCACTATAATCATGTTCGTCCTGTTCTCGCACCAAGGCAGTGTAACAAAATTTTCTGTAGCTGCGGCAAATTGGGCCACATTTCAGAGACCGACATTTTGGACAAGGGAAAAAGCACCCATCACAGGTGACGCTGAGACAGTCGCACAAATCTAAACCGCTTCTAGCCAGTATACCATCTTTATTGTAAACTGTTACTACTCTTTTTCTACCTCGCTTTGGCTTTTCATAATTCATTCTGAAATTGGTTTGTAAAGGGCAAGTAGAGGGGTTACCTCGGTTTTGACGCGAGTTTGACAAGACAAGACAGTGGTGTTGTCAAGGTGTATTCTAAATGGGTTTATGTTATCTTGACAAACACATTTCAAATAAAAATGATAATATATTTAGGGGCGGCGATTTGGGGCAGTGGTTAGTGCCACGGCTCGTGATCGAAAGGTCCCCTACGTTTCATTTTGTAAGAGAGAGGAAGGACATTGGCAGATCAAGATCTTCAGATGATGTGGTTTTCCTGCAGCTGAAAAAGCAAATGCGTCATTAGAATCAATCAAGTCGCCCCGGAGCGCCAAATAATTTTTATTTTCATTTTATGATTTGTATTACTTTCGTTTCAATCAAGTTGTTACATCGTCTACAACCTTCAAACGAAAGAATAAATATGTATTCCTGAAAATCACCAACATCGATAAAGGGGTGGGAGGTACTGGGGGAAATCGACTGTATTTCACTTATGTGCAGTGAACGCTGGTGCTGTACTAATACGCCCAATAATTCAGAATACCAATAGAGCACTCTCAGTTGACGTCACAACACGGCAGTGATCAGCCGATGGGGGACAAAGAGTTTGAGTTTGAAAAGAGAATTGTTTTTTTTGCGGTGGTTAGTGGTTAATTGTGATTATTTTGAACTTCACTAAATTTAGTGATCCTATTATTTGATAATATTTTTAAATACTCTTGTTTCAGACGAAAAATCGTATAACTTTTCTAATAACTTCGCTGTTAGTTTTGTGATCTTTGACAATAAATATCCACTAGTGATAGAAAACTTTTCTTTCATAACATCCTCCAATGTTGACTTCAATGTTTTTTGTTCTACGTATTTTGGGTAGGTCTTGATGTTCGGAACGATCTGACTAGTATGTCTCTGTACTCCAGCAGTTTCTACCAGTCTCTGCCTTGTTTGTATAGAAGGGCATTTGGAAATTTCATGTGCTGGTCTGGATCGGATTGGTTATAACAACCCCTTACAGCACAAGTCTTCATGATTTATTCCCTTATATAAAAGAGAAAACTGTTTGTATTATACCTATCATCATAACAACGTATTTTTGAATTGGAAAATCCACACCTCTACAGACTTATGAACTCAGTTCAGACTATACACAATGATTTAATACTCACTAAAATGCCAAGAACGTGTTTTTAGAATTTTTTTCGCAGAAAATCTACAAAAAGAACACGCTTAGTCTTATGGAAAATGGCTTTGTTTGTCCCCCCATCGAATCTTTGACAGCTGTCAAATTACGTCACTGACAGTGCTCTATTCCGCCCATCCTAGAAACAAAAACTACCTACGCGTTTGATTAAATTCACTGATATAATTTTATTTGTATGACATTTTTACGAATATATCCAATTGTCACTATTTTATCAATTACATATCATCAGTTACATCCGAATAACTGGGAATCATTGAAAATGGACAATGAAAAAATATCAATATTGGAAGCAACTATCTGGGAGATATTAATAGCCGCTCTTCTTGTTCACTGCTTGGCGCTGATTCTTGTGATTTATTTTCGACAATGCAATATATACAAGACATTTTGTCCTTTTTCCCTTTATTTTCTGCACTGCAAATATGTAAAAAAGAACTGTTACTGCTTTTTACATGCAAGAAGCGGAATCAAAGAAACGGCTAATGGTGTATTTTACTGCAGGAGAAACCATTCTATATATTTGAGGATTAACGATTGATGTGTAATTGAAGTTGTAATTAAATCATTATTACAGGTAATTTGTCCAGTTTTTCTAGAATGTTGAATGTTCACACACATGTGCACTAGAGCCCCTTTGCCAAACTTTCATCTTATGGCTTACCTCCCCAGTTGTGTTTCTTGCTATCTAGCTTCCTCTCAGACCGATCTCCCCACGTGGTGGTCGATGGAGTATCATCCGATACTCCACCAATAACACTGTTCATTCTCCACATCGTTTTTTTAGATTTGTTAGGAGTTACCTCATGTCCACTTTCTCTTCCATATCAGCCAGTGAAAGCAGAAATTGGGGAAAAATCGTGAATAAAATAAATTCAAACTTAGTAAAAATTCTAGAATGGGGATCCAGCAACTCGGTACAATTCAATGTGAATAACATCCAAGCATGTCTTTTCTCTAACAAGGTCAATCTCACCAGCCAGCGTAACTATGTCAGCAGTATCCATACCAATGAAATCTTCTATTTCAATGCTCGGTATTACCATCGGCAGTACCATTTCATGGGAAAACCATGTGAGGTCTATTGAAAAAAGTGCCTTTCAAAAACTTGGTTTTCTGTTTCGCGCCACGAAGTATTTCACTTCCTGTCAACTGATTCTGATTTATAAGGCACAAATCCGACATATTCTAGAATACTGTTTCCATAATAATGTGTGCAGCACCCAAACATACATTGAAACTTTTAAATTCCGTCCAAAAAAGAGCCTTTGGTCTTGTCGGTGATACTTCGCTTACAAGCTAGCTCACTCCTCTGAACACCGCATAAATATGTTAGCGATCTGTCTCTGTTTTATATACAGTGACCGCCAAAAAGTATGTACCATATGGGAAAAAAGTTTATTATCAGTCTTTGAAAAAAAAAATTCTGGGGAAAAGTTTGTGCATATCCGATAACCAAAAAATCGATTTTGAAATTACCATGAAAATGCAAAAAGTGGGGTAAAATGACAAGATATCGAAAAAAGTTATTTGAAAAAGTTGCTTAGAATTCAATTTTAGACACATATAGTAAGTTTTGAGAGAAAATGAAATTAAATTGAAAATAGCTGTTATCCTATCTGTATAATAATACCAAATTATTTTCTTATGAATAGCTTCACCATACTGAAACATCTGTATTTCATTGTTAATGACAAAACTTCCTCATTTTCTCCACACCAGAAAGTCATCCTGGAATTTTACTTCCACGTTTCTCTTCATGGTTGAAACGCTCCATGATCTAGAAACTCCTAGGATTGTTTCTGGACCAATGGTGGGGCTTTTTTGCACTTTTAACGTTCAGATGGTCAGCCTGTTCGTTTATGGGCACTCCGGTATGACTGATGGGTACCCAAAGTAGCTTCACCTTATTGGCAGTGGGTAGTATTTGCAGTTAGTAAATGCATTCAGACACCTGCAACGAACTGACTCTGTATGATGTAAGGGTTCTGATCAATGCTTGGCGCCACGTGTGTTCCAGATGATCCCAGAGGTGGGAGCGGTGCCTGATCTGAACTCATCAGTCATCCCTTTTGGGAATGACTGACTGCGACCCTTTGCTGAATCGTATTGCAGGTAATAAACTGGCACCCGATATCCAAAGAAGGGGACAATCTTTTACCGTTTGATTCCATAATCGAGAATGTCCATACATCCCTTCGCTTTGCCATTGGTTAGAGCTTATCAAGCGAGCAATGGCTTTGCGTGCCTTATGTGTAATGAGGAAATGCAGGAAAGGCAGTTCTGTGAGTGTTTTCAGTTTTTGATTTGCTCGTTTCAGTTTAATTGGTTGTCAAAGAAGACTCCAAGATACTTCTTGACTGAGCTGTTGTATTGTAGAGACCTGCCAGTGAGTTAGACATTTGTGTTTCCTGGTGAAAAGAATCAGCTCTGGTTTTTCAGTCCTACTCAACGGCAGCAGCTCTTTGTATCGTGCCCCTCAAGAGGCGGGACCCCTGGTAATGACTGATTTTACCTTGGTATAAACACAGTTATGCCTGCCTGGAAAGGAAACTAAATATCCATAAATTGTGGTAAAAATTCACACTAGTTTGCCTGAAAGTAACGGCTTCACCTCTGTCATGAATGACACATTTGACAATAATTGAACAATGAATCAACTACCTAGGTATTTTTACATTTAAATATTTGTGTCAGACTTCACACATCGAGAAACTGTTTTGCAAGTGTTCGAATTACTCGCCTTGCAAACATACACTTTCGTACTTCATGATACAAATAACTTTTTTTATCCATTATTCAATACACTTTATTGAAAATATGTAAATTTGTTCTCATCGATGATAGTTTATTTGCATATCAAGTGAATTTGGCGACGTAAAACTTCCTCTTCTTCCTCTTCACCGGTACCGCTTTCGTTAATTTTCTTTTTGCGTATAATACCCTTGTAGGTGAAGGAGCCTCAGTTGCATTCTCCCCATAATCGTAATACTCGAGATCTCCAAGTAATCCTACGCTCTGTCTTTGCACAACAATGCATCTTTTCGATCTGTTTGAGCCTTGCGACTCGTCATCGTCACCTGAAAGAAGAAAATCAAATATTTAGCGCTGCTTCGCCCTACGTCTAAAAAAAAATCCCCTAAAAAAAAAGTATACAAAACGGCTGTTGTAAGTGAATTAATGGGGGAACGTTGCAAGCGATTTCAGTTATACCAGTAACTGAACGGTAAACAAAATGCAGCTGGGTGTCTTCTTCCAGTTTTCCCTTGATGTTGGTAAGGGATTCTTCTGGGGGGACACTGGTATAAAGGCTTTCCACATCCCCATAGAAGAATTCCTTGCCATCATCAAGAGGAAACTGGAAAAAGACGTCCAGCTCCATGAAATGACTGACCTCGTACAAGCGATATTGGAACTACAACAGCGCTGCTTTCTTAACTCGTTCATTCAAGAAAACAACCATTTCTCCTCCCAAGTTGATCGACTGCTGATGGGATGGGTGCCTAAAATATGCAGTGTGGCTTTTCATAGTCACCACCTCCTAACTTTTGAACGGTTCGATATCACCGATACCACTTCGGATTCGAATTCTCTCTTCTCTCTCTCAATATTCCATTTTTTTGTTGTTAGTATTTTTTTTTAAATTCGTATTCGAAATATCAAGTATAACTGTCGATATGTATGGTAGGTACTCATTGCATGAAATGACCTATTTCCCACTCGTAGGTATATGAAAACTTATTTTCTATTAGGTTCCAAATGCCGGTTTTCTTCTTTCAGGATTGTTATTGATTAATTTCTTTCTTTATCTTCATTGTCATATTGCTTGTTTTTATTCGTTTGTGAACAGAACTCTTCTTCATAATCAATTTCAATACATTGGAAGCCTTCAGAATTTTCCTGATTTTCTGTACATGTTTTGTTTCTTATACCTGATCCAGTCAAGAGTGGGAGTTAAGATAATGAACTCGTCGAACATTGCTAACAAAGTTCCCGTCCTATGTAGGGGGCACCAATCAAATACAAATTTCCCGATGAAGTTCCCTACTTCACACAAATGCGTTGAATCATTTCCTCAACAAAAATCGTTAAAAAAGACTGAAGGCATAAAAGAAGAAAGGAAGAAGAAAGTAATTAAAGAAATGGAACAAAAAAGTACCTTGTATCGGACGAAAATTCTGGGGACACAGTGTTTTTGTCAATGAGTAACTGGTAAGTATATAATTGGGCCAGACCTGATTTCGGTTCTCACTTCAACAAAATACCGAATCTATTCCTAACAAACTTTTGGATCTACTTCAAATATATGTACCTGGCAAAGGAAACAATAACGTTCCAGAGGAATTTTTATTTTATTCCATTCTATTCTTATTATTTTATTCCCAGCAACTTCTCCAAACCATTGACTTCATTAATTTAATGTACCTATTTTATTGAAGAATTTTTCTTACTAGCACTTTTGAGAATATACCGAACATTTTTTTCGTCAAAATCAATTTCTGAGATACAGGGCTTCAAAAAAAAAAAACTTCATTGCCCTGTATTTTAGAAACAAAGCAGCTCCGGACATATATGTTCATAGGATTTTTTTTTATTAAAACGACCAAACGAATCAATATCTAGTAGGTTCGTACCGTAGTTAGGAAAGACGAGGGAAACACAAAAAACACAAAAAAAATCCATTTTTTTCGGAAAAACGCCCCCGAAACATAAAAAGTCACTGAGGAAAACGGTGAGCCAATGAATCCATACAGAAAGTTTGGAGTATCTATCAGTAAAATGTTTGCCGATGGGCATGCACTCTAACTATAAGCGTTTTCGCAAATATTTCAAAAATCTTATAATATAATGCTTTTGTTCATATACATTACTGATTATGTTCAATGAAATGATTTTACTCACACTTGACTAGAAAATCAATCAGCAAAACTAGGAATACAACGATTGTAATAACAACTTTGTACATTTTACATTCTTAACTAGCGTCAACAATATAGGTATAATTTTTATATACCTACTCACCCTCCTTAATGAAAGCGTGTGAGTTAAGTGACCCACATCCATACCATCATGAATTTCTGCATGCTAATTCCTGCATTCCTTCTGGTGAATATATCACACGATATGAATAGGAAATGTGTCGTTGACTTATTATTCAACATTTAGGTACAGAAACAGTAAGTATACCTATATACTGAACGAATTAATGATTGACCCTATCTGCAACTTATCAACAGTTGAAAATAGCTAGCCTTTGTTTTTTATCTTCATGTATACGCGAAATGGATAATCTTGTACGTTCAGGATATATAGATAGATAGATAGTAAAAGGTAAAAGGTTTTTTTGTTGCGTCGTGAATATATCTTTGTTTTTTAATGAAATAGACTAAAATAACTTCGACTTTTATTAAATGTCTGTCATACAACAAAGTATGTTTACTCATTTAAAAACTTAATAACATCAACCAATATTTCCATAGACACTACTCTACATTTCTTCCCCCCGTGAAGAAGCGTCTTCACTTTGCTCATTTCTATTCTAGCCAATTTTGTTACTGGACGTCTCAGAACACCATTTTTTGTTTTGACGTCCACAACTCGAACCGTCCATCTGGCCCTGGAAATACTTTGTCAATTTTTCCAAGTTTCCACCTGTTTCGTGGAGTATTTTCCTCATTTATAAGAACGACATCGTTTACTTCTACTTGCTTCCCGTCATCACACCATTTGCTTCTTCTGGTTAGGCTGGGCAAATACTCTTTAATCGAAGTCGAATCGATTATTAACGCACGACCTATAGTAAAAGTATCAACAGATCCAGACGATTTAGAGGCTCTGACGCCCAACCACTTCATCATAGGAACTTCAAATATCGACAGACAGTACCTTCAGAAAAATCGAATACCAATGAGAAGTCATTGGAGGACGCAACAAATTACCATGAGTACTGGAGAAGGTGCCCAGCCTATCTAGAAGAAGGAAATGGTGTGATGACTGGAAGCAAGTAGAAGTAAACGATGTCGTTTTTATAACTGAGGAAAATACTCCACGAAACAGATGGAAACTTGGAAAAATTTACAAAGTATTTCCAGGGCCAGATGGACGGTTCGAGTTGTGGACGTCAAAACAAAAAATGGTGTTCTGAGACGTCCAGTAACAAAATTGGCTAGAATAATAATTAGAAAAAGTGAAGACGCTTCTTCACGGGGGGAAGAAATGTAGAGTCGTGTCTATGGAAATATTGGTTGATGTTGTTAAGTTTTTTAACGAGTACACAGACTTTGTTGTATAACAGACATGTTTTCCCAATGGATTCAACGTAGAATTTACAGCAAACATGTTGGCAAATATATAGGCTTTTTCCTAAGCGTTTGTTGCTAGTGTTCCATCTTCCTTAGTTTGGGGAGGAAATGTGATGGAAGAGAAATTTCTTCCCCATTAGGAAACTCAATGAACTTTGATCGTATCTTAGTATGTAAGCCTGTTTCGAGGCAATACAATTTTTTTAGGGTCAGAGTGGTATTTAATCAACAATAATTGATCAAAGATCATGTTCATGGTCATTTATACACCAATCAATCAAAGTATGCATGGGTGTCGATTCGATTTTGGTTATTCATTTTTTGTTTTTGGTATTGAGAGACCAATTGAAAATCTTTAGTGTATGATTTTTAAGGATATTTTAAGCGTTTCTGAAAGTGTTGAACAATTTTTGTCAAGCTGATATTTCATGAGTAATTGGAGAAGCAAAAAGGGAGCTCAAAGAAAAAACACAGTTTAATTTTATTGATTTTACTAAAAAAATAACACTATGTATAAAATTGACTTAACTACAAATATCACCAGTCTGTTTACTTACAACTTCTCGAATAGTCTCAACATTATTGAAATCATTAGAGGGACAGACAACGGAATTGTGATTAAAAAATGTATGACTACGAAACTAACTAATTCAAGATTTATTCTATCAAATATCAACAACTGAATGAATTAAAAAACAAATCGATTTTAAAATTATATATCATAATACTTGGTCCAGTCAACTGATCAGTTGCGAGCGTAAAATTTCGAAAAATACGGTAAAACACAGTCCCTTATATCTCTATTGGGTTGATGTAAGTAATCACTGATATACACTGTGTTAACTAAAAAAATGCCTTGCCTAGCGAGTGGTATATAGTCCGCAACATTTTCTACACTCTTCAGTTCCAAGAGACAATGTGTAGCGTGCACTGTATCATCGAATGGAGGTCTGGAAAAGAACACAAAATAGTTTCAGATGACAAAGTTCTCAAACCCATTACAAGATATTGTACGAGAAAAATTGCAATCTACTCACTTTACGTCTATCACTACTCCACCTCCAGCTTCAATCACCCTCATTATGGGTTCCCTTTTGTTCGCAATGACAATTGCTCGCATATCATTAAAAGCCCCATAACCTCTTCGAGATATTTCTTTTCTCCACCAATGCATTCGTTGTATCCTTAGTTCAGTGTCTCTATCCTGAGGTGTGCCAAATTTGCCCGCCGATTTAGGATTGCCGAATTCGTATTCTTCTTCCTATGAATTCAAAACAATGATTCTGTTAAAAAGACTTCAGATTATTGATTTGATAAATAATAACGTGGAAAGATATACTTATAGCAATAAATATTACATGTAAGAAGTGTTATAAACGTCCTTTTAGTAACAAGTATTTCATTCTTCTAGACAAGTGTATAGAAGAGTTTATAAACGAGTTACATACCATACTGTTTTTTACGAGCTTAAATTGAACAACAAAATTGTATTTCTTCAGTGTTGATTTTTCTTAGGTTATCTTGACAATTTCAATTAACAGACCAAGAGCTACCTACTCTGCCAGGCGGGTAGGCGGGTTTTTAACCACAAAGGAGTAACCATAGTGATGTATTTAATGAATGGAGTTGTCATGGTGTGGTACAAAAAAATGACTCTAACCACAGATGTGAATCTGTAATTAATCAATCATTTAGTTAGAGTGATACATATCCATAAGCTAAACAAGGGCGTCAATATGGGGTTAATTACCCCTCCCCAAAGAATAGTTATAAGGTAGTACTTTTAAATTAAATTTAGGCCTTGTTTACTGTACGTGCTGGATTGAATTAAAAATTTGTTGAACCCACGGAAAATTTCTAACTAAAATTGTATTTAAGTATTACTTACATCCAGAAACCGCCCTGCTTCCACAGACTTCTCCAAATATGACATGTGAAGGACCCATTTTCCTGCCGCCATACACGACAAAGACTTTTCGTTTCTTGCAGGTTTCGGACACAATAAGTGAGTACAAGTAGGGTCATAGTTTGTTAAACTTGAAACTAATGCACCCAAGTTCTCCAACTGTTTAACTATGTTCGCTCTTGCTTCATCGTCAGCAATTCCAGAAATAGCAAATATTTTGGTTTGTTTTAGAGGTTCCTGAAATAATAAATATCATTGTTTTTTGAGAAAAAAATAATGTTTCAGGGTCGTTGTATGCATGATTCTAAGGAATTGTAACCCAATACCAAGTATTATTGCTCAGGTAGGTACAGCTGAGCAAATTTTAGCTCAAATGCCTTTAAGAATTCCTCTCTAAGACTGAATCAATGTTTGGCAGGTTAAAACCTATCTACTTTTCTTGTTAAGTGATAGAAAGTTATTATTATCTTCCATTAACACTAATGCTTCAAGATTTTAGGAAGAGTGATTAGAATTGAATAACTCCCTTTAAATTTTTATTGTTGCCTGGCTACTATTACCCAAATACTCCATTTTTTCTATTAGAAAAATATGATATCACCTGGGAAAAAGAAGATAACACTGGAAGAATTTAATTTTTTGATCTCACCTCTTGTTCTGTAAAATCCCATCCAACAGTGCAGGGTTGAGAATCTCCGAGTTCTTCATGTCTAGCTGCAAGAAAATAACATAATAACAATTCAACAGATATGGGTCTGTTCAAATATTATTTATCCTTTACATCATTGATGTTAATTTTGTCAGAGACCGTAAATTCAAAAATTTATTTGTTGATGATACTTTCACAGCATTTAACAAAATTATTGAATAATAACATATATATTTTAATTTACAATAAAAAAATTTGAATAAGGCAAAAGCTATTTTAATTTTATTCACAGCAAAATCGGCAACAAAATATATTTTCTGGCATCCACTTTTCATATTATCTTTGGCAGTCTATAGAACAATCACTCAGACACATTTGGATTTTGAATTTTGGTATTTTCATTGTTCTAGAGCTGATTTGTTCTGAACAATTTTCTACTTAAAACCTGCGTCAACTATTTTTTACTCAATTTTGATTACAAAATCTTGAAAAAGCATTTTTCAATAACTTAATTAATTTTTACACAAGTAGACAGATTATCAGACTCGTAAGTGAAGTAAGTTAAACAAATTATAAAAAAAACAATGAATTCTGTTTTTCATCAAGGAGCAATTAAACAATTCACACAATAACCTCAAGAAATGTACAATGTTGTGTTGTGTGTGTCGTGTAGATATTAACTTAATGAACTGAAATTAATATACAGTTACTAGAATCATTTCAAATAATGATTTACTATTATTACTATCAAATAGGACAGCATCTCAAGCTCACTACAACAGGACAACAGAAACATTAAAACTTACCAGGAAATGGAACTGTTGACTGAAAATTCCTACTTCGTCGCTTTGCAGCTCCACTTGCACTTAACATGTCTTCCAATTGCTGAAGTCGACTAGCCAGTTGGGGATTCTCAGGTGTTTTTTCACCACTTTGGCTAGAACTCTGAAATAGTGAGACATTCAAAAAACTTTGTAATCATATCTTTCAATTAATAAAACTGACATCAAATCAAAAAGGATCTTTTTCCAACTCTTACCTCTTTTACAGGTTCTTCATCATCTACTTTTCCATCACTTGGCATTTCGCCTTGCGACTGATCAAAATCCAGAGCTTCACCATGTTTCTTCAATACTTTATTCCACAGTTGTCGCTTTATTTCTGACAAAGGCTGGAAATTAAAAATACAAATACAAGAAGCTTAGTGACTGGCGAAAATGAGGAGCATTGCTGGAGTAAGATAAAAAGCTACAAGTGTTTATAACTTTTCACAATAAAGCATTTTTTGACTTTGACTTTGTTGGCCCAGCCGAATGCGCGACTTCCCAACATAGGTAACAGTGTACTTTTTCTATTAAAACTGT
Organism: Chrysolina haemoptera; assembly: GCA_958298965.1. Taxonomy (NCBI): domain Eukaryota; kingdom Metazoa; phylum Arthropoda; class Insecta; order Coleoptera; family Chrysomelidae; genus Chrysolina; species Chrysolina haemoptera. The sequence goes on along the minus strand of OY282591.1, from coordinate 26,157,002 downwards.
GTGGCAACTTACTTTTTTCGCAAAAATTGGCGTCTATCGTCTGTCGTCATATAACTTCAAATCTAAGCTACATAGTAAAATACACACGATGGAGGAGAAGTTTAGACAAGATGAACGAAATTAGAAAGAGATTTTTTATGTTTTTTGTTCATATTGTTAGTAGCTCAATGAATATCAATCATTTCGAGAAATAATCTTTTGAAGATATTTTTGACTTGACTAAAAAAATTATGCATTTTCAAATAATATCTTAATATGGTCTGTTTCAATAGCATTTTGAGCTGACACACACATGGCTTCTTGTTAAGTACAGAAGGTGAACAACAGAAAACTATGTCAACTACCAAAAACTACGTCCCTCTATATATCTTTTTATCTCATTTTCTCTTTCTCTCTCTCACACACTCTCACACTCACACTCTCTCTTACACACTCTCACTTTCTCTCTCTCTATCTCTCTCACACTCTCACTCTCGCTGTCTCTCCCATTCTCACTGTCTCTCCCATTCTCACTGTCTCTCCCATTCTCACTGTCTCTCCCATTCTCACTGTCTCCCATTCTCACCATCTCTATTACTGTTCCTCTCACTGCCTCTTCCTCTATCTCTCTCCCTCACTGGCTCACTTTCACGCGCTGTCTTACTTTCACGCACTGTCTCACTTTCACGCACTGGCTCACTTTAACTCACTGTCTCTATCTCACTTCCTCAGTGTCTCTCTAACGGAGTGTCTCTCTCTTACTCAATGTTACCAGCTCACTTTTTCTATCTCGCTCACTGCACTGCCTCTATCTCACTCACTTTCTCTCTCTATCCCTTACGGTATCTCTCTCTCTATCCCTTACGGTATCTCTCTCACTCCCTCACTGTCTCTCACTCACTGTCTCATTCTCTCACTATAGGCCAATTAATAGAAGATTTTTTCGTAACAAAAATACGATTAGGAGACCGACTGTACCATCACATGGGAGACAGTCCATTTTTGTTAAGGTTTGGACATGCAACTGTCATTTATTAATTTGTTATAAACATTTAAAAACAAAAAACGTATTTTATTTGTGTTTTGGTGACTTTCAATAACTTTGATTTTGTATTAAGATACTAGTTCATATACAGTAATCACGGCAAATAATAATAATAGCCGTCCTCTACCCGCACAGACCATGCCTTTGGGTACACTCTACGAGTGTTTATGAGGGAGTATTATTATTATTATTATTATTATTATTATTATTACCCAACCCCATCTAGTGTGAATTGTAATAATCTACTTACTGTGCTCGCGTTGCTTTTAGGGGATTCTTTATCAGGAAATTGCTGCAGCCAGTACTCACACTGCTTCCTCAGTGCTGGAGATGGATTAGGAGTCATACATGCTCCCAAAGGAGTTTCGGGAGTTTTGACATTCATCCAAGGTTGCGGTAACGTGTATTCTTTTTTCTCCTTTGGAAGTGAGGAGTTTAGGTTACTTTCTCTGAAATGTTTCATTATTTTGTTGACTGGAGTAACCTGACTGAATGGCTTTTCTGAAATTTTGTGGAAACATATGTTCAGAGTGAAATTAAGAATATTTAATTATTTATTTATTCACGGGTAACCACATTGATGTGTGTTTTTACATGTTGAAATATAAATTTATCACTACCAAACTATAACTGAAAACTAAATAAAAAATTAAAATTGCCATCAACTTAGGCTCATCTTGAAACCTACTTAGCCCCTATCAGATATACTGAGTGACTTTCAGTTTCTTAAAAAAAACGCAATTTTCAAAATCTCAACTTATATTTTTCGGAAAATAAGAAACATTTGAAAACTGTCAGTTACTCCTATACGTTTCTTAGAATTCATTCAAGAGTAAAATTTGTGCAAAAATTCAAGGTTTCTGTTGCAAAGCACTTTTTTGGCAAAACACCTTCCATAACTGTCTGATTCCTATTCAAATGGATTGTAAAAACTCTAATCGATCTCTGCCAATGAATTACTGTCAAAAAATATATAAATTAAGCTAATTTTTCAAATTTAGCTAATTTTGAAAAATTCATTTTTTTCAAGAAACTGGAAACCACACAGTATATCTGATAGGGGCTATGTAGGTTTCAAGACGAGACTAAGTTGATGACCATTTTTTTTAAGATTTTTTCCATTTGTTGCATACTTTTTGAATGTTGCTGTAGATTCCTGACTCTATTTTAGAATTATTGATGTAACTAGAGTTTTTGTAATAATCAATAAGCAACTGCTCAAAATAAATAAATAAATCTAAGAACAAGTTGTATAAAATTTACAATATACTAAGTGATCCATTACTTTACCTGCACTATCCAAAAATCTTTTGTAGGCTGGAGTTAAATGGTTGGCAGGTGTCAAAACCCTAGAAATCCTGCTGCTAGATCTGCTGGTTGAAGGGGTGGAAATCTTAGCAACATCATCTTCAGAACTTGTTTGAGATACTTGAGCTACCTGAGCTACCTGTTGAGACATTACTGTTCTCTCAGGTGCTGAAATTAGATTTCATAAATGACTTAATATAAACTGGCATTTCAATTTTGTTTATCAGATTCTTAAAAGTACTTTAAAAAAATATTTTCGAAATTTTTTTCTTTGTGATAGTCCCTACATCTTTTCTTACTCAAAACTTATTATCCAAAATGGATTCTATACAATGCATATTGAAAAAAGTGAAAATTGCTCATATCTTTCCTTTTACAGATGAAGTTAGGTCACTCAATTTGAGTATATTCCACTGTCTATCGGTGATCAATTTTTTGCAGTTAAGTTGGTAACAAATTTTGTTGTTAAGTGTTGGATACATTAGAAATCGAGTTGAATGGCATCTATCAACTTCATTCAACGCGATATTCAATGTATGCAACACTTGTCCAAAGATTTCTGATGTGTATATTTGTGTATTCATTAATGTATGAAAATTTCAACAATGAATAAACTAACCTGATATATCTAGCAATCTAAATACTCTCATTTTAAGTTCAGTAAACAACTCAATGAAGTATGGATTTAAGAATATCAATATTAATTAAGGCAGGTAATCAGGTGGTTCAGAACAAAAAAATTGACCAAAATGAATTGATTTCATCAGAGTGAAATGATCCGATTCCAACCCTTTGTTCATGTTCAACTTAATTTATTTCAACCACAAACCTTTCGAAGTTCCTAGCAAATAATCCGATTCATAAACCATTTTCTTCGTCTTGGCACATTCAAGTAACCATTCCTTGCTGAGTACAGGCAGCCCCCATTTCAATGCAGCATCGTATTTTTTTCCAGTGGCCTCAGCACTCACCAAATGTGTAGAGGCCAAAACGCCTTTCGCATCTGATCTTACCCTGGCAAATTGTTCCTGAGCTACACCACCCAATGCCTCAATGAGATTCTTCAAAAACACCCGTTCTGCTCCAGAATAGCTACTGATCGTTATAACACAGTTCTCAAGTGGATTCGTGTCTGGGACGTCGAATGGCCTATGATAATACAAAATGTCAGGAAGAAGCATTTCCTCTTTGACACATTCACTGATAAATAAGTCGTTGACAATTTCGGGAGTGTTGTGGTGTATTTCCGATTTGTTGAAAACTGGAACAACTATATAGTCAGGGATGCCCTTGTAATTTTTTGGCACCAGTTCACCAGAAAAACCTAAAAATGTGAAGGAAAAATATATATGTTTGATTTGTGTGGTTATTCATCAATAAATGAGTATTTATCGTTGAATAAGGAGAAAAATTCATTAAAACTATAATTTTTATCTACCTAAACTAGTGTGTGGTCAGCAACTCTTACAAGTCCGAAGGCCGAACACGTTACTAATATTTTTATAAAATTTTAAATTCCACCATCCAATGCAGCGAATTACTGAACCCTCAACACTTCAGGGTCCTTCAAAGACTAACTAGAACAAGTAATCTATTTCAAGAAGAAATATAGAGGACCAATAATTATGGTTCTAATACGAATTTAACACATTTTATTCTGACTGTAATATTTTTTAAATGATACTTTTCTAAATTTTGTTAAACTCTGTTAAACATTTTTTGTCTGCCCATATGTATCGTAGAGATTACCTAAGGATTTGTGTATGTACTATGTTCAAATTTATTGACTTTCCTAACTTATTTTCTTTGATTTATTTTTTTATACTTTTTGATCTATGTTAAGTATACATATACTTAGGTTTGTACCATTTGAAGTTTTATCTGCTATATAGAAGTACTGAATAAATAAATAACTGTGTTGCTTCATCTAAGTATATATAAAACTTATTTAAATGTCAAATATGATGTCTAACAAGGTCAAAACAATTCACAGGAAAAGATCAATATATTTGTATATTATTATCGTGACAAGTTTGTCAAGTGCATGAAAAGTCAAAATAATGTACCTTCAATGTTCGTTTTCAGTTCAGCAAACTCTTCTTCTTCAAACCCAATAAGGAGAAACTTGTAGTTCTCGAATATTTTGCTAACTTCAGTTTCAACATCTTGCGTAATCGACATTGTAGACTGTTGAGTAGATGTATCAGGTGGATTAAACTCAATATTCGATTTGGGGGGCTCTTGTACCGGCTTTGAAAAATTAGTATTATCAGCATTCTCCAGCAATTTGGCCAATGTGTCCTCTTGAGCTGAAAATTAATCAATATATTGTGATAATACATGCAGGACAAAGATAACTCACAGCCAACATTGCTTGGTTTCATATATTGCCGAACTATATCATCTTCTATTTTGTCCTCGGCATTACTGGAATTATTCAGATTGATTTTAAAGTCTCTTTCAGTTACAGTCCTAATTGATCGAAGCATATTCAAACCCTGAAAATTACATTCATCCAAATTATGCCGAGTGCAAAGTTATTTACTGATCTTAATAAATAGAAAAATCAATTATAACGGGTGACCCCAAAACAATATACCTCCCTGTATCTTCGTTGTTATCTTGTGTAGATGTTTCAAATTTGGTACATCTAGTTACAAAATTACCTTTTCAACAATATATCACAATCATACTTCCAATTCACAAACTACTGATATATTTGAGATTTTATAAAAAATTACTTTTGGTGTTCCCCTTGTAACGGAACATTTTCATGAAAGTGTGCTATGGAAGATGAAACAATAGCATGTGATTAATAATAATTCGATGTCAAAGTTTTCACACTATGATTTGTATGCAGTTCAACATCAATAAACTCATTTCTTTTAAATGCTAACAGAGGATTTTTTTTGTGTGGGTTAAAAACTCCTATCTATATTGAAATACGAGGGGAATACAAAAAGTATATTTTTTTAAATCTCAAATACATCAGTAGTTTGTTAATTGGAAGTATGATTGTGAATTGTGGTATATAGTTGAAAAGGTAATTTTTCCAAAAAAAAATCGTACTTTCCATTTGAACTAATTTGAATATTTGGGCTAATACTTGCTAAATTGTAAATTCGTAACATTCAATAGAAGTACCAAATATGAAACATTTATACAAAATAACAACGAAGATACAGGGGGGTAAATTGGTTCTGGGTCACCCGGTATATGCCAAACTTCAATATTTGCTGTTTCACTCCGATGGTCGCGCCCGATCTGAGAGATGCAGTCGTTGCATTAGGGGCGCTGTTACTGTGGCCTACGTGACGATATCGATCTGCCGCCCTACCTATCTTACTAAATTGGATAAAAGTAGCTGTAAGTACTATTTTGACTTTCGTGAAGTTAAACACGACGAGCCGAAGTGTCAAGTGCATACTAGATGCCACGCGATTAAATTTGAAATCACTATTAATTGTTTTGATTGTGATATTTTTTTCGCAATTTTTTTTCAAGTTTGTATTGAATATTAATATTTTTATTTCACATTTATTATTAATTATTATTATTTAATTGATTAACTGAAAGATAAATTGAAAAAAGATTCTTTATACCAAAATTCATGAGTAACGTATTGTTGAAATTTTATCCACTTTGGTCAAGCTTCTTCTTCCCACTGAAAGCTCTATTATAACATTGGCATTCCCTTGGAGTTTTTTAATCAATTTATTGTTTTAATTATAATTATACGGTGTCTGAATCTGACCCAGTACTGGGTTTCACCATAGCCCGGTGTGCAAACAGAAAAAAAAACGAATATCTATTATTTTTCAAATCTAACCTTTTTACTAAGTGGCGACCCAAACTGGCTACTTTCGAAATCAGAGTTGTTGAGGAGATATTTATCTTCATTCACCGGATGTGCTTTTTCAATACTATCAATCAGCCAACGAACTGAAACCAACAAGGAAGAAGAGCCCTTGTTTTTGATCACTTTAACTTCATGAAATGTTGGATCCCCAACTATGACATGCGTCACTCGATCTGAGAAACTGTCATATCTAATAGCGCCACCTAGAGTCAGGACCTTGTTCAATTTTTCAGTATGTTCAGTGCTGAAACCAGTGACATAAACCTGAAAATCAAAAAAAGTATGTTATTTAATTTATTCACTTATGAAAATTGTATTACCGAACATCCGTCCAGGTAGTGTCCTGCTTTCTTCACTTTTTTTATATCTAAGCTTTCAACTAGTTCCTCAAAATCTTCCTTCGCTAAAAATTATACTGATTTCATTATCTGTTCAAAAATCATCATTTGATTGTAGTCAAACAAAATACCATCATAATGTGAGTTTCAAAACTTCATATTATATCCAAACATAAAATTAACCCTTTGCGGTTCTTTGTCGGCACAGCCCCGACAAAAAATGTAACGTTGCGGTCCGATGTCGGGTTAGCCCCGACACTTGCTTTGGTCGATGTCGCTACTTTTTTGTTTCATTTCTTTGCTTTTGATAATATAATTGCACCGCAAAGGGTTCAAATTTACTAAAATGGAAATTTTCCCATTATAACTAAACAAGAAATGATCTACAGTGTGAAAAATAGAAGCAACCTTCTAAAACATACATTTTTTATTGGCAGTTTTTTTTTTATTAGGTAAACATTCAAAAAGTCCACTAGGACACCAAATTTCAAGAATGAATAAATCTTAATTTACAGCGACATTTTCAAATGGTTCTTGTTGAAATTACGTGCGTCAACCATTAAAAAAAAAGTTGCTGTTTAATCAACCCACCACTTCAATTTAAAAACTCAGAACTTTGACTACACCACTGGATTCAGTGTCTCGAAATATCACCGATCAGAATTTCATCGAAATCTGTCAATTAATAAAAAATTAGGACCTAAATAGAATTAGGGAGAGACCTGAACCCATCTTGACAGAAATCGACGATGAATTAGGTGACAGTAAAAAAGCTGAAGAGTCATGGTCAAGATTTCTGATGATGGATAACTCCAAGATTGTGGACTTATTGGTTGGCCAACTGAAATCAGATTGAAATGTACATATTGTGGACACTTTTCAGTCACATTTGATAACTTCTGGGACCTATCTCTTGCGATATCACAAACAACAGACCAACTTAGACTCTCACAATGTTTAGATTCATTCACTAGCGAAGAAACTATGGATGGTGATGAGAAACCGACATGTTCGAAGTTTAAAGAAAGAAGGATATGCACAAAATCTTTATTGATTCATAAGTTCCCCAAAATTTTAGTAATCCATTTGAAGAGGTTTTCTCCAAAAGAAGGATTTGAAGGAAAACTGAATGTCACCTCCTCCTCTAAAACGGATTAGATATGAGCAGCTATACTGTTTCATCTACTTCTATTTCATCAAATTCTCTTGTGAGTGAAAAGGCATATGTACTCTTCTATGAACAGGAGGTCATTGAATCACGCCTTCAAGAATATATTTAGTTTTATTTTATAAATGTTATAAATGTTATTGTATGAAATTTCCATATCCTAGTGGACTTTTTGAATGTCTACCTAAAGATGAAAAATCATTCCAATTGGTTGAAAAATGTAAGTTTTATGAGGGTGCTTCCATTTAAAATGAGTCAAACACTCTATGCCATCAAAATCAATTTTTTACCTGTCACTTTCAAAAATACAAACTAATTTTGAATTAATGTATAATTTATCGAAATCTTATATATTTCTATGAAGAAAAAGCTGAATGTTCGATATATAGTTTGCATTTTATCCAAAATAAGAGTAAGAAATATTTGAAAAAAAATCACCTTTTCTCTTTGCCCCTGTGACTTTTTCAGCTCCCGGTGAAAATGGAGAAGCAAGTGTCTCTTCTACCCAAGCCCTCTGTGACATATTTGGAGCCCCAATAGCACTCAAAACTGAGAACTCTGGGTTGACTGGTTCATCGGATTTTGTTGGGGTCGATGTTACTTTTTGTACTTGATATTGATGATGAGGAAGAGCGTAACCTCTTGTTATGCTATCTGTCACCCAAGATAAATTTACACATTTTATATGGGGATATTGACGGGCTGCTTTATACTTATCGCTGGCTGTTATGCTGTAACATCAATTAATCATATCTACTTTTGAATAACTTCAAGTTGGAGTGGTACGAAAGTGTTGTGGTTCACAGCTCATTGGTCATCTTTTCAGAAGATAATTTCATAACAACATACCACACAATATTGCAATCAGTAATGAGTTTTGGAATACTGTGTTGAAATGGGAGTTTTACACTCTTTCGAGTTTTCACATTACAAAAAGGAGTTGTACATAGCAGTGTAGGAGCTGGATACACTGAAAAGTGTAAACAAATGTTTCGAAAAATGTAGGTATAATAATAATAATAATAATAAATGGTCTTTATTTTACTTGGCGGAGTTTAGCAGAGCTGTTCTTCCACTCAATGACATTATTCTCACAAATTGTCTATGAAAACACATGTTAAAAAGACATTTTACACACATTCAAATATTCATGCTTACAACACCTGTAATGTGCATAAACTTGTTCCCCCTCTAAGATATTAGATAAAAGTAAATCAATGGGTATTACTCTATTCAATTCTCTCCCTAAGGAAATTAGAGAACTAACATTGGAACCTTTCAAAAAACATTTAAAAAAATTCTAAACAAAATCAGCATTTATCAAATTAATGATTTGTGGGTTACTTTTGGGCAGCTAGTGTTCGTGTCAGTTGATGTGTATATTTTTGTTTCGCAGACTTACCCTTCCAATATATTTTTATTAATATTATTATCAAACTCATTTCATATAGAAGTCACAGGGAGCAGCTGCTACATTCAACTCATAAGTAAAAAATTAATTAAAAAACATTTTGTAGTGGACCAGTCATCTTTTTTTAAATTCCCGCCAACTCTGAGGTCACGTGCTGGTAGCAACGGATCTTTTTGTTGTCAGACATGCAGAAAGGAACTGCCATTAGAGTTTTTCAGAAATTTCAATAACAAATTTTTTTCCCATATGTAGCCAACTTTATGGAGGACACTGTATATTATGGTGTGTATGACATCCAAAATTACCTTATGGATGAAATATATTCTATTCTATTTATCCTGTATAAATGCGTTCTAAGTTTATAAATATTTAGATATATCAGGCAGTTCAGTCCAGAAAATATGTGAATGTGAGAACGTATTGATTTCAAAATTATTACTTTTTTTTTTAAGTTTAGAGGGGTCCATATTCGTTATCGACCCTATGAATTAATTCTTAATTTTATTATTTTATTTCTTCATTTTACTCTTAATTCACCCTGTGACATCAGTTAAAAGAAAAATATTGTGTTAGTGTAAAAATTTCTAGATTTATTTTTATGTTATATACTCACCCTTCACCACAACACACCAAAACGTCTGTATTTGATAAATTCAACTTTCCAGTAAATATACCTCCATTTAATTTAATTAGCTTTTCAATTTTCTGTCGCTCAGCAGCATTTGACAAACCAGTTGAACAAATTGTCAGATTTTGAAAGGGTAGACAGTAGTGTTTCTTGAACTGGTCATCGTTGGAATGTACATTGACAGACTGGCTAACTTTCCACACTTCATCAATCCAAGATGGGCACATCAATTTGACACCAGCCTCAGCAGCAGCCTTCAAAATCAAGGTAACATAATGACAAACCATGTACAGGAGCCGAAGACATATCGACATTCACCGTTCTGTTTAACGGATGAAACATACTTCTTATGAAGTTTCACAAATAGACAAATACGTCTAAAATGGGTTGCCTATCAAAATGCGGTCCAGACTATATACAGTGAGTTTCAAAAACGTGCATCATATGAAATACTTTTTTCCATATCTTTAACCTTAACCTTAGATGTTCCTCATTTCTAGTCTAGCGGGTAGGGTAATAAGGCTTTATTTTCATAAAGTGTCCAACAAGGTGTAGAAATCAAGAAAAAGGCCATAGCATTCTTCAAAGAGTGGTTGGAAATGAGAAATGACTCTTTACTGAATGCAAAAAATTGAATGGCATCGTTTGATGTTCCTAACAGAAATATCTCATATACAAAAACAAGCATGAAAGAAGGACTGGTGGGAGATGAAAGAGTTTGAAGGCCTAGCACTTCTTCAGTGAGTCAAAAAATGTGAGTGATGTATTTTTACAAAACTTTCAATAAGTGGAGTCAATCTAAAGGGGTAATGCCCAACAATTTAATATGCGAATTTGTAGTTATATTTTACCCTGTAGATATAATATTTTTTTGTACTTTTATCTTTTTCAGTTTCAATTTGTTACATAAAAAAAGTTGATATATTTCAATAATCATTGCAATTTACTGATAGTACTGATACACTAGATAACATGTAATTTTTGTGTGAAAATAGGACAGCTACAGAACAAAAACATGCTAGATGTTGCAGTGACTTTCTCTCCTTTGTATTTCATATGCAGACTGAGACAGCAATAGTAAAAGTATAAATTGAGCCACCATGCAAGGAAGACTTCATTTAACATTATATCCTATGTGTTCACTATAAAAAACACTGAATTTTTTCAAATAACATCATCAACATCATCAGATAGAGTACAGTTACTGAATCTTTAATAAAAAAAAATTACCTAGTAGAACTTTATCTTTGGTCTCAATCACCAAACAATAAATATAAGTAGCACCACAAAAATGAAAAATATGCTGGTGTAGCCACTTACCAAATATTTTTCAGATTTAGCACTTCCAGTAACTAGATGTGTATTTTTAGCTACCAAAGTGTCCACGTAGCAACCTCCCATCATTTCCACCTTTGCTTTTATATCCGTCTTCACATTTTTTGATAAATGGGAACTTGTAACTATACAGTCATACATTGCTACATTATATATTGGCCAAGGAAAGTTAGGAATAGCTTTGCCTTCCATTAGGCATATACTGATGGCCCATGGTCCCAAAATTCTGCTACAAATATGTGAGATGGGTAAAATATATGCAAGACATTCAGTAAAGAACAACAGGCAGAATAATACGGAATATTCACTGGTAATATGCAACCTGAAAGTATCAAAATACATATTCATGGTATGTACTTACGCACACTTGGTTGTTTTCAATTCCTCATAACATTTGCCTTCAAACTCATCCAACACTACGAAATCAGTTTTATTCAATGTTGACGAATCGAATTCAGATTCTTTCATCCAATTTACATTGGTAGATATGTTTTGTGTACATGCCTGAGACATAAAACGATTTAGAATTCGTATTAAAAGTGAACATATTCACTTACCTCATATGCCTGGAGCATTATTTCTGAAGCCTCACTTTCATCTGTATATTTTTCTGATAATACAAATATTATTCTGATATTTTCCATGGTGATACTATTATACTATACAGCACAATCCAACAGGAACAGTAAAAAAATTTACAGAAATTAAAATACAGAATGAATATTTGAAAATACAATGGAAGAACCAAGATAAAACAGGAAAGAGATTTTGGATGTGCAATAGTTTTTATTTAAAATGGCATTCTCTCTTTCTTTCATTAAAAACTATTTCAAAATACAAATACATAACAATCAAACCTCAACTAAAAACTGTAATCTGTCACTTTCAAACTGAACTGAAACTGAAAACGGAAGTGACAGAATTGACAGAAATAGCGTGAAGTTGTCTGTGTTCAAACCCTTTTTCATATTTCAGTCTGCGCGAAGGGTGCGACATCTATAATTATTTGGTTGATCTGATACAATGTAGATAAGGTCCAGGTTCTTCCTTGCCATACGCGGTAATGTATCTATTTCAACTGTTTTCTAATTATTAAGCGATTTTTGGACAATACATTGAGTTTAGGGATATTCTTTAGTGTTTATAGTTTTAAAATAAGTCAACTTGAAATGATGCAGAAGTCAAAAGTTTCATTCCTAATCGTATTTGCTCAGTGCTGCATTGCTAAATGTACTATCAATAATAGTAACAGAGACAAAGTTCCTTTACATTATTTTCCATTAAAAAACAAAGAGTTATGTAAGACATGACAATGTCGTCGTGATTTCAACTTTCGACATTTCGAGTACTTCATTCAAATTTGAATGAGATTGAAATTAAACACTATGGTCTCTTATGGAATTTAGCAGCTGATCACCATCAGATTGTTTCACGCCTTAATTTTTAGGGCCACCTAGCAGGAACGCATTTCGCGAATAGGAAACACGCATGATTTAATTTTTTGGGTTTTTTTGTGTCAATTGGGGTAAATTACATTTAGGGGAAATAATTTCCTAGGTTTATCAATTTTTTTTCCGAAGTTGCATGAAATTGCTCTTCGATTTAAGTGCAATTTGACCGTTATGTCGAACAGTTTTTCTCCAAACACTATAGTGTCCTTGTTGTTATTTCTGAAATACTGATGAGTAATTTTGAAGGTTTTGGGCAAATACTATACACACTATAGGATCCAGTGACCCACACAGCCTTTAAAAGCCTAAAGAAGTTCCGGGGCTTACACTCCTAAATGGAAAACGCCTACGAGTCCATTTAGCGCAGGAATGCACTGGCGAAATTGCTCTGACATGCTAAGCTAATAAAAAGAAGAATAGGAGAAAAAAAATCAAACATAATAATGGCGCCAACATGTTTTTGAATGGTTTTTGAATATTTATGTTGAAATGTCTAGGAATTAAATTCCATGGGTTTTCATTTAGTAGCTATACTATGACACTAAAGAAATAAATTAATCATTAATTTATGAATATTTCGAGACAAACTGAGGGCATGTACTTGAATGTGCCTGCAGACATAATACAAATATGTTATTGTATTATTCATTATTGATCTTTTGGTCCACGCGCGCAGCTTCTCGCACTAGGATCACCATTAGACTTCTATATAGAAGATCGTTGAAGTTGGAATAAATCCAAGAAAAAATATAGAAATGATTCCAATTCGATATAATCCACCCTCATTATCCTTCAGTCGAAAAAATAAAAAATAGTGTAAGTATATAGTATATTATCAAACAACAATAGTTATCTGCAATTTTTCGTCACTAAATTTCAGGTAAAATTTCACGAAAATTCTTACCGGAAAAAATCAAGATGATGCTGGGTCGTAAACAGAGTTTGAAGGGGGAACCTGTTTTAGCTGACTATGGTCCTGATGAAGCTTTTAATGAGAGTGCAGATATTGAGTGGGTGAACAAGGTAAAATATTTAATCTATGCTTCTTCATATAAGCTGAAGTTACATCATTTTTCATTCATTTACAATTTCAAATTGCGGATTTTGGAAAAGAGATGGGTACGACGAGTGATGAGAACCTGCGCCCTACTGAGCCTTGCTTCAGTGAGCTGCAATACACCAAAAACTTTTGAGAAGTTTCACTTCCTGCAGGTTACAACTTTTTCTGTGGATTCTATTGTTACCTTCCTCTTCACTTCAGAAATGATTGCCAAAATGCATATAAGAGGGATATTAAAGGTATGACAAAACATTTTTTAACAGGAAATATTCAACATTACAATCTAAGTGCTATTAAAAAAAACATCTTTATCATTTAGCAATTTATCTCTTACAAACAAACAAACAAACAATACGTACCTACCAAATATTACAAGGTATATCGTTCATATTTCTCCTTCACATACATGGAACATTCTTTTTCAAAGTATTCAATGACGTCTTTCTCATGGTACTTGGTAAACTATTGAACAGTACTAATCCTTTATTGAATAAGTTATCACATTTTGAATTGATGTAGGAGTTATTTGCCGATCTACTTGTTGTTTCATGTGAATGGACTTCATTGATATATGTGAGCTCTTGGGTTACATATGTGGGTAGCATTTTATGATTCAATTTGCCTATAAAAATTAATATATTGTACGCAATTCTCTGTTTTATACTCATCAGCGATAATGTGTCAAGCATAAACTGAATAGGTATAATGGCTCTCATAGCACGATTTTGAACATTTTACAATTTATTGATATCATTTGTCATGAAAAATAGCAGTGTTCTACAGTAATCAATGTGAGGAGCTAAGATCGATCCATAAATTGTTATTTTTGAAAAGGTGGACACCTTTTATTGTCCAGCTTATATAAAAAATATATTTTTCTGACCATTTTCCGTTTCACAATATCTCAGTGTTGAGGCAAAGTACTGTTTAGAGTCGCTCCTAAGTACTTGAAATTATTCACTTCATCTATCTTGTTTCTGCCTAATTTATGTTAAAAGTAATTTTCTGTTCCCTAAGGTATTTTAGATATGGCGACTTGACATTACTATAAATTTAGTTTTATCCAAATTTTTTTCTTCTTAATTTTATTTCAATATCCTGCATAGGTATACTTATGTTTCTCCCTTCTCTTCACCTGATTTTAGTGTGTAGTTATATGAGTGACATGTATATTATTAGTTTTATTTATATGACAAAATTTTAATGTGTATTTAAATGATTATTTGTATTAGTTTATATAACTAAACAAAGGAATATATATATATATATATATATATATATATATATTCAGCATCAATCCATTATTTTTCAGCCAGATGAATATACTCTGTAAATCTTTGTTCAGAAAATACTCAATATCATATTTGGTTCACCATAGGTATAATTGTCGCAACTGCAAATAAGTTTATCTGACAATGGTTAATATGATGAATAATATCATTGATAAATAATATAAAAAGAATTGGACCAAGTACTGAACCCTGAGTTAAACCAAATTCAAGTTCTATTTCAGTTGAAAATATGCCATTATATTTATTAATTTGTTTTCTTTTCTTCAGATATGATACGAACCACTTTAGAAAATTATGGCACCATCCATATTTTTCCAGCTTCATTATCAATAATTCCCTATTTATCATTTCAAATGTACGTATGTGATCTCAGAAGACAATGCCAATGGTTTTTTGTTACATATGTCAGTTTTCCACTGTGATATTAGAAATTGTAGAGCAGTTTCACATGAATGTGATTTGCGGAAACCACATAAAATAATAAGAATGTTGTGTTTTTTATGAAATGAATTAGTTGATACTTTACTGGTAATTCTAGAAATTTTTCATAAAGTGGTAATGTATTAATAGGGGCGATATTCAGAGTATAATTTTTTATTTTTTGTTTTCTCAATGGACACAACAGTAGCCCTCTGCCAAGCTTCAGGAAATGACCCACTATTGAAATATAAATTTATAACATCTGAAAATCTGTTTTCAACAATATTGAATGAATGTTTTATGATGTTTAATTATGGCATCATTGTCTCACCTGTATTTTGTTAGTGATGTGATGATTATTTTCAGTTCATCCAATCATCCAATTTTCACAAGGGTATAATTTTGTTCTAGGGGGATAGGCCATACCTGAAAGACCACTGGTGCCAGTTTGATGCCAGCATGGTATTTTTCCTGTGGATATCGGTGATTTTGCAAGTTTTTGAAATGCTCAGCATTGTTCCAAGATTCAGTTATCTGTCAATTTTGAGAGCCCCTAGGCCACTGATAATGATTCGATTTTTAAGGGTCTTCCTCAAGTTTTCCATGCCAAAGTCGAGAATAAACCAAATATTCAAGTATGTCACAAAAAGTAAACCAATGAATGCCCCATTTAATGAAAATTGAAAAATTCCAGGCGATCCAGTCAACAAATATACAACGTGACATTATTTTTCTTGTTTTTCATGTCACTCTATGGGTTGTTGGGAGTTCAGTTCTTTGGTGAATTGAAAAATCATTGTGTCACTGTTAACACCCCATCACCAAAGTGAGAATCCAAATAGCAAATTTTAGATACATACAGTATAAAAAGCAGATTTTTTTAGTACAGTTATATCTTTCTTGAAAATCTTGATTTACCTTTTTTGTAGGGATGTTACAATTAACAGTCTTGCTATACCAGATACCTTCTGTTCGATGGATCCATCCTCAGGTTATCAGTGTCCAAAAGGAATGAAATGTATGAAATTGGAAGGAGTTTCTAGATACATAATTGGTTTCAATGGTTTCGATGAATTTGGTAATCATTCTTATTTTCCTATCAGAATCATTTAAAGTACCTAGTTCCAATTGCTATTCATATACAGAGCATATTGAATATACTTCAGAAATCTCACATAAAACAAGCCATTACTTCAAAATATTTGGCAATAACGGCCATGCTTTCATGTCCTACATATGGGTTTGTGCTTATTTTGAGAGATAAGAATTGAAAAATTCCTACAAATTATTATTGTTAACACTCAATAATTTATTTTTAATGAAAAAGTGAGATTAGGTATAAATATTCCATCTTGAAAAAAAAATTATTTTTCAATACACGACCAGAACAGAACAAAAAGTGAAAGAATATATTTTTTTATCATTTTCCAGTTACCAGTTTCTTCACAGTTTATCAAGCAGCTTCTCAAGAAGGATGGGTCTTCATAATGTACAGAGCAATCGACTCTCTGCCAGCCTGGAGAGCTGTGTTATATTTCAGCACCATGATATTTTTTTTAGCTTGGTTGGTAAAGAACGTTTTCATAGCTGTAATAACAGAAACCTTTAATGAAATACGAGTTCAGTTTCAACAAATGTGGGGTATCAGAGGTCATATTCAGAATAGTTCAGCATCGCAAGTAAGTCGTTTCTGAAGATGTTTATGAAAATATTAATTTTTAAAGATCTGTCAGTGTATCTACTTAATTGGGCAAAAAAATAAATTTTTTAAAAATGTTCCATCAAGAACAAATTCAATTATGAGAATTTTTACGTAACAGATCTCGATGAAATTACAGTCAGTGATATTTCGAAACTCCCTAGCTCTGAATCCAGTGGTGTAATCAAAGTTCTGATAAAAGTTTTGATAAAAGTTTTGAAATTGAATTGGTGAGTTGATTAAATGGCATATTTTTCAAATTTTATTCCCATATAACTTTTTTATTGATTGACGCATCTCAACGTAATTTACATATAAACCATTTGAAAATGTTGCGAATTCAATGGTGTAGTTAGAATTTTTCTAAACAAATGGTAATAGTAATTTCTTTAGATTTCTGACCTTTAAAAATCAGATTAGTTGGCAATGGAAATAGAGATTTATTCATGAAATTTGGTGTCCCAGTAGACTTTTTGAATATCTACCTAATTTTAAAAAAAATCATTCCAATCGTTTGGAAAATGTAGATTTTATAAGGGTGCTCCGGTCTTAAGTGGGTCACACTCTATATAGTGAGTAATTCAATTAAAAAAAAATACCCCCTGCTGAAAGTTAGATAAAGAATTCGCAGAAATCCGAAAAAAATTCGAAAAGTCGACGAAAATAGCATCGAACAAAAAAAAATTGGTCGGAGGGGCTTGAACTAAAATTGAAAAAATCTGTAAAATTAGTGAAAAACATGGCACCATCCAATAATATATTATAAAAAAAACTCTCTCGCCCACTCGAAAGCCTGACGAGAACGCGTAGCAAAAGGGAAAATTTTCCGGCTGTTTCAGACGCCTAAAATTACGTCGAAAAAATGTCGGTTGAGAGGCTTTGACCTCTCCTCGAAAAAAATTGGATCATCGACTGATTCAGGTACCATAAACCTGTCCTACTGTTTCGGACATGGATAATTACAGAAAAAAGTGTAAGTTGGAGAGAGGTCGAACCCCTCCCAAAAAAGGAGAGGAATCTCGCCAAAATAAAATTTGGAAAATTCTGAAAAACACCGGATCAATGAGAAATTTAATTTAAAAAAATGTTGCCCCTCTGCCTCTCTGAAGACTAGATAGAGAACGTGCAGAATTTCAAAAACATTTCCGACAGTTTCGGATGTGTAAAATTACAGCAAATAAAAATGTCGGTTGAGGAATAATATAAAATCATGAAATTTGACGGCCCTGTACCCCTAAAGGGTAGACAGTGAACGCGGAAA
The DNA here is from genome assembly GCA_958298965.1 of Chrysolina haemoptera. Lineage (NCBI taxonomy): Eukaryota > Metazoa > Arthropoda > Insecta > Coleoptera > Chrysomelidae > Chrysolina > Chrysolina haemoptera. The sequence continues at coordinate 26,138,748 of OY282591.1, read as the reverse complement.
AATTTTCAACGGTTTCCGTCGTGGAAAATTACACGACGTAAAAAAGTTTTAAAATTCACGAAAAAAAAAACGGAAAAATTCGTAAAAATAGTAGAAGTAAGCGAGCTTATGAGCGAAGCATCACCGACGAGACGAATGGCTCTCTTTTGGATACAATCTTAAAGTTTCAATGTGTGTTTGGGTTCTGCACTCCATATATAGGAACAGTATTCCAGAACAGGTCGAATTTGTGCCTTATAAATCATAATCAGTTGACGGAAAGTAAAATACTTCTTGGCGCGAAACAGAAAACAAATTTTAAGTTATATTCTTTTCAGTTCAATAGTTTAAAAATAAATAAATTTTTTTTTTAAATATGCTTTTATTTTATTCCTATTAGCATTCATTTCATTGGATGCATCATTTGTGTGTACTTTTTCAATATGTATAGCATGAAGACAATGATAAAGCTGCAGTGAATTTGTTGATATAATTCAATGTCTATTAAACAGAAAATTCCTGAAAGAGGATGAAACAAGTTCATTAATTCTTTCTGCTTGTAATGTTTTGTATATCATTTCTTAAAAATTTTCAGATTCTGATTGGTGATGACACTGGGTGGAAACTCGTCACCCTAGATGAAAACAAACATGCAGGTCTAGCACCAGAATTCTGCCATACCGTACTAAGATCTCCGCACTTTAGATTAATTGTAATGTGCGTAATCTTGGCTAACGCTACAGTAACAGCAACTATGAGTTTTAAACATGACGAGAGACCTAGACAAGTATTCTATGAAAAGTATTACTACATGGAGGTGGGATTTACCGCGCTGCTGAATTTGGAAACTCTGTTTAAAATCTGGTGCCTGAGTTGGCGTGGTTATTGGAAACATTCAATACATAAATTTGAATTACTGCTGGCCGGTGGCACTACCATCCATATTATACCGGGATTTTACATGACGGGATTCACCTATTTTCAAGTTTTAAGGGTGGTGAGGCTGATAAAAGCATCCCCTCTGCTTGAAGATTTTGTTTATAAAATATTCGGACCTGGCAAAAAACTTGGAAGTTTGATCATTTTCACCATGTGCTTGTTAATTATTTCGTCCAGTATATCCATGCAGTTGTTTTGTTTTCTGGATTTTGCAAAATTTGAAACTTTTGTAGAGGCATTTATGTCTATGTTCCAAATTTTGACACAGGAAGCTTGGGTAGAGGTTATGGATGAGACGATGCTGAGAACGAGATCAATGCTAGCTCCATTGGTTGCTGTATATTTTATATTGTACCATTTGTTTGTTACGTTGGTGAGTGTGAATGTAGATAAAAATGGCACTATCAGTTTATATTTGAATCATCATATTTTCAGATTGTGTTGAGTTTGTTCGTGGCAGTTATTTTGGACAATCTTGAGCTGGACGAAGACATAAAAAAACTGAAACAATTGAAGTATAGAGAGCAGAGTGCAGAGATCAAAGAAACATTGCCTTTTAGGCTTCGAATATTTGAAAAATTCCCAGACAGCCCTCTGATGGTTACTTTACACAAAGTGCCATCTGATTTTAACCTTCCAAAAGTAGGCTGTTTCTAAAAACATGTACTAGATATTAATCATCCTTTTTTTTTCAGGTGAGAGAAAGTTTTATGCGTCAATTTGTATATGAAACGGAAGACGATGAGAATTCAGAAGGTGGTATCAAAAAGATTAGTGAAGAGCTTTTCGACTCTAAAATAATTTATAGAAAACAGAAGCCTCTCAAAATTTTGAACAATTTGCCAAAAGTGAGGGTTGTAAATCTAAAACTGAAGAAAACTGCTGTGGCTCACATCATCAAGTAATGTCTCAATGACAGATATTTTTTTTTGTCTACGATTTGACTTCATTTCGTTTTTTTTTTTCAATTGATGTTTCACTGTTAAAGCTCTACAGATAGAAATAGATAGAAAAATTTGGTAGACAAATATGTTGTTGGTATCTTTTGGCACAATACCCTTGTATTCAGATTAATAAAAATATGTTAAGGACATTTCAAATAATCTGGATTCATATTGATGTCAGCAATTACTAAAATATTTTACCTAGCCGCTAAAAACTGAAAATGAACAATTTCTTTGCAGCGACTCCAACAATCAGAGACTGATGCTTGGTGACTCATCAATAATACCTGTTCCTGGAGCCAAAGGAACTCTAAAACCTCAAGGGACAGTTAATAGTATGAAACAGTTACGTATTGATCATAAGAAGTGAGTTACACCCAATTGGCAACTAAATTTCCGCAAAATATTTTTGGCTTGCAAAATTTAGATTATAAGTTCACTTAGTTAAGAATTATCAGTTTAGGAAACTTAGCTTTACAATAAATTATTCAGAATATGTAAGGGAGTAACTTATTGATAAATTATTAGTGTGCATGGGCGCCGCTACTTGAGGGCAAGGGGGGCGATTCCTCCCCCTGGATTTTAGCCTTTATAGTCCAAACGTAAATTGCGAATGTTTCAAATAACAGCTGAGCTTTAGTAACCGCCCCCCCCCCAGAAATTTTTACTAGCGGCGCCCATGTTAGTGTGTGGCTTATGCTCATTTTATATTGACTGAGAAAATCATTCAATGTCATCAATATGAGATATAAGATATCTTAATTAATAACTGTACATTTGAAACATGGAGAAAGAGACAATCGCCATACATAGGTCAAAAAAAAGTGTGTATCAAAACAATATCCTCCAACAATTTTTCTGGTAAAATGGGAATTTTTCAGTGCCCTATTAGGGACAATTAATAATAATAATACTTAGGATATATTTCAAGGAATATCACAATACCTATATACATCGCAGTTGACATAAAGCATTAAACGGTGATCAAGTAGGTACTTTTGAAGTTATTGAGAAATAATGTTGATCCGAATACTGAACAATCATCAATTTAGCTTACAAAAAAATGCTTCTCAGTAGATTTATTCAACTGTAAATAGTTTAAAATCTCCAATCTGATGGCTGATTTGTTTTTATTCAAAACTGATTTATTCATTACGAATTAATCAGTTGCTACTTCGAGATTGTTTTTTAGATTATTTATAATTACGGGGAAATTTTCACCACTTCAAAAAAATTTGTCATCTGCATAACATTTTTTTACTTTTTGATATAAATAAATAATATGAGGTTGTTTACAAATATTATGAACAAGATTTAATTAGTTATATTTTTTCGGAGGAAACTGTTGAATATACTATTTTCGAGGTATAAGCAGGTTCCCTGACACCATTTCTTCTCAACTTTAGCAGAAGTGTATAAGTCTTCTTTCAAATTAATTCAAATCACAAAAAGTGTTTCACTAAGTAAACTTATTCAACAAACCTACTGCAAAATATTACAGTTAGTTTATGAAAAACAGACAAAAATCAAATCATTCTATTGCTTTCAAATCCCAAAAATTCAGTCGCATCTTACCATAGATATTTTTGAAATTTACTTCCTACAGATTTGGTTCAAGATCAATCAGACGAAGCGTTCGTAGTGGTTCCATCAAACTCAAACAAACATACGAACATCTGATGGAAAATGGAGACATCGGAGTTAACAGAGTGACTTCTAACAGAGCCAGACCTCATGATTTGGACATAAAACTCTTACAAGCCAAAAGGCAGCAAGCAGAAATGAGAAGGCATGGCTTCAATTCTTGTTCTCTTCTGAATATATTCTAACAAGCATTTTTTTAGGAATCAACGTGAAGAAGATTTGAGAGAAAACCATCCATTCTTTGATACACCTCTTTTTGCAGTTCCAAGAGAAAGCAAGTTCCGTAAGTTCTGTCAATTGATCGTATATGCAAGATATGATGCCAGGCTGAAAGATCCTCTCACTGGAAAAGAAAGGAAAGTTCAATACAAAACATTACAGTAAGGTATATAGGTTGGATCGAAGGAATATTTCACTTCTATTGGTTTCGTTTCAGTAACTTTTTGGGTTTGGTGACTTACCTAGACTGGGTAATGATAACAATAACCACCCTTTCGTGTCTTTCAATGATGTTCGAAACGCCGTCCTATCGCGTCATGGAGAATGCTAGTTTACAAGTAGCGGAATATGGATTTGTTATATTTATGAGCATCGAGTTGGCTTTGAAAATTTTAGCCGATGGCTTATTTTTCACTCCAAAAGCTTATGTAAAGGATGTGGCTGCGGTTTTGGACGTTTTCATATACTTGGTAAGGTATTTGACACCAACTCATTCATAGCAGGATTAATAATAAAACACATAAATAATGACAAAACACAATACACTGTTCATTCAAACAAACCTAGTCAATCTAGAGATCAACAATAAGCAATTTGAAAAAAAAAATCACTTTACATTCCTCGAAATTAATAATTGATGACAATTCTTTTTTTCTGAAAAGGAGATCCTTTATTACTATAATGCATATTCTTCCAAAAATATACTTTCCTTGTTGTTAATTGATATCCAAAGTATTCTCAACAAACTCGACGAATTTTCAATTTCCATAGAAGAACAATTAAGTTGAACCTGATACAGTTCCAATCACAGAACATTGGCTAAAAAATTATAATCTCAAAATTCTGTTGTTCGTCAAGATGAAGCACTCGGTGATATAATACTTTTTGTAAGAGGTGATTCTTTCCAAAAATACAGCTTTATAATGGATCAACTTGATTCTTTTCTAACGGAAGGTTTGTTTGAATTCTCAATAATCCATAATGAACAAAACAACCTGTATATTCTCTGTATTTACCTAGAGACCTCCAAGTTTTAATGTCACAGAATTCATAAAAGAATTGGAAATTCTCCCTGCTTACCATTAAACTCCAAGATATTGTTGACAGTTGATTTGAATATAAATTTTGATAATGAGATCTAAACTGATACTCAAAATTTGAAAAATCTATTGCTTTCTTTTGATTTGACTATATACATGTTACAGAAACCACAAGAGTATTGATGCATATTGATTATATTTGCTAGAACTTTGTGGGAGATTTGGTTTCATTTGAAGTTGTAAACTATATTTTTGATCTGATTTGAAATTCATTTGGCTTGTTTCATATCCATTATTCACAGAGAGTATCTTGAACACATATTTATTGAAATAAACTTCCAAATATGTATTCACAGGTTAGCCTTACATTCCTTTGGTGGATGCCAAGAAGTGTCCCTCCAAACTCTGGAGCGCAGCTTCTGATGATTCTTCGTTGCCTGAGACCCTTGAGAATATTCACTTTAGTGCCCCACATGAGCAAAGTTGTGTACGAATTGTGCAGAGGTTTCAAAGAAATTCTGCTTGTATCTACGTTGCTCATACTACTCATGTTCATTTTCGCCAGTTACGGGGTTCAGCTCTATGGAGGCAGACTTGCAAGATGTAATGATCCGAATATAACCAGAAGGGAAGACTGCGTAGGCATATTCATGAGAAGGGTTTTTGTGACTAAAATGAAGGTCCAGCCTGCAGAGACCGAAACATATCCAACTATACTTGTTCCTCGGGTTTGGTAAGCTTTCCATTGATTTAATGTGTGCCAGAAATAACCCATCATGATTTTCAGGGCAAATCCGAGAAGATTCAACTTTGACAACATAGGTGACGCCTTGTTGACTCTTTTTGAAGTCCTTTCATTCAAAGGGTGGTTAGATGTTAGGGATGTATTGATTAAATCCTTGGGGCCTGTACGTTAAACGATATTTTTATTTTCAGAAGATATAACAAATGTTCTTGTAGGTGCACGCTATTTATATCCACATCTATATATTTCTGGGCTGTATGATTGGTCTAACATTATTTGTAGGTGTTGTAATTGCAAATTATTCAGAAAACAAGGGAACAGCCTTATTAACGGTCGACCAAAGACGATGGTATGTACAAAATAACTGTTTGGAGAGTATAAATATTATAAATCATTACCGAAATTAAAATTTGATGTTATTAGGTGTGATCTCAAAAAGAGACTGAAAATTGCCCAACCTTTACATTTGCCTCCTAGACCAGATGGGAAAAAATTCAGATCTTTCATTTATGATATAACCCAAAATATTAAGTTCAAAAGATGTGTTGCTTTCATGGTTTTGATAAACAGTGGTCTTCTCAGTGTAACGGTAAACGTATCTTGAATTGTAATGATAATTTTGTATGTAATTATACATTTATTTCAGTGGAATAAAGCAGATCCACACACAGAGATTTTGGCAACAGTCGGTATGATATGTATACTCTTCTTTGTTGTGGAGGTTGTGATGAAAAACATAGCTTTCACACCTAGAGGATACTTGCAGTCAAGAAGAAATAGATATGACTTATTCGTAACTGTCATGGGGGTACTATGGATATTTTTCCATTGCATGTTCAAGGTAGTAGAGTATATTGTTACAAGCTTTTATTTAACTCAGGTACTCTGTTGTATATCTGCATGTTTGTTTGTATTTGTGGGTAAAACTCACAATCCATTTTTCAAGCACTTGCTGGCATCCGATTGAGTTATAATTTTGCGATCGTATCAAAAACCGATGACAATACAATAATAATAAAATAACTCGCCTCCCTGTCCCTTGAAGGTTGAAAGGATTCTATGATCAGATATCTATACCTAATCCACTTAGCCTTATTTATACATATATTGAAAGTTGATTTTTTTTCAGAACGATTTAACCTATTTCATTGGTTTCATGGTAGTCATTCTTCGATTCTTTACCATAACTGGAAAACATGCAACACTCAAAATGTTGATGCTTACTGTTGGAGTTTCTGTGTGTAAAAGCTTCTTCATCATTTTTGGTATGTTTCTTCTTGTTTTCTTCTATGCTCTTGCCGGAACGATAATATTTGGTACTGTCAAATATGGAGAAGGAATTGGAAGGTATGAGAGAGTTACTTTACCATTCAATTATTTCCGAACTTTTTTCGAGACTTGATTCTTTGTCAATCTTGACACAAAAAAAAGAATCTAAAAAATGTCGAACTCTTTATTACTTTTTGATACTTTTTTCTCATTCTATTAATAATCACTATGTAGTTTGAGAAATTCTGTCATTGAACCCTGATATATGGTGTTGAAAATGATTACTGAAAAACGATTGTTTGAAGGTTGTAGATGATGTAGTAAATTGATTACGTACATTTAGGACGTCCATCGTCTTAATGGTTGAAAGATTTCTACTTCCTTCAAATTTTTCACAATGTTTCAACTGCTTGAATTTGTATTGTTTTTAAATTCTGTTATGAATTGTGTCCGTTGGGATTTTAACTTTTAACTTTTAAACTATAATTTGAAGCAATCTGTTGCTGCTCATTATATGAAAAACATTCCTACTTAAGCTATGACTTGTCAGAAACATTCTAAAATTGTAACAAGATCAAATAAAATCTATTCTATTCTATTCTACATTGGAGAGACCAAGAGGCCATTATCTGTAAGAATAGCCGAACACAAAAAGCGTGTTTCAAGCAATAGAAACATTGTGAAAAATTGAACGAGGTAGAAATATTTCAACCATTAAGACGATGGAAGTCTGAAATGTAGGTAGCCAAAATACTGAAAGAGTTTCAAAAGCTAATCAATTGTATACGTTTTTACTCATATTTATAAATAACTTAAAAGTCAAGTCAGAAAATGAGAATATGTTTGAACAAGATGATAACTTTCTATACTTATATTATTTAACATTTTAGACGAGCAAACTTTGAGTCACCAGTAACAGGTGTAGCTATGTTATTCAGAATAGTTACCGGTGAGGACTGGAACAAAATTATGCATGACTGTATGATACAACCACCCTATTGCACCCCTGCTGCCAACTATTGGCAGACCGATTGTGGAAATTTTTACGGATCCTTGATATATTTCTGCACATTCTACGTCATCATTACTTACATCGTTCTGAATCTTTTGGTGGGTGAGTATAAACATAAAAAATACGTTGTTGACTTGATGTAGATTTTTCTGGGTTTCCTACAGTTGAAAAGTTAATGCACCACCAGTAATCAGAAATCGCCCTAGAGAGCTGCGGAAAATAATAATAGCAGTCCTAGTGTATTATTATTTTTTTTATATAGAAATAACAGCATGTTTCTATCCAAGACTAGATATTTTTCAACCAGTTATAAGGAGCGTAAAGAATGCACTGTCAAAATGTCCAGCTTTTGTCTAGTTTACGTTTAGTCATACATTGGATATATCAGCTGTAGAAAAACCAGAAAAAAAATTGGTTGTTTGTAAAGCCGATAATTTTACGATAATTTTGCGTGATAACGTCATAAAAAAAACATTGATGAAAAATTGCATACTTTTATGAATTGAATTATTATCGCTATTTTATATAATACACAGGAGTTCGTTGAAAATTACAATTTTTTCGATAAATTACGATGAAATTGAAATCATAAATCAAATTCATGAAACTGATGCTTTCGAAAAGCCCGCCAAAACATGCTTGATATAATATATTCCCTTGCACTTCGTTAACTTTTCATGAAAACATAAATATTGTTAAAACTCTGGTTAAAAACATGAATTTTTAATTTTCAAATATTATTTACAGATTTTGAAAATTTAATTTAAATAATTTGTGTAAATATAATCACGAACAATTATAGTTATGGAAATAAACTGAAATCAGATCAATGTCAATAAATTGTTAATTTGAAATGACGAAAATGGACAAATAAATCAATTTTTTTAAATTGCTGCTTTTAAAAAGTCCGCTAACCTGTTTGATATTATAGATTTTCTCACACGGTGTTTGGTCGGTTCAACTTGTCATTTTAGACACATTTTTATAACATGTGTGAGGTTAAACATTAATTTACGATATTTTTTTTCATTGAATACTAAATAAACAGAGCAAACATTCATCACGATGGCATTTGAGCAACCCATATTACACTTGCTAGCGAAAATAAAAACATGAAGAATGTTACCAATGCCAACATAAGCTTTTCAATTATTCAAAAATGTGTCATTTTCTTTGGACTCAATAAATATCTCCAATATATAAAAATTCGAACAACAGGGCTTTTCTTTTCACCAAAATTTTCAATACTCTGTAAACATTATGAAAATGCTTTTGTTATTTTCTAAACGGAAAACACGCTGAAAGATAAACTTTCACTTGCCCAGTACTCACAGTTGTATTCAGCATTAAACAAATGCCTACTTAAAAATCGGCAAAAAAAATTATCATAGGGGAACAGTCAAATTAACAAAAAAATATGTAACATGATTTAAAACACACTGACTCCATAAATTTAACGAGAAAGCTACATGATACCTAAACGTTTCAGCTATCATCATGGAGAACTTTTCTTTATTTTATTCAAACGAAGAAGACGCCCTGCTATCATATGCAGATATAAGAAATTTCCAAAACACTTGGAATGTTGTTGATATACATCAACGAGGGGTTATACCAGTGAGAAGAGTGAGTAATTTCAATATGTTACTCAATTTTCGAAAATGAATGTTTGTTTAAGGTCAAATTTATACTACGGCTGCTCAAGGGTCGTTTAGAAGTAGACCCTCAGAAGGACAGACTCTTATTCAAACATATGTGTTACGAATTGGAGAGACTTCATAATGGGGAAGATGTAACTTTCCACGATGTGATTAAGTAAATAATGATACCCATGCGTTTATTAAGACAATATTCTAAATTGTTGTTTTCAGCATGCTCTCTTATCGATCTGTTGACATTAGAAAAGCTCTTCAGTTGGAAGAGTTATTAGCCAGAGAAGAATTTGAGTATATAATTGAAGAAGAAGTAGCAAAGCAAACTATAAGGACATGGCTGGAAGGTTGCCTCAAAAAGATCAGATCAGCAAATGTAAGATAATATTAAGCAGTTCCTTTAATTATCACTGATACATTGATCGGCAGATTTTTTATACAAATGAATTTATTTGGATTTAAATTTTTTTTATTGTTTAGGAAGAATATTCAGAGATCACTAGACATTTTAATTATTTTCCCTTTGTATACAAGGGATGATAAATAATTTAAAAACAGCTCAGGAGTAAGGTTCTATTATTTTCAGACAATAATTTTGTTCCACAGAGGTATCAAATATGAAGTCTAACCACCTATTCTGTTATTGAATTTGAGTGCTGACCTACTAGCAATTACAAAATTGATTGTTTTAATGGATTGGTCCAATTTAACAATCTACCAACTCGTATCAAGGAAAGTTCAACACTGAATTCATTCAAATCTAGTCTTCTGAGCCGAATAATTATGTATTATCAAAATGTTATTGTATATTCGGATTTTCTACTTAAATTTTCAATGAATAAAAATCTGCATCTGAACACCTCTAAGAAAATCTTCAAGTCATCTACAGAACACTCCTTGACACTCCTAAAGCGCAAATCCGAAAGATTAAAATAATCTGTAATCATCGGTCAAGTTATAAGTCTATTTTTTCCAGAAACAACAAAACAGCTTGATAGCCGGTCTCAGAGCGACAAACGAAGCACTGTCGATGCCCGATCCTGCAGAAGAGAACAAAAATGAAAGCCTCGATCAAGAAACCGAAGCAGAAGCTAATAAAGAGACTGAAGCCAGAAAACAAAAGACGATGAACTTACCCAGATCAGACAGCGTTGGTAGTAGCTCCGGCAGAAAATTCCTGGCTCCAACCCTGTCGGATCCAGCAGCACGACCGGAAAAGGAGCGCATCGTTGCCAAAAAAAAGAACACCCGACCGTCCGTGGCTGTGAATAAAAATCTAGCGCATCTGAATGACAGCGAAAGTAGGATTCCGAGGGAAGTGTTCAACAGCAAAACGACTGTTCCGAAGGCCAATAATGCTCTACATGAAATCAGGGATTGGTGGAACGAACAGCTTGCTTATGTTTCATCTAGCGATGAAGACTAGAAGAGAAATGTTTATTGAGGCTTAGTTTCCGTGAGAGTTTAGTTGGAACCAGAACATGTATGAATAATAACGTGTGAATTTTGATAATTAAAACTCTGGAATTGTATGAAAAGATATGTCGGATAGTATAAAAAAATTACATATAGTTATGTTTTTATGGTGTGATCTATAATTCCCTACTTTCAATCCTTCAAAATACAACATAAAATAAAATAATAACAAAAATTAGAGACAAGCTTTCATTCAAAAGTAAAAAATAATTTCTATGTGTGTATGGAATGTAGGTTGTTCCTTCACTTCATTATCTTTAACCTATCCAAGGCCTTTAACATGGTCTCATTCATCTGACTTGCTGATGGTCAAGTTAACAGTGCTCCAACTTTCACAAAGTGTAATTCATTGTCATAGTTATAGATAACATTTAAAATGGAAGCACCCTTATGAAACAGACGTTTTTCAACCAATTGGAATGTTTCTGTTTTTTTCATTAGGTAGACATTCAAAGAGTCCTCTAGTTCACCAAATTTGATAAATGAATCTTCATTTTCAGGGCGAACCATTTTTATATTTCAAGGTAAAAAATCTAAAAAAAATATTAGCAAATCAGCAGTCACTTCACCCTTTAAAACATCTCTATGAATCCATCTATTGAAGCATTGAAAATTTACATAATAATGGAATAATATTAAGAGTCATAGTGGAAATTAGACAATTATAAGTTATTTTCTCTATCCTATATTCAACATGAATTTCCACAAAATAAATAGATCAATCGAACAAGGAATGAGTTATATTTATTGAAACTGTAATGTATATTCTATTGTAGGGTATTTATTGTGTACTCATTAATGATTTTTGTTGATACTAAGACACTTTATTTACTGAACCATTCAAAAAACAAATTCAGAAAAACAAATTTTCTTAAAATTCTGCCTTTGTAGCGTTTTAAATAAACTGAGGCGTAACTACATACTTTGAAAATTATATAATTTTTTTAGAACTAATAACCAAGTATTTGGTTGAAGCCAGAAGTTTTACAACTTATAACTTATGTGATGATGTCATATAACAATAAAACGAGTTACAAATATATTGAGTATAAAAAAAAATTAGTTCAACAATTTTATTCAACAGAAAAAAGTTATGACATGAAACGAATTACTTTTTTGAATTGGGTGGTAGGACATATTATATCTTGATAAGGATGGCTTAGAACCGCAAAGAAAAATTGTTGCCAGGTATAATGAATGAAGGTTTTTTGATGAAATCTCCTTGTTTACAAAAACAGGTGCATTACAAAATTAATTGTAAAATGGGTTGTAAGTAACCCAGTGAGCTCGACCTTGGTCTTTTTCTGACTGATGAGTAGTGAATAACGACTTGTAAACGCTGCTTGCCTGCTTATCCTTGGCTACACTATATTCAGATTTCATTTTTCTCATTTCCTCAGCCTTTGTTACTTTTCCTACTGAAATTACATTACCAATTTTTGACAAAGATGACTCAGATGCACTCTTCAATTTCTTTGAACATTCTTCAGATTTTACTAAATTTGATTGTCGTTTTGCACCTTTAATAGTAGTTGTTGGTTCAGAAGTTATTGTGTCTGCAGTAGAAGAATCTACGTCTACCTCAACTTTAATCTTTTTTTCTTTGTTCTTTTTGTTTTTTTGGCGTCTCAGTTCCATTCTGCTTGTCATCAGCTCCAAATCCTGATCAGTCCCATTAATAATTACAATATCATCGTTCTCAAAAGGTTTTGTACATTTGTGACAGTTTTTGGTACCTATTTCCTTGAGTGCTCGTTCTGAAAATACACATCCACATGACCAAACTGCTACAAATCTGAATTTTCCGCTCATTTCAAGCCCCAAAACTGGACAAATATAAGGGGCTGCTCTGTGATCTAGAGCACCGTCCTTCTTGCCTTCATCTCTTACATACTCAGGATTATCTGTTAATTTCAAATCTTTAACATCTTTCAAATTTTTGATATGTTTGCATGCATCAGGTAGAGAATTTCTATCTAGTAGGGCTTCAATAAGAGACATTTTGCTATAGAGTTTTCCCAGATGACATACCACAATAGGTTCTTGGAGAACTTCCTGAGTGATTGTACAACATCTCCACCTGAAGGCAAGTTCCGCATCTTTATCCTTAGTCTCTGGCTTCTTTTTGACTCTCACAAGTTCATCTCTTCTTGGAATAGTACCCCCATCACAACCCATATTGTACAACCTTCTGAAAACAAAATAGAATTACACATTTTCACTTTGTGTTTTGAATTATTCCCTTACCGTTTGATTCGAGAAGTAAGGACAGAGATGAATTCTACAAAAATAGGTAACAACTTCACTTCTTGTCAATATTTTTTTAGAAATTACTTTTTATCAATACTTATATATTTCTCTCTATGTCCGTCAGTGTCAAGTCAATTGTCAATTCTATCACCTCTGTCAGAGCAAGAGAGAGTAAAATTAATTATTTCGACATGACTGTACATCGGTGATCCACATAGACCAATCAGAACAGTTATCAGGAGGGTTTGTCTCTCAGAGTAATAAAAGACAATAGAGTCGCCTTTTCCATCATTGTCAGCAAGTTGAAATTTCGAATTTATTAAATCGAAATCTCGCGTCAACTAGACAAAAATTTTGCGTTAATTAGTCGAAATTTTGGATAAGTCAAAATTTCGAGATGGTGGGTCGAAATTTTCACCAAGTATATAAGTCGAAATTTTGCGTTAATAAGTCGAAACTCCGAATTCGTTAGTCGAAATTTCGGATAATTAAGTCGAAATTTCTAATTGGTGGGTCGATATTTGGAGATAGTTTTTTGGACCTTCAGAGCCTTCGTACGTCCATATTAATTCGTAGCCTTCAATCTTCATACAAAAGAAAATGAATTTTCGCATTCACCAAAGAGGTGGTTCAAAAACCTAGGAAAAAACATGTATTGATGATCCTAGCAGCCGTGGCATCAAGTATGAAAAAGAAGAAGACTATAATAAAAAATTGTTTTACAAAACAAACTAATATGAAGATGAAGAGAAGACGGTAAACGTTTGTTTACTATTTTGTTTTTTCGGCATTTTGTGATTTATTTGTTCGGCTGTTTCGCTGTTTGTATTTATGACCGGTTATTTTGATTTCAAACATCTAATTCAGGTGGTGATAAATTCTATGTTAGAGGTGAATAGCAAAAACCTTATATTATGTTTGTTATTAACAAATTATTTGTCACAAAATTCATAATGTTATCACTTATCATCTTATCTTATCAGCAAATGGATAATACATTATTCGGGGCTCCCAATTTTCGTATCTGATAAATTCGTTTTCTGTTATTACTCAGTTTGGAGAATCAGTTGTGACTTGAAAGGAGCTACGGTGATTTGAATAGAATTTAGAAGTTAGTTATTGGTTGGTTGTTGGTTTTGTAGAGTGTCTTTTTTATGCAAATTTTTTGTTATGGATTTCCACATCACATGCCCGCTATAATGTATTTTATTCAACTCTTTCATTTTCAGAGTGATACTAGTAGGATTGTTATTGTTCATACTTCCTGATAATGGATGATGACGAAATAAACGCACGGGTGAGTCCCTGAATTTATTCGACTTTGCAGTGTTTTTATTAAATTGTTACACATCTTCCAGCATTGCAATGTCTGCAATTTGGACCATGATGGTGATGATCCGGTACATAACAATTCTCCACTACATAGATTTAATTTCCTACTTTTTGAGTGGTCTAAGTACAGGTAGGATCACATATTTAATGAATGTTATATTATCAGTACTGAACATAATTTTTTCTTGAAACAGGATGGAAAATAATCATTTTTTGTCAGTAAATTTTCTCTTTGTTTTATTATTTTAGTGACTGACTGAAGCAATTTTTAACAAGTTCATCTTTTGATTTTAACATACCAATTCCTACCTACTTTCCCTCGGCTCTCACGATATTCTCTGAACAATACAGGATTTTCCTCTTGGGAATCATAACTAAAAAAAAAAAAAAAATTTGAGAACAATTTTGAAATCATGTTGACTAAATCCACCTTTATACAGTAAGTAATGCAAATGTATTGCCTCAACTAAATATGAGCTGTCAACCCCCACCTCTTTAGATATTTATTCCTATTATATCCAGATATCATCAATATTGATTTAGTGATAACAGCAAAAAGGTATCTGTGTGAAACCCAAGTCAAGATAAGGATTTAAATATTTTAAAGGTGTAAAATACTTTTGTTTGCAGCTATTTTCTTTTCAACTTTATCACACAGTTGAAAAGGAAATAATATTGCTCAACTTGATTTTTCTGGTTCTCTCATTTACTGCTTGCTTTTTGAGGGTTTGTTGTCCCAAAGCTTCTTAATTCAGTTTAATCTTTGGTTAAAAGATATCTGTCAAAATCCACCAATAGTAAGTGTAGAACAAGAAGCTCCAGGGTATGAAACTCTCAGAAAGTAAGCGACTATTATGTCCAGTATCTAGTATTAGTCTTTTTTCAAAATGGATTCTCAACAATTTTTGTTATATTCAAATATTATACAGAGGGTCCTAGCAACACCTGATAATTGTCCAGATGTTACAACTGTTTTAAAAATATTTTTCAGTCATTCAGTCCTTATCTTCTTCAAAATTTCTAAAAAAGTTTTCTCATGTATATTTTCTATGACTATCTAATATATTGCCGTCCTAAACCCAAAGGGGGTATTTCAATTTTTTCCATATTCTATATTTCACTCTACAGGTTCCCTATGACCAAGCCGATGACTTGAATGACAAATTTGGCCAGATCTCACTAGTAAAAAAAAACGTATATCCAAAATAGAAAGTTAATCAACTTTCTGACACTAGTGGCTTACTCGAAATATACAATTTTCTAACTCTTGAAAATATAAGAAAGAATAATTTTTTTATTTTATTCAAAATTGTTAATGGTATGATTGATTGTTCAGACCTTTTGTGCTCGGTTCCTTTTCTGGTTCCTGCGAATCCTACTAGAAGTATACAATTGTTTTACACTTGTCCTAGAACTACTATGTGTCAAAATTCTCTTATTTCTAGGATGTATCTATTTTATGACTCTCAATTCTGATGTTGACTTGTTTTCTTGTAGATATCGGCATTTTCGGAAACAATTTAGAAATCTATCTTTTTAAATGTTTAATAATTAATGTAATTGTTTTTATTTTTATTTGTATTGTATATGTATAAGAACTTTTGATTCAATAGGTTAGGTTAGGTTAGGTTTAAATGTGAGTGAGCCCATACATCAGGCTCTCCACTGCGGCCAATGGCCTATTGTGGCTCTTTGATTCAATATCTATTTAAACCATCATGTGGGTACTGATGTCGACTGTAGTCTGTTTGTATCCTAAAGCTGATAAATAAATAAATAAAATCGCAGATTTTCAGAATAAATCAGGTGGAATATCTTATTATCACATATAGTACAGTATAGTAGCTTTGATCAAAAAAACAATGGGTTAAATCACCACGATCAAAAAAAATTAAGGGTCAATTTCGCCTCCAATAATTATAATTATTATTTTAATTTTTCACCCAAAAGTAGTATTGAATTAATTCATGACCTGTCTTCCATATTCAAAATATTTTTGATTTTTAGGAAAGCCCTAGTTAAAAATCGACATGGTATAGAAGTTACAATTGAGCTGAAGAAAAGAAATGGATTATTTTACAACAGTTACATAGATATCAAAAAAGGAAAATATCTTCTGAAGGTAAAATTATCAACTAAATATTGAAACTCACTAGAGACTACATATTTACTTAGTAAAATGAATACAGGGTTGTTAGATTATAAAATTTGGTCTAGCTTTCAGTGTGTGGTGTGTGCTATTGTCAAGTGATACTTAGTAGGGTCTATTATTTTTCAGATTTCTACTTAGAATATTTGTGAAATGACTTTGATAATAATAATAATAATACTCCCTCATAAACACTCATAGAGTGTACCGAAAGTCATAACTTGTGAGGGTAGAGGAGGGCTATTATGATTTGTTGTGATGATTGATTTGGTAGTGCAAATGATTTTTTCTCACAAATAGTTATGTTTAGAACTAAAGTTCTCTATAATTTTTTTTAGTTCAAAGATTCATCAATTGAATTTTTTTATTATTATAAGAATGTAGGCTTACACGGTGTCAATATCCTAGTTGGTTTCCGGGTTTTACCGTGGACTCCTGTAGTAAAATTCTCCAAGCATTTCTACTGCAATTGCGGCAGTCATTATAAGTGGCATGGTTGAAATACTCTTCTTGATGTATCAATTATGCATTTTTTCGACCATGCCACTGAAGGAGAGCCGCAGTTGCAGTCAAAACGTTTGGAGATTTCTGAATGAAGACTACAGAAAAACCCAGAAACCAATTTTAATATTATTTATTCATTTCAGTATAGCTATAGAGTAGATGAAACTCCAAATCGTACAGACCTAAATATATAACACAGATTCAAAAAGTATAGAAAATGACACGTCAGGAAAGAGAATAAATCTGAACATATGACACACACAGATTCTTAATTAATCTCTACAATACATTTGGATGGACAGTAATGTCTGCTTATAGCAAACCTTCTTATTGCGAACTTCCGTTTAAAACGAATCAATCTGTAAAGTTGATCTCTATATGTATACATTTATCTTTTATAACAAACTTTGCTTATATTGAATTTTTATATAATAATAATAATAATACTCCCCCATTAACACTTCTAGAGCGTACCCAAAGGCATATACTGGGCTTGTAGAGGACGGCTAATATTATTATTTGCTGTGACGCTCCGGGGCGTCTGATATAAATAACGTGTTTTGCATCAAGACTTCCCAAAGTTACTGACCATATAGTAGTATCTAGTACTTCTAGAAATGTTTTCATATGAAAATTTGTATCTGGTGAATTTTGACGATTTTCTAGATTCTATTTAAGTGACAATCATAGATGGGAAACAGTACAGTCATTAAAGAGAGTTTGAATATATCTAATATCATTTATATATTTGCTGTATCACTTGATAAAACCCAATAAACAGAAACCTGTTTGTTAGAGCTTGAGTCTTTGCTGAAGAGTACACTCAAGTCAAGTATAGCTTAGAGACTCTAGTGCTGTATTCTTGATATAATAGGTGTTAACAACTGGGGTGAGTGTTATGAAAAGTGATGTGTTTTCACTTGTCAGTATTGAGCTTCAGATGGTTTATTTCAAACCATTACACTAAGCTGCCCAGGACTTCTTGCAGGTTCTTTGATTTGACATTGTAGATCTTTGAATCATCGGCATATATTAAACAGGTAGAGTATTTGAAACATGTGGTTACATCGTTAATAATTGATAAGAACAAAACTGGACAGAAATGAGAACCCTGAGGCACTCCCTAGAGTACAACTATTTCGTTAGACTCGGCTCCACTCACAGTACGAACTGACACTAATATGTCAAATAGGAACTAATCTAATCTGAGAAGGGCTCCTCAACACTATGAGCTCCTAGTTTCTTCAAAAGCAGAGATTGCAGACACCGACAAAGGCTTTTATGACAGTTATATATCTAAAAACCTGTATTTTAGCTTCCATTGAAATAGACAGAAAGTGAAAAATGAGTTTAGAGTTCAAATTTTGGGGATGATTTCAATAAAAGAGTTAAAAATTAAAATTCATTTCTATGAAAAACCGTGAGACACAAGTAATTTGATTCAAAGATGCACATCTAGGAATTAGAAAACTTTTGTGGTAAAAAGGGAAATATCCTTTTTTTTTCATTGATTGATACATAGTGTTCCAATATCCCATTTTCTATAAAAATTACAAATAAAAATATGATTTTCTCAAAACTGGCCTGAAATGAAAGAAAAAGTTATCCACTACAACTCACTTTTCACTATCTAACTAAAGAAGGAATCCTGAATGTTGGAAAGGCGAGAATGCGAGTTAAAGTAAATCCTACCTTATTACTAGCGTTACTGAATCATTTCTAGAAAACAATTTTAAATTTTTCAGGTAACACCACAAGTTTTGCAATTACACGACAATGTATTAGAGTTTCCATGCACTGTGAAAAACACCAGAAAGGATTCCATTCTTCTTACGTCTGCTAATCTGCTTCATTGTTTTCCGATGTTTTCTTTGATTGATCCAAATAACAATCTTGAAAATGACAAAATCTACGAGCTTAAATCAGGTAATAATTAAAATCAGTGAATATTACTGTAAATATATAATGAGAGTAAACTATGGAAACAGTTTGTCTAATCCATAGGAAATTCAATAATGAAATTCATAAGGTTGCATAATATAGCACTAGACAGACATTCAATATGGCCTTACCCATTCCAAGATCGGCTCTGATTAAAAACTCCATAATTTATAATGGGAAAAAATTATATAATCATTTGCCCAAGGAAATAAAAATCATAGAAAATTAAAAAAATAAAAATTCCGTAAGAAAGCTATTACTGAAAAAAGCTTTTTATTCATTAGAAGAGTTCTATGCTGAAAGCCTTTAATCAAATTCAGATTTCAAAGTTTGTGTAGAACTAGTTTTCACTGTGATAAAGGTGGCGATAAAAGTGGTGTTTATGAGAGCTAAATTTTCTTTTTAGCTGCTGACCAGCACAGTAATTATGTATGTAATTGTGATCCTTGCTTGTATGTATACACCAAATTTTATTTCATTTTATGACTGGTGTGCCTTATATGTAATATTTTTTTATAATTATTTATTTTTGTACCCTTATTTATACATAGAGTTATATATATATTTCAAAGACTTTGTCAATAAGATCTAGTATTCTTCAGACAATAAAACATATTTTGATTGATTGATTAATTACTTTGGAGTCCTTGAACACCGGCTTCTGGAGTTAATTCTAAACACGAACACAAATCACTTGAGTTAAGTTTTGAAGGTACTATTTCAATTTGTCATACAACAAATTCACCTTGCATTCATATTACAGTTTGATATAGATCGGTATAGTCAAATAAATAATATAAAAGCCTGAATTAACCAAAAATCACTGTGATTAGTAATGTGGTTTCAGAGGAAGAACTTGAAATTCAAATAAAAGTATATAAAAAAATGGATATTGAAACTCAAACCCCAAGGAGTAGCTTCGATTTTCGAATATCTAAACTATTTGATGCTAAAGTAAGTGAACATCTTTTTCACTAACTTTTTTAATGAGTATACTATAGCAACTCACCTCTGTAATGTTAGTGTAAGTTTTACAATAAATTGTCCAAAAAAGAAAATCATAATGGTGGTGGGGTAAAATTTTTGAGCATTGGACTGTAAGTACACTGTGAAATCCAATTTATTTTCGGTTTCCACTTCTGACATTCAACTATAATCGCTACAAATATAATCTAACATTAACATTATGATATTTCAGAAAAAATGTACATGAGCTCAGTGGTTTTAAAACAGTAAAAATAATATATTGATATTGTTGACCATATTTGGCAGGTGGTTGAATTGCCTAATTCTAACGGCAACAAACTAACAAACTAAGCCTAAATAAGCTGATAGGGTGATCTGTATCGACTTTAAATACCGCTTGCTTTCTTCACCAATTAGGCAATTCAGATAATAAACTCAGTTTTGTTTTTTACTTTTAATTACCAATATATGAGATGAATCATTTTTTTCAGTTCAATATCGACGGCTCGAGGTACCTGCAAAATCGAAGATATGCTTGGTTGCTCTGACTATCACTGTCAACCTCAATATCAATGCATTTAGCATTATATATTGTAGTTAAAAAAAAACTAAAATATCTACTATTAAACCAAAATTTAAGAAACAACACACATCTGCTTATAATTTCAAAATATATTTGACAGGTCGTTTTTTACAAATGTTCAAAACAAATAAAATAACATATCAAGCCTGTTATTAAAAATTTTGTTTTGTAGATTATTACAATTTTTTTTTTGTAGTGCACTGTCAGTTATCCTTCAGCTTTTTTGAGAACCTTTTACATTTTTTTATGTAATTATACTGAACACATTTCCTCAGGAGCTGACTATACAGTTATTGTGAAATTCTCAAGTGGACAGAATGGCGTTATCGGTGGGTTCAAGATACCTGTTTCTCTTTCATTCCAAACTATTGATGAGGTTGCCGATACTTTCACCATAGCTAGGTCAATTGTAAGTAGTTGATTCTATTGGTCATTATGTCATAAAATTTATAAAAAAATTTAGTCTTTTCGGAAATTATTGTTTCGACTGTTTTGTACTGGTTCAATATTCAGTAACGGATATAGTTTTGGATAAATGGGCCCTATAAAATTTACAAAAAAAAATGATTTCCATGTTACTTTGGAAAAAAAGAATTTTTTGATTTCTTATTTGTGTGTGTTATTGTCATAGGTAAAAAACACCTTTTCTTTTATTGGTAAAAATCTTAAGGAATTCCATATGGTGACTGAAAAGGATCTGAAATATAATGAAATCGTTATTGTATATGAGACATCATTGAATTTATAATGACAAATACTGTGTTTCCAGAAGGCCAATCCTGTCTGACATTCTTAATGTACGGAAGAAATGCTCTTCCTTGTGGTATGCGTTGTCCTTTGCTCTGTTGGTGTTTTTTTCTCTTATGGCCGTTTTATTTCTTGCGTGGTATACCCATTATTACCCAATGCACTTTCCAAGTGACTCGGTTCTTCATCTCAATGAAGAACACAGTTTGTTAAGGAAAATTTCCATGACGATTGATTATGTAGGAAACGTCAGCACCAACTGTACTTGAATGATTTCAGATCATATCAGTGGCAGAAGAAACTACTGCAGATGAGGAGCACGAGCCAAGTCCTTTCAAAGGAACGGAATGGCCTCCTCGCCTACAAGTATACCCACCAACTAGAAATCAGTGAGTTACTGTTTGTGAAGTTTGGTCTCTTATAACAAGTGATGATATTTTTTACAGAATCGTTTCTAACAAGTATGCCATACCGATGGATATAGCAAAATGTTTAAGATTTGGTCTTCAGGACGGTCCACATATGCATGAAGGAGATTATCAAATTTTATCGGATTTGAGGTAAATTTTACTCAAAGTAAATGAAGAAAACAAATAATAATGATATTTTTTTCAACCACGCTTATATTTACATGCACTAAAAAGGGGAAATTATTTTTTTCATGATTATCCAAAAATGAAGGGTATGAGTAAAAACGTGTAGCGCTTAATCATCATTGCGAAATATATTTTCCTGGCTTTCCACTCTTTTTCTCTTCCCCTTCATTTTTGGATAATCATGAAAAAAAATATTTTACCCTTTCTAGTGCGTTCAAAAAAAAAATATTATTATTTTTATTTTTTACTTTTTAGTCTTTTGTATATATATATATATATACTATATTGGAAAGTTTTCATCTGGGGTATAGTGGTTTTATGAGAGTGTGAAGAATAGCTTGCTGTAATGTTGAGAGAACATTACAATTTCTCCTCTACTCGCTCGAGAAAGGGATATCAACTGAGCTGTTAATTCGTCGGGCGAGGCAACAGGAGAAGCGCGCAGTAGTGCATCTCTCTTATTTATGTGGTATTATCATATCATTGCGTTCCTTTGCTCTTGTAGGTTTTGTCTATACCCCAGATGAAAAGTTTCCGATACTGTATACAAAAAGTCCGTCGCCCCACCCGTAACTTTAGTTTCCATATTACAAAAAAATGTTAAACACATAAGCTGTAGGGTTTCATTCGATCTCTCTAATGGTTTAAGTTTCATTTATACTTGGAAGTTTATTTTTTTTAAATAGGACACCCTGTATTTCATTGCATAGGTAATATCTCCGTAGTCTTTGGAGATTGTTCTATTTAAAAAAAATAAAATTTCATTTATACTTGGTCATATTTACAAAACTCGTACGCCATAGTGGAGTCGCCATTTTGTTTTCTCCTCTAAAAATTTTATAATGCATTGTCACCGGAATTATGTACACCTGCCAAATTTCAAATCAATTGGACGATTAGAAGTGGTCTAAACATTGGTTACAAGATTTGACCATGACATCCATACATTTTTTTTTCTTCAACAGATTGATTTAATATAAGCGTTGTAAAATTAGCAGCATTAAGAGAAATTTTAAAATTCCATATAAAAAGGTACATGTATCTTGATGATCACTGAAAACGAATGAGTTTACATCCAACCTGTAACTCTCCAACATCTTGCAAACGCCGTAGTTTGTAGATTTACAAACATCAAAATTCTAGAAAAAATCGGTTTTTCGAAATGCAGTGGAACGCATGTCTTCTCGGCAGCTAAGTTAGTAGAGCACTGTACCGGCAATCCAGAGGTGATGGGTTCAAATCCTGCTAGAGGAGAATCTTTTTTTCTGGAATTTTAAAAATCGTTTGCATGCCACTAATTTTTCTTCAATAAAATTTATATCACAGACGCTATCTTCTTTCTTGATTATTCAAAATATAAAATTTTGTTTTTTGTCCATATACAGGGTGTTCCACGACGATTAAGACATGGAATATCTCGGAACTCGAGAGTAGTAGAGAATTATAATTTTGCGCTTGTAAATTAAAGCAATTGGTGCAGCTTTTTTGATATTGTTACCAAATGAGCTTTTTGTTTTTGTCACGTGACATCAGAATAAAAATTTTTAATTGGACAACCTGTATATTCTGGCATTTTCTATGTTTCTCCTGATAAGACGATTCCAACAAATTGTAGCACTTGTGGTCTAAAATGATTAGTTTAAGAACTACAGGTACTTCAGTATCCCTTGTCCCACTACGTTTTTTAATAAAATATGAATGATTATTATAATTTTGTCTTGATATAATCGTCGCAAAAAATATAGGACTGCCCAAATATACAGGGTGACCCTAAACTTAAATAGTTTGGCAATTGCTTGTTTCAGATGTCGCGTCGTGAACAAAGGATATTGAAGTACCTGTATGTAGTTCTTTAATTAATCGTTTACGACCACAAGTGTGATAGTTTGTTGGAATCGTATTATCAGGTGGAACATAGAAATGCAAAAATATACAGGTTACCCCATTAATAATTTCGAATATGATGTCACGTCACTGAAAACAAAAAGCTCACTTGGTAACATAATATCAAAAAAAAGCTGCACCAATTGCTTTAATTTACAACCCCAATATTACAATTCTCTACTATTCTCGAGTTTCGAGATATTCCCTGTCTTAATCGTCGTGGGACACCCTGTATATGTGTCATATATAAGTGTTGATGGACATAGTAACTGTTATTATTAATTGTTAGCTTCGTTGGCTAGTATTCTTGAATATTAATACTGTATCATCTGCATAGGATAATTAAAACTTCTTCATATGGTTTTAGACGACAAGTATCACCTGGTCATGTTACCCTGAATAACTATAAACAATTTTGGCATATCGTTTTGTGGTTAGAGGAAATGGGCCAGACGCTGGGTCTACAAAGATACAACATGGAAAATGTAAGAAAAATTAAGCATTGAAAAATTCTCAGGTGATAAAATCTACAATTCGTTTCAGGTACATTTGACCCGAAATGGTACACTCCTGGAGTTGAAAGTTCCTGGTTTAGCAGAGAAACGACCATCTGTAATAGTTGGAGATATGATTGATTTGAGAGTACACGAAGATCACATAGCATATAAGGGCCACATTAAGCGTGTTAACGATAAATCAGTTGAAATATCTGATCTTGATAAAGAGTGAGTTTTTTTTTCACTCATCAAAACCTGACATTTTGGTGATTTCAACCAACAGTAATACCATAGGTATTCTAGCCAATCATTCAGTATTACAGTGGTTATTTTTTTCACATGTCAAAATGTGACGTTTTTTGTATTCCAATCAATACCAGCTGGGTTTTCAGGCCAATAATTAGGTTATACTGATTATTTTTTTCACATGTCAAAATGTGATGTATTGGTATTTCAACCAATAGCAGCGGCTTATTCTGGTCAATCATTTGGTTTTATACTGATAATTTAACTCATGTACAAAATCGTCCATAAGAAACGTCAGTTTTGGCAGTTTGATATCGGATAAATAGGAATGTAACTGTTTGCAAGTGAATAAACTTTTTACCTTCCCCATGGCAACAATTCTTTATTGATGTATGACTTTGTTGAAGCCTCACGCAGTACCCTAGGACGCGTTGGTACCAACAAAGCCAAATGTCAACAAATTTTCCGACTTTTTGTTACAAAGTGTCGTTTTTGACTTGAAATGAGCGATAACGGTAGATTTAGTAATAAATTATGTTCTGTGTCCTTTTGTTTAATGATTTATTTATTTTATTTGTTAAATTATCTCACTAAATAACACTTGAGGCTCTGAATCAAAATGAACATTAAATGATTGTACATCAATAAACTCGTAATCAACAAATACCACATGCCATATTTCACACAATCCTTTCCTTAGTACTTTTAACTACTCCATTAATACTTTTATTGCTCTTAATCATGAATTTGCAACATTTTTACCATTCGATTGAATTTATGCCAACAGGTTCATCAATGTTATAAGAGATAGTCCACAAATTGAGATAGATGTAAGGTTCTTGTTGGGCCGTTTACCGTTAGAAAGACAGCATCAGGCTGTTGATATGATTGTAGCGAAAGGAACAGTAAAAACCTTATTTTCATCTGATTCATTGAGGAAAAGAGTAGTTCCTCAACTTCGAACAATAAGGGATAGCGAGTAAGTATCAAAATATCTCATGGGTTCACAAAATCACGATAATTGTTTCGCCATACAGTGGGCTCTTCAAGTGGAAGTAGTCAATGGCCAAACAATTGTCGTGGTTTTGGAAATACATAATATGATTATGTGATATTTGTTAAATTTTTATAAAAATATTTTTGTGGAGTATTATGGTTTCTTTTGACATTTAATTGTACCTTAAGTAGGTAAAGTTATTCTTTTTATAACTGCTTATGTAAATAACTATTGCATAACTCTCTGTCTATTTATCATGTTTACTAGAGACTTCATTCATATTTTACCATTTTATTAAATTGATACTTCCTACCATTTTTCATGAATTATTGAGAACAATAGATTATCACTCATTCATTCTAATTTTTGATTGCAGATTCTACAATCAAACGATGATAGTGAATCCCGAACAAAAGACTGCTGTCCAAAATATTCTAAATGCATCATCTTCTCCTGCTCCATATATTGTATTCGGACCTCCTGGAACTGGAAAGACAGTAACGATCGTTGAAGCCATTTTACAGATCAAGGATAGAACCAAAAGTAACATTTTAGTATGTGCTGCTGCAAATGCAGCTTGCGACATGCTGACTCAGAAATTGATGATTCATTGCAAAAAGGATGAGCTTATCAGGATTATGTCAGAAACTGTGGATACGTAAGTCTTCAAAAGTACATGAACATCAATTATATCGGAGGTTATTTGGGATTGGGATCAATATAAAGTTGAAAAAATAATTTTCTTACTGATATTTCGAATTTAATTCAATTATATCTCAGGGCTAAAAATTTCAAATTATTTTTTTTTGTTCTACTTCCACCTGGGTATTTTTTTGGATGGCTGAAGAGTTTTGTCACGGTCTGAACTTCAGGTGGCAAGCTTTTGAATCTGTAACATCTAAAAAAATTATTTTTTACTTTTTAGCATATTTGAATAAAGCTTGTCTTTAAAAACTTTTTTTTTCTAATATGATTCTTCTATTTCAGAACAAACATGAACGAATTTCTTTTGGAGCATTCAAATTATGAAGATGGAGTGTACAGAAGAGTTAACGAAGCTGAATTAAAGAAATATAGAATTGTCATCACTACTTTGATTCTTATTGGACGTTACAGTGGAAGATATAAGCCAGATGTTGTATTTGTGGATGAGGCTGCTCAAGCCTGTGAACCAGAAGTTGCTTGCGGTATGGCTATGATTGAGAAGGGCGGTCAAATAGTTTTGGCTGGTGATCCCAGACAGCTTGGCCCTTCTTTTTCCTCAAATGTTGCAAGAAGATATGGATTTGGTAGGTTGATTGGTTGACTTTTATTTAGTCAGTTGGGATTTTAAGCTAGTAGTCTGGGGGATGATGACAGATTTTAGGTGACGATTTTCTCGTTTATCATTTGGGAGGACTGATAGATATTAAAGTGCTGATGAAAATGATGGAAAATTTGAGCGGTCCCCGCGCGGCTTTCATATGGAAAATTCAATTTTCACATTTGCACCAAAAACCTGTGTTTTGGAACGATTTTATCGTCGCTGCCATGTTCGTCAACAGACTGTTATGATATGTTCATAAAAAATTTGGCATAAGGTCTGCGAAGGCCGAAGTGAGGTTAGGTTTTTTGTGCAAATGAAAGTTGAATTTTCCATATGAAATCTAAGCGAGGGCCGCTCAAATTCTCCTCTCAGTCCTCTCAAAGGCATAAATGAGAAAATAGTCACCTAAAATCTGTCATCATCTCCCGGTCTATAGACACTCAGGTGAATCCAGTAGATTATTATGGAAGTATACAAATTGCATGAAATTATTTTCATTGTTTTCAAATAATATCTTGGTAAATTGTTGAAATAATTTGAAACTCAATTTATACCACTTAGATTCAAAAATGAATTTCAAAATTTCAAGAATTTTTGGAACCAAAAAGTAACAAATGATACATGGTTGTATTCAGAATGTGATATGGAGACAAAAATGTGAAAATATACCGGGTGAGACCGGAAGTTGCCATGTCTCATACAGATCCTCCAAATTTCATTTCAATATCTACAAAACCAAAAAAGTTGTAGGGGCGAGTCACTTTCCGTGGACACGCGGTATATTATTTACTTTCAACAAATGAGACAATTAGACTATTCAACACTCAGAATTGAACTAGTACAATTTTTAGGAATTTCACTCTTGGAGAGACTGATGGAGTTAGATTTGTATAAAAGCGGAGACACCAATTATATCACTATGCTCAAGCAAAACTTCAGGTCTCACAGCACAATATTAAGGCTGCCTAACAAACTTTTCTATGGAAATAGCCTTGTAGTAAGTTTTTTGATAAACCAATGCATTGTTTCAATTTTTAACAATGGTTTTTTTCTAGGCTGCTGCACCCAAATCAGAAAACGATCCAATTGCTAGAGTGTTTGTTTACGAAAAAATAAAAGGACTCAAAAAGGGTAGACAAGGCCAAAATATTAAGAGGAGGGGAGGAGAAGCTATTGAATTCTGCAATATCATTTCGAAAGAAAGCAGAGAGGGTAGATCTCCTAGGTAACTGTTCAGTTTTCTTCATTATGTGATGTATGGAGAATTATTTATAATGAATTGGTTAATGCTTCCGCAGCCGAAATTTGAACCATAGCTTTCCTTTTCTTGTCTTGAAGATCGTTGTTTTTTGATATTACTTCCTATAGTATAGGAAAAATTTCCTACAGACAATGTGGTAAAGGGACGGAAACGGCCCAGATTAACTCCTCCACAGTCAACCGGTGGAGAAACCTGTACAGACTGGCACAGGAGACTAGAGTTATGGAGTGGGTGCTGTAAAACTAACCCGGAAGGCACAAAAACCTCAGCATCCGAGAAAAAAACAAACTCCTAGTTAATCTAAGGCTATATTTATATGCGGCCGGTGGAGTTGGAGGAGTGGCTATGGGGTCTGCTGACATCCTATTGGAAGAGTAATGGTCCTCAGTGACTACCTTGAGGAACACCTGAACATATTTCGATTGTGTGTGATACATAATTGATCATGACCCATTAAGTTCTATTTGTAAAAGAACCAAAACCAAAAGATTCTAATTTTTTAACTAAAATACCAAACATTCAGATTTTAATTTTTTTCTCAAAATTCATTAAGATACCGATGTTTATAAACCCCATTATTCATGAAGCTATTGTTGATTTTTTTATGGAATTTTATGTATTTTCAGCTATTACAATGAAATGGAGATGCAGATGGTTTTGAAGTATGTAAAGGCATTGATTGCCCTTGAATTTGAGGATTCAGAAGATAAGGTACTTCCCGAACAAATAGGGGTAGTTACTCCATATGTGAGACAGGTAGATTATTTTTTCCTAAGTACAAAAATTATTCCTTGTAGTTATTTTTGATACTGGAGAGTTAATAAACATTGTTTATTTTCAGGTGTACAAAGTGAGACAGATTCTAAAAGACAACCAGCTTGAAAACGTTGAAGTTGGTACTACAGAAACTTTCCAAGGTCGAGAGAAACGAATTATCATTATCTCTACTGTCAGAGCTCAACAGGATCTGCTATTGCATGACAAAAAATATAATCTAGGTTTTGTTCGACATGAAAAGGTAAATTTGTATTTTGGAAGAAACCCATCAAAATTCCCATAAAAATCTAAAACTTTGTTGAATTCAAATGGAGAATGTTAAATATCAATGACTTCAGAGCTGCCATTCTTCTGGAAAACAAAGAGTAGGAGGTTTTGCAATCTTCATTCTTATTGAAATAGCATTTGAGACCATGAAAATTGTAAGAAAAATTAGGGTCTTTTTACAATATCTAACAGATATAGTTCAATGTCCAGCGTGGATTTAGCCAGGGAACAGTTGTTTTCTGTTAGATATTACAAAAAATCACATTTTTCAATTTCAATGGAGAATGTTTCCCCCCCTTTCAAAAAATCCATGTAATAATATATTTTTTTTTATTGAAAATTTTTATTTTTCAGAGATTCAACGTTGCCTTAACGAGGGCCATGAGTAAACTCATTGTTATAGGTTGTGCACATGTTTTGGGAACTGATCGAAAATGGTCGAGTTACATTGAACTGTGCGAAAATTTGAACGGTTATTGTGGTGCTCCTTACATAAGACGCACTCAAGATGTTATACAGGACATCACAAGCAGGTTCAGCAATATCAGAATGCTGGATAGCCAGTTCAATAAATAACCAGAAAAAAACGTGCCAATATGTGTTATAAGGATTGTGATTAGTTGAGGGTTGTGAAGCGTTGGACAATAGAACTAATCTTGAGTTCATAAATTATGTTGGTGACAAGTATGTGTGATACGTCCAACATTACAACTCGGAGTAACAAAAACCACAAAGAATTTTATTTTTGAAAAAGAGATATTTGAAAATTTGTATTAATCTATTTTTTTGTCTTTGAACTGACAATTTCAGTAAAAATTCTGGAAGTATTGAAGTAAGATGGTTTCAAACAGAAATCAACACATCAAGATTCTGTTTTTTTGAGAATGAATATTAATTTAAAAAAAACATGTGGGTCACACTTGGTTAGAATCAGAATAAATGTGTTTTTTGGAAAATCTAGATTGAATTGAGATTGTTGTTTTACTTTTATTTGACAATAGCATATCATAATATGTGATACACATTAAGATGAAGTAATTTTCATTTTATTTTAGTTTTAATTCGTTACCATGTACTTTTTTAAGTTGTGATACCTCATTGTAAGATGTAGAGGGTTTCCCCAAGTCAACATCATATCTTGGAGGGCTCGAATTTTTTTTACACAACTCTGAACAACCCTGCTATTCAGTCCAAAATGAACTTACCAGTACCTTTGGAAAAAAATTTAATTTGTGTCCTGTGTCATATGGTAACTTTTTTTATCAAAAAACTTAGCCCCATTGTACTGTAAAAAATAATGCCCACGCTAACCTGCTAAGTTATTTCAAATATATTTACTGTATTGTGAACGATTTCAATGGGGAACGTGAATGAACACTCGTTAAATTAAAGTGGTCGGTAAGTATTTATTAAAAACATACAAAACGCAAATTTTATAATTAGTAGTATTAGTATTAATAACCTTAACCCAGGGCGAATAGCTAACAATATTTTTAACTGAAATAAAAATTTTATACCATTTAAAAAATTCCAGCAGTTAGACAATTTTTTTGAAATAATAATAGTAATATTCCCTCATAAACACTTGTAGGTGTGCCCAAAGTCATAGCCTGTGCGGTAGAGGATGGCTATTATTATTATTTGCCGTGGCGCTCCGAGGCGACTGATTTTTTTTGGTGGCGTATTTACTCTTCAGCTGTAGGAAAAACCGAAAAACCCACAGCAATAAAAAAAATACCTCATGAAAGCCACTGTTATTTTTGGAACTATTATTTTAGTTTGGATAGTAATCAATTTTTATAAAATTCATGAAAGTCTTGATACCTCATGTACAAATAATGTTTTTCCTTAGGTTATATTTTGGTATTCTGGTAAGCCTTGCCCTAGACTCTCAGCATTCCAAGAAATGACGTTGACTTTTGGAATAGCCTTTGTTGTTTACCAACAAATAATTTCCAGATTTGAGGTTCATTATTGGATTACTAGGTACTTTTCTGGTAAATTTGTATTATGCTTGTCATAAAGTGTGCATTATAGGAAAAACTATTTCGTAATATTCCGGGAAATGAATACCGAAAAAACACATATTTTTTTCAAATCTTTGGGAAAGGACCCTGCTTAAACCTTATGGAAAAGTGAACTTTGTAGGATTTGCCTGAGTTTTTTATATTGTTTAGAGGAAGTCTTTCCTTTACTAAGTTACCATTGCGCTAAAGTCAAGTAACCAATAGTTTCGGAGATATTGGCCTATTAAAATATTGACAAAATGCTTGATCTCTGCTGCTTTTGTTGAAAACTAGCCTATTCTTGCATGATGGAAAGTATAGATAATAAATTCAAATCACTCTAAATGACTGTGGTGGTGCTGAGGTAGTAACGCTCAGGTTCGTTTTCGGTGATCAGTGCTTTTTTTCTTTTTCAAGCAAGTTATTTTCCAGTATTATTGGCTAATATCTCCGAAACTATTGGTTATTGGACTTTAGCGCAATGGTAACATTTAATCAGGAAGACCCTCTAAATAATATAAAACATTCAGGCAGATCCCACATAGATCATTTTCCAATAAGGTTTAAGCGGGGTTCTTTGCCGATTCTGGTACCAAATGTTTCAAATGACA
The DNA here is from genome assembly GCA_958298965.1 of Chrysolina haemoptera. Classification (NCBI taxonomy): domain Eukaryota; kingdom Metazoa; phylum Arthropoda; class Insecta; order Coleoptera; family Chrysomelidae; genus Chrysolina; species Chrysolina haemoptera. Next base: position 26,106,909 of record OY282591.1, on the reverse strand, counting down.
TCTAGAAATAAAAAAAGAGTATTTTTAATTTTATAGTTTGGTACCCAGTCAGGTTGATTCGATATTTACTTTCCTGTAGACAGCTGAAGATTTTTATAGAAGTAACTATGTGAATAATGAACAAGTTTTTCATTCAGTGAGTACTTTATGATAGGTACTTTATCACTTCATGTATATTCTAATTTGTATTGTACATATTTTTCATGAGGGCACGTGACAATAAATGTTTATCCTTAGACTGCAACCAGCAGATTTTTGGAATATTGCCAGGGAAATAGTTATTTTCTATCAGATATCTCCCACCCTGTGGGAACGTTTGAAGAAAAGGTATTTGGCATATTTTTTTATCGATTTCAATGCACAAATTTAAAAAAAAATGCTTACTTTTGACTTCCTCGCGTCCACCATCAATACTCTGAAGGAGGTATTACTATCTACTCTTACTTTGAAGAACATGAATAAGGATTTGTGTGTGCAAAATTTTCTGGGTATGTTTTTGTTTTTAATATCCTCAAGATAACCATTCACTTATTGCCACTATTTGTTACAAATTTTCTGATGTTTTTAGGCTGTTAACTGTTTTAAATATACACAAAATTGATATCTTATTCCAGACAAAAACAAATCTCTATAAAACATGCCAAAAAATACATTTTAGCACAAGATCCAGGGGTTTTAACTTGACACTAAATCCAATAGAGATGATTTTTGACACACAGACAGTTCTTGAGGAGTATTTAAAAAAAAAATTGTTTTGAAGCGAAAACCTATGGAAAGTGGGGAAAATTTCCTGGAAAACTCGAAAAATCGTTTTTCCATTAATAACGTGGAAGTGGTTGAAATTTTTATATAATGTACGGGAACAAACTTGTAGAGCGTTATATAAAAGGTGTTTACATATTTTTTCGAAAATAGCTTCCTATGAGCGATAATGAGCTATAATTGATATCAGATTCCCATGTGACCAACTTATTATATCAATCAGATATACCCGTTGGTTTTAAATTCGCTCATTTCTCATTTTAGAATCGACGTAAAAATATCAAAGTGGAGATTTCTGAAAAAGCATAGTGGTCATTTTATTGGCAAGACCCTGTACTTTTACATTATGTATCTAAAAACGTACGATAATGAAGTTTTCATTCGTCATTTTCTATCTTTCCTGGAAATTTCCCTAACTAAAAAACAGCGGGTACAGAAAAACTTATTTAGGTCCATTATAGATAAACTCACTGATATGTTAAGATTTCCGCGCGAACAACTCGGAATATCATAAGATTTTCCCCGACGCTCGACTAAAATAATCTTCCTTGTTTTTGGTCGAAAATTCATGAACTAAACGCTAAACGGTATTTTAAAGAAAAATCCTTCAACAATTATAATATACACCTGGCGGGTGTCGGTAGAAGTGGATATTCAAATGTAAAATAATTATTTTTGATGAATAAACAATGTAATTTTACAAATTCCTTACGTTTTCCTATCGAATTCTCTCTCAAAGAAAGGAACTTTCTAAAAAACATGCGATATTCTTTTTTATGTTCTACAAGTTTGTTCCTTTACATTATATCGAAATTATCAACCCCTTTCAAGTTATTGATTTTCCGAGCTATCCTGAGAATTTTCCCGCTTTTCATAGGTGCTCTCGTGCAGAACATTTTTTTTTTCTTAAACTGCCCATGTGTCAATAATCATTTCAATTGGATTTATTGTCAGGTTGTATTAACATTTTAGCTGTCAGGTCACTCTAATTTTAACTGTTATTGTGTAGTAACATTCAAGTATCAATGGTCCAAGTACTTAAGTCAGTATTAAAAGTTCCAATACAAAGGACTGATTATTCCAATAAGAATTTAGATTTATCTCAATAATTGTTTAGTAATTTAGGCTAGCTGTGCTTGGATTATAATTTTTATTTTGTTGGCGTGGAAAATTTGCTACTTGAAAAAAAGTTACATTCTTGCAGTAAAACAGTAGGTAATTTTATACAAACGTATGTTTATATTGTATTGTGTTATGGAGCATGTGTTATGACATGTGTTAAATACATTTTGAATTTTTTATGTATTTTTATTTCTTCAAATTTCACTATTTTTTGTTATTCTGACGAATCAAAATTACTTTAATGTGCACATTAAGAATGCCACATTTGTCACACAACTGGAGTGTAGTTTATCAGTTACCTACCTCTATTTACAAATGCCCATAGTTATTTTTTTAGCTGTAGTCATGGATAACTGAACTAGAAAAAGTAGTTACTTTTCAAAATTTCTTTTGCTATGCTAGTTATTCATCATTTTACAAGAATGCTCTTGAAGAAGCATAAAATAATTAAAAAGCATTATTACTTTTTTCAAAGAAATGTGTAGGTGAAAAATATGCAGAATGGTTGATTTGCCATTGAACAATTCCTTTAAAAACCACAATATCTAAAAAAATTGTTGTTTTAGGTACATGACATCGAGAATGAAAAGTGTAGTCATTAAAAAGGGGTTGTTAAAGATGACAATATACAGAGTTTTTCATTTGAAAAAATCAAAATATGAATGTTTGAAAATGGCCAAGTTAGTGTTGTACCAAACATTCTGTATGATTTACACAAAATTCACTGTATTCACAATGAACAGCACCATATTGACTAAAGATTCACGAATTATCTCTATTAAATATCTCGAAATGTGAAATAGGCGATTTCACATTTCATTTCATAGTTCATTATTTATTACATTGCTACCATACGAAAATTATGCAAACAGTATCACCCCGTTTGTTCGTTATGGTTCAAACACAAAATGTCCATTAACAATGACAGATTACTTATTAATTTTTCATTCTCATATTATTTTCAAGGCAGTTTTCGAAAAAATATTGTTTACGTCTCGAATGCGAAATACTTTTGCATTCTCAAAAGTATCATTTTGCATTCTAGACACAAAAATATCTATACGCTTTTCAGTATACTCTGAAACTGATCCATCAAGGACTCATGAATTGAAATAATGCCAAGAAATGAAATTCCAAGAAATAAATAAAACATTTATTATACTTATATACTACAAATACATAAATTCGTATATCTATATATTTTTGAAAATACAAATCTACAGTCAATAAACTGAGACAAATAATAAATAAAACTAATAAGATCACTTTCTGTTACGAAGAGAACCTAATACCTAACAAACCATACTTACCCTATTCTCATGCTGCAAATAAGTCTGAAAATTTTAAAATTCAACCGTTTGTTTAAATTACCGAAACTTCTCGAATAATCGTTCATTTGATTTCAACATTTCTTGATCGAAGGTAAAATGAACATACATATAGAAAGAAAAGGAAAAACGTTAAAAATATGAAAAGTTTCATTTTGTCTGAAACGAACAATCTGAAACCCACCATGATTCCCCCAGTTGATTGAAGTTAGTGAACAAAATGCGAGAAAATACACGGTGAACAGTGCTTCATTTTAATATCAAGTTCATCAATGAGAATGGTATTAAAATATGATTGTTTCAAAGATGGTTAAATTTTAAAATGCACTCGGGTATTAGTCTGGAAAGTAGTTTTTTCTGCGGCTTCAATACAATAATGCCGTTTCCTAACATTTTGAACATTAAATAAGCTAAATTATGTCTTCAATTTAATTTTTTTCATTATGTATTTTTATTATGCAATAAATCAAGTCTCCCATGGAATGTCAAAATTCAAGCAACAAATACTGACAACTCAGTTTAGTTGAATTTTAGAACTTGAATCTTATAATGAACAGCAAAAGTGACTTGGAACTCACTCCTTCAGAAATAACTGAAAGCTGCAAAACAAGCATGTGTCAATATATTACAAAATTATCTAAATATATATATATATATATATATATAAAAGACTACAAATTCTTAACAGAAAAAAGTTTGTTAATCCAGAAATTATTTGTCAAACTATTTGTACATTACTGTCAGTGATACAGGGCTCGCGTCATAGTCTGAATATCCATCTTTTTTTTTTAGAGTAAAACACACGGATTGCTCATTTCATGCCATTATACAAAATAATCTTTCTTAATAATTTTTTCAAATTCAACTATTTATCATGATTCATCCAAGGAAATTATGTGACCCTTTTGAATGCTTTTAATACAGCAACTCATAACTATTATAAAGAGTATTTACCAAATTTGAAACAACCATACAAAATTATAAAAAAGTTACAGGGGGGTGAATTGGTTCTGGGTCACCCAGTATATAGATCTGTACCTTGGAGGTAAAGGGCACATGTCCATTTTTGGCAAATATGAGATTATTTCACATTTGTATATATAAATATATTTTTTTTTTTACACAGAGGAATAGGTGACTATGTCCTCAACCAATTGTAGGGCAAGTTACAGCCTGGGCAACAAGTCCGTTTTTACTCACAGGAATACAGCACCATGCGAACTTTAAACAGCAGCCCTGAAAAATTAGAAAAATGGATATAGTGCCTGTCACCTCTGAGCTACAGAGATATAGCTTTAGTTAATAAAGAGGGTTTTCGAGGATAAGTCCAGGTCTGATACTTAATATATGTCAATAAGTAAAAATAAGTTTCCCAATTCACCAAATGCTCAGTATCTTTGAAATCAACTTTGATTACAAACTGAAAACCACTATCATTCTCCTTCACCTAGCTGTACCGACATTTTACCATAACCAAGAAATGCTGACTCGACATTTTTAACTCGATCGCTAAGCAAAACGTATGCTCTTAGTTTAGTCGTTGTGTCGCAGGTAGGCGTTTCTTGCCGCGCCTTCGTCCGCTGCCTTGACTGCTCAACCAGTGTTCGTAATGTCTTTCGTTCGCTAACCAATCCTGATATTTGTACCACCACTCTTCCCATTTAACGTAATCGTCCAAAGTGAGATCCCTCAAGTAACCGAGATCTTTGTAATATTGATATCGAACTCTGACGTCGTCCCAGGCGGCCGTGCGCGACTGGCCGGAGGACATGAGTTTATCGGGGAAGTGACCGGATGGCACTGGAGATATGCTGGAAAAGAAGAAAAAAACATTACCATAAAATAACGATCTTGAATTTTATCGGAAAATTTCGGCCGAAAATTTTTGCAAAATTTCAAGAAAATTAAAAAGAAATAAATCTGTTATTATAGTGAAAAATATTGGATGAGTAGTCGAATAATTCAATTTCAAAAAAATTTACCACCTTGTCCCCCTAAAGGCTTGATAGAAATCCCTTAGAAATTTTGAAAATAAACTTTGAAGAGAGAATTTATTGACCCACTAGAAAAAGTTTCTCTCTCCCACTCATTGGGCTTATGGATAAAAAGTAATAGGCAATATCTCCGTAGAGTTTGGAGAAAACAGCAGCAAACTTGGTATTGTTTGATTCCTTATGATCATCCCTAACAGATCATGCAATGATATACAGGGTGTCCTATTTCAAAAAATAAACTTCTAAGTCTCTGCGCTTTTTGAGACACTCTGTATAAACGAAACTTAAACCGTTAAAGAGATCAAATGAAATCCTACTGCTCATGTATCTAATATTTTTTTGTAATTTGTAAAATAAAGAAGTTATGCGAGGGCGACAGACTTTTGGTCCTCACTGTAAAATTCTTGAATTGTCATAGGTCCTTGATATGTATGCCAAATTTTAGATTATTCAGAGAACTCAAAAGTATGTGAAAATTGTATTTAAAAATTCGCACAATTATTATTATCTTATTATTATTATCATATTATCATCATTATCTTATTATTATTATCATATTTATTTGTATTATCATCAATTCTTGATGTAACTATAAAAAGCAGCACAATTACAAAAAAAAAGTAATTGGAAACATTCTTAACAAAAATATATCACAGAAAAATTAAGATCTCTGACACAATAACAACATAGAGCTAACCTATACCTCCTAGGTGGGCTCCCATAAAGAAAGTCGTCTTCTTCTACTAGAACTTTCATATTGCTCCCCGTCTTTGTTATTCTCATGTTCTCCATATCTCGTTTTTCTCTATCGGCACTCCACTGCGCAATTTTACCAAATCTCTCTGACAAGGTAAGACTAGTTGTGGCAACTATGGGAGCAGGTATCCGTGAGGCACTATCCTCGGAACCTGAAGATTCTAGACCAGGAGATCCAGGTCTCTTCCCAGCTCGTTCCTTCTTTACTCTCTTCAACATCATCTGAAACATAACATAATGATTCGTAAATGCTGATATTCGCATGCATTTTTAGGTCATTTAAATATAACAAGAAATTAGCATGCTTGGCGTAGTCAGATATATCATTCACAGACAACAGTGGGCCCAATATAGACCCTTGTGGTACCCCTGAATTATTGACAAAAAGATTTGGCTGGGAGTTGCTGGATTTGACTACGTTTGTAGGATTTGTAAGATAGGATTTCAGGATAGACATATTAGTATACAGTGTGAACTTCAGACTCTTCAATTGCATTTGCCATGTAGTTAATGAAAACAGACAAACTTTTATCTGGAGATTTATTTCTGAAAAAAACATTTTGTTTGTGGATGAGAACTTTTGAATATACAAATTGTTTGTAGTTTGTAGTATTCTTTGTCTGTGTATGTTTTTAGAAAATCTACTATTTTTTTTTCTGTCAAGTGAGCTATTTTTACTGAAAAAATGTGTTACTTTCTATGGAGGCCCATAGATACTGCTAACACAAAAAACTGAAAAGCTTGGGTGCACACCAACCATCTAGGCTGTCGCTTTTTCTACATCTGAAAATAATAAAAATAGCAGTCCTCTACCCGCAGCACAGTATTATTATTTTTATTATCATTATTATATACACCTTCAAATTTGTGAGCAACAGAAAACTAACTGTGTTTCCTGAGACTAAAGAAGTTGAACGTTTTGTGACAAAATAGACTTCAGGATTAAATTGCTCTTTCCATCAGATCACAACCTAGTTTTTCTGAATTATAATGTTTAAAAAACGTTTTTTTTTTACCGGTTGTACAGAGCTCTTGTCACCAGGTTTCTTCATAGCACCACCAAACTTCGCATTGGGTTTGACTCCTCTCACATTAATAATTTCTCCAGTGCTGCCTCTCGGCCTGGGCGGAGGAGGCTGCCTTCTCGGGTCTGTCGGTCTATCTGATGGACTTGGTTTGGGTAGCCTTCTCGGTTGTGGGGGTGGTGTAGTTGGTTTCGCAATACGTCTTGGAGGAGAAGGAGATGGGGGTCGCGGTCGAGCTCTGGGTTTAGGTGGAGGGGCTACCTTAACAGGTGGTTTGCGCATACGTTGTGGGGACAGTGATCGTGATCTGTAAAAATGAATAAATTGAGGATTGAAGATTACATCAAATAATTTAGCCAAATTAATTTTAGCCTTCACAGATTGTGAAAAATATTGATCACTAAATATTATTTTTACTTTTTTTTTATTACAAGTCGTAATACTACTGTTTATTGTGTTAGTACATTTTTAAATGTTTACACTTGTCAATATTGAAATCTAAAATAAAGATAAATTTATCTAAATACTATGAATAAAATTCTATAACTGTAGACTGAAAACGTATACATACATAAATACACACCTATATCATTACACATATATGAATAAAAATTTTAAAAACTCATTTTAGAATTATGTAAAAATATTTGCAAGGCAGTTTCAAGAAATTGGATACTACAGATCATTTGTCGCAATATTTATGAACTCTTGAATGGAGTTGAAACATTTTTTAATTATATATTGTTTTAATCTAAACTTGAATATTTTTATATTCAATATTTTCATATCATCAGGCAGTTGAAAAAATTTGGGCCATAATAGTTTACACCTTGTGATTTTTGAAACCGGTTTGAAGAAATACTGTTTTGTTTATAGGTATCTAAATGCTCTTTCACATAGACCAAACATTGATATACAGTGTGACCCACTTAAAATAAAATTGGCATATTTTCTCCGATTTCGAAGAACTTTTTTTTGAATTGTAGAGCTCAAAAAACTGTAATTTGAATTCTAAAATTGAATTGGTGGGTTGATTGAACGGCTTGATTAAACGGCGTATTTTTCTCTTATAACTTTTTTATTGATTGACGCATTTCAAAATGTCGCGAATCCAGTGGTGTAGTCAGATGTTTTTCTAAAAAAATCAATAGTAATTTTTTTAGAATTTTCACCTTCAAAAATCGGATTAGCTGGCCCTGGAAATAAAGATTCATTCATGAAATTTGGTGTCCTAGTAGACTTTTTGAATATCTTCCTAATGAAAAAAAAATATTCCAATTGGTTGGAAAATGTAGATTTTATAAGGGTGCTCCGGTCACAGTGTATATGCAATCAATGACGGTTTTCATTCCATTCATTGCGTTCATTAATTTCATTCATTCTATTCATTCCTTTAATATTTTTAGGAATTTTTTTATAGAGGTTGATATTTTGAAATTTTTCGTGCCTTTATATTTACCTAGATTTGATTGTTTGATTTGACTATTCCTATACAATGTGTTGTCTACTGGAAAATAAAGATCTTATCTTAATTTATTCAATTCATTTCATTATTTTCGTTCATTTCATTCCTTCCATTCAATCCCTTAATTTCATTAATTTCATATAAATTCGAACATAAAGTTTGAGAGAAGGAAATTTCAACCACATCTTTTATTCTATTCCTACTTAATGCCAAATTCATCATTCACTAAAACTCACCTTGATCTGGCGTTCCTGTGCGCCTTAGGCGAACACACGGAACAAGAATCGTCCGAACAGCTGCTGATCGAACTGTTCGAGATCGACCTTCGCTTCACCGGGTGCCTCGACGAAGGGGGCTCGCGCGAAGGCGGCGACCGCGGCCTCATCATCGGTCTCGACGACCGTGCCATAGGAGGCGGCGATCGCCGGCCTCCTCCTGCGACCGCCGGCGACCTGTAGCTTCCCGGCGGCGAACGCCTGCGAGTCGGCGGCGGCGAAGACGACCTGCTACTACGCGGCGGCGGCGACCTGGGAGATCGTGGCGACCTCGCGCGGCCGTACGGCGAAGAACGACGCATCGGCGAAGAACGACGCATCGGCGAGGAACGACGCATCGGCGGCGAACGGCGGCCGAAGTGAGCGGAAACGGGGGAGCGGGAACGCGAGCGGCTTCGTCTGCCACCGGACGAGGGCGAAGATGAACCACCGCCGTCGATGTAGAGCGACTTATAACCGCTGTGGCGCCACCTGAAACAAACGGGAAAAATTTTATTTCTCGGTGAATATAAAGATATTGCTACAAATAGTTTAATACAATGGAAAAAACAAATCTTTCAATGTCTCATTGCTGGTAGTCATCAGTTCAGTATATTTGAGTTAGAATGTACTATTTATTTATATATGCTGCATACAAACAAAAGAACAATTTACATGTATACAGTTTGGATGTATCAGTCACAAGTGTAAATGACAGAAAACAGATTCAATTGGATTAAACACAATAATAGATTTAAATAAAATAAAACAGTTTTCAAATTACAAGTCACATTTCATACTCAAGAAGTAAAAACTTCAATAAAAATAAATTTAAAAAAACAAGACTGGGCAACAATATTAATTCCAGCTGTTAGTTACAACTTATAAACATATGGCCTTGTTAATTAAATAAGATTGTGAAAAATAGACAATACTGTCAATCATTCCTTTCAGAAAAATTATAATATTGTTTAATTCAAATAAATAGTGCCCCCAATCTTATAAGTTCTTACCTGAAGACAATTTCATAATGAAATACTGATAGCTGCTTTTGTAAAATAATCGTTTTGAATGAAAGTACCATTTGAATAGTAACTTCTATTCTACTGGTTGGGGGATTGCAGGATAACGGTTCTTTAAGAAGAAAAATACCTCTTTTCTTCTAACATCAAACCTGTTTATTATCTTATTATCCAAATCTTAAAAAGAATATTTTACAAAGCAGCTATAAGTATTTCATTAGGAAATAGGGCCTCCAATACTCCTTTTATTTTGAAGCACAGTATAAGTTGTTTATCGATTTGATGTCACTATAGCATTATGGAAGCATGTTAAGAAAACTGTATGTCTGTAGTGCTTGATTTATAAGCATTATTCATTTTTGTTTAGCGACCGACGCTCAGACCAGGAATTTTTTATTTTTAAGACCACATTTAATATTGTGGGTTGCTCAGATACCTGTCTTACAGTTGATATAGCAGATATATCCCCTAAAATCAGTAAGTAGACTCCGAACTCCACATAACAGCCATCCCATACCCCCAAATGATATGTCACAAGGGTAGGTTTCAGGCATAATTTTGGTTTTACTGCATTTCAGAGTTTTTGCGGATGAGATCACCATACAAAGAGGCTGACCTACATTAAATTCATTAACTCAGATATGAAGAAGGTTGAAGAATGGTATGACTCAAACCTTCTGTTATATTGAAAATCATGATGAAAGTTTCTTTTAAATATATTTTTTTTTTGAATGATCAGATCGTAGCAAACATGTATAAGAAATATCTAGGGCTGTACATTGGTAATGAATTGGACCACCATGTGAAGAAAATATTGAATAATAAATTTTTCTCTGGTTGTCTACAGGGTTGCCCAGTCGCCCACAATATTGGATATAAATGAGATATTGATATGTTTTTAATTCAGCTGAATTTCTCCAAAAATAACAAAATTCATGATTTTTTGCCTTCTAGCGCCAAATCTAGCAGTACAATCAAGTTGAGCTAATGGAGACTTTTAATCAGGATGGCTCCAGCCACAACATATCAAAAATCCAGCCATTTTCACCAAAGGACATTTTTTCATAATATGTGCAAGTGGTCCTTTGCAGATTTCTTAAATTCTACCAAATCCAGCCAGAACTAAATTCATTCAGAGTGTAGACAAATGTTCCTATAATCACATACTTTCTTTTTGGAATCTCAACAGAGCTTCTTTTTCTTCAACTGAATATTATGAATAACTGCTATACTGGGGCTCTAGGAATAGAAATATTTGATAGACTTGAAATGTGAAGTCGTATTTGAAACTTTACTCTGATTCCCATTTTTAACATTTCACTTTGCCGTGAACTTCGATAGAAATGCGTCAAAGCAAAAATGAAAATTTTCAGTTGAAAAATTATATTGCCATTACTTTATCAAAATATAGCAAATCGTTAATTTCAATTTATTTTGTGGTTTTCTGAATTCTAAAAAAGTACTTTGATTATTCACAATCTGAGGAATTTTTGGGCTGTTTTGATTGATTCATTTAACATACATCTTTAGATATTGAGTGAATTTTGTTTCCTGGTATAGTATAAGTGTTTTTGTGTTAGACATAACAAGCGACATTCAACACATACAGGTTGAATAGGACCTAACAATTCCTGGGCTTTTCAAGAGAAAAAATATTAAGGAAATCGTACATCCTTGATTAATTGAAACCCCTTTGTTTTACCTACATGAATCACTCTGTATGTATTCAATTAGTTTCTTAAAGTTATTCATTGAATTTTTAATGAATTTGTGCCATTTGTGATATTTTAGAACATGGTCTTCTTTGTGTGATGAGAAAATAAAACTCAATATTATACTTCTTCACGGAGACTTTGATATCAGTATTAGTGTACAAAAATTTATCTTTAAACAGATCCATTTTCTATTTTAATATTAAACTATTCTTAGGATAGATACAAAAATGAAAACATTTTGAAATCTAATTATTATTCACCTGTTTGGGTCTTTAGCTTCAACTTCCAAAAGTTTTTTATCCCAAAATACGCCTGAATTTGGTGACTTTTGAGCCCTAGCTTTTTTCATAACATTATCAATTTCTCTTCTTCTGCCAGCAGGTAAACTAGGGTCTGAAAACAAACAGTTTCTCGTGAAAATACGGATTGTGATTAAATTAATATTGGATAACTGATGTCTCGATGTTTACAATTATGTCATTTATTTTGTGGGATTACTCAAAAATTAACCATGAAAACCAATTCACAGAATAGCTATACATCACTTATTTCGCCAAATTCATAAGAGTTTCACTTCATATTACATACTTTTCTCTATTTTGAATATTTGACAATTTCTTTGTTGAGATTACTAGTCAAAAAATTCAATTTGAATTAGTAAACCCTCAAGATACTCAAGTTCAGCTTAAAACTAGCAATTTGGTTAAAAATAATAAATTTTTGATTCCATTCCATATATCCTCATATTCAGATCATAATGAAAGTTGGATGATGATTTTTGTTTTGACTGCATGTGAAGTTTTACCTTAAATGCAGATAATACTAGATATTTACACTGAAGCCTGACCCAAATATAAATTAATTCCTAAGCAATAAATAAATTAATTTCAACGAATGTTAAAAAACTTGCAAGTGGAAACTGAGTTCTCAACAACAAATCACAATTTATTCAAATAAATGTTCCTCATATTTTTGTTAGATATAAATTTCATTGACAATTTAACTCATCTTTAAAAATCGCATATGCCACAGTGCAATTGTCACTTTGACAGCGGCAAATGCAAATTTTCACTTATTCATTTATGAGATAGTCTTTATTCGTTCATGTGTACAATACATAATACCCAAACGGGTGTGGAACATGGCAATAATATAAATGAAAATTATAGATAAGAAAAGAGAAACCTAAATTATCATATATATCAATTATCGCCGTGTTGGTTGCCAAAATAAATAGTTTGACATTGATATGTTTTTAAATTTCTCATTCATTAAATTATCCTGCCAAATTACACTCGAGGTTTGTATTGATATTGGGTAAATTTGTGTTGTTGAAATTCTAAACTGTTTTACCCGAGAAAATACAAACCTCTCGTGCAATTATAAGGGAAAAGTCATGACATTTTGACCATTCCCAATTAATAAATAATTCAATTTGAGCAAGTGTTGAATAACTTTCAAGTGAAAACTCATTTGAATTTGAAAAAATAAGTCACAATTAACTTAAAATAAGGTTTTCTACTACTTTTGATATTTCTTTTAGACAAAACAAGCATTGCAATGAAAAAAATAAAATGCCCCCAAAATAAATGCACCTCTCAAATGTCTATTACTGAATATTTTTGTATATGACTGTCAAATGATGATTATACCTGTGATTCGAACTGCTTGGGGTTTTGTGTCCATTCTAAGTTTGGCAGGCATAATTTTCTTATCCCTACTTCTACTTCTCCTTCTCGAAGACATTCTATAAAATGTCCCGTTTCATTAATTTTTTTGGGAATTTCATATAACAGATATATTAATAGAAAGTATGTATCACTAGAAACATTTTAATAGTATGTTAGAACAATAGTCAAAAACTTTTCAAGTAAAAAAAAGGGGAATCAGGAATAACTGAATGAATTTATCTGGAATATCAATTACCTTGAAGCTGCAATTTTTCATGCAAAGCTTGGTTTACTATAAAAGTTTTTAGAGCCTTTATTTATTAAATGATAGAGTGCTGGGTAACAATATAGATTCTTCACGGCGATAGAACACTATTTTAGGAGCGTTCCTTGATTTGCTTCTACTGCTGTCTAAAACCAGTATTCTTGAACTGAGTAAGGGAGAAATATCGTGGGAAACCAAACAACAGTGTTGCCTATAATCTTGTCCAATCAAAATGGAAGAAATCTTCACCCAGACTGTCAGCTGATAGGAAAATAAGACATGTAATCTGTAATGTCAAACTTTCATACACATGTCAAAGGCCTGCTTCAGGAAGTGGTGATGATAATGTTCAAGAATATCTGGTTAAGTTCAGTTTTGAAGACGAAATACCAGTCATAGTGTCTATAAGTTGGGGTCTTTTATGATTTCTTACCCATCATTATAGAATAGAATAGAATAGAATATCTTTATTGACCATTTTTTGGTACTAGAGTACATACTTATGGTAAGTCAAAATTTAGTTGAGAAAATAATAACAATTACAAAAATATATGAACAAACAATAACATTTTGATACTAACAATTTCAGGACATGACATTTAATAAGAATATTACGTATTTAAATAATTCAGATATTCTTCTTTGCTATAAAAACATTTTTGTATTAAAAACTCTTTAACCTTATTGCAAAAAGCATGATCTGAACCCACTTGCTTAATAGAGTTCGGCAATTTATTGTAGAGAGTTATCTCATTGTACAAAGGGGATTCTTTGAACTTGGAAGTTTTGTGAGCGGGAACCTTCAACAATAGAAGAGAAAGACTCATGCTCATGCTGAAACTTTTGACCTATAAGTTTTTTTTTTGAGTGACCTTAACAAAATCTAAATGGAAAATGTTTACTTTATTCTATTCCTTTAGGGTGCAAAAAAATCTTCAGACAAAATTACTGTTTTGCTAATACATAAGTTTACTGACTGGTGTAAAGTTGGTTAATTAGAAAAAGGCTAGGTTTTGTTTGAACTCTACAACTCATCACACAAGATCCAAATGGATAGGCTATTGATAAAAATAATTGAAAAAATGGGAGACCAACTAGACATCCTGGAAAAAAAAACAAGAACAATAGGTCCTTTCGTCTGCTACGAGGTGTAGAAAGAGTGGTATAGTGTAATTTACACCACATTTGGAATCAAGTGTATTTCGCAAAAGTATGTGTCAATATGAATAATAAAATCGAGTGTAAATTACACCAAGTGTAGGAAAGTGCTATACTTCTACACAAACGAAAGAACCTTATATTTTATTCATAACTTCATAAATGAAAATACTTGTACTTAATGAATGTTCCCCAAACAAATTGTCATAATCAATCAAGTAAAGTGATTACAATATTTTGTTTTAAAATATAGAAATGAAAACATTTAGTTAAGGTAGTGAGCTAAGGTAAAGCAGATAGGTGAGGAAAATATGTATTTTTTAATGTTGATAGATTTATTAAACTTATATTTGGGAGACTCAAGGTTGATAAAATTGCCCAGACCAACCTTACAAAATGAATATTTTACATGTTAAAAGTGAAAGCACAAAGTTGAAAATAGCTTCTTCTTCCAATCTCACGTTAATGTACCTCACCATGTTTTATCTAGAACACAAGTGAGTAGTTTTGGTAGTTTAAGTTCGATACCTTACTTTACCTTGTCTTATCATTGGCCACGTTTATACCGTACACGAATTTGGTACTCTGAGAAGTTGACCTTAGCAAATTCGTATGTTTAATATGTAAACAGTTTGGTACTTATTCGGTTAGTTTGGTAATCATTTAGACTCTAACCTATTAAAAGGTTTGCAACTCTACTAACCCATATTTTATTACATGAAAACATGAATGGCAATCCAAATTAGATATTCAAGTGAAAATTAGAAACATTATTATCAGAGGTTGTGTTGCTAGAAAAATGGATATTAGGGCACTCTTGGTACATTAGAAACTAGACTTAGGGCTTACCAAGGATTCAAACCAAATTTTGCATCTTTCTGGAAAGTCAAGTCTGTAGGTGTTTACACCATCTTGGTCATGAAACTATTTTGGTGTGGTACGCAACAATTTTCGGTACCAAACCAAGCTGATTATCTGACCAAGACTATTTGGTTGAAATAAAATCATTAGTCAGCTCAGCAAGAGACGTATAAACGTGGCCAGTGACTGTGATTAGGACTATAATAATGGTTCATAAATTGGCCCTAAATGTAACAGAGAGTTTATTTAGCAATGCGTTCAGTTCATCCAGATGTATAGCTAGTCCCCAAAATACAGATAACTTAACCATAATAACCAATTGTGAAACTCACTTCAAACCATTAACAATTTTTCAAATGGTCGCTCAAAAATGGATCTGCTGTTTTTCAAATTTGTTCCAAGGATTGCCACCCTTCAGATTGGAAATTCGCGGAGATCAACAAACGGCGCTAAAACCACGAAACGCGTTAGTAGACATCGGAGTAGCCACCACATTGCTATACCGACACCAATGGCAATGTGGTTCAGAACGAATCTCGAACGAAACATTATTGATGTTAGTAAATGCTTAATAAATTACTGTTACCATGACCTGAACATTCACCAATTCATTCAGCATGCACACACTCATTCCTATAAATACTACCAGTAATATGACCTGGTTCTAAATTAATGAAAAAAAAAAATGCTAATATGGGAACAAAAGGTAACCGAACGTTAGGCAAACCGCTTTGCCGTCTCACGGTAAGCCGACGCGAAAGAAAAGAAATAAACTATTGGTCACGAAAAGGAGAAAGTCTGATAAAAGCAAAATGAAATGTCCAAATGAAGTAAAATTGTCCGCACCATAAGGACACAAATTATGCACGACCACAGCAGTCACAGGTACAAACGATTTCCAAACACTTTCACTTCACAACGAAAATAGTAATAAACGGACCGAATCTAAAATAAACGAGAATTTCTAATTTCGTCTTCTAACAAAGGTAGAGGCACCGACGCGACGAAATGGAGAACGAAATCGACAAAATCAATATACACATACCACGACTTAACACTACTTTTCACTTACTTTTCCAAAACTAAATACAACAATCGCCCTTACAAACGATTTGCTCGATTCTGTGGGAATGTTCACAAATATTCGGAAACTTTTTAATGGATTATTGAACAAATTTATTAAAACGAAAATCCACCTACGACGCACGAATGCCTGACATTTTACAGTTTACATTTACTTTACTGCTTACTGCTCTCGGTTCGGCAAAATTCGGTTACCTCTCTAGCACTCGGGTGGCGGGTTCGGGTACACTTGCGTACTTGTCCGCCCGTCCACAAGGACACATTAAGCCCATTCTTCAACTTTTCCAACAACGTAATCCCTAGACATAGGCTAAGTTCATATACTCGCAAAATGCGAATCTGGCTCCCATTGGTCGATATTTAGAAATATTTGAATATCGACCAATGGGAGCCAGAATCGCTTTTCGCATTTCGCTTCGAACTTACCTACGCGTAATATACCATTGGGCGAGTTTTTGTCATTTTCCATTAGTTAAATAAGGATGCGATGCTCATCGGTGGATCCATCGATATATACCTCTTCAACTAATAGCATGTGAAGAAAGGAGATGAATATATCGTTTCGACTCGAATCGAGAGTTCGGAATCCGGGTGCAGGTGTATTTTACATTAGATTTAGTATTCGTTTGCTAATTAATTTAACACATTCCTTTGTTTGAACTGCACGATTCAAAATGTGGTGTAAATTACACTACAGTACGCTAGATCTTTATACAACTTATGCTTACAGGATTTCGATCATTGGCTGAAGGAAGCAAAGGCAAAAAAAGCAGTTTGCACAAAGGGTACGACATCTATAATTATTTAGTTGAACTGATAAAAAGTAGAAGTCTTTCTTGCCATAAGCGGTATGTTCTCTAATCTGTGGCGGTAGTATATCTATTCGCAGTCTACGATTGTTGTTGCACACCATCGTTCGTTGTTCGATAATAGTATTATCAAACAACGTGCCCACCGTTGTTTTACCAGGGAAGTAGTTGTTTTCTGAGAGGTATTTGCCATAATAAGCCTACGTTGTAGGTGTATATGGGAGTAAAAAGGTTAAAATTTCGGTCGGCAACGACTATTATACATTCAAGTATTCAGACAATACACAAATACAATTTGAAAAAAAAAATCAGTTATTACATTTTTATTAAGTGTTCATTTAGTTAAAGTAATACTTTTGACTGTCAGTATGTTGTGATAAATATTACCATCTATCAGCAAAAATCACAACAAAACACACTCAATTTAAGTCTGTAATTCAAATGGAAATAAAACCTATAAGCAAAATTATGATTTGTATTTTTGAAAAACACTGACAAAACATTTTTCTCACAAAACTTAAAAAGGTAACTTAAAACGATTATATCGAATTTTTCAACAATTTGAGAGTAACTATTATAATAATTTCAATGGCCATCCTCTACCCCCAAAAGCCATGTCTTTGGGTAACTCATGCAAGTGTTTATACAGGAGTATTATTATTATTATACATCCTTATGTTTCTTATTATAAAAAAAATAGTTATAACAGGTAAAAATTCAACGTCAGAAAATTCTGCACTTTTCCATGATACTTGTTCCCAGCATCAATGGATTAGTAGCAAAGCTAGGATGGTAAATAATTATTATATAAATTCATTATTCCACCATAATTTTCCACTTGGCTGATTGAAATTGTGCTATGAACATCATATTTGAATCTGGGTTCACAGGCCAATCATAAGTAACTCTCTTTTCGTTTGAATCAATGTCTACTCTGACCTTTAGGTTATTGACCACGTCACATGTGAAACAGACCTGCAACAAGAAATTCAGTTTAATCAAGTGCTGTCGACATAAGACAAAACTTATATAAAATTGAATCAAAATAAATTCAAACTTCCAATGAATTTCGTTCCACTCTGCAAGTTACTACTAAGTTATAGATGCCTTAGATGATTTTTTTTTACTTAATTAATGAACATACTTTTAGTCCTTTAGTAAAATTCGGCAAGATTGTAGATTTTTCACTCCCATCAACATATATCTTTCCATTACTGTTCACTACAAAACAACCTTCAACCATCAAATCAGAATTTTCCAAGGTGTTTTGTGAATTTTCCCATACCAGACCCACCAATGCTTCAGTGGTATCCACTTCAAGAAACTAAAAAACAATATACATCATAAATAACACAACATCTTTAGAAAAAAAGGTATATTCCCAAATCAGTTAAAAATTAGCAATATTATTCCTATTCCTAAAGTTGATAACTCAATAGATTCTTGTGATTTTAGTCTTATCAATATGTTGCCATCATTTGAAAACGTTCTTGAAACAGCAGTATACAATCGAAAAATTATTTAATTAATATCAATGAACTCTTTATACACAGACTCGTGCAGGGCTACTTTGAAAAATACTCTATTCTGCCCTTCCATTCCATTTTGATTTTAACATGTAAAATGTTGAATGTGTTTCAAAGATTAAACAACAAAAACAACAAAAGGGGGGCCGAAACAACATTCACTGGCCAGAAGCGGTAATTGGTTTATCATATAGCACTACCAAGAATGTTATAACAGCCTGGGTAGACAATAAAAGACTTGAGTATTGGCGTCGTCTATAATAATAATAATATATGCTTTATTGTCCAAAGAAGATAATCTTGACAAAGTAATTTTATGATTAAAGAAAGAAGAGGTTTTTATACTATATATAAAAACAGTCATTATTCTATAAAATTAAAATTGTAGGGCATAGAACAACATATTAAAAAGGTACACTGCAGAATCAATAACAATAATGTCATTTAAAAATATATAAAAACAGTTAGTATTTCGATGAAATTAAAATTGTAGGGTCACTAAAATATATGATAAAAATAAGAGTATAAAGGTATAAAAAGCTATAAAATTATTATCAAAAATTGTCCTTGTAAAACTCCTGCAGACTATAATTAATAGGGTCTAACACTGAGGTTTTTTAGTGCTTTTCTGAATTGAAAGTTATCCAAAGTTTTCAAGTGATCTGGTAGATGATTATACATCTTGTGCCCATTATACACAATCGAGTCCTTAATGAGGGTTGACGTAGGTAAAGGTATTCTGAGATCATTAAAATGTCTGGTGGGATAGGTAGAAGTGGCAGAGGGAAAATTTGTTTTATGTTTGTGTAGTAGACAAACTGTTTCTAAAATGAATATAGCATGAACCGTTATAATCTTGTTCTTAGCAAATGAAGGCCTGCAAGAGTCCCGTCGTTTGGCTTTGCATAAGTATCTAAGTGCTCTTTTTTGCAGAACAAATACCGACTCTATTTGAGTTTTAGCACAAACGCCCCAGAATGGGATTCGATATCGTAAGTGTGACCCTATTAGTGTGTAATAAGCTCTTTTTGCTGCAGTTGAACCCAATTCATTTGAAGTAAAAAGCAGATAGTTTTATGAAGATCAGAATCTTTTTTATCAGTATCGTTGTATCATCAGCGAATAGCGTGAATTGACCTTTTATGTCTATAGAAGCCAAATCGTTTATGTACAGTAGAAAAAGAGTAGGGCCTAGTACTGATCCTTGCGGCACTCCGCTGTTTATGTCAGCTTCTACCTGTGAGATAGGAATTAAACCATCTAAGAGTATTTCCACCGATGTCATAGTTAATTGGATCAATGTTCACTGTAAAACTGTATAGCCTAATAATCAGACAAGTTTGAGGAGACTACAGAGCAATTAATAAGGTTAACATCTAGGTTGCTACATACATAGTCGATTGTAGAAATGCATTGGTGTGTTATAGGAGTAGGAGAGTCAACATGCATTTTAAGGTCAAAAGATCCAAGTCAATTAATCAAGTATTGTGAAGTAATAGATTCTATATCTGCCCAGAACAAAGCATTTATTGCTTATACAAGGAAAAAACAGGAATCTGACAAACTGCTAGAACTCAGTAGAGCACATCTCAGAGTTCTAGTAGGTTTGCTCACTGGCCACTGCAAACTCAAACACCACATGCATAAAATCGGACTTGCACAGGATGCAGAGTGCCGTCTATGCATGGAGGATAATGAAACGGTTAAACACATCCTGTGTACATGCCCTGCAGCAGCCAGAACCAGATTTTCAATATCTGGCAATATAACAGTAAGGCCAGAAAACCTGGTAAATTTGTCTCCCAATGTACTCACTCTTCAATTTCGTTAAGAAATTGGATATACTGGGAGAAATATAACCATAGGGTAAGCCACAATAGGCCATTGACCTCAGTGGAGAGCCTGATGTGGACCCACACACGTTCAAAACCTAACCTAACCTAAGATTAAACATTAGAAAAGAACTTTTGTATATGCACCTTCTACATACTAGACTGAGTGAAAATATTACCGTAAATTCTACAGAATGTCCAACAGAAAACTGAGCCCCATCTGACACCAGTATCTTTGAGTTACTTTTTATAGGCGCTGCAATTCTGTTTTCATTAGAAATGATGTAATCCTCATTTGATTTCCAGGAAAAGTGTTTGAGAGATGTTGCAGCCACTTGGGGTAGAGACCATGGAGACCATTCAGATGTTCCTTCAAATTTGCAGCATACCCTGAAAGAATATGGCTGTCCAGCTAGAAGATCTTTTACTAAGAATTGGGTGTCTAAACCTGTAAGATGATTAAATGTAAATTATTAACATTTGATGAAATTTTTATCTCCGAAATAATTAATATATTTCTTTTCCATTACCACTATCACATAATTTATATACCATTAAATAAGCACAATTTCAAAAGCATTCTTCTTAAAATTTTATAGATACAAAAGCAGGAATATAAGTCTGCCAATGATTTATTTTGTTGGGAGGTGCTTAATTTCCTGTGACAGGTAGTCAGTTCAAATCCATTTTTGAATAATTACCAATATAACAGATAATCAAAATAAGGCATATCAACTACCTACCCCTATAGCAATCTTTGAAATTAACCACCAAATGTTTGTCTTCAACAACATTGCCAAAAGCTCTCTGCAATCTGAACTCTTGAATATCAGTCATCCGTTCTTCAATTTCAACATTTTTCCATTCAACTAGTATGGCACCAGGTTTTTCAGAGAGTTCTGTCACCTAGAAATATAGAATTCATAAATGTAAGGATTGCTGAAAATTTGTAGCTATACCATGATAGTGTATTGGATTTCAGTTTAATGTAAAAATATGATTAAAACGATTACCTGAATGGGAGCTATTCTACAGACATAACCAAACTGTGTCAAAATTTCCTTGACTTCTAGTTCCGAATACTGTTCGTAGTGAAAACTGAGATAAGGCACTTCTTTCAAATCTGGGACTTCAGGTAGACTTCCTAACATACTAGCTTTTGTTATGAATGTATCCACATTATTGGAAACACCATCTATAATTGAATTACCTATGTTTATTAATTTGTTTGTAGATTCAATTTTGTTTAAAATAATACTACGACACTCTTGTAAAGGAGCTAGACTCTCACTCTCAGTCTAAAAAAAATATATTTCAGAAATAAAAGTAAAGATAATAATCCTCTTCTTGAATTACATACCTTTTTAGCTTTATCCATTAGGCACTTTTCTCTTTCGTTTAAAATGTTTATTAAAGTGTCTTTTAGGTTGGAAAATGTTTCCCGAATATTTTTTTCGGTATTCCGAAAAGTTGTGTCTACTTGTTCTAGGGCATTTTCCAGGTCGCCATCCAAGCACCTCAAACGATTCAAATACAAATTAGCAGCCTTAAGCGTTTCTGAAACCTCAGATTGATCCATTTCCTCATATATCAATTTTCAGATTCAAAATCACAAACCATTCCTTTATAATATAATAATTAATTTAAATTTAAAAATTCAAAATATTTTCTTCTATCCTCAAACTGTCAAATTCAATGAAATGACAGTGCGACGTTTGACTGAAGACTGAAATGATAGATGATAGATGTCACAGGACCAATAAACGAAAGAATAGAGCTGCGTTTTTTTTTGTTTCCTTAGGTAGCAACAAAATGACAAATGACAGATCCAGAACCAATCAAAGCTGCCAAAACTGAAATAACGGTTCAATTAAAAAGCATGAATCATCATTCAGAAAGTAGAATCATAGCACACAAACGCAGCTAGTACAGAGAGTATCCAACAAAACTAACAAAGATCTTAAAGATTTTGGCACTTTGTTCAATCTGGATATTATTGATAAGTGAAGAAATTATGTTAAATTTATATGACGAATATTCTGTTCTTCTGTTGACATAATGTACTTGAAAGTGGTTTCGATTTTGAATCTCCAATTCGAAAAATAAAATGTGTTCCCGCTAGATGGCGTACAGAATTTAAGCGCGAAACTGCTTTTTGGTGATCAGCTGCTAAATGGACTCCACAAGTAGTGAAGTCACAAAAATTTTTTGTGGGTTGTTTATACAAAGGTGTGAAAATTAATGGTAGAAATTTCACATACTTGATGAATCAGGACCATCCATTTCCCACTATTTCACTGTACAACCCAAACTTATGCATAAACATGCAACAACAATCTTTGTTTGAAACCAGTCGACTATTAATTACTTTGACATTTATGACGTCATGCATGCGGAGTCCGTTCTATTTGGGAATTCAACATTAGGTGAACTCCCTCTGGTGCCGAGTTTTTAAACTATAGATAAGTACATCGAAATTATTGTTTTCGTCAAAATTCCCACGATTTTCTCTGTTGTTTATGTGCATTTTGTTGAACTTGTAATAATTATTGATAAGTGATGAAATTCTATTACACCTAAGTGGTGAATGTTCTGTTCTTCCATTGACATAATGTACTTGAGAGTAGTTCAATTTGTGCCACTTTGGCGCTGGCATCTAATGTTGAAATCCCCAATAGTGTTCTATATTATTCTCATTTAAATTTGAATGGATTACTAAAGATGTCGAAGGCTGAAATAAGTTTATCGGACATTTTTTGTTGGATACTATAGATGCATTCAGGATTTGAGCACTGAGCTCGTAGACAACGCACCGGCTTTCGCGCGGTTACGCAAAGGATGCGCCATCTATATTTATTTGGATGAACTGATAAAAAGTACTTCAGGTATCGGTCTTTCTTGCCATAATCGGTAGTGTATCATGTATCTATTATAACACCAATTTATCAATCGGATACTGTTTCTTTTTTTGAGCTTTTATTTCCTGAAAAATGTATACCCCTTTATTTAAACTTTGTTTTTGTATATATCGTTTATAGAACGTGAACATGTGAAATGATTGTAGGACAGCATACGTTTCTGAAAAATAAACTCTTTTTTTTTTGTATGTTTGGCATCGACTGCTACGGTATTAGCCCACATGTGTTCTGGGTAGGCTTTGTTAATAACTCCTTACGCCACTTTAGGAGCAGCACTGTTAATTTTTAACGCAGCAAAGAATAGTGGAGGATTATTCCCAGTCGTCAACGAGATTCAATCATTCAGATTCTCATTTCTGAAAATGAAAAAAGCCCGCTCTGGGACTTCTCGGTCACCAGGCGGGCGCTCTATCGACTGCGCTAATTCCCGCCCAAGTAATTTCTTATCGAGAACTATGGTTTCTTCGGAAAATAGTCTAGGTGTATGCATTTCTTCCAGTGATCGATTATAGAACCGCAAAACCACATTTTTGGTCCAGCCAGCTGATGTTCGATTCAAGTTCAGAGGCACCCCTGCCCTGAACGCTGCAGATTTGAAAGCTTGTGTTGTATCCTGAAAACATGCGAGTATTGATATGATACGACCATTTTCCATGATTTTCTTATCCATCTACTCAAGGTCTGCGCAGTTGGTGGTTTCATCATGAGAAGTAGAAATTCTTGATCAGCATGGTTCCCTCACTTCCTTAGTCTTCTCTAAATATCGAATAATTGCTATAGAAACACAAATTGATTGGTTAGTTATCTTTTCTACTATTTTCAGGAATTTCAGATACATCGACAATTACGTTTAGAGTGCTTATCAAAGCAAATGTCTGGAGACGATGTCCTGTTATAAGAGCCAATAAGATAATGATTTTTCTGCTAACCTTTGCCAGAACTCACCGTCCAGTCTCTGTTTGGATAAATAATCCATATCACTTCATCAGTAAATAACTCTAGATCAAATGTATCATCACTAGTTTGGGCGTATCCTTTGAAATATTACTTTCACACTACTCAAGATCATCATCATCATCGAGAATTTCATCATATCTGATTCTCATGATACTTTTAGTTTTGTCCATAATTATTTTATGCTAAAACCTTTTCCCTTTCTATGGAACTTGTAACCTAAATTATAGGTCAGTGCAGGACATGCTGAAATTAGTATCCCAATGAAGCGAGCTTACTCTTTCTTAAGTTTTCAATCTTGTTGATAGTATTTTTTATTTTTTAAATTTTTGCAGCTGGTAATGTAATAGTCATAGCGAAGCTACTGAAGAAACACCACTTGAATCTAAATAATAATGTTTAATATAAAACCTAAATATTCTCCTTATTTACACCTCTCCTCTGACTGGGCACTACAGGTCACAGAGAAATCTCTCGGCCCATTATGGTATTATGTTCGGCTAGCTGATTCATGCACTGCTGAACGATAAGCCACAATTAACAAATGGAGGTACTGGTGACAGTCTCTTTGGTGGTCCATTACACGGTTCATCGCCCTATTTGTCCTATAGGATTGTGCATATAGGGTTGTGGTTTTCGTTTCTCAGATGTTCACCATTTTACACATTTTCTGGAACAAGTTGGAATCGAAATTACGGCTTTGGTCAGAAATGCAGATCCAATGGAACACTAAGTCTACATAGCATCCACTCCTTTACCAAGAGATCAGGGACGATGATACGATGAAGGATTCTTGGTTGGCAGGCATAGGTTTCTGCTAAGATGCCTAAAACCCTGGTGTAGCGACTCATACCGGATTCATGCGAAAACAAATGAATTAGTGGTATGCTTTCCGAATGTTCCGTAATTCTTTCGTGTATCGCCACCGTCGATTTTCTTCTTAAGGTGAGTTTCCATGAATAGAAATTTCAATTATTGCTTACGACTATGAAATGAAAAACAACATAATAAGTGAAATATACGGAACTACTGTCCCAAGTAGTATTAATTGTTACTGTTTTATTTTAGAAAATCTTTATTCAATTTTTGTTGAAATACTTCTAACTAGAATTACCTATAATGCATTTTATATAGGAGTCTTGAAATTAAAGTCAACGACGGAATCCTATGAAGACGGCATAATATATTATAATATATATGTATATAATATTGAAAATAATATCAATTTTCCTTATTGTCGACGGAATTATGCAAAATCATCAAATCAATAATTCCTCATGGGCTTTTAACACGTATTACCAGTTTGTTTGGAAAGGTTTTATAAACTCCGCCCACTTGTGACATCAGGGCTTAGGTATAGTCTATTAGATCACTTGAATTTACATCAAAAAATTATTCAGTGGCGTGGCAAGCGCTACTTGATAGGTACAATAATAATAGATTATTAATGCAGAATCCTGTAAAAGCATTATTGAACATGGAAATATTGCAGAGAGAATCAGCGGACGGTAAGAAAAATTATTGATTCAATTTCAAAAAATTTGCGTGCCATAGAACAGCCCACAGAAAAGTGGGAGACACTCATTGTCTACTTAATAACAACAAAATTGGATAATTTAACATTAAGTGACTGGCAAAAATGTAAAGCTGATAATGGTGTGCCGTCATTAGATTGTTAAAAAAAAAAGATGATCCTAAATCTTTCTTAAATTCACGAGCTGACTTTCTCGAAACTTTACAACAAAATAGAGCACAAAAAGGTAGTAGTGTCAGAGGTTTTCTGGCTACGGAAAACAATAAATACACAAGATTATAATGCAAAATGTAAAATGTGAAACAAAAATCATGTTATACAAAACTGTGCTGAATTTCTAAAACTTTCTATCTACAAAAAAATAGAAAAACTACAAAACCTGAATTTGTGTCTGAACTGTCTCAGGAGTGACCACAGGGGTACATGCAAAAAATGCGAATTAAAACACCAGACTTTATTACACAAGGATGAAACAGTTTTTAGTGTAGAACTAATTGATGAACGAAGGAAAGGTTCATACTATTAGAGTGTTACTTGATTCGGGCTCTCAGTCTAGCTATATAACACAAAGTTTATGTTCAAAATTGAACTTAAAAAACGTCTAAGGTAGATATATCAGTCCTAGGTATTAATCAATCAATATCAAGCATTAATGCAAAATGCAGAGTAAAAATTCTATCACTTTATAATTAATTTTCAGCTGACATTACATGTTTCGTTATTCCACAAATAACAAATGAACTACCAAGTATTGCTTTAAATATTTCAGAACTCAATATTTCTAAAACCATTTTTGGGAATTGGAAGTGTTCGAGAATTTTTGCCGGAGAGTATCAAATAAACCAAAAAAAAAACGAAAAAGTGAATTTTCTGAAAATTTTTCGTTTTTCCGCTACTGAAATGCTTTGCGATCATGAAAAAATATGTGCTGAACCCTTTTTAATTGACATAAGACATAAGAATTTATTCCACGACGTGAGCTTCCGAATAAAAAAATGCCGGTTTCATGTTGGGTAAAAGTATCGGGAAATTCAGTGCCGGAAAAACACACGAATGATTTTTTCAAGAATGTTTCCTTTGTTATTCATAGTCGAGACA
This sequence comes from Chrysolina haemoptera, assembly GCA_958298965.1. Lineage (NCBI taxonomy): Eukaryota > Metazoa > Arthropoda > Insecta > Coleoptera > Chrysomelidae > Chrysolina > Chrysolina haemoptera. The sequence goes on along the minus strand of OY282591.1, from coordinate 26,079,758 downwards.
AATATGAAAAATTTGGGACAAGATGATCCTGAAAAATATCATTATATGATTGAATGAGATAGCACCGAAAATTGAGAAAATCGCCTTTTTTTTGAATTTCGAGCATGTTTTACTGGAAAACGGTGCATTTTCAAGAAAAACTTGTGGATACCTTTTTTGGAGAGAATTTTATGCAAAATATAATGACGTCATTTGGTTTCGGAAAAAATGTATTTTTCTATTTCCCTCGGAAAATCGTCCAAAACAATTTTCCGGATGCTTTCATGGCTTATCACCCTCGATATTCGTATTCAGCGGGTCAAAATACATAAGAATAACTTGGGTGACCCCGTCGCACTTCATTGGCTACGAAATGGACATAAATGCGTTTATAATTTTGTATTGGTAAATTTTGAAAATTCAAAACAATTTCCTGGTTTCCGGTCCCAATCTTTTTGTACGGCAGTAGGTTCTGGGAGATTATTATTTCATAATCTACCCAACGTGAGGAATGCCGTACAAGAATATTTTGTCCGAATAGCACATCTTCAGATAAAATATTATTATTATTATTATAGTCAAATGCATCACCCAAAATTAACGGCAGTCAAGTGCATAAAGTTATTTTCTCATATAGCAGCATCGTTCTGTACATGTTTAATAATAATAATAATAATACTCCCTCATAAACACTCGTAGAGTGTACCCAAAGGCATGGCCTGTGCGGGTAGAGGACGGCTATTATTATTATTTGCCGTGGCGCTCCGGGGCAACTTACTGATTTTTGGTGGCGTATTCACTTTTCAGCTGCAGGAAAACCCGGAAAACCTACAGCACCACCTCGGGTGGCCGGCGTGCATTCCAAGCTAGCACTAGCCGAGACTCGCATCTATAAAGCTGGGTCAAATTACCCCCTCAAATTGTTATGCGGGCTTGTAGTGTAAAATAGCTGAATCGGCGTTGTGTGAAGTGAGTAGGATTTCATGAACGTGAAGAATGATCGAAAACCAAACCAAATATTTGAAATAGACTTCTATCCCCACATAATAACTCATAATTTGTCAACACCTCCCCATACTGAAACATAATCCGACTCTTTTTCTCATAAAAATCAGCATCAAACAATACCGACAAGGTCAAACGAACCATAAAACAAACATCACCTTATTTGTTTTTTTTTCACGGCACTTCCTAAGGTGATTCCCGTTTTTGACGCGCAGACAAGTTGGCGATGTGCTCCCACCCTTCCTTCGTCAAAACAAGTTCTCCACACCAGAGCTTACTCGATTCGAAGCTCGCGTTCAGTCAAAGACGCATTCTAGAGGGTGTTGGATGGCGTTGCTATCGTTTTCATCAGAGTACGCGCGAAAATTTTCAGCAGCGGATTAAAAGCGGTGTTTCGTGTATTATTGTGAAGGATGCTTTTCGAAGTTCAGTGAGACTTGTTGACAAGTCATAGAGACAGTGATTGGAAAAACCTCAGTTTTAGTGCTACCAGTGACTTTCCTCTTCGTCGTGTGACATGTTTCATTTCCTGATTGAAGTTAGCGATGGCGTTCAATAATACCTAAGAAGGTGAGTCTTGTTTGCTAATCCTAATTATTTGTCTTAAGCAAAGGTCAGCTACGTCTTCGATCTATCTAAGCAAACAACAAATCAAATACATAACTGGATAAACCCTCAACTCAAGGAAAACCAATTTCAATATTATTTATAAATTATGAGAATGTATTTCTGATAAATCAACTCCTCTAGAAATAAACCCATTTAAATATGACGTCTGAGTCAGTTTGACGATAAAAATGCCTGTTCCTCAAAAACAGACTTCATCTAGTAAGGGGCCGTCCCTTCAATTTCTGTCATGACAGCAATGATTGTATTGTTGACACAATATTGTATTGTATTGTATTGTTAACACAATATGAGCATTTTAATAACTGCTGCTTCATATAACTCGAAAAGATGACATATGACATTAGACAAAATTGCTCGACCTACGGTCTCGCAATTTTTTCATGTCAATTTTTCTCGTGAAATTACTGATTGGCAAAATTATTTCGTTGAAGAAAGAAATTTATCCGATACAAAAAAGCTCTTGTGCTTTTACTGTTGAAATTACCCATTTAGTAGAACCAAAATTTAAAAAACGGCGGCACACTTCTTTGTATATGTTTGTCTTTGTCTTTCGATATTGTAAAAATTAATTCTATATATTATATGAATCATGTACTCCTGCATAGGAATTTTGCTTTTTTTTAAATGGCCAATAAACAAGTCTTCCAATTTCATCCACATAAAATTCCAATATTTCCTAAGCACGAGTAGCACCCATAGTTATGGTAGAGCAGAAGCATTCATTATTTTATGTTTTCAATTTGGGAAATTGCTTGTAAGTTGAGAGTTATGCAGGTTCTGTAGGTAGGTATATAAATTATTGAATCTTTGAATGAAAAAGTAACACTCGTCCAAGGGTCCAAGACTCTTATGATATACGAGCAATTATTGTACCTATATTTATTTATTTTTATATATTTTGTATCTCGGAAACGGTCTTACGATTTGGATCAAATTTTGTAGTTAGTTAATGGGCGTCTTTCCTGAAATAACGCGATTTTCCAAAATTTTTCAAATCGAAGAATTCGAGTTTTTGGCATAAGAGCATTTTAAGAATACACTGAAGACTCATAAATAATAAAATCACAGTAAAGCAGTTGGAATAGTCCTTACAATTTAGAGTTACTTATATAGGTAATGGTTATAATTATAAATTATTCAGAAATTATTTGTTACTTCAATCACATTTTTAGCTGATTTTCCACTTCCTACTTGCTTTTGATACTGTAATGTCTTCAGAGATGGCGCTAGGAACTGCATTGCGTCTAATGTGTATTAAACCTAGACAATGGTATTTTATGTCTATAATCTGTTAATTCAAGGTGTAACATTTTTGAGAAATACCTTTTTTGAAACTCATGAGTCGGTTATTTTATATTGAATTTGAGTTAAAAAATTAAACGGAAGGCATTTATATTGCAGTTGAACAAGGATTTCCATACGTAAAATCGTGAATTTTCACACTCTTACATTGCTGAATTTTTTTGAAACGTTGAAGTTTTCTGTCTGTTTAATGTGGTCTGTATTTCACATCGATTTTATTGATATTTGGATTGAAAAGGTTCCAGACGATTGATAACATTAAATAGAGTGTTAAATACAATTCTTGAGAATAAATTAGGCACAGCTACAAATAGTATGGGGAAAATACCTGATTTGATATTTTAGGAGCTCTGACTTTCGTTGAGATTGATTCAAACTTCTATAATTTTGGAGTCATTTTCAAGACATAATTATTGGTTCCATAATTTAAAATATATACTTATCATGATATTAAAAAAAAAACATAAACAATCACGATATAATTAATATTTATTGATTTTTTCCTATTAATACAAGTTGCAATTTTCAAAACGTTTCTGTTTTTTACCAGCCGTTCTTCAAATTTTGATGAAGATAGTTGTTCCTGTATGCCAATCAATAGAGCATAAAATGAGCGATTTTTCGACAAAATTACGATTAGGAAACCGACTGTGCCGTCACATCGAAGACAGTCCGTACCTAGTTATGTTTTGGACGCAACTGTTATTTATTAATTTGTTATAAATATTTAAAAACAAAAAACGTATTTTTGCTTATAAAATGAAAACTAATATACAGGGTGTTAATTAAGTACGTTGACAAACTTCATGAGGTGATTCTTTGAAAGTTTTCAGGACGAAAAGTTCATATAGACATATGTCCTAAACGTCTTGGTTTTCTAGATACAAGGTGATAAATATACATTTTTTTCAAGATTTTTTGGAATTAACTTTGACATTTTCGACCAATAATTATCAGTTCAAATTGGGCAAGTACAATCCATTCAATAGTACGCACGATACAAAATAATGCATTTCACAAATAATACACAGGGTCCTCCTTTTTTCAGAGTCAAGCCTTGTTCAATCCTTCAGATGTTTTTTCCGCCGTCACTGACATATTATGAGACAGGAATGATGAATGTTGCGAACATTTTCCAGTATTGTATATAACATAAAGAAATTTGAGAAGCCATTCCGCCATTTCTCAGTTTATAGAGGCGTTTGAATCATGTGTAAGTACTTCATTTGTGCTCAAAACAGGAGCTTTCGGATTATTAATTTTGGCACAATTGCAATTTGATTTTTTTTGCACTATCTTGCAGTGTGTCTGGATGCTCTAGTGATAACAGACTTTGGAAGTTGAAGTATAGTACTACTGAACGTATATTTGGAAAAAGCTTACAAACATGACTGAAAACGACCGAGTCCACCTATGAGATAGAGTTTAGTAGCAGGAATGGCCGGGAAATGAGGGGACGTGATAACACCTTTACAATACATTTCCCCTCATCTCGCGGTCTCTCGTTATTAACAGATAGTAAAAAAATGTTGCTTGAAAATCTGTGGGTAATTAGAAAATTATATCCAAATACTTAGTGGTTTAATACAACTCACAATAGTCACAATCAAGTTTCTTGCCAGATCAGAACCTTTCACTGGTATTATGTTCCATGATCATATTCTATAGAACAACAACAAAATGTACCCATTATTCAAAAAGAGTTCTTCATAATCGAAAACTATTTTGTGCTTCTGGGAAGGGACTCCGTGTACTGTGGAATTCTATTGTCGACTGTTATGTCTCTGTCTCTCCCATGAATTGAACCATTATGTCCTCTCACTTATCCTCTAAAATAGAATTCCATAGTACACAGAGTCCCACTGCTGCTTCTGAATCAGTCGAGAGAATTTTCTCAACATTTGGTTTAGTTAATTCCAAGCTCAAAATCGATTAGGGACGGAAAAAGATGCAAGATTAGTTTTTTTTATACCAATTACTAAAATTCACCTAAATGAACATTATTTAGGTACAGTCGTTTTATTTGTTTGATATAATTAATTATTGAAAATCAACGTTTATTTTATCTTAATTATTATAACTTATCAGAAATTTTGATATTCATCATGATTTAAAAAAAAAAATCATGTGATTTAAATCATGATTTGATCAATCACTTCAACCCATAATAATACCAACAAGAAATAGATACGAACAAAGACGTCCATTGAGATCGAGGCATTAAAGTCAGCTTTGAAACCTATATATTTTTATTTAAGTCTTTGAATATAAGTTTTGACTCATTTGGGTCTGTTATTATACCTTGATGTTTTATTTTAGATTAGAATACTGATTTTCGCCCGTTCTTTCTAAGTAAGTAATTGATTGAATGGACCGCCAAGAAAAACCTTATAGATGCGTATACAGTCGCGCTCTTCAGATTTTCCGATTCCCACTTTTTTTGAATAAATTATTGTCTTTTATATGGTTTGGTTCACCGATAACAATTCATGGAGATCGTTTACCGTTTCTACCATGGACTCTGTACTTATAGCGGGTAATGCTATTCATACCAATAACTTATTTATTGCATACAATAGACGACGATAGGACGTACGCCTATTAGTATTCTCTTCTTTCAAAATCGACCATAATACAGTACCTATACCTACCTACCTATAAGTTGCACAATTGAAGACAAATAATGGCTTTATTATTAACATCCTGCGCTTTCGTTGGCTACGGTTTGATTACTCGGTGTAAAAAACAAACGATCACCTACCACGAAATAGCCTCAGAAGCTTTTATAGTCGCTATACATTTAAATTCTTGTTACCGTGAATAGTCTTGCTCTGGGTCATTGTTTGTAGAAAAACGTAGTCCTTTTTCATTACAGGACTCATGAAGACAACGTACAAATCTTCATTCGTCAGTTTCCAAATTTAATTCAGTAACTAATCCTAATATCCAGACAAATTTTTCAAGAAGGCTTTGCCTCATTGGACTTGTCACGGCTTGGCATCCGCGGATGTCAGATTGACTGTTTTCTTCCTTAGTTTTAACTCTAGCTCCTGATGAAATCTTCTTCCAACAAAGGTATTTCGAATAATATTAATCTGAACATTCTACACAATCTGGTTTTTTGGTCGAACAGAGTTTGTTTAGTCATGTTTAGTCAAGTACCTGTGTGGTCCAGTGTTACGGACCCGCGGAGAAGTTGAAAGTTGTTATAAGAGCGTGAGTTCGAATCCAACTGGTGGAAGTTTTTTTTTTATTTTTCCCTTCAAGCATTTAGTTATTCATGTATAATTGTTATTCTTCCTTATACTTATTGCTTTGTAACATATACTACTTTTTGGTAATAAAGGCAATAATTTTGATAGATACCTATAAGTACCATAAACTGATAAACTGAGCTTTCGTGATAAATTTATTAATTTTCGTATAGTCGTAGAGAAAGTATAGTCTTCTACTCGCGTATAATAAGCATTATTTTCTCGGATAATTCCGAAACTTCTCTACAGCTCGTTTCGGAATCTTTCTCCTCGAAAATAATAACTATCATTATACGCTCGTTGAAGAATATACTATTCTACGACAGTGCGTAAACTAAGTGTTTGCGACTGTTCACATTGCGATAAGTGATACTTTTTCTCACTAGTACACGGAGAAAAATGTATAGTGATATTTACAATAATTTCTGGTACTATATGTGACAGCAATAATTAATACCACATTAACCATAAAATATTTCAACAATTTATGGTTATTTTACCACTTACTGTCCAAGTTATTAGGGTAACTAAAAAATATTATAATTTTCATCAGAATTTCTTGAATATACCAATATGGTCTCCAAACTTCTCTCAGTGTATGTGTTAAATAATCACCTGTGCATGAAAATATATACGCATTCTTGAAACAGGCAGTATTCTGCGTAAAATTTTACCCGAAGGTCATCAATACGATGAAAATTTAAAACTTGATGAGAAAAAATATTCGAATTTATACAGTTGCTACAATTTTTTAATATATTTAATACGTGTCGCAAACAAAACTTTGTATATGATGATGATATAATTTCATAAAAATCTTTTTTGTTCTCACGTGTTTTGTTGAATTCGGCTGTGCCTCATTCAAGAAAAATCAGGATTATACAAAAAAGTCCTACGTTACCAAAAATAAGTAATTATTCTAATAAATCCATAAAGCCATATAATGATGACGTATGAGTCATTTTGACAGAGATAAAAGGTGCGTGCATCCTTTTTTATCGCGATAATTTAAATCATGTAAAAAATCGTACATAAGAAACGTCAATTGTGTTTGATATCCGATAAATAGAATCGTAACTGGTTGCAAGTGGATAAACTTCTATTTATCTTCATTATTACTTAATTTGTCGTTATTTTTTCATGTTATTTGCTCTCTTTGTTACCAAAGCTACCAAGTTTCCGTTCAAAATAAAAGTTTATCCGATAAAATGAAAACCTCTTGCGGTATTAGCCTCGATAATTTAACTCATGTGAAAAATCGTCCATAAGAAACGTCAATTTTTCCAGTTTGATATTGGATAAATAGGATAGTAACTGTTTGCAAGTGAATAAACTTTTATTTACCTTCATTCGAGGGGGAAACAACTAGTAATTTTTTGTACACCTAATGAATGTAGTGCAGTAATTAGTTGTAATGAAAAATAATGAAAAAAGTTTTGGGGGCTCTAAAAAATTATTGAAGAGGCATATAATATAACATTTGATTATTTTGATTAGCGTAAATTATTCATTCATATTACGTTTCAATCGTAAATCTGTAATGGCCAAGCGGTCTAATGCTCGAAACAGAATGATAATGAAGTAATGAAAATATTATGATGTACACCTAATGAAGGAGTTGTTTCCTCCTCGCCTTCATTATTCATCAAGTTCAATAAACTATGTTCTTTGTACTTTTGTTTAATAAGTAATTCATTTATTTGATTCGTTAAATTATCTCAATAAATGCCACTCGAGTTTTTTTTTTCATCGTATAAACTTTAACTTTATTCCACTCAAACTTGGTAGCTTGTAATATGACTCGAGCAAATAACATTAGATGAAATCACTCCACCTTCGGTGTCGTGATTTCATCATGTTATTTGCTCTCGTCAATTACCGAAACAACCAAGTTTTCGTTCAAAGTGAAAGTTTATCTGATAAAATAAAAATCTCTTGTGGTATTACCCTCGATAATTTAACTCGTGTATAAATCGTCCATAAGAAACTTATATTGTCGTTGATTTATTCTTCCAAAATATACAAAAAAATTTTCAACTGAAATTTTTTACATCAGTAATTTTACTGAAAAAACTAACGTTATACAAAATTGCTCGACGTACAATCTCGCAATTTATTCATGTCACTTTCTCGTAAAATTACTTACTGATTGGCAAAATTATATCATTGAAAGAAGAAATTTATCCAATAAAAAAAAGGTCCTGTGTTTTTACAAACGACTAGCCATAGGTATCCTGTATTTCAACTCGTACTATAACATTAAAATCCAGGATATGCAATCATGCACTAACTCATAAAACTTAAACTATTCTATTTTCGAAAACCACAACATTGAGTCGAATTTAACTCACTTTATAAGTATATATGTATGGAAGTATTTTTTTTATATTTAGTGATTTCAATATAGCGACATTCAAAAAGTTCATAGCTTGGACATATCTTATGTATTTCAGGTGATATGATATGATTGTAAGAATCTACCTCCACTGTGAGTGGGTAGTAAGTCACGATTGAATGTATTGTAATATTGTAATACTCCCCCACTGGCATTTTCAGCATCGAACCATTCATTTAAAGAGAAATAAGCCAACATTTTCGCAATCCGTGCACTTTCACATTTCCTCTGTTCGTTGGTATTAGTTTCCTATCGTTGTTTGCACGTTCATGAATGTGTTTATAGGTTGTTAGCTTTCGGGTCATTAGATTTATCATATATCTGGCATTTTTCCATTAAATACTCACATAGCTATTAATCTGATAAAGTGTGGAATCCCGTTTCAAATTTCGGTCGATTCATCTGAAAAAAAAAGCTAAACTCAAATTTTATATATTTTTGTTGAACCATCTTATGAAAATCTATAAGTAAGTGCTTATTGAATGATCAAAGGATTTGCGAAACTACAATTTTTATATGTACCTACTTATTTAAATTTTTTTCACTTATAATACCACTAGAGCTTCAATTATTACTGGCAGTTTTTTTTCGAGAACACGAATATTTTGAAAATTTTAAAAAATACTCATACTCGAGAAAAAAAATCTGTTTTTTATTCGAAGCTAGAGTGGTAGTTCAAACCATTATTCTTGATTCACTTTATTCCACTGGAGTTGGTGGAAATATATTTTGTTACAAGGAATTCGAAGCAGTATTTAGTATTAATAGAATTCACATGCATTATATTGTTAGGTTAAATAAAATACGATTAACCTACTTTAGTTACACAAAATAATAAAAAATAAGTCGATAATACCTAAATTTCTCAGTTTCTTATAAATTCATTTTACTAAAGTTGGTAGAAATATACTTTCTTACAAGGAACAAGTACTATTTAGTATCAATGAAATTTGCTCGCTCGCGTTAGATTATTAGGTTAAATAGGATATAATTAAACGGTGCTAGTTAAATAAATAATAAAGTAATAAAAAATACGTCGATGGTAGCTCAATCTCTCAGTTAATAATGGTTTAATTTTTCCTTTTTTAAACTATATAGTCGTCAAAATATAGTTTTTTTTCAAAACAGGCAGATTATACAGATAATCAATTAGTTCATTGTAGTTAAACCGAGTTAAACTGACATACGTTTTTGTAAATTTTGAGTTTTTATAAGTACATACCTATTATATGGTAAACTGTAAAATTTTCCCAATTTTTTTCAGTTGCTATGCTAACGATAAAAAATACAGGCTTTTAGTTGGTCGAAAATGTTAATTGTGGAATTTTCACTTATAATATCACAAGATCTTTAATTATTTCCAGGAATAATTTAAGCTTGCGTGGTATTCGGTAAGAAAATTTCACACCATAATTTGGAAAAAAAATATTGATCCAATCTGACAATCTGTCAAGTCCACCATGTTTCGTTATATAAAAAATATTACCAATTTTAGTTACACCAAATGCTAAAACTCAGATACGTATTAGATTAGTCTATCGCCCTTTCATAATTTTAGGTCACTAAAGGAGGTAGAAATGTATTTTTTGTTAAAGTAATCCATAACACTTCTAATGTAAAAAATATACTTAATATTAATATGGTTTGTTGCAGTAGGTGACCGTGCTATAGGCGGCCATGCTTTTGACAGATGAGGTTTCTATTGGTAAATTACATTGAGTTACTGTATAGTAAACCAGCAAACAAAGATATTATTATGTAAAACATTTCTTGTAAGCATTTGCGTTAAACAATTTGAGAAAAATGAAATGCTTTGAAAAGTACAATTTATGTAAATACTGCAAAGAGTTGAGTCAAGTGCAAATATGTTATCCAAAATTAATATATTTAATGAATTTAATGGAAGATTGCGACCAGGAAGCGTTAGAGTCGAATGGTTTGTTTACGAAAATCGAAGAAAGTCTGCTGCAGATGTCAAGTGAATATGGCCTTTTGCGTAAAAGAGATTTGAACAAAATTGTTTCAAAATATTACATATATGTCTTAAAACACAGACATCTAATTAATTCGTCACCTTCCTATTCACCATTAAGAAGAGAGGATGGGTTATAATTCAAGCAACATTTAAATGTTACTATGTTTGTAGATCCTACGTTTTTTGAAATATAAATTGTTAATGCATAATAATTAAACAAATTTGTGTTTTCTGTTTAATGAAACTTTATAGGGATTAATAAATAGGTAATAATGTTAATTCTTATAGAAATTTTGCATTATTCACTGGTATATCTACAATGTTTAATGGTTGTAGACCATTTCAACTGTCAAAAAATTTCCACTTAAATATCGTGGCGCCACGAAAAAATTTCCGGAATTTTTTTCAGTTGCCATGGTAACTAGTCAAAAGTAAGGCATCTTATTGGTTAAAAAGTAGAGTTGTGAAATTTTCAAACAAATTTTGGTAAGCCTTTTTTGGTACATAATTTTTTTCAGAGCGTATGAATAGGCATTAATTTCTTATATCCAGCTTCACTTCCTAGAACTAAAGCGGTATAACAATAAGTTTTGTTCTCTTACGAATATCCTTCTGGAGTCTTATTATATATTCAAATTCCCATGCTGACTGTTCGACATACCCCCGTGGTCTTCCACAAATCCCAACGCGCCTGCAGAATTTGTGTATGTCAACGTTTTTGCAGAGTGCGAATAAAATGCCCATTCGTAGAAAAAGGTCTGGGGTTCGCCAAGTGTTTCACATCTTGCAGAAAATAGGTGCCGGAATAATATATTGTTGGCTTTGCTGAAACAAACCATAACCAGAATATTCTTTTTATAGGTACACAATATGAACTAAAGATAATATGACACGCCATATGCCTCATAAGTTTCGATATCCGTTTTGTTACTGCCTATTTAAATAATTTTTTCTAGTCAATAATTTTCGAGTGATTTTGAAGCAGATCATGACAATGTAATAATGTAAATAGATACGTAGGGACAGATAAGTAAAGTGTTCTGACAGGATGGAATGAAATATTGGGATTTCTACTCGGATTTCTATTGATAAAGTGTCGATTGGTGAGTTGGCGGATTATGGAAAAACTTTTTGATGATAATTTTGATCAAAATTCGACTTTGGCATTAAGTTTTCTGCAAAATTACCTATTTTCTCAAAACAGAACTCAAAGGTTAGATACCAAAAGTAATTCGATGCTTTTTGATTTTTGATTGAAAATATGAACAGGATGTTCATAAAATCAGTTGTAGAATCATCTGCGGCTAAAAGACAAACTTTAGTCGCTATTTTCCATCGTTCAAGATAACCTCTTGGGAGGTATTCATGTTGAAAATTAAAATCGAAAAAAATTTCAATTTTAATGGAGAATGTTTCCTTTTTTAATTCGATGCTGTTTTGATTAATGAGTTTGACATCATTTTAATAATCGATTAAATCAAATTAATGTATTACCTATATGTTTAACGATACAACTTTGCATCAAAACACAGCAGAATGTGAAACGGGTTTTTTGCACCAGGCGATGTCAGCTAGCTATATTTTGAAAATGTCGCTAGCGTCTGGTATTCCGTTTGCATACGTAGCTTATGGTGTGGCCACTGGCCATAGCGAACATCGCGCACGTAGCGAATATTACGTACATAGCAAATCTAGCATAGCGGCCTGTGTGTATTGCCTCCCAAGCCCGCCAAGCCACCCTTAGCACCCCCTGTATCCGCGCCTGCGACGAATTACCTTTTGTATAGAATTTTTGCGGAAAATTGGATCATACTTAGAAACCATTTTTCCTACGACAGTGCGTAACGTGATACTTTTGCGCACAAGTGCGTAAAAAAATCAACTGTGCGTAAAATCATCAACAGTGCGTAAAGTAAATTTTTACAAACTGTTCATACATTTATGCATTTTGGAAAAATACATTTTGTGTCAAATATTACTCGGAATTCATCATTTGATAATACGACGACAATTCCTAACATAAAAACATTGAAATTAATGACACAATTGCTACAATTTGGCTATATAATATTTGTCGAAGAGAAAACTTTGTATGGTACACTTTCGTAAAGGGCTTTTTTGTAATCGTGTGTTTGTTGAACTTGGTTGCGCCTCATTCAATAAACTTCATGCTCATACAAAAAAGGTCCTACTTTACGAAGTTGTATCACAAATAACTATTTCATCATCAATTATTGGTTTTCCGTCAAGTCTTGTTATCCATTCTTCATGAGTTGATTCCTTGGAACCTATAGATGGCGCTGGATATATAATAAACCAGCCTTCGCTGATGATTTACAATACCATTAAACCAGAACGTAGGTCTTCCACATTTAAATTGAAAAATAAATTTAAATATTCATTTGCAAAGTTTTTCTGTAGAAAACTTGGCCAATTATCATACATATATAATTTGACGGTCGTAGGGGACAGTAGTTGTTTTCTATTGGATACTTGTGTCTACGAATTACCCAGTGTATAAGATTTTTTGCTGAAGATTGAATTATGAAATCCATTTTTTATTATTTGTACAATTATAACAAACTGATTTATTCTACCCATATATGTATGCATACTGAATTTTAAATTGAAAACCTTATTTTTACTAACACATCGCATGCAAAAGGTTTCAATTGTTATATGGGCGTTTTACTAGTTTATTTGCCACATCCTGAATTTTATATATAATTAGTGTTTTATTACGTTTTTCGGTAGATTAATTTTATTATTATATTTAGTATTATTATTTATTATATATTCAGGTGTCCTCGACTACCTACTACGTTTCTTAAATTCTTCAATTGGGGCTGGTAGAGTTTTGTAAATAGCAGATTTCAGATGACTCAAATCTGGAGATCTTGGAGGCCATTCAATAGATCCTCTCCTTCAATCAACATCTGATAATTCCTTGATAAATACCCATTCCCATAACCATCAAACCGTCCCAATTCAAAGGGTGATTGATTTCTTCACTCAACACAATAATATTCTTCGTAATTCCAAAGAAAGACTAACGGAGAAGCAAACACTTATCCAGGAATGCGGAATAATTTTCTTTTGTCCAAATCTATCCTCAACGATGTGCTTCACTAACCTATATATCCAATTCGTACTGATATATTTCCTGCAGACCGCATGCAATTTCATTGCAGGCCAACTGGAATTGACGATTCGAATGCGGATTCATTTGTTTCTCTAAGAATTAAACTGTCGACGCAGAGAAAGTAAACCGATTTCCCACGGATATTTATTTTCTTTAGCAGCAATCCATCGATGCCGTCCATAAGTGATTCGCAAGAATAATAAGCAGAGTATCGTGGTGTCGTTTATGAGATTTAGGTTTGCTAGACGGTCTTCGAACCGGGAAACAAGATCATCCAAATGGATGTCATAAGTAACATTTCAAAGTGTGTGATTGTTATTCCTGAAATTATTTCCCTCACATGTCAAAATGTATTAGCTGTTGTATAATCTGGTTCCCCTCTTCTTGACAATTCACAGGCCTGCGATAGTTTTCCACTATAATAATTAACTAGCAATTTGGTAGGTATGGGTACTAAGATACAAAAATAGTTATTTTCCTAACAAATATGTAAAGTGTTACTTTTCTGCACGCAAATACAGTTAGACGAACAACGCGAAACTGAGTTCGGATGAGTTTTTTCGTGCGGAAAAGGCACTTTGCGCACGTGTTAGGAACACAAAAAAATCATAATTTAGTCAATAATTTTTTATCAAACTTGAAAGAAAGAACTAACTAATCAACAAAAAATTACATATCACTGTGTCAAAGTCGACATACAAACGCTTGACAATATTGTAATCATTTACCATTAAATAAGGTACCTCAAAAAATATTAGTTTATTTATTAGTTTATTAGCCTGAAAGCTAAAAACCCACTTAAAACTCATAAACATTATCAGAAGACGATTATCTGCCTATCTTTGAAAAAACAACATTCAAGGAGAAAGTTTCTCCAAAGTTTCTCTAAAGTTTATATCTGCAAAAGCATTCGACACCGTCGTGATATACTTTTACAGACAAATATAGATACAGAAGGAAACTGTCTTGAATTTTTCAAAAGTTAAATTCCCAAAAGAAGCCAGACTGTATAAGAGTGGATGGCATACTGAGTTGTCGAAGAGATATTGAATATGGAGTCCCTCCAGGTACGGTCCTCGGCCCCACCCGAGCCTTACCTCATTTAATATCTAGTGCCAGATTACAGAGGTATTAGAGGCAACGAGGAAGCATATTGCCTTGACAAAGAATGGGCAAACACACAATTTCCCGGCCCAGAAACTTTCTGTGGACTCTCCAAAGCCCAAACTCCAAAGAAAAATTCGAACACCAGGAGACCGGTGTCAGGACGAAGACAAGCGAAAAAGCTAGTGAGCGATAAGCTAAACAGCTTCTCCAGTTGGACAATAAATACTTGATACTCCTCACTGGACACTGCCTTCTGAGGTATAGCACTTCAAAAATATGGGCCAAACAGAAAGTGATAGTTGCCGCTACTACGACAACATCGATGAATTTGCAGAATATTTGCTTTGAGAATACCCAGCGCTCTTCTGCAAGTGGCTCAAGTTCCGGGAAGGGTTGGCTCCCAGAAAACTGATAGTCTTCATACGAAGTCTCTGCATCCTAGGCATCTAATAGATCAAGGGTTATGCACAAAAGATCTACTAGTTCGTGGTGCCTGTGAGGCCGTATAACCTATACCTATACAACCTACAATCTATTTAATATCTATATCTACGGTATGTTGTCAGTTCATAACAAGGGAGAAATAATGAGATTTGCATCATTGAAAAAACGTACTTAGAGCGGCTTTACATTTATGCAATTCATTTGCAATCAAGAGGAGGATTGGATGGCAATGTAGTTCTTTTGTTTTATATTTATGCAATTATTCTTGTGTTGCCAGCAGTTATACCAACGTGATATATTTCGATAAAATCTAACCTCAATACAATATTTTGATATTTTGTTGGTTTGTACGTAACTGAAATTCAAAAAATGACCACAATAACAAAAATGAAAGTGGCTATAGGGACTGAACTGTTGCATTGTTAAGTAAAAAACGAAAGAAACGAAGATATTCTATAGGGACTTGGTGTGCTATTGGCATTGAATTTCTCACCAGAAAAATCACTAGAATTGCTCACGAATTGCGTGAAAATTTCAACCAGTCGACATTTTGTGGGCTTGCACGAAACTTGCATTGGCGAAAGCGCAATTTAAAATTCAGTCTTGCATTGCACAAAAATTGCATGAAAATTGCATAATGTAAAGCCGGTCTTACTGACCATTCAGCTGCAAAAGGCTCAAAATCAATTTCACTGCCAAATAACAGCAGAGTACTGTTCATATTTCTGTATATAGAGTTGAATACCTGGAGAAAGGTTGGAAATATTCCCCCCTTATCTGGTGACTCTTAGTCTTAGTTTCTCACTTATCACTACCCTCCGAGGCCGTTTCGTAGTTCATCTGAGATCTCTTCGTTAGGCTGGTTTCTGAGGGTGTGTTATTGCATGTTTCTAAATCCGGGAAATGTGTGAATCTGATGTGCTTTAGTGTCTCTTCAATGGTTTCTCGACCATCGGGCAAGAATAAAACACTCTCCACCATTCCTAGATCTCAAGTACCACCAGGGTCTTATCTGTGTGTGTTTGGAAGTTTTCCTCAGAAGGTTTCTCTCACACTGAAAAAATTATTTTCACTCACATCCGAATCGGACCCTCCTTGTAATCTCAACTCCGCCTGTATTCGAAATTTTACAGAATTAAAGTTTTTTCGTTCTAGTGGAAAAACTCCCAAAAGTAACTACTTGTTTACAGTTAACAAAAAATATGCCCTTCTTTCGGTAATAACTTCCGCGCCGTAGCGTCTTTTTCTTGTTTGGTATGTCGTCAAATAAACCCCTTGATCCATTTTCCCCGAAGACGGGCCCCCGAGGACTTTAAAGAAGCCAACTCCGCGCTCCGGAGGTATATTGAAATCGATTGACTCCTCAATACATTGCAGTTTTATATGTTTATATAAATTCTTGAACGCTCTACGAGCAGTGAAGTACCTACGTGGGGGAGAAGCGAAATTTTGTTTGCGAACGTCCTCTACATGATGTTGACTTTCTGTTCGACGGTGACTCCTTACTTGGCACAAAAAAACAAACATGTCTTCCATGTGTGTTCTTAGAGCGTGGACTGTTCATTTCTTTATACAAAGTTATACTTATATGAAGACGAAACATTCAAAAAATAGAACTCAACTTTCAATAAAACTCTTTTCCCGTTTCCATGGTGATTTTGAACATACATAATTTCATACTTTTCCACATTGAACAGTCATATTCAGGGCATATAATGGCCTCCTATTGGTGTCTGGAGCAGATCAAATCATATTTGATTTTAAAATGCATTCGGCTGCTTACCAAACCAACATTTGAAACCCAGAAAATGAAACATTTTCTGATCCAACAGTGTTCAAACCAGCGCAGATTGACAACTAATAATCAAGCGCACTTTGCCACAGGTTTCGATTCATCGAACTGTCGTCATGTATATAGGGTTTTTACAAAATTGGAGCGATTATGATAAATTGCAAGAATTTTTATTTTTGAACTATCCAAAATTGTCAAAATATTATTAGCTACCTCTATTTGGGAGGCACTGATTTAATTCTCCATAATCCAGTAACGACAGACAAACTCGAGCAAAAAGTGAAGAATGAATTGTAGCACTCTGAAACTCGGCACATGACATCTCGACATCATGCATTATTATAAAAAAAATTATTTACCAAAAAATCATGGGTGGAATTCAAAAAATTTTTCATTTAAAAAAATATATTTGTTTTTGTTGTTATTTCAGAAAATATAAGATATATCAAAAAACGATTTCGATAGGTTGAAAGATACTTAATTCAATTTTCCCAGAAAACGTGGTTTAACGCCGACGTCACATTTCATGCTCGCGCTAACCCGCCACTGCAAGTTCAGTCAGGGCCAAAAATAGATATATCATAACTTTCAAAAAATTCAATGTTTTATATATATTTTAGCGCGGAACGTCCGTGGTCTTTTCTCGCGTTTGACGTAATGTGATTACCACAACAGTTCCTTAGCCGCCCCAGGGCTCTTGTTTATGTCGCTTGACGTCACACTAGATGGAATTATTCTTCCAATGTTTCTGAAATTTATTGTTATAGAACCATTTTTTTCAATAAAAAATTAAGAATACATGCAAAATAGGAATAATCAGTATATGGCATACGTTTTATAAGACACGGTGTCGCACTTCGCTTCGCTTGTCGTAATCCAAACAACGCGTGTCTTATAAAACTTGTATAATAATCTACCATTTCGTCACTCTTTTATTATTTAATAGGTTTATTTCCACATTTTTTCAATTATTTCAATTCCAGACACTAGCATACTCTGAAAAGAATATGAAAGATTGAAAAACAAAAGCAACAAAAACTTGTTGAAACTTGTTGATCCACTTGGTAAGTTGAATCTCAACAAAAGGAAACTATACATCATCAGGAAAACCAATTAATACAGCGCCTTGAGAAGACTCGCGTGTACTACAATACCATTATGGCAAATAAAGTAGAAAAAAAAATCCAAATTTAGATGGAACGAAAACAGAATCGAAGTTTCTCATCCTCCGTAGCTTAGTAGCTACATCCTTAGCAACGAAAAACACATAGCCCGCGGCCCGGTATAACAGTCTCCCAAGATGGGGTCCATCCTTCATCCTTCCTTTTTCCATCATCTAAATATCCTCCGCGATATGCCCCAGGTTGCACTCATCACCGTTATAGACATAAAGATTTCATACAAAATTCACATTTAAATTGCACCGGATATTTTTCTTTTATCGGCGCTCGACTGTCTACTGTTTTATTCGAGTTTTATTCACAAACGGCATATTTGTACACCCGACTTTATGTTGGCTTTCGTAGAGCAAATACGTTTCGATAAAAAGGTCTTTGTTGGCGAGGCAAAGAAAATAAAAACGCCGAGGATAATTTAAATATTTTTCTAGTCGGGTATGTGGAGCAGTTTTTACTGAATTGCTTCGGTGTTTTTTTTATTCATTGACTCCTTTGTTAGAGTCAAGAAAAATAGTGGGCGATGTAGTTTGTCAACCCTTCGAATAGTATACTAAAGGGAACTGTTCCGGAGCTGTTGCCTCCAAAGTAACAGCGTATCTTCCATGGCGCAAAAATCCATGCCCTGCGAGAGTGAAGGTCGAAGAAAAATATATTTTTTTAATGTACCTAATGCAACGACAGAGTTTCACCATATTTTTTAATAGATGTCTTCAGTATATGTCAGACAACCAGGCCACCATCAGTTGGTCTCTGATGACGAAAACCATATTGTAGATAATTCACAATTCCTGAGCGTTCTAGATATTTTATGAGCCTAATGACCGACTCAAAATTTTTAAATGGCATGGGGGGTCAAGTGGCATATCGTTGAGAAGAGAATTCAATTCTCTTTACAACCATCTAAATATTTTTGAATTTTGTCCATATTTTTTTTCCCAATTTCGATTTTCATTCCTTTCGAAATTTTTTAGTCAATGTTCCCCCAGCGCCATCTGTCGAGTAATGGCAATGTTTTTTCTCTCAAAAAGTAGTATCGGTAATACCCTTCAAAAAAAATTTGGTTTCATTGTTCCACATCAAACCGTTCAAATATATCGGGGTATAAGTAGTATTCAGATCCGCATTTATATTTGATATTTCGAATAAAAATTGCAATAAAAATATTAACGAAATTCAAAAAAATTTAGATGGTTGTAAAGAGAATGGAATTTCCTTCTCGACGATGTGCCACTTGACCCCCCGTGCCATTTAAAAATATTGAGTTGATGCCCCCCCCCGCGCCCCTTATTGGGTAATCACCATATTTTTTTATTTCAAAAAGTAATATTGGTGAAAACCTCGAAACGGTTTTTTATTCATGTTTCTACGTCAAACCGTTCAAAAGTTAACAGGTGGGGGGGGGGACTATTGAATGCCGCACTGTATGTATGCGCCAGTCTCAGTTTACTGACGATTGAAGAATGCCATTGGAAAAATCGATGACATTGAAAAAGAAATGTTCGTTGTGCTTTTCTTAATTATTGGCAGCTTAACGAAAGCCTTTGACATGCTCATTATCTGCAATAATAATAATTCTAAAGTGACGGTACAGAACGTAATATGTTAATGCCATAAACAATACTTCGTGGAAAATATTCGTTATAAATTACTCCATTCAAGTGCCACTTAGTGAGGAGTTGCGATCTTATAGTCGCCAGATGAATACTATAAAATCGGACTTTCCTCATTAATTTTTTTGATGTATGCATCATTTCAAGCAGTCATTTCAAATTATACGCACTCAGACAAGCACTAATCGTTTTGCCTGTTATTTTGATTTGATGAGTTACCTACTCTCTGTTGTTAATTATTTTTGGGACATATATTCAGTTTGAATATTCTATTAATAATTATTGGAGTAATCATTATTCTTCTGAAACTGTCTTGCTGGTCCATTATTCAAAATTTGAAGGTTAAAGAATCGAATCCTCACATTCTGGCATCCTTTTCTTCAACATTTTGCAATTGCGGATTTAATACTGAGGGAATAAGTATACAGAAATCAGCATTTCTTAGTCGGCCTTTGATATATCCATAAATGTATGAAATAATGTTTTTTGATGATTATTAGTTTCCTCAAGACATGGTCATATGAACATCAGCTGATGGGCGCCTCAATGCAATTGACGCCATCAAGAGTGCATTCTGAAAAAAGTAACAAATATTAATAGCCTCACAATGCATTTTTTTTATACTCGCATAACTAAAGTAGTCAGCGTTAGGATATTACCTCGTTTAATGATCAAATAATAATTGAATCACAATCTTGGCAACTATATCCTTTAAATATATCACCATGGTTACTGTTGAATTTCAGTGGTTCAGAACCCGCATGACAAATTAGATCTAGGTTTGTCAATTGAAATTGTCATGGTAACCTATAATAAATTAACATACACTTTTTTTTTTAGTTTTGATATAAGTTCGTAAAAAAAGCACGCCATGTACCGCGTTGATAAACTCCTCCAGACATTCGTGCTTGAAATACTCGTTACTATAAGGATGTTTGAAACATTTGGTACGATTCTACAACTGTCGAAAAAGTTTACTTTTTTAACGGTTGGTGCTAGGCGACAAAAAAATGTATGCGGCAGTGACAGATCCGAATAACAACGAATTCCTGTCAAGGAGACAGTTCTTATTTTCTGTGGCAAATTATAGCCTATAAATATCTGATATGAAAATATTTCACTGATACTTTTCATAGCGTTTTGATATATACCTTTATCTATACCTATATACCTATATCTATACCTTTGCCTATGCATACCCGTACCTACACCTGTATCTGTACCTATACCCTATACTTATTCTGTACTTCTAAGGAACTATTCACAATAGTTAATTCTTGTTTCGTACATCTTAAAAAATTACCTGAAATATACTTTTTTCGTACACTGAATTACAGCTTGGAAAATCTAACAAGGAATATGATATCGATGCGCGGTAGTAGAAGAGCTCAGCTTAAATTCTAACTGAATTTTTAATAAAGAAATCTGTATTGCATTGTTCACAATAAGCTTGTCAAGAGAGAAACAAGATGTCCTGCACTACCAGGATCATTAGATGTAATTCAACGTTCGTCGTGGTATTAGCCAGGAAAGTAGTTGTTTTCTGATGGATTTTCGACCCAATCATTCCTATTGTATAGGATTATGGCAACAAGCGTGGTCCTGGTAGTGCAGGACATCTTGTTTCTCTCTTGACAAGCTTATTGTGAACAATGCAATGCAGATTTATTTATTTGTATTTGTGGTTAAATTAATCACGAAAGTTCTGGGTATTGCTTTGGTTGAGGGGCTGGAGTTCAGGTGGCGCCCGTGGTTTAGTGAACGCTAGGCTGCGGGCGGTGTCTCAGCTTCTGCCTTTACATGGAGAGTTTGCTGAATCATTTGTTGCAGACATTAGTTATTGTCTGCAGAGACCTACCCTATACTGTTGAGGGCAATAACCCAGAAATCGATCTATAGGTGGTCTAAGTTTCAATGAACATTTCCATGCAACTAGCCAATTGCGGAGACATCCTTGTAGGATTCTGCACGGAAATTCATTAGATGTAATTCAACGTTCGTAGTGGTATTAGCCAGGAAAGTAGTTGTTTTCTGATGGATTTTCGACCCAATTATTCCTATTGTATAGGATTATGGCAATAAGCGTCGTCCTGGTAGTGCAGGACATCTTGTTTCTCTCCTGAATTTTTAATATATACCTACTACCCTCTTTATCGTCCGAATACTTTCTCATTCTAATTATACATTCGTTGGTAGATTTGCCAAGCTGTTATTAATGAGTTTTCGGCTTCTCGTTTCGTACACCGACCACTGCGATGGCTCGAAGGGTGTAGTTGCCAGATAATGCGAAGGGTCTAAAGTCTGATCTAACCAGAACGAACTAACTATCGTGGTGTTTCGCAGAATACGCTTCGTGACTCGGAAGTATAATCGATTATTTCCGATGCTCTCGTGATATTACTACTGGTAATACAAGTTGTCTTTGGTTTGCTGTTGATCAAATCATGTGAGAATTTTAAGATGAGTGACATAGTCAGTATAGTATAATGTTCTGATTGGTTGTATTCAATCAGATATCCTCATATTTCATTTGATTCCTACTTGAGCAAAAAATGTTTAATGGTGATGAAACAACGCTTTCTATTGTCTGTCCCATTAGGTTATCCGCCCTCTCTGAATTAAAAACACTATCCAGCGAAAGTAATTAATTCAAATCTTACCTAAGTGCCCCCTGAATACACGATTCAATTTTAATTCCTTCGACAAAAACACTTTGCAGCTCTTGGACCGCCTTTTAAATATTCATCTTTTTCTTGCAGACCTCCACCGGATTTGGCCTATCCCCGTGGAATAAAATGTCCTCGAGAAATTTTCAATTAAGACTGAGTGCCGGAACTGAATCTTTTAAAAAAATAAACACACTGCACAGCTCTTTGACTTGGAAAGAGATTAGGCCAAGCAACGACAGATTGTCGTTAAACTATACTTTCTTGATAGAGAGAATAAGAGTGTTGCTATCCAATGTCGTAATGCGGCTTCGGTTTTCGGAACTATTTCTCCTTGTGTTTTAGATAAAATTATGAATATCCCTTATTTCAGTGAGAAAACAATTTTTTTTTGTGTGAAGCAGGAATAAGTGTGTTTGACATCTACAATGTATGATGAACCTCTTATATAACCAAACCAAAATTCACGTGTTACAATGACTTGTTCCAATCAACCACTAAGCAAAAATCGAAATGATTCCTCTGGAAGAATCCACTTCCACAGGAAGTATTGATTGCAGCGTGCACAATAGTTTGGTTGAGGACATTGGTCTGCCAGTCAAGGGTCTGGAAAGTTCCACAAGTCACCTTGAATATCATAGGACACAAGTTCTTTTGAACAATTTGAAAAACAATTGCAATACGAATAGTGTTTTACAAGCGCTATTCATGACTTCAAGTCCAACTAGTTTTTCGTCAGGACGACAAGATAGTTCCGAATTTTTAGGATACCTGTTGAGTAGACTTCGTGAGGAGGAAAAGAATTCAAACAATATTTTTGATTGCCCTGGTGGTGAAGAATCACAACCTTTCACTTCCTCAGTTTTGGAGGGAAGATGCTCACCACGTAAAACGGTATTTCGAAAAATCGCGCGTATTTGAATGATTTCTTTATCCACTCATACTTTAATATACTATTCCTTATGACAACGAAATAAAATTTTAACATCAAAAGAGATACATTTTGCATTGTCTGGTAGTTGAATACCAATTTTATTATCAATCAAAACATGTGAGCTTTTTAGACTGAATGTAGGCTTAAAATTATTGTATTCTTGTAAGTATTGAAGGGATCAGTTTTTCAGAAACTTCAACATGATTGAGCAGTTACAAAAGATACTATCTATCGGTTTTATAGGATAATATTCCTTATGTAATTTCAAAAGTGAATAAAAATTTGTGGTTTAAGGGTTCATGATAATCAAATTAGACTTTTAAATTAAAGTTTTATTATAAACGTTAACATGGATTTTCATCAAGTATCAAATATTCATGTTTTTCTTGCAGACCTCCACCGGATTTGGCGAGCCGTCCCGTCCCCGTAGAATAAAATCTCCTCGAGAAACTTTCAATTAAGACGGAGTGCCGGAACTGAATCCTTAAAAAAATAAACACACTTACACCATGCGGGCGACTTCATTGCCGTTCGTATTGGGGTTGAGTTGGGTGTTGGCAGCGGTCGTCAGTTGGACGGCGGCCGAGGAGGTGGCGCATCTGTCCTTCACCGGATCGAGGTGTCCCAGGGCGTGTTCTTGCGTCGGGACGACTGTGGATTGCTCCAGAAGGGGTCTGACCGCGGTGCCGAGGAACATTCCGCTGGACACTGAAAGACTGTGAGTATTTTTTATAATTTTAATTTTTCAACAGCTTTGAAGAAAAAAATTTCATGAGTTCTACGAGCTACTGATTTTCAACAAATAGAAATACCCGAAACATCAAAACTACGTCAATTCTTGCTCGACGCGTGTTTCGCCAACAAAGTTGGCAATCTCAAGAGCTAAAGCTTACTAACTAATTATTCCATTGCAATTCTATTTATATTACTACCTACTACACAACCTTACTGAAACCGCCCCATACGGTTTTTTCTACAACATTTCAAACTGAAATAAGTAGTTCATTAACCCAAAACAGGTAAGACCCCAAGGACCTTGCGAGTTTCCAGTATAGGAGGTATATAGCTCACAGTTAATCGTTCGACTGCATCAGTTATCATCCATTCGTTCGATTGTTGAATCAGTTCCAGACATATACAGTCATAGTAATGTTCTCTATCGTAACAGTGTTGTGAATAAAGTATTATTGTGTTTGTTAACTTCTGTTCCCATTCATTCAACGATAACCAACTCACCGTAAGTACTCATTCCGACAAACAATTGACTTAGAAACCCACTGATGGTTTCACATATGAAAACCACCCTAAACGATTGCAAGACATTGGTCACACCAAAGTTGATATTTTCGAACCCGAATGTATCAAAAATAAACTGTCTACCAAAGAAGAAACCTGGGATATCGGTTCGATCAATAGTCTTGTCGATAGAAGCCCGAAACATATAAAATAGCGAAATGTCTCAGAAAAGAGTTTGAGAATATTTCTTATAACAATGAGAATTCACAAACAATTGCTGTGGATTCACTATATTTTTAGGTTATTATTTTTTGGAATCGGTAGATCGACAGTCTTTTCTGAAGTTCAACTGTTTATATGATTTTTTTTTTGAAAATATCACAGTTTAGCCACAGATATTCAGCTCTTTCCCTTATAGCGTTTTCTGTGTAATTTCCGGTTATGGAAATATTTTGTGCAAATCCACAGATGAAAAATGATAACATTTTCAGGCGAAAACATCGTACCGGAACATTTCTCGGTAAATGCACCTGGCCGATGCATATCAATCTGCGTCAGAACAATTTTTGCAACAGACGTATAACAAACGTTTGTGTCATATTTCTAAACCGCTAACAAATTGTATGGAAACAGAATCCGACTACTATTTTTAGTTGTTTAATTGGATAAAAAACGAAAAAAAGCAAAAAGATTTATAGCGTGCTTGCGTGCAGAGTGTTTGTTTCCGTCCTATTATACGAGGGGGGATTAGTAGTTACAATTTGTTGAACAAGTTTTCCCATCATTATAAAGTGGTACTTTTTCATTTTAATGTCCACTTCAATCCCAATGCATTTTAAATTATATATTTTTATAAGTACAAACTCGGCACAAAGTTGTTATGGGCACATAACCCCCGATTAACTATTAGTTGCAGGTCGAGTCGTATACGGCTAGATTATTTCCTGAATAACTTAGATTGGGCGACATTTTCACCCTGGAAAAAAGAAGAAATAATTATTTACTCTGATACATTGGAAATTAGTGAAATTTTAGGAAAATTTTATTTTATTCTTTTATAATTTTTTTATTTATGAACAGATTTTGATTCTGACCAGATGTATTTCGAAGTAATCTGTATCCAATGGTGTAGTCAGAATTTTGCTGAAAGTTCTGAAATTGAAGAGGTGGGTTGATTTATTGACATAATTTTCAAATTTCATTCACTTATAACTTTTTTATTCATGGACATATTCCTACGTAATTTTCACATAAATCACTTGAGAATGCCGTGAATCCAGTGGCGCCGTCTAATTCTATCTAAAAAAATCGCTAGTATGTTTTTGGATTTTTGACCTTGAAAAAAATTCGATGTAGGCCTTGAAATTTTTATTTTCATTTTGAATTTGTCACTCAACTAGAACTATTGATGCTCTATCTATTGAAAAAAAAGCAGTTTTTCGATTTTGATCGAATGGTTATGCCAGCTGTGCATATATTTTTCACAAGACCTGCGATGTAAAATTATCGCTTGTAGAAGAATCAAATTTATTATCACCGTAAATTAATATCATGCAAGGTGTGGTCCATAGGGTGTGTTGAAGACATGTACATTTCATTATAATGAAATGAACTTAAGCTACAGCTATATCACTTCATACTAAGTAATTTGAATTTGAATATTATCACAAATCTGGGGTTCGTGGATACATAAACACTGGGCTTATTTTCCGTTCATTTACATCTTCATAATAATTGATAATGGACTCCGACAATTCATATACTCAGTTTAATTTCATCGCTAAAAATGAAATAGTATATAAAATGTTAGTTGAAATCTATTTCTAGTTATTAGTGAAAGTGTGTTCAAAGCCCATCAAAAATAGTAGTACACTCAAGTGTGAATATATCTGCGATACCTCGTAAAAATTGAAACGTTCTGTCAAATTACACGCCGCCTGTGATTCCCAACTCTCGGAAAGTCACCGAAGCACCGATCAGTTTCACAGTGTTTCCTGGATGGCAGGCATCATTGAAATGGAGTGAGATCAGTCAGTTAGATTGGCGATTAGTAATAAAATATTAACATTTACGAAAAATACCCCCACCATAATCCACGTTACGAAACAGGCAATATTGTTCTCCTTTCAAATATAGCTTCTAGCTTGAGACATTTTTGAAACTCAATCAAAAAATGCTACGTAGATATTTTTTATATTATTTATAACATTGAAATTTTCTGAACGCATCTGTATTTTAATGAAGAACGATCATTGGCAACACCGAAAATCGTAATAACTGTTCTCATGCAACATAAGTTATATCGAGATTTGAAGTGGTTACCTGGATAACGTAATGAGAATTTGGGATTCCATGGTTCTCAACTAAGCAACGTTGTCAAGTCTAATTTCGATAAATTTGACGTCACGAAACAACGTTTTTTTATTATCGATGGCGAACAGAATATTTCTATTTTTTTTACCAGTTACTTTAATTTCCAGTGTTTCCTGATAACTTGTGAAAAGGTCCATTATTTGAAATCTAAATTATCTTGTAAAAGTTGTTGAATTTTTGTACTGATTGCTATAATTTTGGAGATCCGGGAAAGGATACAATGTAGCATGAAGGACTATAGATATTTTCCCTATCGATGATTGGCCGTCTTGACACCAGTATTTCGACAGAAGTTTGGCTTGATTTGAAGAATTTGCTTGAAATTTTCGTGTGATCGAGCGAACCGAAATGTGTGAACTGAGATATATTTGAAACAGTTTCAAGAAAAAAAAAATTGTTTGATCTTCCACCAAAGTCGAGACGAAATCTTCATCCGGAACAACAGCGTAATCCGGCAAACCTGAAACTAAAATAACAATCCGCTTGTTATATTTGGCTCGCCGCGGCCGTTCCACGCACAAAACATAAATCTGAACATTAACTGACGTTTATTCTGTTGTCATCTAGAATAGAGATTTCATCTGTGGTAACTTTATTATTCCGGTATCCGCCAAATCTTCCACTCACAATTACGGACCAATTAAAATGTAATTGTACGTTTGCCAAGGAAGACGAAATTAATTGACTGAGTATACGAAGACGAGGCCAGCGTCAGATGTTGCTATCGAGGCTAATAATACTAGAAAATTGTCACGAAAATTATCTACGATTATTTCGAGAAGATGCGATAAAAAGCAGGAGGAAGGAGATCTTGTGTGAATGCTTGAATAACGGTTTTTACTGAGAGATGTCATTACAACATAAAAATCGAATCGTTATGTTCTGTCTTTCACAATTAGCTGATTCTCAGAGGAAAAGCATCCTCAATTTGCGTTCATAGGTAGAATTATTTCTATTTAGTTCAAGGGTCAAATGGGTTCAGTCGGTTGTGGAATTATTTATAAATTATAATAATTATAAATTACATATATATGGAATTATAAATACGCACCATTCATCATATCCCAAACCTTCTGCCCCATCAGTAAAAATATTGAAAGTATAATAAATATGAATACAAAGATTATTATTCAACACTTTTCAATGACTAAAATATATTATTTTTCTGAAACCTGAGAAGAAATTATATCAACGAAATAAAAAATAATACAAGGAATGCCAATTTTATCAATATTCAATATAATAAGTACACAGTTTTATTGTATTCGTAAGACCCTTGGTGTGCAAATAGGTGGGAATGCGAGTTTTCTGCTTTTTTTCCGTAGCTGAAATAGCAAATGTGCCGCCTATTTTGTTAAGTTCCCCAGGGAGCATACCGGGTGAGGTAGAAGACATAGCAACCAGTAGTTTTTTTATTTGAAAAAAATAAACAGTTGAAAATTGAAATTCACAGAAGTTACTCAGTGAATGATTGACCTACAGTAATCCAATTTGTTTCTCAAATGTCACCCTGTACTTATATTTTAAATTATTAATTTAATCATAAATCACAAATTGCTATTCGATCATTGATTGGCCGTTAATTGTTTTTTATTGAAAAACATCAAGAAATCGATGATAGGTAGTTCGATGTTTGTTAGGCTTTGAAATCCAAAGATAATTAGGCAATATTCTTTAAAATTTTTTCGTATCTGATCAATCCTTGCAGGTTGTCAATAAATTCGATTTAAGAAAAAAACTAACAAAAATGTGAAAACTGAGATAGGAATATATATATTTTTTTAATTTATACTCTTGTTAAAAAACTATCTATTTATTTAATTTCTGTTATTAATAACATATCGAACTCTTTTTTTGAATACATTCTTAGTCTCCAATGTTAAGATAACATTTCAATCAAGACAAAAATGTTGAAGATAAGTCAAACAACTAACCTTCTTAAAAAACTTAACTAAACTTAAAAAAATAAAAAATATTTTAACATTTTGCGTTTGAAGAGCAATTCAAAAACTACCATGGAACCAGTGGTGAAACCGTTCGCTATGAGTACTACTGTATACCTAAAGCAATTTTTTCTTCAAATTGTGGGTTTATAAAGATTATGTATGTGAATTTCCCATTCGTAAAAAAAACATGGTTTATAACATTCTGTGGCCACCGCCAGAGTTCAGGCCCCAAAAAAAACGAACAATGTGGCACTTTGGTTGAGTTAAAAATAACAAGTTTTCAAATGAAAATACGGAAATAGAATCTTCTATATTTTTTTCGTATATTCATGTATTTGTTCACCCTGCCCTGGTTTCCCAGCTAATACCTTGGCGGAAGTTGAATATTTGATCGATATTTGTGAGTTGTTAAACCATTAAAAAACCGTTATAAGGTAATGAAATCACAAATCTGTTAACACAGATTTTTATAAAATTTGCAAACAAGAAGCAATATCCCAAGCAGAGCGAGTTACTGACGAACCTAAAGTGGGAAAGGAAAAATATTAATTCAAGTCGAAGTACCTTTTTTCCCCAGTCAATTCTGCAAGTAAGATTTACGCTAAATATCGAAGAGGGAAGAATAATATTGCTGGCTGATAGTTTGTGCTACGACTATCATATCGTTCAGAATTAAATTGTTCCTCCTGTGCATTATAATACCCCAAAGGTTACAACAATATCACGCAAACCCATGTGCAAATTCGTATTCGATTGAATTCCCCCAACGATCTTGACAAGGCTATTTTGTATCCAAATCGAATTGTTGAGTGACCTCCCTCATGTCATTACGATTTTGCGTTGGATTGTTTGTGACATTTCCATGATTGGGTACCAGAACAAATGATTTTTCTATAATCATACTATCGAAAAACATTTTTGCCTCGTGATTTGTTAATGAATGGTGGGAGAAACACTGCGAATGATGTTGGTGAAAGTATGTTCCGATTTTCACAGTTATACAGGGTGTTCCAAGTTATCATTAACATGCAATATCTCTCTCATTTGAAAAGATCGAAAAATTCTCTATATTGTGATCGAAAATTAAGAGTCACGGTAAAATACTGCGGCATATCATGCTTGGTACATTTACTGCATTGATACCAAAAGAGTAAACATTTATTATTTTGAACTTTGGTATTACTATTACAAACCACTAAGTATGCTATGTTTCTGTATTTAGTAGTGGGGGGTGATATTCTAAGGTTGGTAATCGTAAATGAACTTTTTGGAATGTCTTTAGCGAGATATGCGTAAACAACGACTTGGGACACCCCGAATAGACCATATAACGGATAGCAATTGAGAACTAGTTTTGTTGATAATGATGATCTGCATTGTATATCTTCAACATGCAGTTGTATTAACTACAAAATCTTTGAATAAAGATTGAAGTCTTATTCATATGTTCAAATTCTAATCCATATGAAGCTGAAGAAAGTGAAATTTAACAAAATCTGTCTTCCTTAAAGTTGCAATTATTAAAAAAAAACTACTAGAAAGATAAAATTAGTCCCAAACTTTTGAGTGATGGAAAGATCAAATGAATATTTCATATTATCTGTAATTTTCAAACCAGATATTATTGTGAGTTGTTTTCTTGAGATTTGTACTTGGACATGATGAATTATTTCCCGTAATAATTTCCATATCAATCAATCATCTTATTATTTTTAAAAACGTCCATGTTTTGATAAACTCAGTTTTTCAAGGTGCAACTGATATCATCTCAAAGAAACTTACGAAAAAATATTGTGAAGAAGTAATTCTTATTTATTTCCAGCTCAGACGCTTTAAGTTACTCGGTTATTCATTTCAATATGAAACTAATTTTTTTATCAAGAAATAAAGGCCAAATTATTATTACTATTATCCAGCTTTTTACGCAGAATATCTTTGAAACTACTAATTTATTTTTTGTTAGAAACTTTCCGTGTTGGCAATAAATGTTTCACAGCAATTAAGGATTAATAATACTCAGTAACGAGCTACTGCATCATGGCATTGGGTCACATACTGACCTCCTATTCGTATATCAGTGCAAAGCAATTCGA
The DNA here is from genome assembly GCA_958298965.1 of Chrysolina haemoptera. Taxonomy (NCBI): domain Eukaryota; kingdom Metazoa; phylum Arthropoda; class Insecta; order Coleoptera; family Chrysomelidae; genus Chrysolina; species Chrysolina haemoptera. The sequence continues at coordinate 26,048,697 of OY282591.1, read as the reverse complement.
ATCATATAGCAGGTCTCCATTTCCTGAATGACAGAAAAAAATCGTCTAATTGACTCAGAAGTCAAAAGGCTAGTCCACACCAGTATAGTGTTGCTGAGACGTCTACGGGCCTGTTGTGAGATCAAAAATAGCAGGTCTAAAGTCCCTGCTCGATCGGAATGGGAGGCCACATGTAAACATTCGACATTTTGTGCAACATTATGATAGTGTGAAAGTCATTCGGCGTCCAGAGATGAGATACGTTCCAGTTTGTTTCCAGCTACCAAGTGGTGTTGGTTCGGCTGTTTACAGTTATTTACCAAAATTTACAGTTATTTTGAAAACATTGTGGTCTATATAGCGAGAAAGTCCTCACTTCTAAAATCGGGTAAAATAAAAGTGACCCTGGAATCTCTGTCTGCAAAGCACAATGCGACTGTGGTAGAGATATAAAAAAAATACATAATTTGAAAACTTCTTTCAATGGGGATCGGAAAAAAATACTCCGACAAGTAGGACATCTCTCAAAAAGTCCACATGAGACTGAGAAATTCACATCGTAGTTTGGATGCGGGACCGTCTCTAGACAGTCTATAGACAAATCGCGCGACATGATCTACTCGTGTGTGCTAGACTTAACCCGTCTCTTATTTAATGTACAATTAAACTAGAACAGACTTTCAGATTTGTAAACGAAAAGGGAGTTACTATGGAACAGGTTTAGTATCTACAGAGATCAATTTGTCCTTGCCAAGCTGTACTGCAGTGTTTTCTCCTTTCATATAAAAATATTGTCAACTTGTTGTTTATCATTCCTTAGAAGTTACGTGGTATATTATAATTCGTCACCACTTTTCTATTGCTTTCTCTATTACAGTTGAACTTTAACTTTTAATAATTTAATATTCACAATGCCTCATAAAACCGTGTGCTACGAAATATTTCTGGAGCCAACCCTTATGAGGCAAATCGGACCGAAATCGTATAATACGCATTAGCTTGACTCAACCAATGCCTTTGTCATATACTGTTTTATGTTCCCAACAACTTTTCGAATACTACACAATTTCAGTTTAACCGGCAAAAATCGTAAATCGGAAACACAAGCCAAGTGTGACTCTCAAAAAGTTAATAGGACGTCGTATCGTCAGCATTAACATACGGCTTTAATTCCTGTGTTTATGTTCGAAAACTAAAAACTAGTTAAAAGTTTAATTTAATTGGTTATGGCACAGCAAGTTGGCGTAAAATTGGAATGGCTGCTTCGTATATCCGTGCACTTCGATGCTCTCTAAATCTGCCAACTTGATAAAAAAAAATATAGTTCAGTTTTACTCAGCGTGAATGTGATGAGCTTTGGCTTGTTAACTTTCAGAAGTTCGTCTGGCGTGATGAGCTGCTATATACGTTTTGGAGCAAAATTCACTCGCTAATTAAATTTTTTCAACTTGAGGACAAATACACGTGAATAAAACAATTTCGAAAGAGTTATTGATGTGGTAATGGGCCTGGGAGGCGCATGGGATTACACGGTAACAGGTGAGGGTTACGTCTTGCATAGCCCGCACAAATCTCGTAAGAGTGCAGCTGGTTGACGGAAATAACAATTTCAACAATTAATACTATTCTGACCGCCGCATTTTACATTTTCTACCTAGTTCCCGCGCATCTTGAGAATCAAACTAGATCACTGTTTTTTCATTACCGTGTGTCTAAAACGTAACGAAACCCTCATAAGTGGTAATCATTGAATTTTAAATAGAATATACTTTGGAAAACTCAGTATACAATTCGATGATGATGGTTGATTGATAACGAAATGTGAGACAGTGAAATTGTAAGCAATTACATGAACTACTGAAAGATTATTGAAATAATCAGTTCATTAGCATATATGAGAAAAAAAGGGTCTCAAGAATGAAGCCTCGAAGGACGCTCTATGCTCGACAGTTGCTGTCTGAGAAAAAAAAAGTAGAGCGGAAAGTCGACACATTTTTAAAATAGATATATGTATTTGAAGAGGTTCCCTTGATTTACAAACACACATTTAATATGTGCCAACAATTGAATAGACTTGGGAAGTCATGACATTTATACCAATTACTGTCTCTCAATCAATTCAAAAGCCTCCTCTTCAGAGATATTTCAAATTGAACATGTTTTTTGTATCTTTTAGTATTATCGTAGAACGAAATTCCCTTCTCTCCGCACTATTCCACAAAGTGGAAAGTTTGAGGCAAATATCTGTCAGAAAACAACTACTACCCCCAACGAATAACATCTGACATTTAGATATTTATGCTATGTTCTTCAATATAATAACTTTTAATGATCAAAATAATGAATACCGAAGAAATATATGAATAATCTGTGGCATCCGATATAGAAGAAAGAGCGAAATTGGCAATGAATGGACCTTTACCAGACAAATTCGGAGCATAATTCGAGACTGATTGCTTTAATTTGGATTATTGATTATTTTGTTCCATTCGATTACTTTTCGTACTAGTATTTTACTTTTCGAATTGGTGATTTAAAGTGACGATTTTCACATTTGAATGACAACTGAAAGATAGTACATTTTAGTTTCCTAGTGTCAAAAATGATTTATATTCAGTGACCATCGAAGGATTAGTTGAAATTCTAAAATTCACTAGAAACAAAATAATGGGCCGTACGAGGGGCCGTATTAAAAAAAAACAGTGGAACGGATATCACGAGAAAGTTGTGAAAATTGCTGTAAAAAAGTATTTCTCATTTTTTTCCAGTTCTGAATAAGAAATCGAAAAATTCAGATTTTCCGAAATAACTTCCCAATTTTTTTATAAATGGTATGCTACCGGTGGTGCCACATGAATGAACCTATTGTTACGTAATTTTGTTCTTATTCATTTAAAAGATGTATCTGTGATAATAATAATAACAATAATAGTGTCTTTATTCGTAACAAAAATATATTTTTTTACTTAATTATGGACAGGCTGGCGGGAATTGGGCCGAAACCGTTCTTCCATGTAACCGGCAAAAAATACAGAATGTTTCAATAGATTTGTTAAAATTTATAACAGTTATACTAATATAAAGAATAGAAAATTAACTACAATAAGAAAAATTAAAATTGAAAGAAATTAATTTTTTTCATGGATTTTCCAGGCGATTGTTCTAATTGAATATAATATATAATATTGATAAGTGAATATATGGGCTTTTGTGGATTTTAATATGCACAAAAATTGAATTGAATATTTTTATCGCATAATAGGAATAGCAACTTTGGAATTACTTATTAGTGTTTTCTATATCCCTATAGCGGAATTCTCATTTTCGGCACCCCTATCGATGCGTGGTGTCAGAAGAGCTCAGTATACATTTTAAATGTACTGAATGTACAATTTATACTACCCTCTTTATGGTCCGAATACTTTCTCAATCTAACTCGCGAATCTCATACGTTTATCAACATTCCTATATTGTTATTGGTTCCGGCTTACCTGGGCCCCTTACCTTACCCGGGCCCAGGGGCTGCCACCCCGGCTGCCTCCCTCTCAACTGGCGTGGGTATCTTGAACACGAATGTGTTTGAAAGCTTCAGCATCAACTTAAATGATATATATTTATTCAGACCTAGATTATGTTCAAATTTCCAACAGACGCAAGTTAAATATAGTGGTTTTTTTCATCTATATAAGTGCAATGACAAACCCATACCAACCGAAAATTCCGATTATTAGAGATGTAAATGAAACAGTGAATCATCTATAATTAGCCCTATATACATATAGACAAAAATATTCATGGAAACAACCTGAAAGGCTCCCAGGCGATATACCCTGTTAGCATTTCAGAAGGTAATTAGTCGAACCCTTCAGGCGCCGTACAACCTTCGTTTACCTATAAAACTATGAAGACGTTAAGCATCAAGTTCAGTCTCGCATTTGGCAGCCGTTTAGTTTATTCTCAGAACAATTAAATATGATTTACATCTGCTTGGGCAGTTAAAAGCGCGCTTTGTTTATGAAGCTCATAAATAGCGTACTACATATTTTTTCTGCGTGTTAATTTTTCCGGGGGACGGGCGTAACAAAAGCTTCGGACTTACATTATCATGATAATTCGAAATAATAAAAGGGCGTCAGACGTTACCTGGTTGAACAAAAATAGACTGGCCAGAGCATCGTCTAGGATATAATTTCGGAGTATCAGTTGAGTTGAGATATAGAGAGCGTTGCAAAATAGTTCTTGTAGGAAACTTTGCCAAGAGTTTAGTAGATATTATTCAACGGTCGTAGAGGGCAGTCGTTGTTTTCTATCGGAAACTTGCCGACGAAAATGCCCATTGTATAGGTTTATGTGGAAGATTAAATTACTGAATGAAACAAATCAATTCTTCATTAGATGAATAGAATTTATGGTTGAACTGACAGTTAAGATAAAAAAACACTTAGTTAATTCAATATTTCTTGTTTGGTAACAGGGTTTACATGATTTGTATATCTAATGATCTTTTCACTGACACTATTGTTTCCCTGGAAGGGATAAAAGGAAACAAGTGTTGTATGTCAAAAGAAATGAATTTGGTGTTATTCGGTAATTTAATATCTTTAGTCATATCAAGAAATTCGTAAGAATTTTTTAGACTAAATTTTGAATCATAATTGCAATGATTTTAAATTGAAAGATGGTAGTTTCAAAAAACTAAAGAACACGCTTTACTTCCAACATGGACTCAAAAGTAAAAAATAATTAACAATTCAATTACTCAAATGTATTTCGATCTATAATCTCATATTTTTCAGTTTAATTTAACGATACTGAGAGCTCAAGAGAACTTTATCACGCACCCCAAGCTTTTTTTACATTTGAGAAATTAAATTGTCAATTATTTTTCACTTTTTAGTCCATGGGAAGTAAAGCGTGTTCTTTAGTTGTTTTAAACTATTTTTTTTTTACTGAAAAATCGAAATCTCCGATCCCGAAAACCATATAAATTTTGAATCGAATCTGACCATAATCAAAAAACTTGTCCACCATCTTGGGCTGCCATCATAAATTCATAAATTTTACCAAAAAAATCATAATCTCTGACCCCGAATACCCTCACACACTAATTTTGAATCGAATCAGACCATAATGACAAATATCGTCCGCCATCTTCGAGCCGCCATCTTTAATTTATGAATTTTGACAAAAAATTCGAAATATACGACCAAAAAAAACCCACATCCCAAGTTTGAATCGAATCTGACCATAATCACATATCTCGTCCGCCATTTTAAATTTATGAATTTTGGTAAAAAATTCTTAATCTTTGGACCCTGAAAACCCTTACATACCAATATTTAATCTAATCGGACCATTATCACAAATCTCGTCCGCCATCTCGGATGCGCCATTTTGTTTTTTTTTCTACAACAAAAATGTCATATCAGCAATCTTCTGGAGACCTTTCAACGTGTTATTCTATACAACAAATCCTAAATTCATTTTCATTATCAGATAATGATGATCTTCGGTCAAGTAGTGTCGTAATGAAAGGAAATACTTATCTGCTTCTAATATTATTTTTGCAGATTTTTTTTCATTTTGTTAATTTTATTATATTAAATTTTTCATTTTATAGAAATGTGTCCACAAAAACACGTGCCTTATCATTTCAAATATTGTTATCGTAAAACAATTAAATAATTATATCATTATATTTGGAACTGTTGGTGTGAATATAATTCAGAAGCATAGAAAACTATTATACATTACTCATATACCAAACAATGTCAATTTGCTCATGTAGTCCAATGGAATATATTTGCGGCCAGAATACTTCGAATCTTATTAATTCAAAAAATAATAATTCAAATATTTTCACTGATTCCTCATGCTAGATAAATCCTTATATTGAAAAAAAAAAACGTCTCAATTGATATAACATTCACATTGAGTGATAATTATTGTTCAAAAATTTAATTTTCACTATCCAAATGACAAATATTAATATCTTATTTATATATTATTTTGACGCAGACATTCCGTGACTGATGTATTGACATGTCGCGTGTAGATAACACTATTAGTAAGCACGTTTACTTGTTATCAACATTTTCAATTAGTTGAATGAATTGTCTGAATCTTATTACACCTATCACTTTCTACCGCATCAGTAATGGCGTCTTAATTAAACCAGTGACAAGTTCAGATAAAAACGATATTGATCATCATCTATTACGAATATCTGTCCAATTATGATAACTACTGCATACATTAATCATTCAGTATCCCTCGTAATATGGTAGTCAGTAGTTGGCCGCTTGGAGACGGCTTTATCTATTTTCCACAACACATTTCAATGAATAGAGCTAATTAATTACATTCCCGAAGAAATATCAACATAATAATTTCCACAGTGATAATTAACCTTTGGAAAACACCCTTTTTTACCCCTTTCGTCGAGCGCTGTAATCTTGTAATTATGAAACGGTTCGTGAATTCGTTGAATGGAACTCGATATTAATTTGGGGAATGGAGCAAATTTTAGTCAAGACTTTTTATATTTCGTTGAATCGTAATATGAAATTGTGGAAATATTGTTCGGTGAAATATACAAACTATCTAGATAACCAAAACTTTTAGCAAATTATTTCAAACTTGATGTAATAAAAAAAAAATACTACGAAAACATTATCGAGTTCAATTTCAGTAGATTGAAGCCAATTGAAAATATTTTCGATTATTTTCAAGGCCGAACCCAGAGTGTCAGAATATTTGGATTCTATAATTCTATAACAACTGTAAGCTGCATGCTCTTAGATATTACAGTCTATACAGGGTGTCCCAGAATGAAGGGAACAAACTCCGATGATAGAGTCCTCACTTTATTTCAAGGCTAGAAGTTTCCATAAACATATCCTCCAAAAGGAGTATTAACTGAGTTATAGGCTGTTGAAAGTGTCAAAAAAATATTTTCCATAATAATTCCATAACGGCTCAACTTCTCTCGATGAAATTTGGTAAGTCATTTGACAGCATTGAGTGTAAATTTTCAATGCAATTCACGTGTTTATAACTTCAAACAGGGGCGTACGGTAGATGGGTACCCCTAATCGCCCCTCCACAACTTCCACATCACTGGGCTGATATAGATTTGGTCTTCTTTTTCCTCGATATTTTCTACACAAAAAGTAAGAGGTTTCATCACTGAAAATGTCGACAGTTTCCAAGATATTTGAGCCATCTTAAGCAAAATACATTCAACTTACAAGTAAAATCAAAAGTGAGTATCTATTCTACTTCAATTACCCTGAAAACCGTTGAAATTTTCAATAATGAAACTTATCCCTTTTTGTGTAGAAAATAATAAGGATTAAGAAAAATTAGACAAAATCTGTATCAGTCCAGTGGCGTGGAAGTTGGGGAGGAATGATTGAAGTTACAAACAAGTGATATCGTAGAAATTCCAAACTCAATGTTGTCAAATGACTTACTGCTATTTCATCGAGAAGAGTTGAACCGTTATGGAATTATTCTGAAAAATATGATTTTTTTTGCCACTTTCAACACCTTGCTCTGTTAATACTCATCTTAGATGATATGTTTATGGGAACTTTTAGACTTAAAATGAAGTAAGGATTCTACCATCAGAGTGTGTCTCCTTTATTCTGGGACAGCCTGTATATTCCATATTAGCACTATTTCAATATTCAGCAATATAAACAAACCTTGGGAACTTGACTTTGAAAAAATAAGTGTTTTAAAAGTTTGCAATTGATAATTAAACAATTCTCCAACAGAAAGGTACAAAACTTTTCTTCCCTTGTTTCAATTGCCATAATAAGATGTTCTAACTTGATCAGAATTTAAAAAAATCCCATTGAAAGAACGATAAATGTATATTAAATAACCCAACATCTCTGTGATATGTGTCATGCAATTAACAACATCCCATTTCTGTTTTGAAGGAAAAAACAACTTGAATAAACAATAAACAAAACGAAATTCCACAACCCTATTTATTAATTTTTGGGAAGACACGTATTCTTGAAGACGAGCTGGTTTACATACTTTGTTATTACTGTAACTTACAGAAATATCACAAATATTGACACAAATATTTTCGAGAAAATGGACGATAAGTGGGACGCCTGCTCGTTCAGGTTTGATAATCCAATTATGAACATTTGTAAACAAAGGAGTATTCAAGAAACTTTCTGTTAACAACAATTTTCACACCGTTTGTAAGGTATAGTAAAATGTTTAGAACCAATTCTAATTTGTCATTTAATGTCCACTTACAATGTATTTTTTTAATTGTCGACAACAAACAAAAGAGAAACATCTATAATTCATTCATCGTAGAAAACATCTACGTATATTTGTTCATCTTCTGGCATGTCCCAATACCATTATGAAATTGAAATTGAAAGTTTCTGAATGTTTATCATGAATGGACAAAAAATTCAATTAGGTGATATCAAACAATTTCATTCAAAACTTCACCTTCAAAATCGGAATCGAAACTATACTAATTTTGAATAGAATCGGATCATAATTACAAAACTCTTCGCCGTATTCTATCCGCCATTTTGAATTTTACAATTTTGACGGAAGAATCATAATCTCCAACTTCGAAAACCACCAGATACAAATTTTGAATAGAATTGGATCATAATTACGAAACTCGTCCGCCATATTGGAGCCGCCATCTTGGTGCTACCATTTTGAACTTTTCAATATTGACAGAAGAATCATAATTGCCGATCCGATTGAATAGAATCGGATCATGATTAAAAACTCTACCCTAAATTTTCCTGTCATCCACATACTGCTAAGAATTTGTTTTGTTTCAACAATGATTGGCCCTAGTTTAGTGTATAGGGTGTGGCAGAAGATTTACTCCCATTCCATTTTCACACACGTTATATTAGCTTCACTTGTATGTTTGTTTGTATGTTTGTTTGTATGTTTGTTTGTATGTTTGTTTGTATGTTTGTTTGTATGTTTGTTTGTATGTTTGTTTGTATGTTTGTTTGTATGTTTGTTGGTACGTTTGTTTGTATGTTTGTTTGTATGTTTGTAACTGACTCATTAGGACGTGGTTTTCACCCATTTCCAGATGTACGAATGATTTGAAATTTGGCAGGTGTTCATAATTCCGGTGACGATGCAATATGATATTTTTTTTGTTATAAAAAAACAACAAGATGGCGGACGAGATTTGTCATAATGGTCCGATTCCATTCAAAATTGGTATATAAGGGTTTTCGGAGTCAGAGATTATGATTTTTTGATCAAAATTCATGAATTCAAAATGGCGGCTCCAAGATGGCGGACGAGATTTGTGATTATGGTCAGATTCGATTCAAAATTGGTATGTGAGGTTTTTTGAGGTCGTATATTTCGAATTTTCTGTCAAAATTCATAAATTAAAGATGGCGGCTCCAAGATGTCATTATGGTCTGATTCGATTCAAAATTAGTGTGTGAGGGTTTTCGGGGTGAGAGATTATGAATTTTTCATAAAAATTTATGAATTCAAGATGGCGGCCCAAGATGATGGACGAGTATTGTGATTATGGTCAGATTCGATTCAAAATTGGTATGGTTTTCGGGGTCGGAGATTTCGATTTTTTAGTAAAAAAAATAGTATAAAACAACTAAAGAACACGCTTTATTTCCCATGGACTAAAAAGTGAAAAATAATTGACAATTTAATTTCTCAAATGTAAAAAAAGCTTGGGGTGCTTGATAAAGTTCTCTTGAGCTCTTGAACGCTCTGTATTGTTAAATTAAACTAAAATATATGCGAATATAGATCGAAAGCACCCACGCTTTTTTTACATTTGAGAAATTGAATTTTCAATTATTTTTTACTTTTTAGTCCATGGGAAGTAAAGTGTGTTCTTTAGTTTTTTTTAACCTTTAATTTTTTTTTATCATTTGATTGAACATTTTTCCGTATATGAACACCGGTACTTTGTAGCTAGGTACTTCATCCATCGGATTTTTATGTGTCGTTCAGATATGATTACGATAAAATATCAATTAATTATTCAAGGCCGACGTACACTCAATTCATTAACGATGTAGGTACGAAAGGCCGAACATTACGTTCCGAAGATATAAATCATATTCACGGTGTGCCAGTGAAATTTCCTCCGGATCGTAAATCAAACTATTAATTAGTGGACGCGTTAAAGGTTTAATAAACCCTGATAAATCGCGGACATGTTCTGCGACGACGGATATATTTCGGATATTCGAAAAGCGTCGTCAAGTTGTACGGTATGCACCGCAGCAATTCGAGTCGGTTTTTTGTTGTTATAAACTCCGGTAATGAAGAACAAGTTTTGTGTAATGAGCTTGTTAGCAAATTTTGTGACGATTGAAAATTATGTGAGATACCTATATTTAGATGGAATTAGATTAAAAGTCATTTCTGTACACTGTTTCAGCGGCGATCAAAGTACTGAATCGAATTGTTAAAAAATACAAATCTTTTACTTTTATGAAATTTTTACTTCGAAGAAGTAGATGTTATGTCTAAACTAGGGTCCTTGTATCGTATATTAGAGTCGGGACACTCTTGGGCAAAGCATGAAAAAGCGCGTTTTAGGTTATGTCTGCCTTGTGAGGCCGAATGAGCACAAGGGCGTATCGTCATGCAGGGAATATGTAAAAATATGATTTGAAGTTTACGTAACCCGAATAAATGTACTGTTTCTTTTCGGATAAAATAGTTATACAGTGACCGCCAAAAACTATGTACCATATGGGAAAAAAGTTTATTATTAAAGTATTGGAAAAAATATTCTTGGAGTAAGTTTGTGCATGTCCGATAACATAAAAATATATTTTGACACATGTCACGTGATCGTTGGTATGGCGGCAAATTGAAAAAATTACTATGAAAAGGCAAAAAGTGAAGTGAAATGGCAAGATATCAAAAACAATTATTTTTTTTACGCCACACCTTCACGGGTAAACCCTGCATCTGGCTCGTCAGCTTCAAACCAATTAACCAAGAGTTGCTTGTAACTGGGTGACAAAAACAAATTTTTATTTCTAGAACTAGTTTAGGTTTACATCATGAATCTATATTTTTTAAATTTTTTCCTCCGAATATTGCAGACGATTTCATGTCAATGGCTCAAATAACTTGCCTAGTGTTTTTAAGTAGAACTAGTAAAGTGAGTAGGTCAAAACATCAAACTCCCACAAGAAATTCTTCAATATCTACTCGAAAACGTTGGCGTGTACACCTTTCGAATAGTTTAACTAACCATTCTCACGAAAGCAATCACCAAAACAGTCGCACTAATCAAAATAATACTGTCCTAAACTCAACCGCTCCGCAATTAATCCAATAATAATCAGAGACCATTAAAATTATGACATGTCATCTTGTGCACAATGGCGTCTAACCGCCATATTCACCGCTGCCGGATCACGAAAAGCATTCCTATCACTGTTTACGTTTGTCATTGTTGGATCGAGAGTACAATTAAATTATGAGAGGGCCTGGGACGAGCAAACAATAGGACTACCAAGAACGATGCATGTGTGTAATCGTTGAGATAAACTCCTGATAATCTGGTGAACCTCAGGTTAACTCGGCTGACTTACTGAATGCGGCAGCGAGGGGTCACAAACATGCGAACATCAGTGACGTAGCTCAGATACTGATATCTAAAAAGTGACTTGAACATTTTAAAGCGTCGTACAGACCTGAACATTACACCGAACAACAAACAGAACAACGAACCGAACGGCAAACAGAACGGCGAATGGACTTCAACGAACCGAACAACAAACGGAACGTTTGTGCTGTTCCCAGAATTGTTTCAGTAGTTCTCGGTTCAAGATGGAAAAGAGTAGCAACAGCAAAACAAAATTGTGTTTGTCACCAAATTTTTTTTCGCGATTTTTTCTTCGTAGTTAACTAATTGTGACACACACATTTTTATGAACTGATAAGTGTAAGTGAAAGTGTCGAACTGTTGAATGGACATTACAAAAATTGCCAACACGATGCCGGGACCATATTCACAGTGTGGGAAATTTCCTCCTAGGAATGATGTGATTTATAGTGTGGAAAATTTCCTCCTAAGCGTCTTGCTTTTTCATTATGCTCTAGATGACTTGTCTTCCACAGCAACTCCTATGTTTGATAAACATTAATTAGTTCTAGAAATATTTCTTATGTCCACCCAATCGTGTAGATACGACAAACACTCAAAATTACAGGAGACAAACTAAAAGATTCACTGGACCAGCAATGGTCTGTTCGCGGTTTTGTTTTGACCCGTCGAAACCTGTGAACGCATTCGCGAGCATTTTCTTTGATGTCGGAGAGAAAACCGACAAGTGATGGGAACGCCGCGAACCATTCGCCGAACGGCCACGATTTGCTAAACTGTTTGCAAACGCGTTCGTAGCCCCGTCCAAATTAGTGTTCTGTTCGCCGTTCGGTTCGTTGTTCTGTTTGTCGTTCGGCATGATGTTCGGGTGTGTACGAAGCTTTAGCCTGAACAAACATAGCAAACGTGGCCCGAGCCGAACAGAACGCGCAGAATATTTTGTTGTTGCGATTCGTTATGTTCGGAATATTCGAAGCGTTCGACCGTGAGTGCCTTATCACTGGATATAACTACGGACTATAGTCCGTTGTAAGACGAATGCGCATCGTCATGTAGTTGTTTTCTATTAGATTTTACAAAAAAATTCTTAATTTTTCCGCTCATGTTGCACCTTGCAGCTTGCGAAAGGTACAGTTTTCAACTTTTTTCTGGCTTAAGAATTCGAAGCTATGATAAAAAAAACTCAGTAGCCTTCAAGACAATAATAATTGACAGAACACTTGTGAATTACGATGAAAGCAATAAATCACAAGTGATTCTGCAGTGGGTACTCGAATGTCGCATTGCACTCAAATGTTTAATGAATAATTAGGTTACTGATTGGGTACACACATCGATGAAATCTCTTGCGGACATAACAAAGTGTCCCTTTGATGAAATATACATAGCCTCAGCAGAATAGGATGGGTCGACCTGTAATTTGGTAGATGTGCAGGATTGTCCATGGTTAGTTTACATCGAACTTTTTCTGTTGCGCTATGTAATTACATACATTTTTAAGGTAGTTTAGTAGCAAAATAGTGTAACTGATCGATGATTGGCTTTTATATTTCTGGAATAAGCGTGTCCTGGAAAATGATGCAAGCGTAGCTTACGATTAGGACAGGCTCATTTTTAGAGGCATTCAGTCACTTTTTGAGAAAATCATAACTACCACTTCGATAATTTCACCCTCAGCAGTGTTTTCTAGCCCCAAAGCGACCCATTGGCTACGCCGCTGGCCCTGAGTGTACACTTATAATGTAACAGAGTATACATTCTCCGAAAAAAGGCCTTAGGCCGGATTTTTATGCATACGATATCCGACGATCCGATATTAACAATTCAACAAAGCAGAATAATTTTTCAACCAATCAGAATATTGTTTTTTTCGTTTTATTTCGAAATTACTCTCTACAACTTTGTTCCTATCCACTTTAATCCTAAAACCAACCAATTGTCAAATATTTGTCTCGAAAAGTAAGTAATTTTAAGCTAGGAAACAGTAAGTATTAGCCATATTATCAGAGTGATATTTTTGATGCAGGATTATACAGGGTCACGGTCGATGGTACCTTAGACGTTTACGGAGAACGGGACATAGGATCATTCTGAAAATTTGGTTTCTCAAGTAGTTGCTCTTTGTCTATCGATCTAAAATATTTTCAGCAATGCAGCGTTGCCGCTTATACCAGAAAGTAGCAGCATCTTTGTTATTTCAAATGGGTCACCCTGTATATTACCGCATTTTTGAACTTGTCATAACTTTCTGATTGTTTCTGCCTCATACTCCCCTATCCCTGTCTCTAACGGTTTTTGAGATATTGGTTATTTTCCATATTTTTCATCCAAAACATAGCTCGAATTGAATGTTTATTTCTGCGGTATTTGGATTCTTGGGAAGTTGCAATTTTGTGCTAGATACGAAAAGGGTTGAAAGTGCGTTTTTTTAAATGGAATATCCTGTATATTATGAAATATCATGAAAGATGACTAAATTCCCTTCGAATTGATATATCATGTTCCTATACCTAAATAGCCAGAATTCCGAGATAATAGCAATTTTCACTTGTAATCTCCCGCAAGTGCTTGAATTATTGCCGGAAATTTTTCTTTGAAAATTCATGTACGAGATAAATTTACGGCAATTAATTCAAGCACGAGGGGGATTCGGTAAGAAAATTTCACACCAAGAAATGAAAATCATCCAACAATTCATACGAAATAACTAACGATGTTCAAAGAAAATTCATGTACTCGAAAAATTTCCGGCAATAATTCAAGCACTTGCGGGAGATTACAAGTGAAAATTGCTATTATCTCGGAATTCTGGCTATTTAGGTATAGGAACATGATATATCAATTCGAAAGGAATTTAGTCATCTTTCAGGATATTTCATAATATACAGGATGTTCCATTTAAAAAAACGCACTTTCAACCCTTTTCGTATCTAGCACAAAATTGCAACTTCCCAAGAATCCAAATACCGCAGAAATAAACGTTCAATTCGAGCTATGTTTTGGATAAAAAATATGGAAAGTAACCAATATCTCAAAAACCACTAGAGATAGGTATAGGGGAGTATGAGGCAGAAATAATCGGAAAGGAATGACAAGTTAAAAAATGCGGTAATATACAGGGTGACCCATTTGAAATAACAAAGATGCTGCTACTTTCTGGTATAAGCGGCAACGCTGCATTGCTGAAAATATCTTAGATCGATAGACCAAGAGCAACCTCAGAGCAAATATAAACATAGAGATGCCTTTCTATCCTTGTTTTTTAAGCCAACATCACCTTGTTTATATTTACATCTGTCCTCCAACTAACGCATCTAGTTCCATTGTCCTCTGAACTGAATATTTACATCCCCTCAGTCCCCTTGACCATATTTCATTGTTGAAAGAGATGGACATCGTGGTTGTCTACGAATCTGTTATGTTTGAGTAGTGAGGGTATCTCTATGTTTATTATTGCTCTGAGAGAGCAACTACTTGAGAAACCAAATTTTCAGAATGATCCTATGTCCCGTTCTCCCTAAACGTCTAAGGTACCATCGACCGTGACCCACCCTGTATATGGATGGAAATTTCTCGTTTTCAGTTATCTTCTACTACGGAAATTGGTGAAAATACCTCCCAAAAAAACACCAAAAAGGAGTAAAGAGACTGCCTGGAGATAATTTATGAACTTGAATATGAATGATTTTATGCTGTTCATGAAATAGTCTTCCTAAATATCACTTGACCATGACAAATAGAGACTATGATTTTCTTTAATTCATCTCGATTAACTTGTATTTTGAGACAATTCAATTCGATTATTTGAACATTTGAAGAAAATAATAGTCGGCTATTTATCGTGGTCTTGTGATATTACCTACGATAATACTAACAAAAATCATCGTACTCTTAACACGACTGGTTGACCAGTTCGGCGAAGATTAATTTACGAAAGAGTAATTTTTCCTTCAACGTACAATTTGATATGGTGGCTCCTCACGTCGCTGTCTGGTAGGTGAAGTCGGCATTTTTTGTTAGTCGATCAAAATTAAGGTGATTTGTTACGCATTCCATATTGGTCATATTAATATTTTGAATTTTAATCAAGATATGCTCAAACTTGATTACTCAGTGCCCCCATGAAAGCTACTGGAAAGGGAGGTAAAAAAAATTATTTTTGATTGGTCCTTGTGAATTAATTTGGAACGTCATAGATCTGAGATGATTTTCAATAATTTTGTTCTTATATTCATTATGATATTTTCTGGTTTGTCGGTTCCAGTCAAATAAGTTTGTTTATCTATGGAATATTTCATATTCGAAGGTGGATACATGAATCATCCATTATAAATCGGGGTATCTTCAAAAAAACCGAAACTGATATCATCCCCCAAGTCACCAGTAGGGAGTATCTTTATCGAGACGTCAGATTAAGTGAGAAACGACGAGCCTAATGTCAGCCGAGTTGATTAAACTAGAGCATAATAATTATGGGCTTATCAATTTCGGTTTACATTTGGAGGTGTTGTCTCATTTAATAGCCTTTGGTTAATCAGATCTGTCGGCTTAGAAACACCTTCCTCTCGGTCTGGACCTGAAGAGAAAACGGCCACTTCTCATGTTTTTGGTCCCTAAACTCGTTTCAGTGAAGATCTTTTATTTGTCAAGAAATTAACAATCTGGAAGAAACTTGCAAACATTGTCAGATAAGATTTAACCAGCTGGATCTGGGAGAATGAATTTTGGGTATAGAACGAAATAAAAAAAATCTAATCAAGATTGACAAATAATGGGAACAACAAATTTTTCAAAAATCACCAAGTTGAATCACAAATGCGATTGTTACTTTTAATTTTTTGGAAGTGAACTTGAAAGTTTTCTTCTTGAGATCAATTGCTCAAACATTTTTCAGAAGTTATTAAGTACCAGATTAGTACTTTCTTTTAAATAATTATTTTTATCTTGTGGTAGAATTTAACGTTTTCTTTGAATTTCTGTAATCCTCGGGCAAACTTCTTTCTGCAATTAGTTTGAAAGCACTGCGTTGATATTTTTGGCAGTATATTTTTGGTGTATGATGACAAAATGGTGTGAAGACAGTTTTTCGGTTTTTAGTTCGAAATATTATTCATGCCTTATTAATAGAAATGTTCACATGAGTGAGAGTATGGTCGAGTGAGATTACTTAAAAAAAAATAGTAATCAGTGTGTTAAGAGCATTAATTACAATTTCTACGAAATTTACCCTCTGTATAAAAAAAACAATAGTTGTTAATGTTTGACATTGTCAATAAAAACATAAATTTTCGTCTGAGAAGTACTTGGGCTTTTCAATCATTAAAAAGTAAAGTATTACAGTCCATACTAGTAAACGGGAATTGTTCCCTACACAATCAGTCAGTTAGAGCAAAAATCATTAGAAATTTAAAAAAGTTCGTTGTTCTATAGGGTGGCCCAGAATTTAACCGCCGAACGTTCAGTGTCGGGTTTTTATTCTCGAGGATTGCTGGTAGTGGACTAAAAAAACTATTTTCGCGACTGTGCTTATGCGAATTTATTTTCCGCTTCTTCAGAGGAAAAATAATTGACAAAAAAACAATATAATCACATTTCACGAAAACACTGATACAATCCTTCTCAAATATGCATATTGTGTAAAACTCACCTCAGGCGTTATTAACGGTACATTGTACTTAGTATTTTTTTATGTGCATTGTGACAATGCTTCGTTGAAATATTTTTAAAATATTATATAAATAGTTTTAATTTTATTCGTCTCAGTTAATTAATTTTTCTACGTTTCCATGCCATTTTAACATCCTGTTCATTTCAATGTTTTTGATTTATGTTGGATGCAACTTTTTGTCAAATATTTGCTAAACCTGCTTTGACAACATCTCATTCCTACTTTGGGGTTCAAAGACATATTGTCGAGCATATTGTGGAGACGACTCTGAGGTTTAGTTAGCTTAATAGAAACACTCAATTATCAGTTTTTTTCAAACACAACGATGTAAATTATTAGGTTATTATGTTCCTGGGTTCTTTCGGTCCAGAGAGAGAGGAGATTTTGTATTGAAAAATATTTATTTACGACGAACGTTTCGGTTATATATAAACCATTTTCAAGTAATGATAAGAAGAACGTACGTCTTGAATGAATATTTTTCAATAAAAAATTTCCTCTCTTTGGGCCACGGAACTTAATAACCTTATGAATATTACGGTCAGGAAATAGATGCGAATTATTTTAGAAATACTAGTAGTTAAGGCCTTTTTATTCCAGTTCACTTCGGTTACGTGTACCTTAGTACCTTTCTGAAGCACTTTGTATAGTCTCCCACAGTTAACCGAAACAGAATATAAATAGTTTCTCGGTGTCTATGGGAAAGTGCAAGGGAGTCAATTATTGTTCGATCATGATTCCAATTGATATTCTTGTACCATTCTTTCATAGAGCGACTACGTGTGACTCAGCTGGCCAGGCGGAATACTAGCCCAAAGCAATCATACTTGAACTTTGTAATCTTCCTTGAAACAATGCCTTATTATTATCATTATGGTTATTGCGGAGGCATCGTAAAAACGAGGAACTCGCATCGAAGATCCCTTACCTACGATAGGAGTGACCTTTTGTCGGCGTTGAAAGGTGATTATTTCAGTTGCTGTGTAATGCCATGGAAATATGACGTATGTCAAGCTGGCACAGCCGTTTCAGCACAATCCAAAAAAACATGTGCAGTATTTTCTAACTAATTAATAACTATTTTCTAACACAACTTTCAATTTTCTAACTCGAGCCGTTTCAGAAAAAAGGGGTTGTGCTAGCTTAACGCTTAAGCTGGCACAGCCATCCCGTAACTTTTTTCCTGCTGAACATTTTTGAAGGATTGAAATGCTCAAATTTCTAACATTTTAATAACTTCCTAGTGATATACAAGGAGTTTCGATATTCCTTCCTAACGCGCAAAAATCCGAAAATACTCGAATTAAATTGCATTTTTTTAACGTTGATTTCTTAAAATTCTAGCGAACGGTTCATCGATTCGAAAGCTTCCAATCACATGACTTGACACAAATTTCTTCGTCAATCTTTGGAGTGCCGATGTAAATACATTTTTTGTTGCGAATGGTCGAGAAATGGTATGTTCAGGAATTGGGAATGAATTCCTCAAATGTCAAATCGATGAAACATGTCAAAATATCCATGTTACAAATGTTCTGTAAGTACCTCAGCTAAAAAGCAACCTATTATCAGTTAGGATTCCTACAGAAGAAGGATTCATACTTATTCGGTGAAAATAGGGGATATAATTGCTATTGAAATAATTGAAAATGGTATTCATAAATTATGTTTGAAGTCAGATAAGCAAGCAAATATAACAACACAGAGTCGCCAGGAAACTATATCAACACATGGCATAAACGTCTAGGCCATAAAAATCTCATCGATATCAAAAGACTTGTTTCACACAATCTAGCATCATGAACAAAATTTGAAAATTGTAATGAAATTATGAATTGTGTAAGTTGCGTGAAAGGTAAATTACACTTTTTGATAACTTAGGACATTGGGAGGAACTTGTTCTTAGGTTTTTCTTTAAAAATACTCTTTTGAGGCTACGAATAAATTTTTCTTTGCGCTATGTCAACAAAAACTTATATTCGCACTATCCACATTTTCTCAGTCTTCATCGCTTTCCATTTTTTCATATACTCATTAGTTTGATAGTTATCAAGAATTCGTTGTATCGAACATTGATTAAAAATTTCACTTATTTCATTAATTAATAATGTCATTGTTAATTAATAATGAAGGCCAAACAGACAGAGCTTCCTTGGATTGTGAGAACGATAAGATTCAATAGTTCAGTAGAGGGTTATGTTATTGCTGCGCATAGTGCCGCTGCCTCCCGCAATATGTTTAGATTTTTGATAACATTTTATAGTCAAAATGCTATGAATATGTATCATCGGTATACATATAACATTTGTATATTAAATTTTTGTCGCATAAATTTATCTGTCGCCTAGCAACAACCGTTAGAAAAAGTGTACTTTTCACGCTTTTTTTTTCCATAAAATAATGAATTATGATATTAAAATCTATACTTTAGGCACACAAACTGCAGTAAAATTGCATTTTTTTTATAATTGTGGATGTGACTCTTTAGACACACACTTTCTACAATTTAGAACTCAACTAGCCGTTTAATTTTGAAGAACTTCAACGTTAATCACATTGACGAATGCGTGTCTGAGAGTATCATGGAATATTTTTTTTTTGTTTCATGTAACATTTTCTAATACCTATAATAAAACATCGCATCATTCACAGTTTCAATAACTATTGTTATATCACCTCCTGTAGGAGCTCACGAAAGATATATGGTGAAGAGGTGACACTTCTACGACATAAACCATTCGGAATTACAATATACATCACTTGGAAGCATCTACTTAATAGCGAGGTCTCTCCCACTCGTGTTTTCGATTTTTCAGCGCTTTGGGATTGGAATCGAAAGAATGTTTATCGATGGGTGTTCATCTGTTTAGGTTCTTCATTGATTGTGATTTTTTTCTCATCGGTTGATTTTGACAAATATCCGAAACGTAACTTTGGAAAAATGGTTTGGAATTCGATGATTGTACTTTTCAAAACAATATACTCGCATGTGTATAAAACCATTAAAACCTTTGTTTCAATTTAGTTGATTAGCCTTTCAGTGGATCACTCATTTATTAGCACAGGCAAGCTTAATCGTTCAAGTTGATTGAATTTAAGTTGAAAACCTACTTCGAAACCTACTACGTGAACCTCAACCAGTTGTCAAATTCCTTTAAAACCGGTATTGCAATAAGCATCTGCTGTTTATATGTTCATCAGATTGTGCGACGATTGTATTGAAATTAATTTATAAAAACTGATTAAAATCATATTAAAGTTTCGTTGATTTCGGATCACGTATTAGTTGATCGACTGAAATTGATGAGATTTTGTTCACATAATTTAACGTAAACTGAGCAACATATCAACAACACATGCACGGTCTGCTATCAGTTTCAAGCGATCCAAACAAAGTTGACCTATACTGAGTTATAAGTTATAATAGTTAATAATTCATCTTTATTCGTGAGAGAACTATTGTATCTACAGCGACTGTCTCTAATTGTCTTTCAAGTTTTTTCGTAGCTCATACAAATTAAGACAGTAAATTGTTGTTGTTAAAATTTTTATTTCCGTCAACCGGCTGCACCTTTACGAGCAACCCTCAGAAGTCCACGAGATACTTGTGCGAGCTATAGGGAAGACGCAGCCCTTACCTTTCAACTCGTGAAGTTTTTTTAACATGTTCAGATTTCCTCTGAATTGGTACAGATCCGTTGGTAATCCGTTCGTTTCTTCTCTTCTTCTTACACTACACTCCTCTCACAATTCCATTCGGTGTTGCTATTGCTGCTTCTCTCTCACACATTGATTCATAAGTACAGTTCAGCAAACATAGCTCTGTACGATGCGCATTAGTCGTACGAGGCACTACAGTCCGTAATAAAATCCAGTGATAAGTACGTAACCATTTGTAATCTGTAAACTATCAGGGTTTTCTAGAGTATTGAATTATTGGATACGCAACCATTACTCGTGTAGAATCATTGTAAATCAACACTTACGAACATGGAATTCCAAGATGTCACAAGAGTATGAATCTGAAAACTTGAAAATAGAAACTGAACGATAATTTTATTCATATCACCACTCCGTACTGGTTTCATATAGTCTCAGACTTCACATTAGTGAGGTTATTTCTTAACTCTGTTCGATGTGATTTTTGGTTTATTTTATACATACTGTGACATAATTTGACTCTGTATTTTTTCTATTAAAACCGATGGTAATGTTTTCGAGTACTACTTCGACATACTTCAACTGTTCGAACTCCCAGAAAATATGGTGGGACCAACTCATTTTATATCAACGGAATTATATTCAATCAGAAGTATGTACTGGTTGTTTTTTCAAATTCCCATTAA
This sequence comes from Chrysolina haemoptera, assembly GCA_958298965.1. Lineage (NCBI taxonomy): Eukaryota > Metazoa > Arthropoda > Insecta > Coleoptera > Chrysomelidae > Chrysolina > Chrysolina haemoptera. The sequence continues at coordinate 26,027,078 of OY282591.1, read as the reverse complement.
AGCCTCCGCCCCTGCTAGCTTGACAAGGTGTATGCGGTTTTGATAATTGGTTACGGTTGCTGCAACGGTTTCATTGTTATTTCCTCTACCACTCAGGCAATCATTATTTCCACGTTCTTTTGATGGATTTTCTTTTAGGTAGTGAGCCCAACATGGCTTTATTACCTTCAGACAACAAAATTTGCAGCATTTCATGAGATTCAGAAATATTTAAATATATTCAAAACATTTTTTGGTAGAAATAAATGTGGCCCGATGAAATCATTTGGCAAAAGGCACAAATCTTGCGGCTGTTGCAGTTGTTCCAGGAAATTATTAGCAACAGTGTGTGCAGTGGTCTAGGATTTTTTTGTGACCATATATTATTTTCAAGAATCTTGTTATCGTCCAAATTCATTCATTATTACTTTTTGCATACATTGTATGATAGGATTGTCAATATTTACAATTGAACATGCTGGTGAGTAAAATTGTTGATGAAATGAATTGAGAAGAAAAATAACAGTTAAAAAAAAATACAAAATATAATAAAGCGGCGAAATCTGGGTTGAATCGATTTCATCCTAGATGACATTTTCATATTCATTAGTTCATTCATGATTTAAAAAAAAATATAGTCAGCAGCAGATATAATGAGTGGACGATCATCAGTCAGATCATTATGTGAATTTTTCGACGCCCATACTCATACGCCTACACCTCCCCATCTGACGAGTTTCCCCCACGAGAAGCACAGCTGATTATTATTTTTATTATTTTACACGATGTAAACATTTTTTTAGTAATGAAATGTTTTAAGTTCCGGTTTAAATAGGGGTAGCTGATGTGTAATCCCCCATTTTAATTGCAGCTGACGATCATTTTTGCCATTCATGGTATTCAAACTCTAAATCTACTTCGCAAGTATGTATGATTTTTTTTATGTATTCCTAATTTTGTCACAATTCTTACATTTTCCTCACCAAAATTCTGGCGACTGTTGCTTGGTTTTCTCATGAGTTATACTCAAACTATCATCTAATATTTTATTTTATTAGCTATTGCAGATATTTTCTATGCAAAATATGTTTCTTGCTTGAAGGCTTGCATTTCTTGTTTTGCTTTACGAAATGGTATATTCGATAATATCCGAAAGTTTTAATATGGAGCTCGAAACAATTACTTCATATCTGTGTTTACTCTATAATATTGAAGAAAATACCTTTTGACAGTAAAGGATAAGGTGACTCAGCGTTAATACTTGAATCTTCGGAAGCAAAACTCACGTCGATAATAAGTCAAACCTACCCAACTCACTGAAAAATCGCGAGCGCGGTAATGGCGTCAACCCTTGTCGCCCTTTCTGCTCTGTTGTTCTTTTCGCGTTTTAACGGCTTTCTGCCACCGCAATTCTAGCTTGCGGGGTACTTGAAAAGAACTCGTTCCCTCTTTAAATCTCGGTTTATTTTCCTTATTCAAATTATCTCAATTTAGCGGACCATAAATCTCGACGCTTCAAAGAAGGCCATACGGTATGCCATTACGAACTGAGCTTTCTTAATTTCAAGGAAATTAACATTGAAAAACTTTACTCGCCGTTAATTTCAGGTGCTGCACTTGAAGATGACCGTTTACGGTCTTCAAATAGTAGAAAAGCAGTTACTTTTGAAGGAGAAAAAAAAACTGGTAGTTTAAGTGACTCTCACACCACTGTGTTATTTCTATCAATGAACAGAAAATATCTCTCGACATGACATTTTACCAAGTTGATAAAGGAAGGGTAATAGAACTGTATCTACTTATGACAGTGCGTGTTTTCTACTCTACAATTTAAATCTGTCAGTGATAATTGACACTGATTTTCATTAAAAATGTACTTGAGAATTCTGAAGAAGCTGTTGTTTTCTGTTAGCCAATACATATAAAACCCCCGTAACGAAATGTAATCATGGGTGATGAATTGAGTAGTTTTTATATCGTTATTGAGAAAAGTAATAATGCACCGGTTGATCTCGGGGCTCAATCAAGTTTGTTGAATGCATTTTCCATGTCATTAACTGTGGCTTTGTGTGTGGTCCCCACGAATAGAAAAAAAAAGGTACAATAATTTCATAATTTTATCTCGATTTAAATGTAATAACTCGTCGAAGGTTCATTGAATATTCATGATGATTTCGAATGGTTTGTTTTGTCTTTCAAAGAATAGAAACAATAGGAGAAAAATTCTGATAATTCATATTCAGTGATGAGGAAGTCTTGAATGTGGAATAGTAATTGAAATGCTATTGATTACCTCACGGAGATTAATGACAGTTTGTAAGTAATATTTTATAAATACCTCGTTATTACCGGGTGGCCACTAGGTCGGGTCGGCTCCTCCCAATATTTCTTGAAGGTAAAAGTTTCAAAAACTGGACCATATTAGAGTCATTTCGCCGTTCAACAGTTTTTAAAATTATTTTTCCACAAGGAGTTAGAATGTTGAGCAACTCGTTTTTTTTTAAATTAATATCGATATATCCCCGGAAATAACGTTGATAAACATACATGGCCCTATATTTTTTGAAGAGTCCAAGTAATCTCTATTCAACCATGCGATGATATACAGGGTGTTTCATTACAAAGAATATAACTTTGGTTTGATGCTCTTTTCTGGGTCATCTTGTATACTTTGGAATATTTTCCAAACATACTCTCCAAAGAAGGAAACATACTTCCGTTTGAAAAAAAAGTTGCGTCGTTTAGAAGCTATGAACCACCAGAGCACATTTGCAGGACCCTGTATATTATAACTATTCTGAATATAACTAATAATAACCAACTACTTTTGTGATCAAATTAACGAAGACTGAAGATAGAATGTTTAGAAACGCATGAGAATATTTTTTTGGCGATTTTTCTATTAGGTACAAATGAACGTAGACCGAAGATAGACTAATGAGAAACACATGAGAATGTGCTTCTGTTAATTTTTTCTACGAATAATAGTTGAAGTCAGTGTATCAAATCTCACTTCTCATTTATTTTCTAATTGTACAAACATAATCCGAACTCCAGGTCTACTAACCCAAATTATACAGGTGTTTCTAAAATGCCTAATTGTATTTGTTCCTCTCTTGTCTGCTCCATATTACATATCAAGTGGATGCTGCTCTCAGAACAATTAGGCGAATAATTAACTAACTCGGATACGTGCGACTAGGCTTAGGCTTATCGCGTCCTTTCGTTAATTTTCTCGGAAACTGTTGTTCTAGATCATGATCAGTTGATGTCGAAACTAACATCATTATTAGGAATTCTTGTCGATCTACTGTCGTCTCTGGAATTAATGGTATCTATCGATTTCCATAAATTGTTCGAATATTTGAGGTTGCGGACACAACTTGGGTTACGTGTGCGTACGTTCATTGGCAATCCCAATGCAAGAAAATACAACTCGTCCTACGGACTCGTTGTATTTTCAGCTTTGGGATTGCAATTCATTAATATTTCAAAAAATTATCGGTAATAATTATATTACCCCTGACAATTTTACTCACGATATAAAACTCTTATCGCCTGCGACATAACAGCCAATAAAAACGTTGTATCGGTGATGGTATACATTTTTTTTCTTTTGAGCCGGTACGACTACGTTGTCATGGGCAACCTCTAATACAAACATCATGATATATCTTGTTCCCTAGTTTGACATAAATGTCAGGCTGACAGACTTCAGGCTCATTATTCATTAGGTATACAACTATTGAAGAATTCACGATAATGAAACTATCTTGACTTGTTCGTGAAATAATCTCATTAAATGCAACTCGTGCATGCTCACAACATTGTCGAAAATTCTGTCAGGAATCTTTTGGGATTTGGGGTCCTAGCAGACTCGTGGTGTTACCAGCGATTTGATCTCGTTGATTTCAAACAGAATTACTATCGATAGTATTGCGAGTACTCGAATTATCCCTGAAAATTTCCTCAATATTTATATATATATATACTAAAAATTTCAGATCTTATTTATTTTCAGTTAACTAATCATTTCATTTTTCTTTCCTATATAACTTCAACACACCGTCTGCTGTAAATACTTCAATGATTCGGTATTGAATTAGTAGCCGAATAACGTTAGCTTCCATCAGCCATTGCAGTTTTCCCATTTTTCTTTGTCTCCAGATGTCATCCGTTTCCACCAGCTCCACTATGCGTTAGTAGCTTTTCTGTTGAAAAAGTATTGTTTTGTTGATTTTGAGTCAATATTAAAAATTCTGAATTATATTAAAAAAAGAGTTGTTTGTTCAAATCATCAACTGAACGACCAGCTAACCATTTTATACGTAATGAAATAAGGTAACTGGTATTTGTCCTAGAGCTATATCTTGCGAATTCTGTCTTATCAACCTGCATCTATACTGCTGACTGCTTGACAACCCTTAAAATGACATGCATCCTTCTGTATGATTTTGTTCCACAAATAGCAATGTTCACATCGAAACCACTGACTGGTGACTGCTCAACATCTCTCCAAATATCCAGAATTCTTTTTTTTATAAAGGATGGGCAGGCTTTTAGTAAGATTGACCGATCTCAGAAAATATCACAAAACGAAATGAATATCAGCTCTCTAGCACATCTGTTGAAAAATCGTCCAGAAAAACGTATGCTTCTTTTGGAAAACAACTTTTTCATTTCGATTTTCAGCTTCTTAGCTTATTGTTGGATACATATGGCAAACTTTTTTATTTTTGATAGTTCAAAATGTACCAACATTCAATCTCAACTACATAAGAAATGCAGTCATTTAAATACCGAACTTAAAAGCGTTACTATCTTTGACAACTGTCACAGTAATAGTGACTATTCCAACAGCCTCAGGGTTTTTTTGTTCAACATTGGTTCCTGCGTTGAGTGGTGGTCTTCAAGGTATTCTCAATATGGCGAAAGAGTATTATATTCGAAAAGGAAACATCTCCATTAAAATAAAAAAAAAAGTGATTTTTTAGTAATATCTAACAGAAAATGACTACTCCCCCGGCTAAAATGTATTGGGGATCTAATGCGAGAGAAGCGTACTTTGCTTCAATGAAATGAACAATTTCTGTGAGTGATATTTTTGAATGACATTCTCTCTATCTCATTTATTTATATGAATTTTCAATGAAGACTAAGAGATACTTAAAAAAATCAACTATCTGAATGAAAATGCGAATTTTCACTTTTAGATTTTTTTCTTTTCGGTTAGTCTTCTCACAATATCTATCAGATGTAGTTCAATGTTCAGCGTGGCTTTAGCCGCGGAAGGAGTTGTTTTCTGTTAAATATTACAAAAAAAATGAACATTTTTCAACTTTGATGGAGAATGTTCCCTTTTCAACTGTATACCTCCAAAGAGGTTATCTTGAGCGATGGAAAATAGCGACTAAATAAAGTTTGTCTTTCAGCTGCAGATGATAACACAACTGATTTTATGAACATCCTGTTCATATTTTCCAACAAAAATCAAGAAGTATTTTACTCATTCGCCAAAAATTCAAATCGTTCGATTCGAAATATTTTTTGTGTGTAAAATGCGTTTGTCGCATACAGATATCAAAATGCAAAACCATTTCTAAACAGGCGCAAAATTTGATATGAATTGTTAGAGCTGTTTCCGAGATTCAAAATATAAATTAATATAGAAGAATTGCTTGTTTAAATACTTACTTATATAAGATAATCGGAGAGGAAAAAACTACATACAAATGATTTCGCCAATGTAACTGTACTATGGGTACAATCAGCTGGATATATTTTCTATTTTTATTTTACATTTTCAACATGAACTGAATCTAAAAATAATGCACCAGCTGTAACCCTTTCGAAGCTGTCGATATTATATATCCAGATTTGTTGCGATTTTCAGTAATATTGATTTTTTTCATTTTTGTTCTCAATATGCCTTCAGATAAGCATTCTCACTAACTTCCTGTCATTGCAACTGATGGCAGTCTTCCCAACATAACATCGGAGCGTCTTGACTCTATCACTAGTTTTGACAGTCTCATAATGTTTTATAAAAATCCCATGTAACGACTTTTTAAATTCCTTTCATACAATATATTCCTCAAGTCATCATCCAACGGAAGTCTTTAAACGGTTGATCCTACTTACTCTGCCGTGAAAAATAAAAGCTTTCTATCGAAAAGCTTCACACGGCCTTTTCAAGCCGCTCGATCGTCTATTGTTGCGTACCCCGATGACTGTACTTTTGTTTCGTGATTTGTCCGGCGTGAAGACAGCAGCAACTCGTTGAACGTGTAAGCTTGAGACTCGTATCAATCAACCTTAGTTCAGTTTGGAAAATTTAATCTCAGACCAGCCGCGTGAGAGTAAAACTCATTTATTATTGTCGAGGAATGATTCTAAATCAATCAATGTAAATTTTACCAGTACCTAATAAAATAATAAAATGGAAACGTATAAAAACGTAAAAAAGTAAAAATAACTTCCCACAGATTAATCTGTGCTATCGAAGTATACCGATCTTCATTATTTATGCCATAGTAGTGTTTACTCTCGATAGTTCAGTTTTGCAAAGAAAAATGCACGTAATAATTATAAATTAGAAAAATTCAGAATCAGTAAGCCTGACCTTCGAGAAACAACAAAACGGCTTACCAATTTATATGAAATACACAATTCAGTTCATAGACGTCCGGATGATGTTCCTCTTCATTTTTTAATTTTGCCCACCATTAGGGGCATTTATATTACCAATTATGTGTATGCTTATTTCACTCATGCAAAGTAAAAATGGACGTTTGGTATCTTTGACCACATTCAAAATCCATGGCGGCCTTCATATTTTTTCTAATAATTGTTTTAATGAAACTTTTGCAGCTGAAGCAATACACTGCACTTTTCAATAGAATATGTTTATGCCACTACAAGTTACGGTATGTGATAATTATAATCGATTTTTTCACACCGTTGGATAGAGAATTGAAATACCTTCCAAACGAGGTGCCACATGACCTACCTTCCAATTCAATTTTTTTTCCCAGATGACGTCACGCTTGTGCGGATGACATCATAAAGAAGACAGGTATCGTAAAAAGTAGCATTTATGGTCTCATAGAAGTGTGCCAAATTTGGTTGAAAAATATTGAACCATTCAAAAAATAATAGATGGAGGAGATATTTACGCCCGCACTGTTAATTTTTAATAATGTTCTAGGGTGTCATATTATGGATACCTTATTCCAGGTCCAAGTTTTATTCGGCTTCCAGGAATGCCAACGGTTATCAATAAGTGCTTTGAATTCATACAATAAAGTAAACAAGAAAATATCAGTAGCGACTTTCAAGGAGAACCTCATACAGTTGTTTGAAAGCGGTAGACCACCAATCTTCTCTAAGACCTTTGAGAGTTGCTTCATTCGACGAAAGGAACAAAACAAACAACCTACGATTATTTTTGAAAAAATTGACTGATGCATAAAAAAAGCTGTATCCGAGAAATAATATATGAATAAAGGGTAATGACATTTGGAACATTTTTTCCGATTACGTCTCGACAAATATGACAGATGACGTAACTCTGCGAGTTGTGCAACCCACTATTGAGCCACAAATCGGGCGTTCCGTTCATTTTGCCTAAATCCTGTATATATTGCCGATTCTGAACAATCTCCCTATGTAGTGGTCGAGTAGAGTTTCATCAAGAATCTAAACATACCTACTGAAACTTTTAGATTCCATTCATTCGAATCCTCCATGTTTAGTATACGCCCCTTTTTCAGTACTAGTTTATTCAACGAATGACAAAACTTTGGACCTCATTCTTGGAATGTAGTCCTGGTATCCTCTACCTCCGAAAATTCAAAAACCTACCTCTACGTTTCTTTTCTCTTTGGCTAGTAAGGTTTACCGGCGTCAGTTATTCACGTTTGTTTCTGTGTAATCTTGAAAAATCTCTTCAAAATAAAGCAGATGAAAATGTATTCGATTCAATCATTAAAGGAACCAATAACGAAGTATGGGACCCAGAAGCAAAGAAGGCTAAAGATTACCAAGAAGGGCACGAAGGGTTGGAAATAGAAGCAACCGAAGGTATTGTCATTGTAGTCCAAGTTGAAGCTATGGCTATGATTCTGTGAAAATTTCAGTAGCCATCCCTAAACCTGGTGGCCTGAACAGTCAAGTGTTGTTGGATTTGTCATTCCCAGATCCCCCTGTAATATTTTCATTTATGAAATGGTCTTCATTTATACAATGGAAATGGTCCTGTACATACATATTATTGCACATCTTTCAATTGGTAGCTCGAAGGAAGAATTCAATGAGTTAGAGAAAGAAATAATGGACAACGAAGAGGAAGAGGATGGAGATGAGACAGAAGACGAGAAAGAATACCGCAAAGGCTGCTGTTGCAAAAAAAGGAAATGTTCATATAATTTAGTTTAAGTTCTGGTCCTGAATTGTTTGTTATTGTCGATCCATGTAATAATTCCGGTGAAAAATAACTATGCTGCAGCGTATGAAGTATTCGTGAAGTTCTTCAATTCCAATTTTACCGTACATCATTCAGAATTACTTGATTTCCACCCAGAAACTGAAAGGAGACACTGAATTTGTTCCGTTTCATCACAAAATAGAAAGAGTGAGCATTTCATTTCTTGCAGAGAATTCATCCCGGATGGAATTGGCAATAATCTGTTTATGAAATTACTGTTGCTCTTGCCTGTTTTGTGAGAAAATGACAAATTTAATAAAAATGCAGTCTTGCAATTTTATTACTCATGGCGACAGTTTGCGTCACGTACTGATGAAATTTTCTCTCGTCTCGCAGAATTCAACTCGGGAAGAGAAGTGTCTGCTCCACACTGCATATAAACGAAAATTGGATAACATCACGAGTAACGATTTTGTATATAAACATAACGATAACCATATAAATGGCAAGGAAACTTGTTTTTTGGTTTTACGTTATTATATGTTTCATACACTTTTACATCTGCTTTCAATGGAAACTGTTTTTCGAATCTTGTATCTAATATACACTGTTGCTCAATTTTTAAAAGGCACTATTAGCGCGTCATCACGAAAGTCAAATTTTATCATCGCGCCGCACATGTTGGAAAATAAGTAGACACACATTTCGAGAGACTAAAAAGCGTAGTGGCAATGCTCGACCTTTACTTCTGAAATTTCATCTAGCGTTCCATTACTTTTTTTCAGGTGATTTTTTTTACAAGTTTCTGACATTAGCTGAAGCATAATCCCTTCTCCACGATGCAGCTGACAAGTGTTATCCAACTTAGGATGATGTCAACTATCAGCCGGCATTTTATTACTTTTTTTAATTTTTTTTTCACCACTTTCGCGGATTCCCACGCACACACCCACTGTAAATTGAGCAGCTGAACATCGGTTCACTCATTAGACATATAGGATCTGTTAATTAATAATAATAATAATAATAATAATAATAATAATAATAAAAATCATACCGACTTACCGTAATATGGTAGAAATCTTAGCCGGACGAATGCAGAAGGCCGTCATCCTTGGTTCACTGCGTCTGCTCAGGGCACATGATTCTCGGACCCAGTAATCGCTTACCCCACGGGCGTGGGGAGTGATTATCTGGGTAAACGATCCAGGGCGCCCTCCGGATGTGTCGAAGCTCCGGAGACAGGACCTGACTGGAATATCCTTTTAGGGAAAAAAATAATAATAATAATAATACGACTTTATTCACATATTTGCTTTGTATACATGAAACGTCAAATAATAGTATATGTGAATAGGCGGAGTATCACTGTAAAATCAGTGTTTTTCAACTCAACCTTAGAAAAAAAAAATAATGAAATACCATCAAATAACTTACATCTAACAGAAATATATGATTCTCAAGTAATTTTATATAATATAACATTTGCAATCAGTCATACGGTTTTTGCTAAACAGAGTTTTCTGGTACATTGCTATATTTTATATTGAAGTCAACCTATATGCAATTGCGAGAAGTTGGGACTTGAGCTTTTTTTTGACATTTTTTATGGAATAGTTCAGGTATTCTGTTGGAAGCTGGTTGAAAAGCTTACTTGCATTGTAAGTGAAACTACGCTTGAATATACCTGTTTTGTGTTTGGGGATGACAAGTTGGCGACGATTTCTTGTTGGCAAGTTGTTTATGTTTTCGAACATTTTCAGTTTTTGATAGAGATATCGTGGACTTTGGAACCTAATAACTTTGTGAACGGCTGTCAACAAATATAATTTTAGTAGTTCTGGCAGACGAAGTTTCTGCATATCCTTTAAAGTGTGACTGATAGTAGTTTGTGACACTGTCCCCCGGACTAAAATATCAAATGAATGAACACACATAGGTAATATGCAATTCGTGTCGACATTCATCTGCCTCAAAATACTTCCAGCTTCTGTCACCAATCGTTCAGATTGTCTTTTCTCCCTTTCAACTCGGCGTGCAATAATATCTTGATGCTTTTCTTTGGCACCCAAAAAATTCCTTCCATACTGTTTTTGCTGTAACCCTACCTCAATCAGTAGGAACCTGTTTTTTTCTGTTTGTGTAAACACAGCGATTCACCGCAACTGATGGATTTATTACCACTTAAGCGTTTTGACACATCTGGTATCGTGGATCATCCCATTTGTTTTTATTTCTCTTTGATGATCCTCAAGTTCCATGTTTTAATATAGCTTCAGGAATTTTTATTAGGTACTTTTTTTTACTTTCACGTCGGGTGGCAGTGGCTCGTTTGGTCGTGTAGAAGATTAACATAAAACGTCGTCTTGATATATGTTGATATACCTGCCTTCATAGGTTACATTGAATAACTCTTATACGATGTGATATACTGGCAGGAATTCATATTGCAAAAAAATTGGAAACATGCACAAGCACAAGTTATCAGAAAAAGGTATATTTTCTTCCTTCCTTGAGAGAGACAGGTGGTATTCGTTACTACTTGGCGAGACCTAATAAATTGCGAAATATCCCTTGTAGGGGCTTTCTCAAGAATATAACGAATATAATTCAACAGTTGCAAGGGGCAGTAGTTGTTTTTTGTTGGAGGCTCACCGACGAAATGTTGCAGCAGGTTGAATTTCAAATCCATTTGTCATTGTTTAATGACTTTCAGCATCACCAAATACTTCACCAGCAGTTCTGCTTTGGATGGATGATCTATATAACAAAAATGTAACGTTAAATTCCTTCTTAAGAGCAAAACTCGAGAACTGTTGGACAAATTTAGCCATTTTTTTTAATATTCCTTGAAGTTCGAGGATGGCTCCTACATAGACAAAAATTGGAATAATTGCCCGAAAAAAAAAATATTGCAAATTTAAAGATCTTTTCCGCGACTTCGCCAAAAATTGAAGGAAACCCTAATTTTTCTGCGACTTCACCAAAAAATATATTGGAAGGATTAATCGGAGACCTTGGAATTGACCTCGGAATTGACAGACGTGCCTTCCCATAAACTAGAGCTGAAGGTTGGCGTCCCATTGCTGCGGATGTGTAATCCTGATGCATCGAGATTGTGCGATGGCACCAAGCTACGTGTCACACACAGAGCTTGGGAGGATTACAATAAAGACCTCTTTTCTTACCGAAGCAGCTGAAGGAGAGAGCGTGTTGAAAAAACACTAAAGTTCGACCATCAGAGAGATGGCGTGGAACACATAATGAAAACGTAATAAGAACAGCCAAGTGAGTCTTTCAGAAATTTTCGAGGATATAAGAAATAATGAACGTTCTGAAAGTTTCTGGAAAGTTCAAAAAAATCCGAGATCTTTGTGGAATGAGCCACAATAGAGGCTCTGGTAGGTTCTGCTGAAAAGACACTCAAGTGAAGCTTTCGAAAGTTTGGCCACCATGGAGGTGCCTTGGTGGTGTAAAAGAAAACTCTTGGATATTCTGAAGGCTGAAAGACCAGAGTCTAGAGTCTCTGAAAGGTTCTAGAACATACTGGAAAAAAAGAAATTATTTAAGATACCCGGGCCACGTTGGGTGTTGTAGATATAAGATTTCCAAGATTTTGGTTTCAGCTAATCTCCAAATGGTTAGTCTTCGAATCAAAAATGAACACATCAGAAGAAAACATAAGTTTATGAATAATTGACGATGTTTTGAATTTTCCTTCTGTTCTATGTTTAATATGCTTGAAATGGTTGAACTTCAGCTGCAAAACAAAAACTGCGGATTGTACCTCGTGTTTTGAGCTTAGCCTCCTACACAAGCATTGAGAATTAATTATTTTTATCATCATCAAATGTTTGAGACTCATTGAATCCTTTAGATTCCAGGAATCGAATAAAGTATGTCACAATTTGTTGCAGAGGTTGTAGGATTTTTAAACTTGAAAATTTCTTTTTTTTTCTTCTTTTATTACTAATTATCCGCTATACGTTTAAGGGTAATTGCATTGTACATTATCTGTTCAAGAGCAAAAAGTGTGAGTAGAAAATGCACTATTGATTTTCTCGAATGGAAATGGCATGGGAAAAATAAACAAAACTAAACCGAGCCGTTAACAGACAAGCAACCGTTCACCCGAGGAAATTAAACGCCTTCAAAGAAATAGCCGATCTATAGAGGACAAAAACTCTCCATTCAATAATTGAACACGAAGAATGGAAAACTCAATAAGGATTCCCTATCGCCATTACACAATGTGCACAAATAAAATGAACGTGTGGAGTTATTCTCTCTGCTGGAAAAACCAAGTGTCAATCACAATGGATGGGGGAATGAAAGAAAACCATCTTGTCGGCCAAACTAATTAAATTTACTTATTATATTTGATATCACAAATGCGGGTGCGACGATTTGTTGAGGATTTTGATGTGACCACCGCTGTCGTGGTGTTCAGTGAAGGATGAAGATGGACAGATATGGCTCAGATCACAAGCGTACGTGGGAAAAATAGCTATTTATATAACAAGTTGCGAAATGAGCGTGTTTTTTTGCACCAGTCGTGATATTGGAACACGTCGTGTGCAAAAACCTCGCCATTTTACGATGCGTTATATACACATATATACATGTTGAATAGCATAACACGATTTCAAACAAGGATAGCTTCTAGAGGAAGTTTAATTCTACGTACGTGCTGTAATGAAAATTCACAAAATTTCACAAAAAAAGTCTCAAAATTTTCCCAAAAATGCAATTACAATTTTTTGGGTAGACGAAAAAATAATTTCAATAGATCATATCATATCAAATCAATATAAAATAGATCAATGTGATATGATTGTTCAAAAATTGTTGGTGAAATTGTTTTTTCTGTTAACCAGCTGTCACCCTCCAACAAACCGCAGCTCTCAAAAGTCGAAACTTGTGCGAGCCAAGGATTAACGAGATCTTCTAACGTGCGATTCCTAGCACTTCCTCGAGCCATTGGAAAAAAAAGATTCTGCAATCGCGCTGCTTTTCCCAAAAACTTATTCTTCATAAAAATTGGTGCATTGCGGAATACTTATATTGAGTTATCAAAATTCTAAATTTCCAAACGGTGTACAGGGGAGAACAAAAAATTTGTATCAAGTATAAACTGCCCTGGCTGTGATACCAAATTTGAATATTGTTTTCAATATTCTTGCAATATTCTACAGCTTCTTTGAATACATTTTTTTGATGATGTCAAAAATGAGGGTAGTTTACATTTGATGAACATTCCTATGTTCTCCCCTTTACATTGTTCGGAAATTTGAAATTTTTACAACTCATGTGCAATTTTAATCCGCAATGTATCAATTTTTAAAAAGAATAATTTTTTTTGAAAAATTGATTTTAAAAAAGTTTTTGAATGGTACAAACTTCTGAAACTCACTGTATATGACATCATTGGAGTGGTAGACTCTCAGTTTATTTATAAGCACAAATCAAAGTTGAAAATCCAGGAGTACACAATCCAGGGAAATAAGAACAAATGCTTTTGAATATATTTGGTAACAAAGTTCATGAAATAACGCAGGGTTTGATCAGGATCGGACCGATGAAGGGTTGAAATATTCAAAAAATAATGTCAACGAACGAATTTCCTCCTGAAAGACATACTTCAATTCAGGCTATAGTTTTTGCCGCTTAGTTTAAAATCCTGCAGGAATGTCTATGAAGATAATGTCTATTTCTGGTTTGTTCAGCGGGAAAAGATTCGCATCCTACTTACTGTAATAATGAAGATAAGTTCAGTGACATGAGTTATACAAACATCTGATTATAGTTAAACAAATTTACCGAATATTTGATTATTTATTTTGACCGTAACACTTCTAATATGAACAATAATTAGTCAGATTGTGTTCACTTTTGTTTTATCAACATTAGAAATGTACTTATAAAATAACTTTACATATCATTGATTTCGTATATGTTTGAAAACATGCATCTTTTTTCATTCTGATGTTAGAAGTAGAAGTAGAAATAGCAGTCATCAGGAGTACACAAAGTGTAATCAAAATTCAAGCCGCCCGCCCCTTCCTCTTTCTAGGTGACTCTTTTGTTTTCTTCCAATCAAGTTTACTATTCCATACAGTTTTTACCTTCAGGCCCAATTCATTTTAACAATTATATTCCAGTAACTTTAAATAACCCTAATCCAGGAACAAAGTCATGCAATGACAAATATTTTAGACATTTTCGATCTATACGTCAATTTTCGAAAAGTTCTTTAACTATATAATTTGTTGTTTTTGTTTTGTATTTTGATGGTAAGGTAGTTCAGTTGATTTGATAAGTATTATCATTACTCAACAATCCATTAGTCGAGACAGGACAGGACAGCCGTAGTATTGCCTTTATCCGCTCTGGTTATCGTTATAATTATAGAGAGAAGCGTATGCACTAAATTTTTTGTGGGTTTATCAGTTCAGTTTGTGAAAAAACACTAACCGCCTAACTAATAGTGAGTGAATATATGATATATGCCGGTATATTTCATTGCATAGCATCGAAAATATCAAGTTGACAAACTCAAGCTTTGTTCACTTGGTATAAACTATAGCTTGAAATTCTGATATTCTGTTCTGATTGATATCAAAGCTTGGGTAAACTAAAAAATAAACATTTTTCCATTCCGTTTCTGTTCAAAAACGAAATAGCATTTCTGTAAAACACAAAACGGGTAATGCGGAATTCTCAACCTAACCCATTATTTCTTGCAGAGTCTGTACTTCAATTTAGTTTCCTCATGAAATTTTCACGCAGGTTGCTGTATTTCCTTTGAAGTATTGAAGTTTCGTTAAACTCTAAAAACTTTCAGTATTTCCTTTGGCGATAGAAAGAGGTCTTAAATACCAAGACATGGTTTTCGTTGATATGAGGAATTCAACATAGTTTTGTGGGTGTTGTCCCTATCAGAAAGGTTATATAAAAAGGAAAATGGTGGAGAATTTATTTCTGTCTCATAACGGATTTTCTGTTTTTCTCCTCACTATTTGGATTTTATGTTGAGAGTATTCAATCTCTTGGTGGAACTATATCGCTCAATATTCTTACGTTATGACAATAAGCATCAATGATAACAAAAAAATATTTTTCCTACGAGCGTACGGAAAAGTAACTTTTCCGCACGATTTTTCGTTTTGAAAGTTGTACTTTTCCGTACGATTTAAAATGGTACGGAAAAGTTACTTTTCCGCACGATTTTTACTTTTCCGTACGATTTTTACTTTTCCGCACGATTTTTGTATTGTTGAAAATGAGGATATTTAGGACTAACTAAATGATATATGTAACTATTCTGTCTTATTAGTCATTTTGTAGCATTATTATATAAACTTGTTTATTAAAAATCTTTTTTTTTTCAATAAGGTGGACAAAAACACTCGTAGGAAAAATATTGTACCTAACTCTTACGGAAAATGTCTTTTCCGCTCTTAACGGCTTGCCCGAACTCCGCTCCGCGTCGTTCGTGCAACTTCCGTCGCGTGCGGAAAAGTACTACTTTCCGCACTAGTTAGGTAAATAACTATTTCTACGAGCGTGCGCAAAGTAGTACTTTTCTGCATATATTTGCGTGCGCAAAGTTACAGTTTTCTGCTCCTCGTGCGGAAGAACACATTAGAAAATTGTTCTAGTTATATAAATAGCTATTTTCAATATTTGCTGATACTGTTCTTGTTTGATCTAAAATATTTTTTGTTTTGTTACAGGTAAGTACGATTTAATGGAATCGAATCTTAATCGGTAAGTTTATTTCTTATGATACGGTGGATGTTTTCGAACTCGTCTACTTTTAGCTACTTCTTTACGCCTTCTCTCCCGTCTAGGAGATTGTGATTTTTTTTTAATGTTTCAAGATGGTGGACGAGTTTCTAGATTATGGTCCGATTTGATTTTATATAATAATTTGTTGGATTTTCACATTTTTCATAATTACAATTATACAGGGTGTAATATAACCTCTTGCACTCCCGTGAAGGACGCGTGTATAATGCCATTTTATAACGAATGACATGTGTGAAAAATTCGAAAAACATTTGTGGAAAGTAAATTGTATAGGAAAATTCGTCGAAATTTTGAGAACCGCTGTCCGCCGAACGTCAGCTGATCGGAGAAGGTCAGCTGACGTTCGAGGTGGTCGGTAGCCTGGCGGTTCAAGGCACAGGCCGTCCGAAACTTCAGTATAGCGGTAGTCGGTTGGAGCCCGATGTATGTACGAGAGATTTTTTCTCAAGTACACAATATCGGAATCGATAGACGGCCACAGTTCTTGTTCAGAGCAAGTGTATTGTGTGTTGTCTAGATGCCAATCTCGACTAGTGCTAGCTTGGAGTGCACGCCGGCCACCCGAGGTGGTGCTGCAGGTTTTCCGGGTTTTCCTGCAACTGAAAAGTGAATACGCCACCAAAAATCAGAGCGCCACGGCAAATAATAATAATAATAATAGCCGTCCTCCACCCATATATAGGCTATGCCTTTGGGTACACTCTACGAGTGTTTATGAGGAAGTATTATTATATTATTAATATTATTATTCAATAATACAATGAAACATCAAAAAGATATTCGTTCATAATGATGGCGGCAATTATAAAAAATACACAAAAACTTGGGGAAATATCCTTTCATTCAATACTTTCAAAATTGTTTTTTGTTATTTTTATCTGTATACACTCATACATGCCTTCATCAAACAAAAAAAAAACGTTTCCGAGTCCCTTTTTTTCAAGGGATGAAGACCCTCAAAGCTTCTATTCTCGAACCGAAATCGTAATTTTTTCGCGAAGCTTTTGTTACGAATCATAATAAAAGTTGTAGCGGAACAGCTTGATGTGCGACAGTTTTGTTATTTTACAGACCACATCAAATTTTCTTCTATGAAATATTTAATATAACTGCTGCGTTCGTTTTCGAAATTATTCAGTGTGTTTAATGTAGTGAAGTGCGCAGTAAAACTCATGGAATCTGAAAGTATTAAGGTGAATTTATAATATAGTTTTTCGTTTTATGATGTACGCCAGTGCATAAATGAAGTTTTTATGATTTTTTGATCAGAGTTGAAAGTTTGTTCTGATGAGGTTGACTCGGTTCATGCAGTTTTATGGATAATACTGAAGTAGTTTGTTCTATGAGCAAATCTGGATATTGCATACATACTTGGAAAAATCATTAAAAGTTTTGGTTTCGCTGTAATTGCTTCATAGTCGTTGTCGTGCTCATTTGTTTGGAATTTATAACAACTTGGCTTGACGATATTATGCGATGTTTTGAAGGGGATATTGCAAAAACTATAGAAAAGTTGGTTCCATTTAAAAATATCTGATGGTAGTTTCATTTAAATTTCGTGCGCGAGCTAACTTACTTATTTCGTTGCCTACTGGGAATAATTCAACAATGTTGCGTTAAAAATTAACAGTGTTTTTCCTAAAGTGGCGCAAGGAGTTAGTAACACAGCCTACCCAGAACACGTTGCTAATGGTCATAGCAGTCGATGCCAAAACACCAAAAAAAAACTTTTTCTCCAACAATCAACCTAGATGAATTTAATCAGTCCTGTATATACAGGTGTGTGTCCTGTTAGAATTTTCTCTTATCTCAATAGGACATTCTATGGCATTTTTTTGTGGCATAAAATCAGAGGTACACTGTAAAAAAAAAATAACATTAGACAACACCAGATAACACCATCGGTGTCCATATAGATCCTGATTATCATAGTAAAAAATAGCACCGACATATTTCACACCGTTCTATGGTGTAACATAAAATACTTTACATGGTGTTGATTGAATTCGGAATGATCAGATGTCACACCTGAAAAAAGTCTCAGAAAACATCATCGTGGTGTTAAATTGTCCATTTGAATGGTTCAGAAGAAACTGCTTCTACTGTGTTGCATAACACGTCTGTATATGGAAATAATATGAGTTTAGTTGATCCATAATAGTGGAGTGTTCCTGAACACTAATATGGTGTAAATTGAAATCTTCTGATCTTATACTACATAAGAAACAAGTGAAATTCAACATCAGTTCAATGAATATATTCATACTTTGAACATGACAAAGACTGTATTTCCATAACGGTAAAACAATTGGGTGTTTTTTTGTATATCTTGGTGTAATAAAACACTAGTCAGATAGCCTGGTTTATTCATTATCAAATAACACCAATCAAGTGTTTTCCTTGATACTATCCTGTGTGAATTAACGACACCAAACATCCCTGGCGGTTGGCCCAAGAACTGCTCACCCTGTACTCTTTGGACGACGGTCGAGCTCTGCTATCTCGGTATTTTCCTTCATTTCGGGTGGCTCATTTCTGAGCTTTTCAGATTTCTCTGTGCTGCCTGAAATATGCTCCAACGGTCGCGTTCGTATCTTAAGCTCACATGCTCTGTGCTAACAACGATGTTCTGAAGAGTGAGCCCTCTAGTGAACGCGCTGGGTACTATCGGGAACTGCTAGCAACAAAATAAAAAACATGTTACAATTTTTTTCCAATCTAATAAAATTTTACAATATCAGTAAAAGCTATCTCGCCGAATAGTGGACCAAACTGAAACCACTGAACAGTGCTGTTGTTCTATATTATCGATTGAAAACCCATATTTGGTATTAAAAAGTTATTTCAAAGAGAAATATTTTAAATCAAACTGTTCCAATCCCACTTCAAGAATGTGTACTAACCGTAATTCAATTTTCTAGAAAGACAATAATATGTTGAATATGAATCGAACCGGATATTTCTTTAGATTTTCCAGAAGAGAAAAAGGAAATGGGAAGAGCTCTTCGACTGATACTCAAAAATATCGAGTTTCTTTAATGTATTTCACCAATAAACGTAAAAGAAAATGGACTTGAACGCTTGTAACTCTCGTGGAGAATTCACAGAAAAAGATCCGCGCCGCCGAAATGCCGTTTAAATCGTATAGCAAATCGCTGAAATATTAGCGAAGCTTTCATCTGCAGACCGACTGTGGAAACTTGAAACTTTGAGGGTGGCAAAAAAACAAGTTTCATTTTAGGATTCCGGAACGTGATATATTGGTAGTCGGCATGAAAGTGATAGATTTCCTCATATAGGATCGTGTTCTCTTTTGTTTTTTATGAAGTTGAAACGTCAAAGTTCCCGTGAAAAATGCGTTGCGCTCCAAGTCACCCTGAGTTACGACAGGATTTTATATTTCTGATGATTGATTCGGCCGTTACTTGATGAAGATCCATAGTAATTGTGTAGCCCAGAGACGATTTAAAGATTTTGAAGATCAAATCGTCTCTTGTCTTGTATGAGTACCTTATGCAGTTCTGTAATTTTTGCAGAGTATACTTGTCTTTCGCTAATAAGGACGGCCAATATATTTCGGAGCAATAGGCAAGTCACGACAGAATCAGCAAGTCACATAGAATCCACTTTATATCATTTATGAGGAAGAGTCGCTCCATATAAAGGAGTTTCAATATATAATAATTATGTTCTAGAAGAATACAAACGATAAGGGGCCACTTACCAAGCTTGAAGATGGCCAATTAAGAAAACAGGTAGTCCTGTTGATGACCCCAAGATATATAATGCCCTCTCATTACTCTAGCGGCCAGTACACACTTGCTCACGTGCTCTAAGAAACAAGCCAGACAATGGAAATCTGCAATAAAGGTAATCAATTCACATCATTGTTCAAACTGACGTTGTTTTGATTTATAATGGTTGCATTTTTTACCCCCAACTCAAACAGACTTCCTTTCTAGTAGAAATTTATATTGAGTGACCTTTCATTACCCAAAAGTTGTCGTGTAGGATATACTCAGCAAGACCCATTTAAGATTATAATGCATCCTGTTTTGTTGAATTTATTACCAAGATGATGCATGGCTACTACTAAAGTAACTGTCCGAAGCATCAATGGCAATGAAAAGTCATACATTATTTATTAAGTATTTCCTAAATGGGCCTTAAAACGATATTATTCATAATCTTCAGAAGTTCGTGCCGGCCCTGCTTGAACACGAAATTAAATTTTGACTTTGAATAATTGCTTTGGGTTCATACTTTCTAATATAACCAATCCTTAAGGAGAAGTTGTATGGTAATTTGAAAAAAACGTAATAGTTGGTTCAAATTGAAGTGAATCTATGGAATTCAGTGTCTTTTTTCTTCGGTCTAACAAACAATATTATGGACTGGCGTACTTAACTTGGTATTTTTTAATTATATTTAGAAAATACCTACAAGAAATTGAAGATTCATATTACATCAAGAAAACCTCAAATATAAATTAAGTTAAGTGGCAGGCTATGTTTTCCATCATGAATATTCATATTGATATTTATATACATTTTTATAATTTTTGTTCGCCAAGGTTTATGTTTACTCATTTTCTATTAAGGTATCGAACTGAGATATCGTCTATAGAATAATAAATTATCTGACATCACCAATAAGTATTGAAAAACATTGAAAAACAAATGTATAATGTACTTTTCATTTGTTCAATATGACTTCCAGATAAAAAATGCTACCAAGAGCGAATTCAAGTATTTTTTTAAATTTTTGACCTATTTCTCAAATCCCTTTCAGCTAGTTACTGTGGCATAGATGGGTGATCAGTATTATACAGTGTGCTTTATTGTATTATCAGGAACACTTATCGAACGTTTTAGCTCCAATTATTTCTGTCACTTCAAATAGAACACTCTGTATTTTTCCACTTGAAGATTTCCGTGTACCTGAATTTTGTGCTTCAAGAGTTAATGAAATCTTTTTGAAATTGGATGAATATTTTTTAATTAACATTCATTTAAAATCAACTTTGTTTTGTTGCTTCTTTTATGAATATAATGGGGTTTTATCCCAACACTAAACCGCTATTTTCAACACCTCGACGTGTGTTTCAGTCATCAAGTAACCATGCATCTTATGGAGGGAAGATCAAATTTAATCTTCTAAAGATTAAATTTAATATTGTCTTTTAATCTTCTGAAGATAAAATTTAATCTTCCCTCCAGAAAATGATCACTTGGTGATTGAAACACGTGTCTAGATGTTGAAAATAGCGGTTTGATGTTGTGATAAAACTACTTTATTCAGGGGTAATATAATAAGTGGCATGATTATCACCGATAATTTTTTGGAATATTAAGTAATGAATTGCAATCCCAAAGCTGAGAATACAACGAATCCGAGTTTTATTTTCTTGCATTGGGATTGCCAATGAATTGATATTCCAAAAAATTATAGGTTTTTAATCATACCACGAATTATATTTAAGATGACAATATATCGATTTGAAATAAAGAAGAATCGGGTCACCTGGAAATTGATACTTTACTTCTAACTGTATTCAACGGAATACTCTTTTCCACGGCCTCATCTATGATACCAATGGACATTTGTCCCCAACGATCGCTCATATTGATAAATAAAGATAACTAGTCAAAACACATAAATTTGACGTTTATAATTTAAATCATTTTCACTTGACAGATGGTAAAACAAAAACTAAGCATGTTTATCACCGTGAAAATACAGCGACAAGCTATATTTTCACTGTAGTTCCGATTCTATTGGTTGAATTTCAAAATTTGAAATCCACTGATTGGTTGTTAAGCAAGGAAATATATTGTCAGGGGTAATATAATAAGTGGTATGATTATTACCGATAATTTTTTGGAATATTAATGAATTGCAATCCCAAAGCTGAAAATACAACGAGTCCGTAGGACGAGTTGTATTTTCTTGCATTGGGATTGCCAATGAATTGATATTCCAAAAAATTATAGATTTTTAATCATACCACGAATTATATTTAGGATGCCAATATATCGATTTGAAATAAAGAAAAATCGTGTCACCTGGAAATTGATACTTTACTTCTAGCCGTATTCAACGGAATACTCTTTTCCACGGCCTCATCTGTGATACCAATGGACATTTGTCCCCAACGATCGCTCATATTGATAAATAAAGATAACTAGTCAAAACACATAAATTTGACGTTTATAATTTAACTCATTTTCACTTGACAGATGGTAAAACAAAAACTAAGCAGGTTTATCATCGTGAAAATACAGCGACAAGCTATATTTTCACTGTAGCTCCGATTCTATTGGTTGAATTTCAAAATTTGAAATCCACTGATTGCTTGTTAAGCAAGGAAATATATTGTCAGAAGAATATTTTGTCAAAATTCTGTGTTGAATTGGTCTTGGTTCTCGTGTTCTCATTGACTTTCAAAAAGGCGTCAAGAACGTGCCATATTTATGTATAGGGATATACATACCCATAGTATGTTTCGAAAGGAAAAATAAAGTTGAATCGTGTCAGGTGGAAAAATTCATGGTGTTTTATTTGTAGCGACAAAATTATTGGAGTTCAAATGTGAAACCGAGTAACCCTCAGAAGTCTTCGAGAGACTTGTTCGAGCTAGGGAAGATGCAGTTCTTACTTTTTAACGTACCTTGTCATAGCAAGCGAGAACACAACCTGTGCGCCACCAAGACCGTGATAATATAAAAGACACTGTATGACACTGATCGCCCACCCAAGCCATAGTGACTAGCTGAAAGGGATTTGAGGGACCTATAAAACATTGAGAAAAAATTCAGAGTTAGGTACAGATATGATAAATTATTCTTGAATTCCTAAACTTTCTCTATATAGCCTTCAGGGGATATTATTTTTACCGAATTTAGGGGGCAAGAGGGTATTATTTTTTTAAATTGAATTGTTAGACATAAAATTTGCTGTAATTTTTGACGTCCGAATCCGTTGGAGAACAGTGGGTATTTTTTAATTTAATTATTGTATTTTGTTCAGTTCTTGATACGTGTGCAAAATTTCATCTCAGTCGGATGACAGCAAGTGCTTGAAAAATGGATTGCAAATTTTGAACCAGAAAAGCAGATAGTCGGACAGGATGGCAGGAGACAGACATACGAACAAATCATGTTAAATAAAAGCTTGTAACAAGCCGATTAACTGGCGTCCTAATCTTTTGTTCAGCATAGTAAGAATATGATACCGCACTTATTTATTATTAGACATTTCCTTATTTGAAATTGCAAAAGTTTCTCAATTGTTAATCAAAACATCAAGCATTCAAAAAACATTTGTTCTCGAACCCTGATGGAAATGAAATCATTGTTGCGAGTACAAACTTGCGTTTTAATAATACGTCCACATGTTTGTTTCTATGAGTATTTCATGTATCAAATTTTCAGGCGTCCTTGTTTCGAGTAACTTTCGCCGAAGTTTATTAATTAACAGCTTGTCTGCGGAGTATAGGAAGTGAACACAATGTCGACATTGAACAAGATATTAATACAAGTTATAATGCAGTTCACTGCAATATAATACGGTTCGTACTTGACTTATTTTCAAATTTCAAATTTACATTTTTAGATCGTTCTTATCCCACCGGAATCAAAGAAAATATTCCGCGCTGTTTTTGAATTCCAGGTATTTTTCACAATCACAATCTATTTTTATCTCAGGTGGCAATTGCCTATCATGACTAGTTCAGTTGTCACTTATAATTATTTGGCTATGACACAACGATTTTTCTTCGTTTTAATGTATGGAATATAATAGCAATACACAATAACAGCCCATTTGCTTGTAATTGAACCTTCCATCATAAATATCCGGATGACAAAATAGTGGAAATTCCAGCGAATATTCCTTTTTAATTAGGAATCGTAATCGTGTTACCATCCAAAATGTTAATGAGGGCATATTAATTACCCACCGAATTGCATTTCAAATGAGTTGCTTTCAAATTAGCACCAGAATTTTCAGAAAATTATTACAGGGACATTATTCTCATTTTGTGTCCACATACCAGTTTATTATGATTTATACTGTTCATAAACTATGCAAATTTATTTATTTGCCATCTACTCGTGTTTACAGATATGAAAATTATGCATAGGCGGAGCATCTGAAACATTTGATTATCATCAAAAATTAATTAATTTGTGCAAGATGGTGAAAGATCTTTCTTTAATTTTTGTAATGGCATAATAGCATCCTTTTGTCTTTGCACTCGCTTACAAAGATGTTTTTCAGAGAAAATTATTTCGGTTGCTTCAACTTAAAACGTTTCTTCATGCTTCAAATACTTACCGTGATGCTGATAAAAACGATTTTTAATTGAAGTAAGTACATTAAAATAACGATTTGAGCCATTATTTTTCACATTAAAAGATACTTGGTAATTAATGTCCAATAAAGTCATTCAAATATTATTTGGATAATAATTTCGTCGTCACAAAAAAAAGGTAAGTATAGATGATTTTCATCTTTGCGCAAACTTATGATTTGATATTTGATTGCCCTAAATTATTTATATGTAACCTAAAAATGAATGATTTGTTTGGACCTATGAAAAAAAAATCATGAGAATGGCTACAAATTTTGATCACTGAAACCTAATCCTGAAATAAGTAAGTCCTATTGCCCATCCTTATATGGAGTAGTTATAAACGACTTTTCTGATCTTATAAAAGAATCTACTGATTGAGATTTAGTTTTTTGGTCCAGTTTTCCATGATCACATAATACTATGCTGATTCGAGTTCATTGTGGAAAAACAACAATAACAAAGTAAAAACATCAAAATGATTCATCGGCGCTCTGGGGCGGCACAAATGATTTTGGTGGCGCATTCGCTTTCACAGCTGCAGGGAAACCCGGAAAAACCTGCAACACCACCTAATCTGAAGACTTGAAATTCATGGGTTGTAAACTTCTCGAAAGGCCCGACGAATTGTTAAAATCTGCTCTACGATAAAATATGATGTATGGTGTCTCCAGAGGCTCTAGAAGGTCCAATTCAAAAGGGGATATCCTGTTTACGCATCTAGTCAAATCCGAATACAAATCGTGAACATAAATGAAACCTTCAACACTTCAGGAACTGTAAAATACGGTGTACCTCAGGGAACCGTATTGGGTCCCATGCTATTCATATTATACGTGAATAACCTTTTTCTTCTGGATACAGTTGGCGAAATTATCACCTTCGCAGACGATACGGTCATATATTATAAACTGGTTTTATACCTTTCAGCTCTTTCCAAATTTTAATACACTACAACTCGTGGACAATCACAAAACTATCGAGATAAATTCAGCCACGAGCATAAAATACTTGAATATTCATATCGACAGTTACTTGAAGTGGTATACCCACATAGAATACATCATGAAAAAGTTAATCTATTTATTCTATAAATCCACAAATATCCTCCATTAAAATGACCAAATTACCCTGAATAATGCCTTGGTAGTACCACACCTCAGTTATGGAATAATTGCATGGGGTGGAATACTGAAAACCTATCTACTTCCGCTAGAAAATATACTCAAACGTTTTTACAAAATTATTCTAAAAATACCACATACATATTCTTCGGAAAAATTACTCCAGGAAATCAAGCTCTTCCAAGACAAATATATTTCTATAATGTTGCCAACTACCTATTCAAAAACAAATACACTCTAGGAACCGCTCACAACTCTAGATACGACACCAGATCAAAAACCCTCTTTTCTGTCCCACACATGAACAAAACTATTGGACAAAGAAGTTTAAACTATTTAGGCTCCAAAATTATAAACTCGCTTCCACACAAAAATGAGAATTAAAAATTTCTATGTTTTTATACCACTTTATTTGTATGCTTGTGTTACTGCAGTATGGACATTATCAAACTATGTTTCAACCTTTTTTCTATATTCTCTTCAAATTTCTTTGGTATCCCTTTCAGACAAGTCTCTAACTAACCATTAGTCTACTAACCATTAGTACCTACTAACTATTCATCATATCCTTCATGCCGCAATCTGTGTACCTTTTTATCGATTAACCATTATCGAATTGAATGTAATGTGAAACAAATTTCCGATGTATTAAAAATAACAGCTACATTTCTATAAAATGAAATACGTGGTGACAGTTACAAACGATTGAGTGCTGACAAATAATGAACTTCTAGCGTTTTTGTGTCGACGACTGATGATTTATTAAAGCGGGTCTGACATTTTGCATGCAATTCAGTCTCGAATAGATTGGATGTAATGAAATTGAAATTTCAGTCAATTTTCGATATCCAAAACGTGAAAGTGATCTAGAAACTATCTTTCCTCTTTTGATTAGATATTTTGGCTTTATCATATCAACGGAAGATATACTACTCTTTCAAGAAACAACCATTTATTATTTGATGAAGAAAAGGTTTGTATTTCGTGCAGATATTTATTTATAAAATCATAGCAAAGCGCTTTCGACTATAAAGTCATCATCAGTGCGTACCTGTAAGTAAGTGACATTGAATTGAATTTAAGGAATGTTGATAATGTGAATTTTGAAAAATTGAAAAATAACTTACTCGTCAGGTGTACAGTGTACAGGTGTAAGTAATTTTTCAATATTTCAAAATTCACATTATCAACATTTCTTAAATTCAATTCAATGTCACTTACTTACAGGTACGCACTGATGATGACTTTATAGTCGAAATCGCTTTGCTATGATTTTATAAATAAATTTCTGCACGAAATACAAACCTTTTCTTCATCCAATTACATTGGAACGTGTACACAGCTTGACAATTTTCAACAATTTATTAAACTAACCTTCAGAAAATGTGTGAAGTATGTGTCAAAATTGTTTTGCATACCGGAACGAACCAAAAGTCGATTTTTTGAAAGCACTGCATACTTCTTTGGCTTTATGAGCGAGTTAGTTTTAAATGGAATTCAAACCTTTCATATTGTGATTGCAAATCTTCCATATTCAAGCTGAGAACAAGAAACATAAAGTTGATACACTTTACTCTCTAAAAAAATATACTTTTTTGAAAATTTGGACGTGGCAATTTTACTTTGAATAAACCACCACTCTTAGAACGGAGAAAATATCTCGGTCTCAATGAAATCACACGATAATAAATATAAATGCCCTTTGGCAATAGGTAGTTATCGCAGCAGTTGCGTATTGTTTATTAATAGTCTCGCGAACTTCAGTAAATTAATAATAATTTATCGGTCGAAGTGTCATTTTCGGCCCCGTTTTAGCGCCTGTTATAGTCACTTGAATAACGATCGTGCTTCGATCAAATGTAATAAATAAACATTTGATTTCTTAATCTAAAGTTCCCTACCTTCGAGAATATTTATCATCAACACGCAATTTCATTCACACAAATCAACTAACTAACGATGCATGTGAAGAAATTATATACCGAGGTATATAAGATAATAAAAAGCGAGTTACGAAGTAACTATTCGTACTAGTAAATACAGTTCAAGGGAACGATATTTTGCAACATTGAAGATCACGATAATATAATAGACAAAAAAAATATTCCTGAAGATGAGCCGTCTGTGAACTAGTCCCATGTGTACCGTCGAACTTGCGGTTCGTATTGGGTCGTTTCTAAAATTTTATTCTAATTATTTTCTCGGTGACTAACAGAAATCGAGAAAAGTTGAATGTTTACCGTCACATCGATGTTTAATTAGTTGAACTACTGAGCGCGATTTTAGTGTAAACTGTAACTCAGATTCGTACTTGTTTGAAGATAGGTTGCACTATATCGTTAACTCATTGTATATATGCACTTCTATTTCACTATATACTTTCCTTCTCGTCAAGAAACAAAAACGGTAAAAAGAAGAGAAAGAAAAAAGAAATAATACAGATCCTAACAAACCCTTTTCTAGATATAACTTATACGAATGCATGTATTCATTGTAGTTGCATTTCAATTTCGAATGAATATAAAAAAAATAACTTTCAGGCCATTTTATTTTTAGTTAGGGTTTACAATATCAGATCAGACGTAGTTAAATGTCCAGCGTGACTTTAGCCGGGAAGTATTTTGAATTCCAATGGAGAGTATTTCCCTTCAAGTGTTATTTATAACTGCACCTATTTCAATGTTTTAGGCAAGATCTCAAATTCGTACTACGTGTCATTATTTTAACATAAATATTTCAACTCATTAATGTCGCCCAAGGTATCCTGGAGGAAAAATATTTCCTGAAATATTTTGGGTTGCTATGGTAACCAAACAAAAAACGAGCATTTGATTGGCTTGAAAATGTAGGCGTTTTAATTTTCTGAAAAACATACCTTTTCTCAATATTGTCGAATTACTTATGGCTTGAAATTCCGAATATGACTTTAAAATTGAATTTCAACTGCATTTTTTTCTTCATTGAATTTTTTTTTCGAAGTATCACCATGACTGTAATCACGTGTCCAAATTGATTTTCAGATTGTCAATCAGGTATAATTGTAAGTAGGAATTAGTATCCAACGCTCCAATACTATTGTTTTTATCTATGTTACATACCTACTTTATATACTGTATATTCAATTATAATATAACATTTTTTTATTGAAGATAAGTGTACCACTGAAATGTACCGTACCCATCACACCAGTAGTATTTGTACATGCTCCAAGTGTTTACATAAGGAAAGTTTGTTCTGACTAGAACAGACCAAAACATTATACTCGCTCACAAAATGTATGTATTTCCCAGGTATCCACGTAAGGTCAGTTTGTTCGGCTTAGAAGAGACTTAAGAATTACTCCTCACAAAATGCATTTGTATGATTTCCTCACGCCCATGTGGTCGGTGTACGAAGCGGGCAGTGGAAATGGGTTTATTGATTCAATGTACGAAACAAGAACATTTTAGGAGAATATTTGAGGTGTACGAAACGCGAGAGAAAAAACAACAAACCATTAAGAGTCATACAGTATAACCTGAATTCAAAGATATGAACAGTTCTCTAGCCCATCGTTTTCTCAGAATAGTACATGTAGTTTCCCCTTCCTTCATTGAAAATATCCTTTTTGATGAATTCAGATGACTGAGGCCATCAAATTGAGTATTATCGGATTATAATGCTCCAATGGGTTCTGAACCTGGATCTCGCCCGCCCTATATTATATCTCTTTCTTTGCTCCTCAACAAGTCAGACTCGATCTACTGTGCGAGATTGATTAACCTCATTAATTTAAATTGAGAATTTTGAAAATGGATGACTCTCCATTCACCTGCCTGGCAGTCGGCTCAACTCCAATCTCTATTGATTCTGTATAGCAATGGTCTGGTCATCCATAATGCATAAGGTGTTTCTATTGAATGTATTGTTCGATCAAACGGCTTTATTGATACCCCTTAAAGTCATGAAAATTATATCGAGCTCCATATGAATGCTACAATGTGAGTTTTATTATTCCTCAAATCGATTTCTGACCATTTTATGCCTTCGCGCAATGTTTCATAAACGTTTTCTATTGTTTTCGTTTTGTGTTATTTATAGGGTTTCGTTTTTGCAACAGTACAAGTTGACCACGATAAAATTATTTGTACGAGGGGTTTCAGAAAGACCTCAATCTCGAGAATAAGAACGTCTTTGGAAAGAATGAAATTGTTCAACTCAAAGAGAGAAAAAGACACATCAATAAAATATAACTCCAGGCTTATTTATTTTTTTCTAGTAGATACTTTCTCAGGTGCTGGGTAGAGGTGATTTAGCAATCGTATGGGGCTGTTTGATTATTTTCTTTTCGATCTTCGAAAAAACTCCTATATTATAGAAAACTTGCCAAAGGCTGGATTATTTATAATAAAAACACAAGATAGACCCTAAAAATGTTATATCCTTAGATCTTCCCCAACCCCCACCATGCATTGTAAAAATTGCCCATTGCGATACAACGCCTTACCAAATATCCTAAATCCACAACTCCTATCATCGTGTATAAACACCTGTTTCACGAACTGTATATAGCTGTATTTACACCGATGCCTCGAAAATCATAGGAAGTAGTTTTATTGGTGCTACGTTATTACACCTACCGCAAAGTTCACCTACATGCAACATCTACACGGGCGAACTATATGCCTTATCAGAAGCCATATCGCAGGCCAGAAACAACGAAAAAACTGTGATATTTACCGACTCGAAGTGTTATACAAGGAATCGCACAACTATACCCACGACATCCCATCCTGCAAAGCATCGAAGGGGAACTGTTCATAGTGCAAAGACATCATAAGAAATAAGAAATAGTTTGGATCCCCTCACATGTTGTAATCCTGGGTAACGATAGGGCCAATAACGCTGCAAAGGAAGCCCCAGATGACCCCGAAGCCGCCTTTTTTCATAGTATACCTCACTACTACGACTTCAGAGAAAAAATAAAAGAATATACCAGGCGACTGTGGGTTACACGTTGGCAAAACACAAATGGCAAACTGAAGGTAATAAACCCATACATAACCGAACATCATCAATATGGGAAAAATAGAAGAAGTCAGGCTATTTTGTCAAGAATCGCATCGGACATACAAGGTGAGCCTTGTACCAGGAAATTCTCTCAAAAGAGGAAGCAAGAAGATGTGAAGACTGCCAGACCATCCTCACCGTCAAGCATATATTCTGTCAGAATGCCCATATTATTAACGGGAAAGAACGATAGCCGGCATGACCACCGATCTTCAAAAGAGCATTCACAGGGATAATATTGGTATCCTGATGACCTTCCTGAAACTAACAAATCTCACTAAAGACATTTGATATATTGTTATATTGTTGTTATTGTTTTGAATCTCACTGACTGTATCATATTGAACTAAAATGTATTGTACCACCGCTAATGACCGTTTATGGTTGATGCGGTATACTAAATAAAAAAAATAAAAAATTATAATCTATTTTCATACATTTTATTACGACCTGAATTCTACAATTTGCTTCCCATGGAATTACAACATATTGAAAATAAAACGAAAATCAAAAATGTTAGTTTGACAAATAATTAATTCCTAGAAAATTCATAATATAGCGTAACAGTTCTTCTTTATCTCTGTCATCCATCTCATCAAATATTGTTTGAGAATCTGATGTATGTTATTGTTTCTCTCAAGTTCTTGGCATAATTTCACTGTGTTTCAACTACTTTTTCAACTGAAGAATGAGATCCACAATCTACGTACCTTTTATATGTTTTCGAAATTTGTGAAATATTTTTGATTTGATTCGATATCAGGAATCTCAAAATATAAAACAAGAAATGGTATCGAACAATTGGATGCAATCGAAAGTATAAAATTTTCTCTCCAGTAGCTTGGTGTGCGGAAATTTGTTCAACGACATTTGTCCGACAGAAATTTGTTCGACAACATCTGTTCGTAAAATATTTGTACGAGTGGAAGTTTGTTCGAACGGAAATTTGTTCGATCAGCGCTTTACATTTCGTCGAAAGTTTGAGAATTTTATTTCAAAAAAGCACAGACTACCAAATATTTTTTTTTCGTTCGAAGTTGGACAGAATACCAATAAAAGTTAGGAAATATCAAGATAAACAGTTGGAGACTGCAGTAAAATTCGAAAACTTACGCATTCCCGATTGCAATCTACGAAGATCTGTGGCATTCTGTTTCTCACGACAACGCCGATAACATTCAACATACCCACCGTGGAAAATTTACAGCTACCATCTGCATCGATTCCGAGATTCCAAATAAGTTTTAAGGAGATCGTAATTTCCCCGTAACAACCAATAAATAGGAATTAATGAAAAAACTCCTTGAACCAAAGTAGTTACGTTTCGAAGTGGTGTGCTGCCAGGTTTACGGTAGAAATTATTGGCAGGTATTCAAGTATGCGAAATATATAGGGAACCATGCAGAGTAATCAAAGGTTCACAAACACAAATTCGCAGGAGAACCTCTCAAGAGGCCTCCAGAACCACGGCTGAAGAAACCTCCACAGGTGCCCAAAACTCATCTCCATCCAACCGAAGCCAAACACGCGACGTAGAAAAAATGGAAGAAGAAAGGTTGGCGTAACGATAATTTTTGATGCGGAATACTTAACATAATATCATACAGAAATTTCAGGAATTTTCACTGAAAATAAATACCATTTGAAAAAGATAAATGGCAATTCTCAAAAAAACTGTCGATTGATCAGTTTGGAAAGAAGACACACAGGTCAAAGAAGTCTCATATTTCGCATACTTGAATACCTGCCAATAATTTCTACAGTAAACCTGGAACTTTTGGAACTTTGGAACTTTTGGAATTTTTTCTTGTGGTATGTCAAAGAAAAATATTAGTTTTTGATAGAAAGAAATGTTCCGTACACTCAAATTGATTGCAATCTTGATTCGTGATATGAAATTAGCTATTTATATAACAAGTAGCAAAATAAGCATGTTTTTTGCACCAGACGTAGTATTACCGAAAATGTTCCTAATAGTATTAAAGCTGCCGCAGAAAGGTGATTTTGAATGTATTACCGAATTGTTGTTGTTATTTGTTTGGAATTATTATGAATTGATTGTCTATATCTACTGGCCTGATATTCCTAACTGCATAATTTTATGTGCAGTATTGTCATTAGCAATAACTAGGAATATTTTATCGATAAACGATGACACCCACTGAATTGAAATGGGATATCCAGAAAAACATGTCTGAAGTCATATACTCGTTGGAGTGGGATGTTGTCGAATAATATTGCCACGAGAAGTGACATCCGCCATTACTTTTGCCTATATCTCACTCTTATTGTTGTTCGTTGTTCCGTATTTTTTCATCGCTTGTTGCATTTACCTCAAAGAGATATCCCTGTTAAAAAAGTTACCTTAGCGGTGGGCGCGACAACATATTGTCCTTATTCTTTATTTTTAGAACATGAAAATGCTTTTCGCAATTTACTTCAAAAATATAGTTTTTTGAAGATTACTTAAAAACGTCTTCAAAAATCAAGCTGTAAGGAATTTTCGGAAGACAATTTTTCTTAATTTCACTTTGGAATCAAAGCCATTTTCCATTTTTAGTGTCTTTTTATCCAAAATCGTATTCACTTCTTTTTTTCAAATTGTGATATCCTTCTGACAAAAAGTTACGTTGGGTTGAATTCATGAGTGAACAGTCAATCAATCTACTAATATGGAAAATATTTTTCAAATCATCAAAAAATTCCACAGTCTACGATGGCCAAATAATGTAGATCCTGCTGATGATACTTGAACAGAAATATTTTGAAGATTTCAGTACTCTTGCATGTACTGCCAATAGAAGACCTCAGTGTCATCAAAGCTATCGGAAACATTCGTTGAATGTCCCAAAGGGTCCCGTTCAATGTGATTTTTTCAAAAGTGCACGAGGAGGGAATGCAGACCCTATAAACATGGAACTGACAACATTTTTAAAATGGAGATACCTCCAAATCGGTTTCAACACAACACAACCCAATAATACTTATCTCTTTTTGTTAAAGAATAGTCAATGTCCATTTTGGCCCAAAAAATGTTGTCTGATGTTTTGTGACGTCATCCACTAAACAAATTTTGTTGTCGTTCGACCTCTCAGCAGGTACGTGAGTTCTGGGTTCTGGAATGAATGGAATGAGAAGTAGGATAGTTATGTACTCAACTAGTCCGGGCATCGAAACAATGAAATTGGAAAAACGGAATATTTGTACAGTATCATAGGCTACGGATAAGGACTGAGTTTTTTACGATCAGGCGGTTTCATCCTTAACCCTCGTTGCAATTTTCTTCAGGGCGGCAAGGATGTTTGTTATATTTTTTTGAAATTGATTTTTTTAGTAATTTTTGTAAACATACGTCTAATAGTTCCTAATATTTTTAGCAAAAAACGATCAACTCTTTTTTGCTTTACGTTTTGTTATTGTTCGAGCTGCAGTGGTTTGAGAGTAAAAATATTGAAAATTAAACCCTTATCATTTAAAAAGGCCGAATTCAACAACCCTTGGTTCTGGTCTGAAGAGAATAAGAAATAGAGGGGAGTATGATCAACTAATGACCACTATATTGAATAAAAGTCTTTCAGTTTCATTTCTTATCTGATTTGAACACTGCATCACTAGTAGTTCAGTAAAGTATTTGGTAGTTTATTTAAATTTCCCGCGCAAATATAATTCAATGACGTAACAAGCGACGACCGTGTTTCTATTATCTGTGGACACTATATGGTGAATATTTTTATGGAGTTTTTCGATTCAATTATCGTGAGGTTTCGCAACTTTTTTCCAAAAGAGCACCCTGACTGAATTTTTTTTCGTAGTAATATTTGCGTGCCTATGTTGGTATATGTGTAAAATTTTCCGAAATGAAGTTATTCAATGGAACGATGTTTTTAGCATTTTATGGATTTTTCAGATTTAATTTTTGCGAGTGTTTGCTAATTTCTTCGGAGTAGGGGGGTTAGAGCCTCTCCAAGCAACATTTTATTGTCGTGACTTTCGATTTCCGAAACTGGCCAAAATATTGCCAAATTCCTACGCGTTCTCCACCTAGTCTTCGACGGTCTGACGTTTTTTACTATTTTAGCGGTTTTTTTTATTTTTTCGATTTTATTTTCGCGCGGTTTCGCTTTTTTTTGTCGTGATTTTCGACTTCCGAAACCGTCAGTATTTTTTTCCAATTCCCACGCATTCTCTATCTAGTCTTCAGGGGGTCATGAGGGTAATTTTTTTTATTCATCGTATGGTCATCGGTTCTTGATACCAATGCAAGTTTTCAGCTTAATCGAATGCCAGCAAATGCTTGAAAAATTAATGGCAAGTTCTAAAACGAAAAAAAATAGACAGATAGAACGACAGAGCGATATATAGGGTGAATAAAAGTAAAAGTAAAAACAACAAAATACAAAATTAGTGATGTATCGAATATCTTCTAGAAACAACTGACATACACATGTCGCAACCGCGCAGTCAGGGGCGTAGTCACAAACAATCCTTTTCCCTGAAAAATAATAAAAAAATCGAAAATTCACTTCAGAGGTCGCTCCTACACTCCGTAAAATTGTGAAAGAATATGACGTTTACGGCAAAAGCTGGTTTTGTCCCATGCACCGGTAAAAGCATTCAGAGATTATCTCAAATTGAAATTCTCGAGCGTTTACCTGTGGGCGTAATCACCTCTTTATATATTTCAATAAGCCCCTCATTATGTAACTAAATACATCGTTAAGATTCATCAAATATTATTATGCCGTATGTCGGATCTCTGAATCATAAATTATATGTAAATGGGAAACCACCAGCTTAACAGTTCAAATTTATTCGTGATATGATAGTAATAGTACATTATAGCTAGAATAGTATGCCCTGAAAGTAATTTGACTCGGACTGAGAAGACTCAAAATAGATCTGCCTATAATGATAGTGAAAGCAAACTTTCAAGATTACCAGTATTTTAATTAATCAAGCTGGCAAATCAATTTTGATTCATTTTAAGACAGTATTGTGTTTCATAACTGGAAAGGTTGTTGTGTCACAAACACCGTCTCAAACTAAATCCCCACAACTGCAAAATCACTCTCGTAGGAATCAGATAACAAATAAATAGAGCACATAATAAGTTGTGAACATCTTCATCATTGACAACCTTCTAGAGTTGGTGTTTAATTCAACGTTCCTAAGATTGACACTGGATAGTCAGAATATACCGAGATACCTCTTGCATGGTCCATTTTATATCTCTATTTCAATTTGAAGGTTCCCTTCTGCTATCACTTCCACTCACACCTGATGTCACTGACCAGTCTGCCAACATTTTGATTTTTTTCTCACCCAACCCTCATCCTCACAGAATAGAAGTTTTTGCTTCAATTGGGAACTCCGATCACAACCTCTTCTCTATTACTCGTTCTTTTCCTACACCACTGAAAAGCACAATTACACACACCCAATGGAATTTTAATATTTCACCCTCATCATCTTCGAATACTTTCATGTGAAACGAGTGTTGCCATTTAGCGAAATATTGCCCAGGCGCAAGCTGTACTGATTTTAAACTTGCTAACGGATTTTGGAATATGATTGTTGACACACGTAAGTTTTGTGATTTTTCTATATTTCAATGTACTCATAATCAACTCATAATAGTAAAGATTGCTTCTTTTTTTGTGAAGAGAATGTGTTGATAATGTTTAAAGGCTAAGATAAGATGTAAAACGATGTGTAGACATTAAATTCCATCATTATATTTCAAGGTTAGGTTAGTAAAATTTACGGTAGTCAAAGGTAGAGATACAGATGAAGCTGGATATGCGTCATTTTGAAAAAATGAGATATCCCATTTTACCTAAACTAGAATTATTATAAATAATTCTACCTTATCCTAAAGTGACTAAGAATCCACAACAGACTTCCAAAAAGCAAAAAACCAGTAAAACTGTTGTTTTAAATACATTTCGTCTTTATTTATATTTTTCTATATTTATTTCAACATTTTTATGTCCAATGAAACATTTCTAATCAAAACTTATTACAATACTCCCTGAACCGGCACAGTTTAACTTTTTTTTAACATTATATTTTTGGTTCTTCGAATGACAACGATAGTTATTCGCAGGACAGTTCTTCGAAGGGACACTTATTCGAAAGTTCAATTCTTCGAATAGACAAGTATCCGAATAGACAATTCTTCGAAATAAGTTGGTTTTATTTCATGTAGACCTTTCAATGCGTGGAAGTTGAACCCACAAATTTTTCGAAAATTTTTTTTTTCTTATCTAACCAGAACGAACTAACCTTAAGTAGACATTTGAGTGCGTGGGAATCGAACACATACATTTTGCGAAGAGTAATTATTCAATCTGATCTAACCAGAACGTAGATATTTCAGTGCGAGGAAATTGAAAACATAAAATTGTTGAAATATGTGTTACAAGAAATTGATCTATCTCAATAAAATTCCAATTCTTATTATATAAAATAAAACCAACTTATTTCGAAGAATTGTCTATTTGCAAAATTGTCCATTTGAAAAACAGTACTTTGAATAACTGTCTTTCGAAGAATTGTCATTCGAAGAACGGTCTAGATACCAAATTTTTTTATCACTGACAATAAAAATACACTATAGAAAACATGTTTGCACATTTCTGGCGAGAATTTCCTGATTCCTGAATATTCAAGACTACTCAAACCTTGAGTATCCTATTTTAAGGACACTTCCCCCACTTCTATTTCTGTCTGCCTGTCTGCTCTGCAATAAACTTAATTCTTGTTTATATTTTAGTAAAGACGTAAATCACCACCTCATTTTATTATTTAGATATTTGGAGCTAGATGAATAAGAGAACTACTATGGAAGTGTTCATACATTATTTTTTGTATTTTCTATTGTAGGTACTCAATTACTGAACCAATCACGAACGTCGTTTTCGTAGAAATCGAAAACTCTATCATTAACAAAATCTGATTCATGTAAAACAGTCTCAAATACTTTTCCATACAATATCAAAGAAACTCCGCAAAATACTAACCTGCACTTATTTTCTAACCCTGCTTGGCTTGTCTCCTCTTGAAAAACTTACAAAACGTCCGCTGTAATAATAATTATACACCGTTCATTCGTGGTAAATCAAAGCAAACTACGGCCCAACACAAACCGTCGTTGATCGAATTCCAGCGCCATTATGGCATTTCAGTTATTGCCTTTTAAATGGACGTCTACCTCCTGCTTAGGCTTTGATGAGATTCCATACTTTTGTAATTAGAGATTACATGGTCTTGCAAGCGACATGTCAGGCGGTAAACTTTCAATTAAATAATGTCGGTGTTCAATGCGTTTGATTTCCGGGTGGGACTTCCAGAGATTGCTTCGGTTGCCTTGAAGATTTTGTTCAAATTATTTTAAAATCCCCGATTTTTAATCTGAGAAACAGACTATACAGTGTGTCCCAGAAGTGGTCGAGGTGTTAAGAGCGTTTGCTCTCACCCAGGCGGCTCGAGTTCGATCCCCACCGCCCACACGAAGCTGAAGTGGTTCTCCATGAAAATTGAAAAAATTGAAGATGTAACTTTTTTGTAATATCTAACAAAAAACAACTACTTCCCCGGCTAAAGCCACGCTGGACATCTGATAGATAGATATTGTGAAAAGACTCTAACTGAAAAGAAAAATCTGAAAGTGAAAATTCGCATTTCTTTCCAAGACATATTCGCTTTAGGGCTCCACCATCAGGATAATTGACTGAAAATGATAGAAGTTCTGAGATAGTTATTCGGAAGATCCCTTACCTCACTATCTACTATCGGTTTAATAATTAATCCCTTTCTTCATTTGGCATGGTAAATATCCTGCCCTGCTTTACCACGACGTGACGTTTTTGCGGGTCATTAGTTTTTACTGAAAAAATATTTACTTTTGTATAGGTTTCCAGCTTATAAATACACCTACTCCTCTTCGGAAGAGGCTTTTGAGTTGAGTTTTGAGAACTCCCAATCGATCTCAAATCTCACTGTGCATACCTAGTATTCCAAAGGAACAGAATAATCTGTCACTGGCGGGATCGGCTTTCGCTTGAAGAAAGACATCGTTGTATTTATAGTGTTCCTAAGGCGTTTGTTTGTCCGTTGGCTGAACACACGTTAATCCGTTGAATGTCCCTACAGTGCCAAAACCCGCTTACCGTGCAGATCTTGTTTCCCAGATGTAACAAATGTTGCAATCGATTTCGTATGTGGTCGGACTAAGAATAAATAGCCCCATGGTTAATCCTGCCTGTCGTAAGAGGCGACTGGATGGATAACGAAAGGTGGTAGATGGTCTGCACCATTGCCTGATGAAATACTACCATATCGACTATGTTCTGTAAAATGGATTATTCCATGTTTCAGTGTTTGGTCGATAACTCACGGTCATCATATTTCTTTCCCCTTCAATTTTCATCTCTTATTTTACCAGTTCTGATGATGAAGTCTCCTCGAGTAAAATACTCAGGAAGTAAAGTACCTCTCCATTCTGAATACCGTTTAAGAGGTACTCGAGGTGACACACCATCGAAAAATTTGAAGATTCACTTTATAACTTCCGTGAACTCAAGAACAACTTTCACCATCCCCTTCAGGCCAAAAATCCTGATAGTCTGGCTCTAACAGAACCACAAATGAACTCCACCAACAAGGACCACATACATGCTTTGTCCTTGTTACGAACTCCATTCTTGGTTCGTGATTTGGAGTTGACGTTTGCCTTAATTCCAAGATCACTATCATGCCAACTCGAAGAGAGTTTGGAGCCGAAAGACTTAGACGTGATGTGGTTTCAGCTGGCTAATACCAAATACTTTATCTAGCAGAATCATTCAACAACAAGTCATCGTAATGGAAGATTTGTATGTACACTACTCTACCTGTGGTTTAAATTTTCCAAAAAAACATACAAAGCAGGTCGTCAAGCTGAAGCCTTTGCTTTCACGTTCGCAACTGATCTAGCTACCCACACGCATTCCTGTACAATACATTTGATCTTTTTCTCACCACCAATCGTGATTCATGCATTAAATATTGCTCTTCTTCTACACCATCGCTCAGAACAAGACTGCTCTGTCTCATTTGGCACTACAATTCAGCCAACTGGGATGGTCTTCGATGTTTCCCTCAGCATTTCAATCGGAAAGACTGTGTTTCTCTTCTGGATATTCAACACATTGCGCCAAGTCAATTCTTGAGATTATATTGCTGGGATAGCGTCAAGAAGAGCATCATCTGATAAACACTGATTTCGCAGAATCTGCTCCAGAGCTGTCGCCTACAAGCAGGCAGCATACCGTCGTTGGGAAAAATTAAGAACCAGATCAAAACATGCTTACAACGCCAAGATACGATCAAAGCTCGTTGAGTGTTCTAACGTGTCCTGCTCTTTTTGGTCATTTGCCAAAGCCGTCGGAAGAAAAGTCAGTTCCAGCTCTTTCCTCCACTAAACAAGGAAGATGAGACACTAGCAACGAACGCTCAGGAAAAAGCAATATCTTTGCCAACGAGTTTGATGCAAATATTACTTAATTTTAAAAACAACTCCAGAATATCATTCCCATTGACAGTCATATGCCTGAGATTATCTTCCGCCAACGAACCATCAGACGCATTTTGCTGGGTCTTAGAAGAAATGTGTTTCCGTTCAAATGGAAAATTATTGCAAGGTTACAACCAGTCCCCAAAAAGGGGGAAATGACCATACCCAGCACCTACAGACCTATTGCACTTCTATCTGTGATGGAGTAGCATCCGATACTCTACCTCGGGAGGTGTTCCCTGAGGCATACAACCTTAAGAAATTCATGAAATAAATTAAAGTCTCTGAACAATACAGAAATTTCCTATTCGTGGGAAACAGAACTTGGAAAAAATAACATATACAATTTTGTTGTTTTAATATGAGTTCGTAGAAAAAGTATGGTATGTAGCGTCTATAAATTCTTCTAGACACTCGTTTATTGAAAATTCGCTACACTCACAGTACTATAAAACAAATTTCTCAGAAGAAAGATATCCATATATTCAGAAAACTAGAAACTGCTTTGAATTGCTAATGAATTAACTTTTACATAAAGCTTCCAGTCTGACATGCGGATAAATCGTATTACTATAACTCCAAGATTAGCTTTCCTCTTCGAAAACCTCATTTGTTTTCCCGTAAAAATGTCAAGATTACCCCATAAACTTGCAATAACACACAATAACTAGCTTATCTATTTCGAATTATTGTTTTGCCATTTCCTCATCCTTCGTGGTCTTAGATTTCTTACGAGGATAATAACGTTTACATCACTTTCGAGTACACTAACTCGTTTGAGAAAATGTGCTCCTATAATTTTGCCCGCTGGAATTGCAGGCATTTACGGCGACAACGTGTAATTTCGCTAAATATTGTAGATAGCAGGTTTTGTGCATGTTATTACAAAACTTTTTAGACGCAAAGTCATCAATTTGAGCTTAGCTTGAATTTAATAACGGCACCCATTCTTTCAAATTGCGTCGTCACTTTGAACCTTAAATTGGACCGTTTTATAATGTATGGTAGGAGGTGCGATGGTCTTTATACCTTTCTGCCCTGTAGACACGTTCGCACGGTCAGGTTCAGTGTGGTGAATTGGACGCAGGCTCGCAGGTCGAACACAATTTAACACGTTCAGTGACATCGACGCCGTACGGCGTTATCTTGCTTTCCTAGGTACGTGACATGACGCTGTACGGCGTCAAAAATTCAAAATCATCTGGTGTCAGAGCATATCAGCCAATGTTATTTGGATATTATATTTTGGATATTATATATCGTAGTGTCATATATCAGGTAATTATCCCCTCCCGCTCGCCCTGAACACCTAATCTCGCTTAGCTTGGCTTTTGGCGTGCATTACGCCGTGCGGCGTCCCATCGCTGTTTGAAAAGCATTGCTAATCAGAGTAGTGTCTGTTTACGAGAAAAGTTTCTTTACAAGGAGGGTTTTTTATCGGTGCAACAGAAAAAGTAAGTACCTACATAATATTATTCTTGATCTATTATGATTTTATAATCGATCCAATGTTCTTCGATTCATTTCTTCAGTTCTACAATAACATAAGATTCAAAATATCATAGGAAAACTTAGGTCATTGGCCCGAGAAAATTCCTGGTGTCCCAGGACCTAAGTCTGGAATGAAGTCTGTTTTTCTAAAGTGTAATCTATGTACTATGAAAAACACACGCCACGAAACCAATTATGATGCAATCATCTACATTCGTAGTGTCGTTCAATTGCATCTTGTTAGTTTTTATTCCCTTGAGTGTTTTTTTTATCCCTCAAGTCATAATTTACCCATCATGTACTCGGCATTCACACAATCGCTGAATTAATATCACTTTCACAATTAGTACAATAACATGAAACTCCAAAATATTCAGCCAAAAAATATTAGTCTTCTCGAATAACGCTGGTTATCATTAATATTGTTCGGCGGTACTAGCTGTCTGGTTTATCTCGTGAGTACTCCTGATCTTCTGATATTCTGCTGAATATTTCTCCTGCTTAATTGTCCCAAACAAGGTTTCCACAAGCTGGTTCTGGTCCGATGAGAGTTGTTGCTGCCCCCACTCTTGCTAGGGCATCTGCGCTCTTGTTACCCTGGATGCTCCTGTGACCTGGTACTCTGACATATTTCATCCTGTTCTGTGCTTCTG
This sequence comes from Chrysolina haemoptera, assembly GCA_958298965.1. Lineage (NCBI taxonomy): Eukaryota > Metazoa > Arthropoda > Insecta > Coleoptera > Chrysomelidae > Chrysolina > Chrysolina haemoptera. The sequence goes on along the minus strand of OY282591.1, from coordinate 25,984,636 downwards.
AGTCGTTGAGTTTTTGGATTTCTCCTTGAATAGTTCGGAAGAGAACATGAATGATCACAAGGACTTTATTGCCCCCTGACTGTCGATGTTGGAGAGAATGACATATGGGTGGTTTCAAAGACCCCTCCTTAAATTCTGTTTTGTGTAAACGGAAATAGCCATTACCTCGGCTTGAAATATTGAGGCTTCTGTACCGACACTTAGAGACTAACGCCGACATTTAGAGACTAATGTCGACATTTGGAGACTAATGTCGACACTTAGACTAACGCTCTGTCTCGGTCTCTTCCCATATATTATAGCCATCCTTATACCACATTTGACAGCATTGGTATGGCTCTTGATGTGACGGTCTCATCTTGAATGATGGTGGTGTATGTTGCATTAGCTTGGCTTATTCTGACGCCTCCCCCTCCATTGGCCCCAGTACTTTAGTCTAGAGACTTCTTTCACCCTCGTCTACGCTACAATATCGAAATGCAGTGGAGGAGGTTCAAACTCACCTCCAGGCTAATCGTCGATGTGCTTGCTAGGGGTGACTCCGAGAATGTCCAGTCTTTGTAAACTAGCCAGTAACTTGTTCAACCTTTGTCCAACACAGCAGAGCTCCATACGTTATTAAGGGTCTTTCTATCGCTGTGTAAAGATAGAGGGATTGTTTGAGTCCAAATATCATTATTCATGTCCTTTCCCTTGTTAGCACTTTTTCTTGATGTTTGTTCCTGGTGAGCTCAAGTCTAGATTTAACCCCAGGTAGTTTGTCTCTGTTGGCATCGCTTTCACCAAACATTCGAACACCTCTGTTGGGCTCTAGGTTTTTTCTTCTTCAATACCTCATCAAAAGATCAAAAAATCATTCTAATATACTTTTTCACCAACTTTCATCCTTAAAAAAATGGATAAGTGTTATGAACACCCTTTCTACCGAATTACAAATATACAGTTCTGCTGTCTCCAATCTCTGTTTTGAATATATGAATATTCATTCTATTATATTGCTCATTTCGATGAAAGAAGGTTACATCCTACATTTCCTACTATTACCACACGATTCTTTCCACATTCATCGATAGCAACACATTAGTGTGTTTTTCTATAACGTAGACAGCTGTTCCGATAACTTTTAATCGGTTAATGCTAATTTGTTATTAATTACACTTTCAGATCGTTCCGATCTCATGAATATGCCTTGTGGGACTATGAATCATAAGTTATTATACGAGGGTTCTCCTTGAATTTCTCCGTCTTTCAGGTTACAAAATACGTATACATAAATCAGCGAACGGCGAACCTCTAGAGAGTCGCTTGCGAATGACTATGCATACGGCTGTAAGTGTTCCATATAAGTACGCGCAGGAAATAAAGTGTTTGGAGAAACTGAACACATCTCAAGAGACGAAAATAATGTTTGCATCCAATTAGTAATTCCTTAAATTCTGACATACATTAAATTTCTTCACATATTCTCTTCTTCAACTCTGTGCTTTTCTTTCACACCTCTTCTCTTCTCTTCTTGAAAGTCCAGGAACTGCATGTTTTTTTGCAGAGGTACAGCCACACTTTTCAAAAATTTTACTTTTGTAATAATTTTTATTAAGTTTTCATTCACCGAAACCTCGAAGTTGAAAAAATTTTTTACCTATGGTAAAATCTACGATGGCTTGGAACTGCCATTCTAGAAGGTATCTTTTTTCATATAATACTAATTCACAGTTGGAACTGTAAATTAGCACTAATTCACAGTTGCAACTGTAAATTGGGACTAATATACAGTTACAACTGTAAATTAGTCAATTTACAGTTGCTACCACTAATTTACAGTTACAACTGTATATTAGTCCCAATTTACAGTTGCAACTGTGAATTAGTGCTAATTTACAGCTGCAACTGTCAATTATCTCATTTCAGTGACTCATTCCAGTAACAGAAATAGAAAAGCATTTTTTGGAAAATACTTTTTAGTGTGATGATTCTGTTACATATTGTTGAATTAGTGCATACCCCCGTATAGCATATTTTACTGGATCTAATAAATAAAGTTTATCTGATTACAATTCAGTAATATTTTGAAATACCTCATGAGAGTATAACCAGTTTACCAACTGTATTTTTCTGGTCCGATTCATCGATATCTCATCTGATCGTACATTTTTACGGTCATTTTCAGAGTGTTGGACTATGAAAAAAATGATTCGTTCTTTTCCAAAATAGTGGTTCCTTCAGAAGAGTGAGGTATTCTGGAATAATTTTGTCGTTATATGATTTTAACTATTTCCATTTGTGATCATTTTTTGTCATTGAGTGAAGTTATTGAAGGAGAAATTTGATTGAATGTCTGGTTTCAAACACTTTATGGCAATATTTAGATTGGTATAAACAATATTTTTTCTGCAACTTTAAAAAAAGTTCACTTTTTTGTGTAGTAGTTTGTATGCCTAAGTATTAAAATATTTCGATATCGAACATGATTTCATTATTTTACAAAGAAGACTGTACAGAGGAAATCGTGGATAGTGAGAATACGAGCTTTTTTTGACATAGCGCAAAGAAAAAGGTATTCGTAGCTGTTCGAATATTTTGAAGAAAAATCTTAAAAAAATGAAAAGATACTTATATGAAACTGGTAAGTAAAGTGTTTTTCACTTGTATGAATTATCGCATTCCGTCTATCTCTTTACTTGATACATATATAATTATTTCAAAACTTTTTTGACACCGGTCTTCAATGCTATATTATGTTTCAACGTTTCAACTTAATCATGTTTTATACAGAAGTAGCGATGATTTTCCATCATTTCGGTAATTATTGTAATATTTTCTATAATCTAAAGTGACTGATGATGTGTTTACCGTTGTATCGTCTTCAAACTCATTTTGTTGTTTCTCAATTAAGCTTATCTTTATCAAGAAAACGAATCTGTTTACTTTCAAATAACGTTTTCGTATAAGAGTCTTACATAGTGACCGGAAACCATGCAATCGCTTAGAGATGAGTTTCAAAGATAACGTGTAGATTCTTGTTACCTTCGATATAGCTGAAGTTTCTATCGATTAGATATTGAAGGTGATGTAAATTTTATCAGAGGAAATACTTTCTTGGTACACTCTAAATCTTAGACGATATTCAGATTTGCAATCAGTGTGTTCATATATGATGGTCAAGTAGGGAAGTAGATATTGGAAAAAGCTGAATTAAGAACTAGCAGTCGTATCGTTTTTCCAAAATTTGCTACAATGGGTACTCTCAAATTTTTTAAACCTTCCATGTCTTGCAAAATACTCGCTCTGATTTTGGGAAGTGAAGTTTTTCAATCAGGAACTTAAAAACAAGTATTGTCTTGTCAAAATCTGACACTGATTTCTCTCTACTTTAGACTGTTTTTTATAGATTCTAAAACACTGCCTCTGGTTCCAGGAAGTAGAATTCTTCAAGCATGATAAAAGTGACTAAAGAGCGCCAATTTGATGAAAGTTGTGATGCATAATTTTTATTCAAACTGATTATTTTGCGACTTACTGAACTCGTTTCTACTTTATCGACTCAGTATACAATAAGAATTCCTTCGAAAATCACAAAATAAATCCTAAATATTTATAGAGGATAAATAATCCTGCAATTCGCCTAACATCAGGATTTCTTTAAGCCAGTGGCATCTACGCTCGGTTGGCTCTATTAAAAAACAAAGGCGCAACGCTTTTCCATTAAATTATTAATTGGGGCGCTTAAAGGATAAAGACATCTCGCACAAAAACAATCCGCGAGATTGCGGCTGGAGACGCAAAAAAGAATTGATAAAGCTTCCAGATACGTTCTTATCGAGAAAGGCCGTCTTTATCCGACGCCGTGCGGTTTTTTTTCTGGCTGCAACATGATCGAAAGACGAGTTCATGGAAGGGCAATTTGTTCTCTGATGACCCCCACATAGGGGCGAAAGTGATCCTGTTCGGAGACTTTTCTGTGGGATGGAATTCGTTGCTCAGGCACTGATGGTGGGTTCCACTTTGGGATTAGTGACTTACAAGCTTTTTTTTCCAGACTAGAGTAATTAAAACCCTAAGTTATTCGTCGAATTTGGCGCTAATGAGTTTTATCCAGACATAGGGTGGATCAAAGTATGTTAGATCAAAATGTATTGAACTGTGGATTATAATTGGGCCATTGAAGGCTGAAAAAGACAAAGTGATTAGTAGCTATTTATGTATCGAGTGAGTAAAGTGGTACTTTTTTACGAATGGAATGGAACACTGTACTCACGTGTTTCAAAAAAAGATTTTTGACGTAATAACGTCTTATAAATAGATGAACGCCGGCTGCACGCACGAAAAAGTATGACGCATTGTCACGTTCTGCCTGAGCCGAACGTACAAGCGAGAGCACGGAACAAGCGAAAGAGAGGCACGATCGGCCTAAGCGTTCAGCTTGTGACGTATCTATCTCTCTTCCACTCCATCGGTCGATGCGTCCGAGTAGAAGAGAGACAGCGGCAGCACACAACCTACACGTGAATTTGTCCACTGTTTATAAAGTGAAGTGAAAAGTTAATGTGGTTTCCATTGTTTATTACAACAACAATTGCGGCAAAAAAGGTAATTAACTCTGGCATTTTAAGAATTTGATTAGCGATATAAAAACTGATGCTGAGAGTACAATTGATTGCATTATCGCTATTGGAATTTTTGTGCCAGTCGAATTATCAAGTTTATTAACCCAGTCGAATAATTCATGAAATTTCTCCATTTTTATCATTTCATTTACTGTTATAATATTTTTACAAATTGGGCCTCTAGATATACTCTATTTTGCAACTACTTACACTAGGTTTTCATCATCACTGTTTTTTCAGTTGTATCAGGATTCAGGGTTGAGTGAATGTAGATATTTTGCAATAGGTGACGGGATTCTTCAAAAGTTATTTTCAATTTTATGCATTTCTTCGCGATGTTTTCATGAAATGTATACCCTTCTGGATCGTCTTTTTTTGTTTTACTTTCGGCAGTTTAATTAGCAGTGGCCCGACGAGTCTAGTTTTCTCACCCTTTTGGCATCAATCTAAAGACTTTGCGAACATCTTTTTTTAGCACAATAAATGACAAATCTGAGGAACTCATTATCCATGAGATTAGACTCCGCACGAGTTGATTATAGCGACTGAAATATCACTCGTTGACCATAATTATTTTCATCGTCATGTAATATCCAATATCTAGTATATCCAATACAAATCTATATCCTTTTGAAAGTCCATTACGAACAAATCTCCAAACTTCTGAAAATCTCTTGCATTGAATGCAATTTCACTTTGGTAAATACCGAATAATTTTTTCCCCGCGGCAGTAAAGCCGCTTTGGAAATTTTACAAAGCGTTACCAGACACATTCATATCTATACCGAGCTCTTGGCCTTTCCCACTTCTGAAATCCTTTTCTCAACCCCAGTAAAAGGCCTTCCAGCGCAGTGAGCCGATTATTTTGTTTGATTTGGCGTAAATGCCGATGCATTTCTGTTCGGGGAGAGAGGCTTTCTTTTTGGAAATATCGCATGCCCGGCCCTTATGTTTCAGACCTGCGTCTGACGCAAACTTAATGGCGATGCGATTACTTAAATATTTATTGCAGCGATATTTCACGAATTGTCAAATAATTCGGGCGTTAATCATTTTTATGGGAGCCCAGTGGTATGTACTTCGAATGTTACCTTGTTGGGTTTGGAGCATTCGCGTGCACTTGGAGGAGTAATACTGTTTGACTGTGAAATTTTAACTATTCATGAGGAAAGTTATAGTTCTTCCAGAAGTTATATCATTTCGTGAATTCTCATTTTGGCTATTCATCCAATAATGGTGATTATAATGAATAACGACCCCCTTAATCATTCAAATTAATGTAAAATGTCACTTTGTAGAGCCGTGGCGTGGTGTAGTGGTTTAAGCATCCGACTCATAGGCCGAAGATCTATGGATCGATTCCTGGCTGGGGCAAGAATTTTTTCATTAAATTATTAATCCAGTACGATTGGGTTTTGAGACGAGTATCGAATGTAGCACCACCAAACTTGGTATGCTAGTAATTGGAACCATGATAAACACGAAAAAAAAATTGTTTACCAAAATTCCAGGGGTGAAACATTTTTTTTTTCGTTTAAAAATAAATAAATAGGATTTTGGTGTAATCTTGGAAAGTATATGATTTATCGGAAAAACAACTCAACAAGGTGAAAGATAATTCAATTGTCCACAAAAATTATTCCTAGTAACTTCTTATGAAATGCGCTTTTCTCAGAAAACGTGATTGAACGACGACATCAACTTTCAGGTTCACAGTTACCCGCCGCTGAAAGTTCTGGTGGAGCCGAATATTGGATTGGTCATAACTCTGCTAAAAATGATCGGAGAAGAAAAAGGAAAAGTTCATATCGTTTCTGAAGACTCCTATCTTCTCATGCAAACATAATATGCGAGTATTTGTGTAGCTGAAATGTGTTTTGTGGCGCTTCACGGAAATGTTTGCTGATGATCCGAAAATCATGAATAATTTAGTAAGTAAATATGCAATTATTATACTGAAGCAGCAACCCATACCCTCTCTGGCCTATATGCACCAAATGTAAAGTACTGTGACAGGTCCTACTTATACATGCCAAAATAAAAACTTTGTTTTACTCCTGCCTCATTTTCAACTTACCCATAAAACCAGCATTCCCTTCAGTAAATGTTGAAAATAATCGCTCATTCATATCCTTTATATATGTTTAATAACACTATTGTGAAGTGCAAACCTCAAGCTTAAAATCACATACTTCATTTTTCATCTAGGATGTGTATGAGCGATTATTTTCAACATTTACTGAATAAATTACCGGGATTATGGGTGAGTTGAAAACTGAGGTAGGAGTAAAACCTAGTTTTTTCTTTGGCATGTCTAAGTGAGACGTGTCTTACTAGTCTAAAATCATTGGTTCAAAGAGGGTACTGATTCTTGCTTCAGTATAACTATTTCATATCAACTAAAATATATATAGGGTTACGTGAAGTGGGACAAAACACATTTTGGGTACTCAGATACTCACATGTTATATTTGCATGAGGAAGTACAAGTCTTCAGGAACGATATACACTTTTTCTTTTCCTTCTACTATAATTTTTACCAAAGTTATGACAAATCTAATTTTTGGCCATGCCGGAAATTGCAGTGGCATGGCGGTTTAAGGCGAGCCTGCAATTTTATATCGGAATTTGATCACGTTTACTGAGAAAACGAGTGCATTTTGTGATAAATTACTGAGTGCATTTCTTGTGGAGAATTGAATTATCTTCCGCCTTGTTGAAATTGTGGTACTGTACTATATGGTAGTAGATTGAATTTAAAAATTCTGAATACTGACCAGGTCGAAAAAGTACAATTACTACTGTGTTTTTGTATGGTTTTTTTAAGACTACTGATACTAAATATGTACTTTGAGAAAGTAAATTACAGAAATAGAGTTATGCGTTTTCATTACATTATGCTTAGACTTTTTCGGCACATCTCAAAGCAATGCTCCTTTGAAACTCTCCATTCTGTCGTTTTGTTTCAATGAATCGAGTAATGCAAAAGCTAGTTCGGTGATGAAAGACTGCTTCCCGGCATTGAACGCAATCTCGAATTGTAAAACCCATGCCCGATCCTATGCATGAAAACGTCCGATTCGCAGTGTTGAATTCAAATCGCTAATTAAAGAGAGCCCCAGCCATGCCACTGCGTTCGGAAATGCCTTCCTCCTCCAACAGCTGTTTGACCCATTGACAAACAACCATATATTTTTTAGGGTCATTTTTCATACGGCAAGCCTTTCCATCCGCTAATTCGCACACGCTGTACCATTTATCAGCATTGCGCGCAGCATTTCCGTTTCTGGTTAAGCTCCGAAATTGTTACCGATCCACGTACGGATATATAGCTCTCTCTCTATTTTATATTTCGCCATTCGGACTGTTTGATTTTGAATGGGTAATATCGGGAGTTTATGTGTGGAGAATAAAGCTCCCGATATCATTTCTGGTCAGGGACGAGGGAATGGAGCACGTTGTGTGTTTCTATTATTTATTTTGCGGATTTCTGCTGGTGGATTCGTGCTGGATGTTCTTCGGTATACAACGTCTGTCCGCTCAAGTTTTTCACAAATGGAAAAGTTTCGACAAAAAGTTGTGCTTATTTGGAAACTAAAATCGCGTCAACAGAAATTTTAAGATATAAGATAAGATTTAAGATGTCAGAAGCAATTCTTCACCTTATTGTTCTTTGTGTTAGTGCACAACTATTTCAGTGTATTCGATTTAATTCCAAGAGACTCCATAAAGCCTCCCTGACGAGTGGTAGACTACGAAACAGCTGTCGGTGGATGGTGGACCTCTTGTGAATTAAATCGAAAACTCTTTCTCTTCACCTATATCTGTATCAATGGTTTGTTATGAATTTTAGATATTGTCGAAATCAGAACCTTATATTCAATAAAAATTTATTAAAAATTGAGAAGATACAACACTAGATGTCCTGCCATACCAGGATGCTCACTGCAATAATCCTATACTATAGGAGTATTTGGGTCAAAAATCCATCAGAAAACAACTACTTTCCTGGCTAATACCACAACGAACGTTGAATTACGTCCAATGAATTTCCGTGCAGAGTTCCTACAAGGCTATCTCCGCAATTGCTAAATGCATGGAAATGTTTATCGAAACATTTGGACCACCTATATATCGATTTCTGGGTTCTTGCCCTCATCAGTATAGGGTAGGTCTCTGCACTGCAGACAATAACTAATGTCTGCAACAAATGATTCGATTATCAATCCATTTCAAGGCAGAAGCTGAGACACCACCCGCAGATCGGTGTTTAACCAGTGATATTTTCAGGATCACCTTTTCCCAAATTATTCATATATGTTTCGACTATGAATAACAGAAGAGACATTTTTGAAAAAGTCATTCGTGTGGATTTTCCGGCACTGAATTTCCCGATACTTTTACCTTGCACGAAACCGGCATTTTTTTATTCGCGAAGCTCCCGAAGCTCACGCAGTGGACCAATTCCTTATAGTGTCAATCAAAACGGGTTCAGAATATGTATTTTCATGATCACAAAGCATTTCAGTAGCGGAAATACGGAAAATTTTACCTAAAAAAATTTTCCGATGAAAATCGAAAAATCCATTTCTTCCGAAAACAAATTTGATATACTCCATGAAATTCTTTACAAGAAAGGTCTCTACAAATTTTTCTTTAAAATGCACCATTTTCGAGTAAAATGTGCTCAAAATTCGAAAAAATGCGATTTTCTCAATTTTCTGTGCTCTCTCATTCAGTCACATTTCTAAGCTTTTCAAAGAATTTATTGTTTTTCCATGATTCCCAAATTTTTCTATCAAAAGCATATCCCTAAGAAAATTCTAACTTTCACAGTAGTTAGAAGCTGCGAAGATTTTGTTGAGATAAGAGCAAGATTTATAAAATCTAAAGATCCATAGCTTTTTCATATTCTACCATTTATAGTCGATATATTTTTTTACATCTCATGAATCGATTTACTTGATAAAACTCTATTATACGGAATTTTTGAATTGTGGAATGCGAGTTTCATGTTTGTTGGAAGTCATCTGGTCTTGAGGCTGACAACACACCGAAAAATCAAAAACGCCTTAAAGCAAAACGTTTTTGAGAAATTAAGACTGACCACACACCGATAAATCAAAAACGCCTGAATGCAAAACAGTTTGATGCAAAATGTTTTGCTGTACAGCAAATCACACGAAACAGATTCATTAAAAAATAGTTTGTTTCGAGCAGTTTTAAAGAGCTTGAAGGTGATTTCCTGTTTTGCCGTACCAGTGTGTGCCACTTCATATAATTCGTGGAGGAAAAACATCTTCTACCTAAATTAGTCAAAAAGGTTTTGCGTTGTAACGTTTTTGATTTCTTGGTGTGTCGCCAGCCTAACTGTGCGATGCATACAGGTAGAGAAGTCACGAGTGGGAAACAACCCATTTTTTGTACACCTAAGGAAAGTAGTGCAGTAATTACCTATAATGAAAAATAATGAAAGAGTTTTAGGGGTTAGCAACATATTTTAAGTTGTCATTTTGTAAGTCAGGTGCTGAATCTCGTATACCATATTTTGTTTAGCGTAAATTATTTTTGTAAACGTTTCAATCGTAAATCTGTGATGGCATAGCGGTCTAATGCTCGAGGCAAAATGAGTATTGAAGTAATGAAAATGTTATGGTGTACACCTGATGAAAGAGTTATTTCCCCCTCGAGTAATAAACAACAAACAAAGAATGCCGCCCCACCCAAAGTTTCGTAATTGAAAAAAGATTTTTGTTCTGACACGCTTGGAATATAATCGAATATTTTATTCCGGATAAGCGACTTATTTATCTCGTTATCACATATCAGATCGATACGTGAATCTTCGGACAAAGAGCTCGTTGAAGCAACCTAAAAAAGTTGTTGAATAAACTGTTACACATTTTCCGGTGGATGCAGAAAAATAAGTGAAACATTCGGAGCAGCTGTCAAAGGGTTCCTTAGGTGTCTGTGAACTGTGAATTGTAATAGAGCGAGCTTTGTGTGAAGGAGTCCGGAGTGCAAATTACACGAAACAAAATATGTATATTGTTGATTGAATAAATATATATGATGAAGCAGACACTTTTTTTCATAGAGTAATAATATTGATGTTTTTCTTGACACATATAACTAAGTATTCTGATACATGTTGAAACACTTTGAAGTGTTTGGTTTCGATGAAAACAGTCTTACAATCATAGCCGAATACTACTATTATATACAGGTCTTAAGTGGGCCACACTTCAGACCACTTAAGAAAATATACATTTTCCAATCGATTGGAATTATTTTTCTTTCATTAGGTAGACATTCACTGAGACACCAAATTTGATGATTGAATCTCCATTTCCAGGACCAACTAAGTAATGTTATTTTTCAAGGTCAAAAATAATTTTAAAAAAATTACTAGTGATTTAAGTGATTTAGAAAAATTCCATTTACACTACTAGATTCGCGACATTTTTAATCAACCCACCAATTCAATTTCAAAACTTTTATTGGAACTTTGACTACACCACTGGATTCAGGTAGTCTCAAAATATCACTGACTTTACAGTCATCGGAATCTGTTGATAAATAAAGAAAATACAAAATTATGAGATAAAATGACTGAAATTCCTGAAATTCCATCAAAATAATTTTTAAATTTTATTATCTGATAATAATTTTCATATTTATGAACAGATTTCGATGAAGTTTTGGACAGTGATATATCAAGACTTCCTGAATACAGTGGTGTATTTAATGGTTTAAGTTTCATTTCTACAGAGTTACTCAAAAATGCGCAGCGACTTGGAAGTTAATTTTTGTAAATAGGACACCCTGTATGTCATTATCGTCTTTGTTGCTATTAAGAAATCCCACTCGTGGACTTTGTCCACTCATGAGATATCTATAGTAACAAAGATTCGTGCATCTATAGTTAATATTATCAAAAAATTACCACCACTTGTTTAATTACTGTAGACAATTTAAATCATGTACAAAAAATCGCATATGACACAGTGCAATTGTCACTTTGATAGCGGCAAAAGTTAGCTTTAACTTTTCCACCTTCGGCGTCGTGTTTTTAATAGTTGACAGTTATTCTTGTCGAATTGCTAGGAAACAGTTTCTCATTAAACAACCCAAATTTACCCGATAAAATACAAACCACTTTTGCAGTTATAAGTGATAATTTTTTATTTTCCACTCTTTGTTTGCAAAAATATGACAACAAACCGATTGACAAATATATCTAAATTCGGTTTGTTTGAATGTTTTTGTCTGATTAACGAGTTTGAGTGATGAAAATAAAAAATTATTTTAAAAATTTGAAGAACGAGTATTTGAAAGGATTATTTTTTTCACCATTTTTGTACCATCCCATTTTTCGAAAACGGATTTGGTGTTAGAAACAATCTATCTGAAGAAATATGTTTATTTCGTTTTTCTAGAAGCATTTTCAACAATGTTCTTTATTTGTAGTCAACCACTTACTTTCACTGCACCTTTTATCTCCACCTTGAGCTGTTTTAGAAAAGACCTTGTTGTACTCCACTCTGCCTGTCAATGTTCCATTATTTCGGCTTTGAAATAATAAATTTTACACTGCGCACTTTCACCACCTCTCCAGGCTAATTCAAAAGCGGCGATATGAAAAAGTTTTTTTGAAGTCCCATTGGAGTATTTTCATCCCATTGCTCTGCCATTTTTATAACTTCTTCTTTACTTAATGCTATAGAAACTTGTCTTTTTTTATCTAAATTGCTCTGCAAATGCTTGCATATGCGTTTAGCATTTTTAGCGTTTCTAGCGGCTTGACATGTCAAATCTTTGAATGAGTCAAACACAATCTTATAATCCATATAATATTTTTCTTGCACAATTTTGGCTACAGTATTCCACATTGTTTTAACTACGTACTCTTTGTAGTCATTTCCGTCTGATTTCTTCATATTATACGCCCAATCTGCCAATATGCTTGAGATTTCGGGCTGCGACGTTGAAGGTATAATAATTCATACCTACCCCTTTTCTCGACAAAATAATTCAAACTGCCTCCAAATTGATGATTTGTTTTTTTTTAGTGTTTTTTGGCGTTGTATATTGCAGAATTTATTATTTGAGTAGTTGCACTACCAAATCTAACGTTAACGCTCATTTGAAATTAAAAACAACACTGTAATAAAAAGTATGAAAATTTGTTGTCATTTGGCTTTGTTGATAGCAACGCGTCCTTGGGTACAGCGTCGGATTCAATGAAGTCATACGACAATTATTAGTTGTTGCCGTGGTGAAGATAAATAACAGTTTATCCACTTGCAAACAGTTACGTTCCTATTTATCCGATATCAAACTGCTAAAACTGACGTTTCTTATGGACGATTTTATACATGAGTTGAATTATCAGTATAATACAAAATGATTGGCTAGAGTAATGTATTGACATTGGTTGAAATCACCGAAATATTAGATTTTGACATGTGGAAAAATAACCGAATTTTGCGTTTAAATGATTTGAGATGCCATATCAAGTGATTCTCCTCCTAATCAATTTATTGTCTCAACTCGTCGGAAAATATTATTTTTAAACGTTTGTTTCTCATGCTCTCGTCGTAATCCTTCCCGCGCCCCCGACGCCGCAGAAGCGGGATCTTTCCCGTAGCGATGTTTGACGTTCGCTGTCAAACAGTGCACCTTTCAGCTCGCGGACCGTCTCGTCCGTCTCTAATCTCCTCTGGAATGCGGGCGTTCGGGGAGCAGGCGGGATCAACGGATTCCCGACACGAGGAAGCGGCTTTAGGGAGTTACGGTTTGTTTGGGTTCGACTAAATTAAGAAATATGACGCTGCGGTGCCGATCCGGGTGGCGTTATTCTGTCGGAAATAATTGACGTTCATTGATAAATTTTGAGAAGAATGGTATAGTGTGGCATCGTTGGTTTATAGTTGGACGAAAACGTTATACAATTTTGTGAAAATTGTTGCAGAATAGAGTAATTTCAATAATAAATTTTCAAGTCCTTATGGAAACCTTTAAAAAACATGCAAAGTACTACACGTTCACTTTAAATAGTCTTACAGTAACATCCAAAAAATCCATCAAAATTCAGTCGAAACGGCAACAATATCAGCTTATTTATTCTCAATACACAACCCGCTTGGATACAAAATTTATTTGACATTTCAAGTCCTGAGGATATACTGAAGTTAGTGGCCTTAGGACCGAACTTCAATATCGAACCAAAAATAGAAATAAATTTTCAAATAAAACATTATTAGCAGATGTTGACAACATAACTTCAAATATTCCAGATCCTTTGACAAAAAACTCTATTATTGGTCGTCGTTGTACCAATGTCATTACCAACTATGTTTATTCGTCCAAGCATTCTTCCTCTATTTTTCAAAATTTATATATTAAAACTTAAAAATAGTAATTCTGAAAAAAGACCAATATATGAATGTGTTTGCCGATTTAATAAATAATAGTAATTCATATGAACTTATCAACAGAGACTCATCTTCAACAGTCCAAAATAAATGCAATTATTTAATAAAAAATGTGTATACCTCTAATAAAATTGATGAACCTACAGAAAATAAATTAACTTCATACAATCACTGGTGTTATATCAAAATTTTATGCCTTGCCATAAGCCTACCTTATCAGTCAGACTCGCAGTCAGACCGATTATTGCTTCTATGAATAATCCTTCAGAATTGCTGGCGTCTTTCTTGGCAGATATTCTGACGAGAGCTTACGATTATGACAATCAATATTTTATCATTTTGTTGTTTCTTCAAAATTTAATAAATAGACCGTCAGCTAGTGACAGATTTAGGTGCCCCATTTTCGCATACAAGCCTCGAATAGGGTTGAAAAGTATATCGATTTGGAGTAAAATGAAGATATTTTTACGAGTGGCTCTTGGAGATAACATACCGAGAATTCGATTTTTCAGAACAGTGCTTATTTGTTTCCCTCGTGTTCCTATTTACGGTACGAAACTACAGAGGGTGATTCGTTAGGTCGTTTTAAAAAAAAGTTTTTATGAACATATGTTCGGAGTTGCTTCTTTTCTGAGATACAGGGCATTGATTTTTTTTTCAAACGCCTTTGTATTTCAGAAACGAAGCAACTCCGGAAAAGTTCATAGGAACTTTTTTCCTTAAGGCGACCTAACAACTCACCCTCTGTAGTTTCGTACCGTAAATAGGAATACGAGGGAAACAAATAAGCACTGTTCTGAAAAATCGAATTCTCGGTATGTTATCCCCAGGAGCCACTCGTAAAAATATCTTCATTTTACTCCAAATCGATATACTTTTCATATTCGAGGCTTGTATGCGAAAATGGGGCACCTAAATCTGTCACTAGCTGACGGTGTAAAAATTCAACTTCCTGAAAATGATGTGATTGCAAGCTTAGCTGTGGTTCCACTATTCATTAACGTTTACTTGGATTCTTGCATCAGAGCAAATCCAAAAAACTGGAACCGTATCACTAATTTTTCAGTATCAATGAAGATGATTTCATCAAACTTTTAAGTTTTCTATTTAATAATACATATTTTTTATTTAACTGTAAAATGTATAAACAAACTTTTGGCACTCCCATGGGCGCAAAAAAGTCCCATTTTAGCTAACTATGTCATGGACACCTATTGAGAATTGAGAATTGTTGGTTACGATTAAAGTCTACGTTGTTCAGCCAAAACAACCAAATGTCTTCATAAACTTGCTAGAAAGAATGAGAAAATTAATATAAAAGTATTGATCGCATTCAGTAGTGGTAAAATGAAATGAAAAATGTCAAATATAAAATTTATTAAATATCATTAGAACCAGAGAGAGTTTTTATAAGTAGAGGGCCTCACCCACGATCAAATTCTGCAATACGACTGATATGAATCGTATGCGATTATAGTACAAATTCGTTGTAAATCTGAAAGAAACATACAATACCATATGAAAACCATCAAATCGACACTGTAGTACTACTGATATGTTTTTATAAATATATTTCTGCACGAAATACAAATTTTGCTTCATTCAATTATTTTTTTCATATTGGCCGAACAACAGTAGTTGATCGAAATTTTAGCACTGTAGTATACTAAAACCGTAAAACTCGCTGAGAAGAATTGTAATTGAATGAGTACTATTTATGTTCGAAGAATCTGATATTTTTATCAACTGCTTATGAGAGCAATTCATCCATTGTTGACAATTGTTTTTTGTCCCGTTGCCTCGTTGATTCAGTCACCATGTATTTCTATAGACATTTATTTTCTTGATCATAAAGTATTCTTTTTTGTAACTTTTTGAAGTACGCAGCACATCACAGATAATAAGACGTTTTGTCATCTTTATGTTGTCGACCCCGATAGAATGACCGCATCGCGTGATGCAAGTCCGCGAAACGTACAAGGGAAAAGCGAAGAAATGGGTCCCAAGGCGGCAGTGACTTTTGGTCAGTCTCTCACCGAAAATGTCCTTTCGGCTGCGGATAACAATTCGGCGCATCATCGCGATGTTTGGGCGCCGTGGGGCGCTATCAGAAACAGTCGAATGTCGTTAGGAATGAAACACTCTTCTTAGTTCCGGACAAATGGTTCGCAGATAAAAAAAATCACTGAGTTGGCTGCGTCGTTGAAAAACCGTCACTTTTTCGATTAGGAGACGATAAATTCCGTGGATTTTGCTGTCATTTTCATGTGATGAGACATGCTTTCAGGAAGTCTTCGTTTTGTTTGATGTGACAGGATATGCGGAAAATCGACTAACAGATTCTCCTGGTTCTTGGCTTGAATCATTGTTTTCTTTTTCCTTGAAAGATGATTGAAAATTATTTGGTGGTTTCTTAGAATCTTTCGGATTTGGACCGTCAACCGCTTGATTAATTGATTTTGGAGAATCTAATAATAGTATATTCTCTGAAGTCTTGTCTCTCATTCTTAACAATGATTCTGTGATTACTTTCATAACAACTATTGAATATCGCAAAACGGTAGACCAAAGTTGAGAATTAATTCATTTCTTCATCAGCGATTCAGGCTTTGACATTTTTTGCTTCGGAAGGTTTTTTATTTTCAATATTCATTAAGAATTGTGGAATGGGTTGGTAGAGTCTGTATAGACATTTCCTACACGATCAACCTGCATGAAAATGTTTCTTCATAATAAAATTTCAGTGGTCCCATACACAGATCCATTTTGGGGGAAATGATTCACCCTACAAAACTACCCCTTGAGTCAAAAAAGTCTGTTTTCGCCTATAACTCGTCAAAAGTATTCATTACAAAAACGGGAGTTTCGTGAATTTCCTCATCAATCAATATATCAATAATTGATTGAGACGGATTGTTCAATTAGGTCGTCTTGATGAATAATTATAAATATGAATACAATGTTTTCTGGTGCTTGGTGAGAATAAACAAATAATTGGGTTACAAAGTTCCTATTCAATGAACATTTTGCACAGGCATAAATAATACTTGAAACCATCACATAACCATCCAATTGATCATATTTTTGAATCGTTTTTCTTTTCTCAAAATGCTTTCCAAAAAAAAAAAATTCTGCCGAATGCTGAAATAGTTATATTAGCCTAACAAGCACGTAAACTTAAATCATGTAAAATTTTTTAGTTGGTTTCGGGGTTTGCTGTGGTCTTCTTTGGTTAAAGTTTCCAAACGTTTCAACTGCAACTGCGGAAGTCATCATAAATGACGTGGTCGTATACTTCTTGACGTATCAATTAAGTTCCAGTTGATACGTCATGAAAAGTACTTCTACCACGTTACTGATGATGACTGCTGCAGTTGCAGTCGAAACGTTTGGATATTTTAAACAAAGAAGACCACGTCAAAATCCGGAACTAGATCATTGACGCCAGCCGTGAATACCTACATTTCTATATCATGTAAAATTATTCAAATACTTTATATGTGGAATAGGGCATACTTAGTAACAGGCTATAATTTAATATGATAGATTATAAATAATGCATCCTTTCGTATATCTCCAATAGAAGTTTCGTCGGCAAGCATCGAAATTCAACAGCCCCATACTACTGTCGAATCACCCTTGCCCAACACACATGCAAAGGTTTTTCTTACAAGAATACAATGTTCGAAACTTCCTGTACCAACTAGCACAAATGTCAATGAAAATAGGTGACCCGGTCAGGACAAAGAGTTAATGTCAAATGGTCCTACGTCAGCTCTCTTTCCTGACCAGGTCTGCACTGATGATCGGCAGAACCGTGAAACTAGTATGCAGGTATTGTATTGATTGACATTTGCTAGGAAGCATTGCAAATTTTGTTCTTGTAGAAAAAAATTTGCCAGGTGTTGGGTAGGGGTGATTTATAATCGATTTTCATTTTATAAAAGTACATAAAAAACCTGTTCCGCAAGCGCGTAAAAGCGGAGTTAGGGTAAACAATTTTAGATGAAGATATTCCCACTCAGTGCCTACTAAAGAACTTATTTTGAAAAATGTAGTCTTTAAACTTGGTTACTTTGAATTCCATTCACACCTCAGTATCTCCCTATCATGATGATGTAGCCATTTGAAAAATTATAATAAAACATTAGGTGTCATTACTCCGAGATATGTTTCTTTTGAAGTGTAACGGTATTATCCAATTAAGTATCTTCTGAAGGCTATCCTGCATTTTA
Source organism: Chrysolina haemoptera (assembly GCA_958298965.1). Taxonomy (NCBI): domain Eukaryota; kingdom Metazoa; phylum Arthropoda; class Insecta; order Coleoptera; family Chrysomelidae; genus Chrysolina; species Chrysolina haemoptera. The sequence continues at coordinate 25,966,360 of OY282591.1, read as the reverse complement.
TATTTCTTCTTGAGTAAATATGTTTGTAAACTGAATTTTTACGAGTGTGTTTATCATTTTGATATGTTTCCGCACTTACAAAACAATCATAAAAAGCATTTTTAGTAGCAGATGTCATGCGTTTTGACACATAAATATCTAACATAATTGTTTTTCCTACGCCTTTCTTCTTGATAACATGCAACGCATCTTTGAGCACGGCGGTGAGCGCTTCTTGTTTATTAGGTGCGTTCCAATTTCATCATGTTTTCAAACATTTCGTAATTGCTTGTAATTGATACCTCAATAAATCATGCTTCTATCGTTTTTAATGCAATCTTCTGAAAAAAGTTGGTATTGGATACCATAAAAATAAACCGACCATAACAATCAATCAATTCTTCAGAAGGCAGCACAAAAATTATTTTGATGTGTCATGTTTAGAAATTATTGACCGAAATTATTAGGAATTGAAGGTATATGTAACCCCACTGAAATATGTTTAGTGAAACATTGTGTTGGTGAGTTTTGATTGCAAAAAAATTTTTTGAGATCGCGATTGGGTTTAGACACCAAGGAACAATCCGCTATTACGACAGTAATGTCCCTGATACCCTGAATGTTTGGTCTGTATCGTCAGCATTCATACGCATATTTTATTAAATCTATAGGTAACAATAGAAGTTTATTGGATATTGTTTGGAAATTTTCTAACCAAAAAAAATTCTAAACTACTTTTTGTCTATTCATAGTATTTTTTTCCAATTTGCCGCCATACCACCGATCACGCGACATGTGTCAAAATCGATTTTTAGGTTATCGGACAAACTTTTCCCAAGAATCTTTTTTCTAATACTCTAATAATAAACTTTTTTCCCATATGGTACATACTTTTTGGCGGTCACTGTAGACAATAACTTCTTTAAAATGACGTTTTTTTATTAAAACAGTCACTTTGAAATTTTCAAATCCATCTCGAAAAGATTCTAACGAAAAATTATATTTCATTTATGTCAATATAGCTGAATATGACATGGAAATAAGCCCGCAACCGGCATTCCATCATACATTTTATCTACAGACTGAAACAATTTTTCCAAATGGAATTCGCGGCGCACCGCAATTCCATCAAACCTCTCTTTCAGTTTTCCCTTTATCGAAGCTTATTACGGCTATAACGACCGGCAAAATCAAAAAGTAATTTGCAATAACGCCACATCACGCCGCAGAGATATTTTTTGGTGGGGAGAATAGGATTGCAGCCGCCTGCCTTTACCGGATGGCAATTTGATCCGAATCATCAGACAATCAGATATGATTGCTGTATGAAATTCAGATGGTTATTTTTTAGTAGTTCAGGACATTTTCAGTGGAAAATCTGACGAAAACTACAAGAAAACCACGCCAGGACGAGCGCTGTTGATTTTCCACCACTTTGTTAACACAGAGGCCGACCACTATCTGGTGGATTCTTAGGGGTAATAAGTACAATAAGTGGTATGATTATTACCGATAATTTTTTGGAATATTAATGAATTGCAATTGCAATTGCAATTGCAATTGTATTTTCTTGCATTGGGATTGCCAATGAATTGATATTCCAAAAAATTATAGGTTTTTAATCATACCACGAATTATATTTAGGACGACAATATATCGATTTGAAATAAAGAAAAATCGTGTCACCTGGTAATTGATGCTTTACTTCTAGCCGTATTCAACGGAATACTCTTTTTCACGGACGCATCTATGATACCAATGGACCTACGTGCAAATGCTTCAAAAGTCTCCTACCCGTGCCAGGGACTTAGTAAGTATCTTTTCTGTGTGTGAATAGGTGCGTCTTTGATAACTTGAGTTCACTTCATTTCTCTGATCATCCACCGGCATTATTGTGATTTCATCTAGTCGCGTATGAATTATGCTGGCTGCTGGCTCCTAGACAGATTTTGTTGTTGTGTTAAATTTGTTATTTCCGTCAACAGGCTTTACGAGCAATCCTCTGAACTTTTCGAAATACTTCGAAAACACTGCCCTCATCTTTCACCTACCGATGATTGGATAAAAAAGCGAACGCTTTACCCGAGTGGCACATTGGCCCTTAGAATAAAAGCAGTATTTCAGTGACAATATATTTCCTTGCTCAACAACCAATCAATGGATTTCAAATTTTGAAATTCAGCCAATAGAATCGGAACTACAGTGAAAATATAGCTTGTCGCTGTATTTTCACGGTGATAAACCTGCTTAGTTTTTGTGTTACTATCTGTCAAGTGGAAATAATGATTTAAATTATAAACGTCAAATTTATGTGTTTTGACTAGTTATCTTTATTTATCAATATGAGTGATCGTTGGGGACAAATGTCCATTGGTATCATAGATAAGGCCGTGGAAAAGAGTATTCCGTTGAATACGGCTAGAAGTAAAGCATCAATTACCAGGTGACACGATTTTTCTTCATTTCAAATCGATATATTGTCGTCCTAAATATAATTCGTGGTATGATTAAAAACCTATAATTTTTTGGAACCACTACTCTATTTGTTGTCCGATGAGAACGATTTTTTTCTCCATTGAGAATCGTTTCTATGGCTCTATTATAGCGCCATAAAAATGACAAGACCTTCTTGGATTCGTGATTCAAATTACAGAAATTACAGGAAATAAAAATTTTATTATTATAAGCCATACTTCTTCGATAATGTACTTGTTTTGTTGACTTATCATCGGTAGCAATGTAAGTATCTAAATATGCAATTAAATATTGTTGTTTTTTGTAATACAAATCTAGAGCGTGTTTGTAAAAAACGGACAACCCATTTCATTTATCAAATCCATTGGCGTAGACAGATTTCTTCTAATTAATTGCCAATAATTTTTTTGGATTTTCTCTGATGAAATAAATTGGACGTACGTTTTGAAGTTTTCAATTCTATTTCGATGTTTTTAATTAATTTAGACGTGCTCTATTATTCAGGAGAAAAAGTGTGCCCAACTTTCAAGTGTGTCACTCTGTACAGTCATGGAAATGAACACCTGAAAAATTGGCACCAAAATATTTAGGATGGATCCGGAGAAAAACGATTTGCTCCTCTTCTTAGATGTGAAAGTGGAGATATCAGCAGAATGGATCTGAATGTTTATGTACAGTAAAGAAATAGTAGGGAAATTTGAGAAAGACCGTTTATCCGGAAATAATTGTCGAATAGATTCATGGAGAAAGATAGCATGAAAAGACCGAGATCAGGGTGAAATTGCTGTTTTTACAACTGAGAGTTTTTCAACTTGGAATTTATTATGACAATAATCTTTCTGTACGATTGAGAGGAAAACATTTCATTACATAAAAAGGAAGCGAAATAGTAATTCATTATGTTATACTTTTTTCCGTTTTGAAGGTTATACTGAGTGATTCAGTCAGAATTCGCGGCCGTCACTCTTTTATTCGAAATAAAAATTCATAAATTAGCTGATACATGTTAAAAGAGATTGGAGCTTTTACAAATATTTTTGAACAAAAGTAAAAATTACCTCCTACCAATACCTCATACGCAATGGAATCACTGATACTAATTATCTCCATTTTGTCACCAGTTGAAGAATTTTTTTAAATAACTTGTATTTTTTTATGATTAATGATAGAGATTGTCTTTCTGGGTTCAACCATATAAAACATTATGTATTTCCTTCAAAGTTACGTCGAGAAAAATTATATATTAAGCTGCTACCGTATACGCTTAAAATTTATGGTCGTGGAAAAAAATTCTTAATTTTTCAAGTAAGTTCTACCCGACATGATTGTTATGAAAATGTACCTATACCCATATAAAACGTCGATATTGAATCGGAGAAAGTTTTTATCTGATCCCATTGATGTGAACTCAAATTACCACCCGGTACCTGCAGCCACTTCAGCAGACGCTTCTCTGGAACACAATAAAATGCAATGTAAGAGTTGCTATAAATGATGGACGATGATGTTCAAGTTTTTTACGATAGGGCACTTGTAATAACACGATATGATTGATATTATACGAGTGTATTTTAACGCAGTTAAGGTCAGAAATTGATATATGTGTTTACGCTGGCACGAGTGATGGATTATTGGGAGGAATCTGTAAGAAATTACGACGAACTGGGTTGGATTTCGATTTATTGAGTTCATTTGTCAGTATACCTATATCGTTTCGACGTATATAATGCATGGTTTTTGTATCCAAGAAGGATGTAACTTGCGTGGACATTCAATATCCGAAATTTCTGTTGGGACATTTTGTACGAGGCTGTCACTGAAAGTGTTTGAAATCTCAGTTCATACTCTTAGTCCAATAGTCCTGTAAAATGAATAATAAATTGATGAAACTTGAGGTGGTGGATCGGTATAGCCTCGTTTATCCAACAAAATTTCCTTATGAAATTTTGGGACGTCGATTTTGTGCATTGATTTTTCCTGAATAACTTTTTTCCCTTGCATTTTACAACTTGGATGATACCATTATTGCTGAGCTATGAAGTGCTAGGAATCGCACGTTAAAAGGTAAGATTTCGTTAATCCTTGGCTCGCACAAGTTTCACAGCTGAAAAAACAATTTTACACAATTTTTGTAATTTAACAATTTTAAAGTGAAGTAAATAGCGTCTGAATATAAATATGTCATGAATCACGGCGTTCTCACCTAACTCACCAACACCTTAATACTAACAATAAAATTCTTGGGGAAAACGGTATCCCGATATGCAGATGCGAACGTCTCTCCTTGGTAGCTCAGTTGGTAAGACCTCATACTAGCAATCTAGAGGTCGCAGGTTCGATCCCTGCTCGAGGAGATTTTTTTTTTATGGAATTCAATTTGTCCGATCGTCGCTATTCATTATATATGCTATACATTTCTTATAATATGCACTAAGAAACATATTTTTTGACACCACACTTTCAAAAAAGTGAAAAATTTTTAAATTTCCATTTGGTTGGGTGACATCCTTCTAGCCATATGACACCATCCTTGCAAATTGAATGAAAAAATCCAAACCATTAAAATAAGCAATTGAAGTCGTACAGGTAGTTGGATATGTTGTTATGATTGTTCAAACAGCAATATCGAAGGCTGCTGAGTATGACAATGTCACCACCATAATTGGCAAAGATGTTGATCTCCTCGTATTACTCACAAAACTAGCTTCCTCATCCAATAAAAATATATAGTTCCAAAAAAGTGGTAGAGGCACTCATCATTGTTATATTCAGCTTCCTCCTGCAACTTCGATTCAAAACATATTTTACTCCTCCACGCCTAAGTGGTGCGATACGTATTAATGATGATAAGCTATTGGCAAAGTGAGTATGCATTATTTATACAAAGTTCGGTCAACTGACAACAAAGTTTCAACTCACCAATCGCGTTGAAATCTCCTCAAAAATAAAAATCCAAGAGCGCTAAACTCGTAATTAACGTACATGTCCTGAACAGCCTTTCATTCGGCGCTACATTCAACACTATTCTAAACAGGCTATCAAGTTGACTGACATTACGTTTACGCTTCCACGCGAAACGTGCTGGAACGTTCACAGCCAACTTTGGGGCGCTATATTCACTTGTTTATTTACATCTTTTATTCTCGCTTGGTCCTCCGTTCGTCCATTGTTTCGTCCGACCAACTAGATGCGGGCAGATGTGAATGCAAGCAAGCTTTTCGAGTACCACTCACAGTCCTGTCTGTTGCATATGAAGTATACAATGGAGTTTGCTGTACAATCGGTCAGCTTATCAAAGTGGAACGTGAAATTGTATTTATAGTTTGCAAGTTGTAAATATTATTCGTTATGTAGAACGTGTTACGTGTTAGTAACATTTGTGGGAAATTTTATTTTTTTCTATTTTACTCAGTTTTCAAAGCAGATATTTCATGGGCCGCACTTTTCGCAATACTTAGCCTGAATGACAGCCTTTGGCGGTGGTTACATTGGATAAGAATTCTTACGAAAGATTGGTTACATTGGACGATTGGACGCAGAAATGGGTTTTTACCATCATAATTTGTGGTCAGAGTTCGTGTTCAAACAATAAATGAAACCGCGGAGTACTTTCTTGAGACACTTTTATTATTAGTTTCTATTGCTAGAAAACTCAAGACATGTTTAGGTTGGAGATTTTTTTTGTTAAGAAGTGAAAACGGAAAATTTATAAGATCTTTATTTGAACTTGAACCAACATTTTTTGAGTATACTAGAATGACGTCAACTACATTCGATTTTATACTAAAATGTGTTGAAACCCAACATATAATTAGATATTGGATATTAGATATTGAGCCCAAGGAAACTTTGTAAATGATAGAAATTAACTAAGAAAAATTTGGTTTCTGATGCTGAGGCTCCGTTCACTACCAATGGAATAGTATCTTCTCAAAATTGCAGAATCTGGTCTACCGAATATCCCCACTGATGGGTCATAAACTGTAAGGACCAATACTCTCAAAAAGTTAATGTATGGTTGGTATTTCAGGCGACAAAATAATTCAACCATTTTTCTTCTCTTCCCTCCGTGTGCAACAAGAGATGTACTTTCAGCTAGACGGAGCTTCCGCTCATAATTCTTGGATGGTTCGAGAGTTGTTAACGAATACTTCCCATTACGTTGAATTGGTAGAAATAGCCCATATGAACAATGGCCTCCTTGCTCTCCCGATACAACACCAATGGATTTTTACTTCTGGGGAACTATCAAGAATAAGGTTTCCAAGTCTAGGCCAAAAACAGAGAATAAGGCAAGCCTGCCGTGAAATAAGTATTCCAGAACTGAGGAGGGTGGCCGATTATAATAGAAAAATAATTGAAAAATGTATCAGAATTGAGGGCGGGTCAGTTGAGAGAGACAATATTTGGAACTGACTTCCAATATTAGTGTTTATTCACTTTCCTGTTCAAATTCGGTTCAATAAATAGTTTTTCATTGTAATTTAATTTTGAACGATTTTATCGTCTCTGTAGCTTAAAATCAAAATTTGAATATGATGAATATTACACACATAAAAAAAATATCTTAAAACAAAGCAGCCTGATTTAAATATAATCAAACCAATATGTTCTCAAAAGAAAAAAATAATTTACCATTAAAAAATTAAAATTCACCGAATAAAGCAAACACCTTCACCCAAAACGTTAGTTTCTCGATTCGAAAAATTATTCTTTTCTTTTGAGAACCTATTTTATTGATTATATATAAAGCAGGCTGCTTTGATATTTTTTTTATGTGTGTAAGTTTTTCATTCTTATTCCTACATTTTGACGAATTTATTGTTTTCGTAGCTTCTTATTGAGAACCATTAATTGAAAATTGGACTTGAATATGAAAATAACAAAAAAACTTTTTGAATAACTTTTTTCGTTATCTCCAACGCGAAGCCAAGTATCGAGAATTTGCCCTTTTCGCGGGATCGCAGCAGGCTGGGTTTAAGGCTGTCCCTCGGGATGAGTACTGCGAAAAGTGCGGCCAATGAAGGTCTACGTCTGTACCAAAAACCAAATCTCTGCTCTCAAAAATGACTGAAATATAGGGGTGTTATCATCTTAAGTATGTCACACTGTATATATTTTCAAAGTATTCAAACGCGTCCTTGTACAGTGACCGCCAAAAAGTATGTACCATATGGCAAAAAAGTTTATTATTAGATTATTGGGAAAAAAGTTCTTGGGAAGAGTTTGTGCATGTCCGATAACCTTCAAATCGACTTTGACACATTTCACGTGATCGCTAGTATGGCGGCACATTGAAAAAAATTACTGTGAACAGGCAAAAAGTAGGGTAAAATGGAAAGATATCAAAAAAATGTTTTTGAAAAAATTGCGTAGAATTGAATTTTATACACATATACAAAGTTTGAAAAGATAATGAGGAAAAATTGAAAATAACAATTTTTTTTTAATTTTCCTAGCTGTATAAAAATATCAAATTATTATCTTATGAAAATTTGTATTTCTCCACAACAGTGAGCACTAAATTAAAAAAATTGGATTTTGTCAAAACCCTTGCTGTTTACATTGGTTTGTATCTAACAGTTATATCAGAATTCCACGACCATTGTGATGACATGACACTCCAGAAAGATGGTGTTTTCTAGATTATAATCAAGTTTTGATGATAATCGTGCCAGAGCGTTTCACTTCGCATGCAATGTTGAAAACTCTAGCCTCTTTAATTTGATTTAAGATTATGTGCGAAGTGAAACGTTCGTGCACGATTATCATCAAACATTGATCATAATCGGAAAAACACGATATTTTTTGATTTCCCTATCATCGCAATAATCGTGGAATTCTGATATAACTGTTAGATACGAACCAATGTAACAGCAAGGGTTCTGACAAAATTCAATTTTTTTAATTTCGTGCTCTCTGGTGTGGAGAAAATGAGAAAATTTTGTTATTATCATTGAAATACAAATATTCCAGTATGGTCAAACTATTCATAAGAAAATAATTTGATATTTTTATACTGCTGGGAAAATATTTTAAAAAATTGCTATTTTCAATTTTCTCACATTATTTTTTCAAACTTTTTATATGTGTATGAAATTGAATTCTATACAACTTTTTCATATAACTTTTTTCGATATCTTGCCATTTTATCCGGCTTTTTGCGCATTTATAGTAATTTTTTTCAATTTGTCGCCATACCAGCGATCACGTGACATGTGTCAAAATCGATTTTTAGGTTATCGGACATGCACAAACTTTTCCCAAGAATCTTTTTTCCAATACTCTAATAATTAACTTTTTTTCCATATGGTACATACTTTTTGGCGGTCACTGTATGTACTGCAAAGTTTCCGGTAGATTATCACCCTGTATGTGGTAGGCATGTCTCAGAGGAAAGTCCTAATTTACCGAGCACTCGTAAAATTAAAGCAGCAGCCTATCTAGAGAAAACGATCAAAGTTATGTTGATCAAGAGAAACATAGGTGTTGTTCCATAATGGCGTCATTAGTGAACACGAAAGTGTACACGCTTAAGTTATCGACGTCATTACGGAATTTATTATCAGTTGGCATTTATCCCGATTCGAACGGACTAATAGACAACCCGCATCAATCCTTGATTCCACACAAATCATTCCAATTGCTTCTATTAAGACATACCTTCCATTTGAACCTTTCCCGGCAGTTCACGTAAAAATTACTTCGATTAACTACTATCGATATTTCAATCTGAAGCCTCATTTAACTAGTATACATTAAATTATTTTAATTTCGACTATTAACTCAATTGGAATTTACATATTAAATATTTGATTTACTCGATAAATATTGATAGTGACAGATTTATCTTTTCTCTTGATGCGAGACTGTATAAATACTGGTAAACACACACTGATTTGAATATTAATGGTTGTGACATTATATTCTTAGACGAGGAGTGCTCCAGGGTTCGGAACTCGACCCGCAATATATCAAGTTGACTTCGTTTCTGTACGTGTTAATATTATCCCGGGGAAATAATTTATGTATGAATACATTTACTCGAATACAAAAAGTTTGTGAAAGTACATATATTTACAAGTGACGGAATGCATGTATCTATTCCGTTTTGAAAAAGACGCGACAATAGTTATACCATTGCAACAGTGGCGTGGTACTTGTAGGGTACTTGGTAGCACTTTTCATTAGACTAGCTTTTTTCTCTTTTGATCTTTTCATTAGTTTCAAAGGTATCATTTTTTTTAAATACCTATATTCCACCATTTGTTACATTAATTTTTGATAGAGTAAAGGATGTTACCTTTCAGAAATGAAAAATTTTTATACAGAACCTAACGTGGATGGTTATACTCCAGCGTTTGTCGCACAAGAATACTGGTTTACCCAATACTTATCAATATTTTTTCAATAATTGTCAACCGTTTATTCCATTTATTGTTTATTGAATCATTCATTCAACACCACAAAAAAATATTTTGACGAGAAAAGATTAGCAGTTACATACACATTTTTAATACCATGTAATACCAATAGGAAAATAATCGTTCCCGAATATTTTGATATGTCCATAACACTCCTTCGCACAATTACTTATTAACTTGACGTTATAGCCAGATAAAATGATTATTTACGGCTACTGATAAAAATAAGAAAAATCCTTGTTTTCAAAACAATTTCGATTAAAAACTAAACTGTTTCTGGTAATCAACCTCTATTTCATTTTTGATATTCAGTGAAGTTTCTTCTTCATTCGACGTTTCTGATTGAAGAAATTCCTAAATCTTCTTCAGGCTTTCTTTCCTTGGTTTGCTGTTATGGATTCTGCTTATACTTATTCTTTAACTGTAAACTTTTGAATCTTGCGTGGAAATCGTAATTTCTTTTTTCCTTTTCTCAGTCCTTCTTTTTTGTCCTTTGACCAAAATATTTCCTTCTTAAAGAATGGTTCAGCAGTCGACTTTGAATTTTTTGATGGGCTTTTGCAAATAGGTAGAGGTTTTAATGGAGTTCTGTGCTGAGTTGATGTGCCTTGTTCTTACGAGTTTTTTGAAATCTCTTTCGGTATTTTGTATATCATCGTTCGAAGGTAGTGCAAAATCTAAAAATAGATAAGATGTTTTGATTTGATCTTTAGATTTCTGAATTGTATTTTCTTCAACTGTGTCTTCGTCTGGTATTTTGGTGACTTTCATCTTATATATTATTATTGTATATATTATTTTGACTTTTGGCAAGACGAGATGTCGAAAGTCTATTTTCATGTACTGTGCTGAGTTTTATTTTAATCTTAAATAAGTGTTTTCATTTATGGATTTCCGTTGTAAATCATTTATAATGACACAACGGTTTTCTGTGAATTATGAATTGTGTTTATTCTCATTATTCCAGTGTCATTTACACTCTGAATAAATCTTCGACGGTTCTTCACCATCTCTATCATTCTATATGGTTTCTATTTTTTTTGAAACTTCACTATTTTTTCGCTTCAATCTTACAAAAATCAGTATTATCCGTCTTACATATCATCCAGTAATTCCATTTATCCTTCAATTTGTTGCGTATCGGTCAGGCTTGACTCACCAGTCCAATATGGCGAAGAACCATATGCCAATTCACACTATTCGAAATTGAAATTTTATTTAGTGTAAAATTGCGTCTTTTTTAATGCAAGACGCCTATTCAAATGATCTCAAAAGCAAAACCTTATCTGAATACAATATTTGATCCACATCGCTGGAGCCGTTTCTGAGATCTAAAATATATATAAAAATACAAATATACAATAATTCTAATATACGAAATTGGAGCAATTAAGAAAATGGGTTGTTATATGGAACATAATAGGTTTGTTCTGGTTTAACAAAAGTGAACGAAAATGAACCTTAAGTGACCACTTCTCAACAACTGCGCATGATCCTGACGTCCTAGAACCAATATTTTTCAGAACCAGAACAAACCTAATGTATCAATAAATTTCAAGAATTTCCGTTTTCAGTTACCTTTGTTTAGGAGGCACTGGTTTGATTCTCCAGGCCACAGTGCGTCTGGTCGCTAGCGGTGTTTCAGCGCGGTTTGCGCAGGCTGTACACCTTTTATCAGTGATTACCAAAAAAAGTTTTGAAAACTTCGAAATTCAATATCTCCCAAAATAAGTTTTTTTCGACAAAAAAGTATTCTTTCATTTAGTTTTGTGTTATCGTCTACTTCCCATTCCATTTGATGCTCCAATTTCGGAAACACCCTGTATAGATATATTATATACATACAAATATAATATGCGTCTGTCAAAATTACAATGAAATCATCAGTGTCATATGCTGCTTTGCTTTCTCCACCTCCAAATCATAAATTTTGAATTATCGCCTGGACCTATTGAAAAAATTCAACATAAGTATTAGAATGTAGTCAAGATACGATTATTTTGAATTATAGACATCGGTGAACAATTTCTTGTTTCATTTGCATGAACCTGATATAAAATTCATTCAATATTCCAAAATATACATACACATAAATTTCATCGTCCTCGAAGTTGTCGGTGTAATGTCGTTTTTCATACTCACTCCCATGTTATATCTTTTTTATTGCTGGGAACCACACCTGAAATGTCACAATGCTATCTGTTTTAATTTGAAGAGTATTTTACGGAAGAGAAAAGTAATGATAATCACCCGTGGTGAGTTGAGCTGAGAGTTATGAGGTATACCCCAGAGTCGTAATTAGAGATAAAAATTATGGAACTCAGTACGGTGCGACTGTTTAGTGCAATCATTCATAATGGAATCTATTTTTTTTTGTGACTACTCATATCTTTGTTAACTTTTTTAGCGTTTTCAACAAAATAATAGTTCCAATCAACATTTTTTTTCCTAAACGGCAGTTTCACAAAGCAGTGTGCTGCGTTATCACACACTTCACCCACAAAAGTAACGTCGGAAATAAAACAAAATTATTACAAAAAAAATTGGGTTAACTGAAGAGAGTTGAAAAGAAGATAAACTGATTGATGTAGAAGAATAATGAAAAATCGAAGAAAACGTTGTCATGCCAGGAGTCCAGTTCGTCAGCTTCGTCATGGAAAGCCTTTATACTAACGGTCTAGCTGAAGAGGCCCTATACATTATACCGAAAAAACTATAAGAGGACAAAAAACTGAAAAACAGGACAAACCTGCCGGTATCTAGAACTTATTTTCAGGAAAAAGATCAATTCTTCACCCAGGATGATGAGGACCAATGGGATCCTCATTATGACCGCTCATATCAAATATATATGTAGGCTTTCGCTATAGAGCAAGTCCTCAAGAAGGACAAGATGAAGAACTTGAGGACTTCCCGCCCCACCTGAATATGGGCAAAAAAAACCCATGACGGATTATCGTCTATATGTGAAAAATCAAAAGTTCGAATAAAACTACCATATACCCATAGCCTCTGACAACAAGAAGCTTACCCTTGAACATCAAGAAATATCTTCGACAAAATGGGTACTCTCAGAAACAGATAGAAGAAAGATATCCTTATCCGTCATAGCCACAGTGTGCCTCCCCTATGTGAGAGGTTTGTTGGAGAGAATAAGGCGAGTTTAGTAAAGGTGGTTCAAAGCCTCGCGACTGCAGAATCTTTTTACTGATGGCCCAAAGTACAAGGAATCACATGTTAAAAGGTGAGACCTCGTTAATCCTTGGCTCGCACAAGTTACGACTTATGAGGGCTGCCGTTCGTAGGGGAACGACAGATAGTTAACGAAAAAACAACTGTAAAAAATCTTTAACAGCAGCAGATACTTCTCGAAAACGAGACCACCTAAAGCTAGTAGTGACTCCAAGAATTGCGTTCACCTAGTTCCTTGTGATTGTGTCAGAGAAATGGCCACTAAATATCAGAATCGAGGAACACAAAAAGTATCCAGGAATAACAAAATTAATGTCAGGAATAGTAAATCCCCGTGCTTACCGCGCTTCATCTCTAATGTGAGTAGACCTTTAGCTTTTGGGGAGAAAATATTTTAATAAATCATATGAAAGTTTTTTATTTCTATCGGAACGAAGTTGATTCCTGCAGGTTCTTGCAGTGTATCCGACCGAATATATCGATTACTGTTGGTGGCGATACGGAGCACCTTGTTCTGAATTCTATTCAGCTTCTGAATCGAAGGCTTTTATATACCACCTGAACACGGGACTGATAGCGTTGCAGGTTATTGAAGGAGGTTTCCGAATTATCCACTATAGTTGTCTTCGCGACTTTGACGATAATTTTTTTTGATATTTTTTTTTATTTTCATCAACCGACTGCGACCTTTCGAGCAACCCTTGAAGTCTTCGAAAATCTCGTGCCAGCTAGAAAAGACGTAACCCTTACCTTTAAATGTATGATGCCATGCACTAGCCGGTGCCCCTCGCTTGATTTATTTGAGATGCTGGCGCTTCACCATCAAGGAGAATTCGGCCGTCATGGATTACAATCTCTATTCCTGTGGAATTCTGATATTGTTATATTATTCACCTCGAGAATGGTTCAGTTTGAGCTCCACGTTCTATGTAACTTGCTTGTGTGCGAGCTATTTGTCTGTTAGAATTGTGGCAGTCATATCCCTACATACCATCCTATATACGCTACTTCCATGAACTACAACCCATAGATAAGAAAATTAAATTTTAGCTGAAAATACCTCAAATAATTTTCAAATGTCAGCAGTTTGTTATGCATCCTTACTTTACACTAGAACACCTAGAATCATTTTCTTTTTTCATATCTACCATCTTCAGAAACGCCAGTGGAGGCTTTCACATCGACTTGAACATTTCGAAAGTATCTTCACATACTAATCATCGTCATTATAGTCAGTAAAACGTCTAAACACGAGTCTTGTGGGCTGCATTGAGAGCTCGTCTCCAATTCTTTTCATGTCCGATTAATAAGAAACCATCCATTCATCCTCAATTATTAGATTCAGATTAGCGTTCGTCGTAGGCAGAATGAAATTAGATTTGTCAAGAAACAATTGCACCCAAGATTTTATACAATGCTACTTCCACTCCTTCTTCAACGGTAATATTATTTAATGGAAGTGGCTGATGTTCCGGTCTGGGTGAATTTGAGAGTTGGCCTAAGTGGCATGATTACGAATGCCATTGTTTTATGTGACAAGCAGAGTGATTCTCTTGTTAATATTTTGAAGTACCGTCTTTCGTATTTCGTCGTTGGGTTTGTACGTGAAGGAAAATCATGTTAATGTTCAGAGAACAATGTTTGGAAAGCTTCAGGAAAACCACCTTGGACAAGGAGCTTTGGATTTTTGCCGTTCTATGAAATACCGGGCATTGAAAAATAAATGCTCAACAAGTCTTCAGATTGCAACAAAGCAGAGAAGAAACTGTACCTGTTGGACCGATCGTCATGAAACAGGGTGGAACGATTGATGAGTATGTGAAGAGCATTAAAACAAATCATGTCAATTGTTTGGCAAAAAACTTGTCAGGGTGAAGAATATGGAGCCTTTCAGGTATTTTTTATTTTTCTGTGCCTGATATTATGATGTGTGCCATAATGCTTGTTTATGATACAAATTATATACAAAATATAACAAAAATTGTATTTTTTTTTTATTATCATACGTAGAATCTATGAGCAACCACTAAGTTCGTGGTTCTGAAACGGTAGTAACAGACTAATTTAACTTAGTGTTCAGAATTAATATTATTTGTGCATGATATTACAGAGATTGCTGTACAGACAAATTTTTTAAGGTAATTTTTTTTTTAGGAAAACGAGGTAAAGCAAAAATAGCCATAAGGATGCCTACAAAGATTTTCTAACAGTAAAAACTTTCAGTAAATGATAATACTCAGCTAATAAACTCGTTAAAAATGGTAGGAATAAAGCGTTTGATATTCAATGCACATTTGCACAATGGAATGTTGAAAATGTTATATAAAGTAATTGCAAACGCACAATAGCACTACTTGATATTGAAATCATCTTTGCATGATGAAAAAGATAGATGCTCGATAAATTTATACAAACGGCTTGGTGTTGGTCACTGTAATGGCGGGACGTTTAAATGAATGAGAAGAAGGCAAACAGAGTTGAAAGTGCGTGAATTAGTTTTTCGCTCGCACTTGACAAACAAACCTAAACTGAGCAAGCTAACCTAGCTTGCGAGTTGAGAATGCGTGAATTATTTTTCACTCGCGTTTTTTTTGATGCGTTCGTTTTTTATCGAGCGTTTATTCCTTTCATCCAGCTTTTATTCCTTTTATCGGGCTTTTATTCCTTGTACCATGAATTTCATAAAATATCCTACAATTGCTTATTCTAATCAAATAATCATATCGAGCCCAGAAATTATTTAGCTGAATAATAATTTGTTCCCATTTAAAAATGTTGGTACAGAGTACATTTGCTCCAGTTTCTTTGATCTCAATGAACTTGAATTCATTGTATAAATAAATATCTACGTACGTTAGTGGATGTTTAATCATTGTCACGATGAAAAATTTATTTTGCCAATGAACGGAAAGGTAATAAACGTCATTTATTGATATAACGTACCACATTTTTTTCAGTTAAAAAAAAATACGAGTTCAATTCGGAGAAAAATTTCCTTCTCTCGTTTATCAGTACCCTACGATTTGCATCGGGCATCAAATACACTTTATGTCCTCTCCTTGTTGAACACACAGCTATTTTATACTTATTATAGGGTCACGTCGAAGTAATACTACACACTTCCTTATTCATTTGTGACGGACTGCAAATGAAGACAAATGAAACGAAGCAGTGCCCTGACTTAACCTGAAGGATTTGTCGTATTCGAAACGTTCCAGTCATTTGTCATATAATTTCACTTTATGGCTCTTCAAAGCACTCCCAGTTGAATACCTAGACGTACTCAAGATAAATCTTATTAGGACGTTCTGTGTTCAGACGAAAATATGATTGTAAAGAGGACGACGCCGTCGGATGGAATGCATATCGGGAAGGTGATTAGTGCAGGAATGTTCATTTGAATGAAATATAATAGAAGAATAAAGGGATTCAGGTATTTTTTATGTTGAATAGCAGCAAGTGGTTTTTTCTTTTCGCTTTTGGTTGTCCACACTCCACAAAAATCTGTTTCAATTTTGACTCAATGACTATCCTTATTACTTGAGATTATGGATGTCCATTAGGTATAGCGATTTAGAATGAATTTAAATTGGAAATACACGAAATGTAGGTGATTTCAAACAATTCGATTCAAAGTGCAAAACTTCATTCTCTAAATCGGAAGGTAAACTATCATCAGAATCGCTCATTTTCAAAGATTTCACTAGACATCTAATTTGACAAAGGTGTGTTTTTGACAGTTAATGAATAATTTGCTATTGCATCGTCAACGACAAAGGTAAGGCACAGCTTGCTCACTATTTTTCATAATGAATAACTGTTCCTGTAGTTTCAAAAATACCAAATTTGGAATTTGAAAAGCATTTACTTATCAATTTATTGATGCCAGCAGATAAAGTGTTGTATGTTAATTCGGATCATATACGATCATTATGGTGCACGCCGTATTATCGGGCTTCACGGCTACTACCATAATTATCGTCATTATAATCCTAAATATCTGTTATTTGATTAATCCTTTTGAATTGTCATTATTATGAAACATAAAAGTTACATCAGAAATCGAAAAATAACAGGTTCGAAAATATCCGAACATATTCTAACATCTGATGGCGATCATATGATGGAATGGAATAATACCAAAATTTTATTGAGAGAATCAAATCAAGAAAAAAGAAAGTTAAAGGAAACTGCGTGCATTCTTTTATCGTACAACTGCTTTTCAACCAATTCCATCGAAATGGACCGCACCTGGTTACCTCTCCTCAGAGATGAAATAAGAACAAATAGAATGGTGATTGATTGATACCGAATACACTATGTATGAAGATACCAAATGTCAATCAAAAAAATGTATGACAGATTTCATTTGACTCTGTCAAAGGAAGATCTTATTTCCAAAACCGCAATTCATATTCAGTTTCTTCAGCGTATTTCTAAGAAGTTTTGATAACGGAGGCAGATACAGCCACCGAAACGTCAACAATTTTCAAAAAAAGGGAAGTATTCTTTGTTAATTCGATCTCATTTTTTTTTCAGGTAGGCAAATTCAGGGTAGGGTACGTTACTGACAAAAATTAATTTCTTTCAAGGCAGCAGTCTTGTGAACGCAGTGACTTATCGGGCAAATTAATTAATTTGCCCTTTTACACTTGTACAGATTTCTTTGGATTAACATTTTTTTTTTCAGATTGTGGAAGGTCATATACCCATAAAATCATGTCAAGAAGTATGTGACTAATTTATCTATTATGTAGACTACAAGAAATATGACCTGTCTCATATATAGCACAAGCATCAATGAAGCTATCTATCTATCTAAAATCATATCACAATATTTACGATAAAAGTCGAAATACAATCACTGTAAGTATACATCTTATTTCAGAATCAAACATTCAATCAATGAACTGATTGTTATTTCTGACAGGTGACATGTGGACGGTGTGCACGATTGCCAGTTTCGTTCAAATGTCTGTTCCGAAGACGATTAGGGTTCTCAATTAAATTATCTGTAAGCCGCCATTCATGTCGTAGGATGACTTCCTTTGTATCTACATACGCAGTGGGTATTCGTTTTGCAATGGGTGTACAACCAGGACAAATAAACAAAACACTTTACAACGACCATCATCAATTCTCTTCTATTCTACATTCTGCGATGGTAACATGTTTCAGCACTGCACTAGGGCGAAATAATGGCTGTGTTTACACTCAACAACTAGCACAAAATTATTGTATAAATCATAACGGATAGCTCTCAAGTCTTACAGATGCTTTCGCACATGACATACCAGTACCCCATCAAATGGGAAGGAAAGGAATAAAGAAATATGCTAGTCTCGACTTGGTGGAAACTCCAAGCAATGAGTTCCCAGTTTTCCCGTCTATTGGAAGATCGATTTTTGCAGTCATCTGCACAAGTCATAGGGGTCTTTATTGAATACTTTTTCCTTGGTCAATCAATGCTGAAGAAACGCATTCACTTTCATATTCGTAATGCACCTTCGTTGTCTAAGGTTCAACGATCATGTGATTAATTATTTCACTTCCCACTCGCCACTCTGGGCCTGAAGGGGTGATTTAAAATCTTAGTATGAAATCAGTTCGTGCGTTCATGACATACATTCTTTTTCAAACATTGCATCCTTAATGCATTTCTTGTTTTCATTCACGAAGCTTACCGTAAAACTGAAACTGATACTAACGTTCGGTTTTATTTGTTTCTGTCTCTCCCATTGTATCTGCTGATAATGCATTTCAAAACTGGCAATTGAAATTATTTAGTAGTACTAGTAGTAATTGAATTTCTCGACATATGTCGGATAGCCGAAAGTGTTCTCGTAGGCTTTGTTACCAACTCCATACGTGAGTTCAAGAGTGATCAATCACTAAAGAAGTGATATCAATGATACCGCCAAAGCTCATTGCATTCCGTTAAACAATTATGAGTTACAACTGGTCAGTTCTATTGTATCTGTTGCACTGTGAAGTTAAGTGCTGTTTAGATTACTTAATGTATAATTATACCTCCCTCTTTATCTTCCTTTTAGATTTGCCGAACTGTACAACCTTTGAGCCCTTTTCTATGCCTCAGCAGTGTAATGATTTCGTTTAACTCGGTGTATGAATGCATAGAATTGATTTCAGACAAACTGTGATCAAAGTGCCAGCTCAAACATAATAGCCGATCGATTTTCGTAACATGAGAATGGATCAGTCGCCAATATTTGCTTGTTCAATTTTCCAATATAATTAACCAAAGACCAAAGTACACATATCCAATTTATTGACCGTAATGGAGTTACAAAGTTTCATTCCATGGCCATTAAATCATTATTAGGCTTCGGATTGAGTTTATGAAGGCGTCAAATATTGGCGTGTACAGTAAATGTCGGGAAAAATATTCTCTGTTCTATATAATGACTATATAGCTCTTTGTTGAAGCGATAATTTGTTTGATGGAACTCCCTATAAACACAGCCATATCGTGCCGAAACATTGAGTTACAAGGCGAGTCAACCTACAAAAACAGCTTTCATCGGACTGCATACAAGGACTTAACGAATTAACCAGCGAGTCGTTATTCAGAATTACTTGTAAGTTATGATATTCCAACATCGAAAAGTAAGGCCAAAGAAAAATATTTTGGAAATATTCATGATATTTTGATACTTTCTGAGAATCAGGGATCTATTCAGATCATAAGATATACACTTGATGTTGTTTTTGTTGGGTATCCTGAATAGGGCTGTGTCATTGTTTTAGAAACTGATCCAATCTGACCAACCCCACAATCCACATAATAGAGAAACAAGATGTCCTGCACTACCAGGACGACGCTTATTGCCATAATCCTATACAATAGGAATAATTGGGTTGAAAATCCATCAGAAAACAACTACTTTCCTGGCTAACACCACGACGAACGTTGATTTACATCTAATGAATTTCCGTGCAGAGTCCTACAAGGATGTCTCCGCAATTGCTAGTTGCATGTAAATGTTCATTAAAACATTTGGACCACCTATAGATCGATTTCTGGGTTCTTGCCCTCATCAGTATAGGGTAGGTCTCTGCAGACAATAACTACTGTCTGCAAAAAATGATTCAGCAAACTTGCCATGTAAAGGCAGAATCTGAGACACCGCCCGCAGCCTAGCGTTCACTAAACCACGGGCGCCATCTGAACTCCAGCCCCTCAACCAGAGCAATACCCAGAACTTGCGTGATTAATTTAACCACAAATACAAATTAAAGAAATCTGCATGCATTGTTCACAATAAGCTTGTCAAGAGAGAAACAAGATGTCCTGCACTACCAGAACGACGCTTATTGCCATAATCCTATACAATAGGAATAATTGGGTGGAATCCACAAAACTAATTAATTCATCAATTTGGCATTTTAATTTGACGCGCCGAAGTTGCAATGAATAAATCAGTGTGAGTTATAACGGAACTCAAACAACGTTATTGCTAAAGTTAGGTACGTAACAGCAATTTTGCCGATGAATTTACTGGCGACTGAATGGAAACTAGTATTAACTTGTAACCAATCGGACGCCCTTCAATAGATCACAAATCTATTTAAGTACTTCGGGGGAGTTTCCATCAGAATTAGCA
Organism: Chrysolina haemoptera; assembly: GCA_958298965.1. Lineage (NCBI taxonomy): Eukaryota > Metazoa > Arthropoda > Insecta > Coleoptera > Chrysomelidae > Chrysolina > Chrysolina haemoptera. The sequence continues at coordinate 25,945,665 of OY282591.1, read as the reverse complement.
GATGCATTTCGACGGCAAGTTCCGGACCTGGTTTATCGCCGGATTGACCCAAGACGGTGTTCGTATTCATTCGTCATTAGGGTTAATCGAGAATGTTATTTGTACTTTGTATTCTCCATTCCTTAGGAATGAAGGAATGGAGGTAACAACTCGTGTTGTTGATTGGAAAAACTGTGCAGGAGCTAATATCACAAGATGAAAATTCATACAAAATTATGAAAATTAGAAGATCGGAATAGCAATATTTGTTTATAATATATAGTTTTGTAAAGGACCTGAAAAGATGCACAAAAACAGAAGACCTCCTTGGAAGTTTACAAAATCAACCTATTTATATTCACTTCCACGCATTTGGATTGTCTTCAAATAATGTTCCGTTTATTTAATTGAGGAAATTTGTTTCTAGATTTATTTTTTTCAGATTTCAATACTCCATAGTATTGAAATGCAGAAATCAAGGAAATTTACACTGTAAAAAATGTGTGAAATCACATTATAAAAACTTGTTTATCGTTGGTATCATTACATTCCAGTACCTTATTAATGAATTTACTCAATTTTTTGGCCAATAATGTAATTCTCTGTAAAATTAATGGAGTTTACATGGTTTTACAAAGAAATCACTCATATTTACATAATAATTACAAATGTTCAGATAATTCTACAGACAACATGATTTTAAATGACTTTACGAGTCATGTAAATGATTCGCCATCTTGAACGCCATCTTGTTCCGCTTCGTGCGGAGTACAGCACTCAGCATTCGTTTTCATGAGGCTGTGGTGATCGTCACGCCATGTGTTTACATTTGGATTTGTGAATTTATGTGAGTTAAAGTGGAATATTATGGTTGAAGCAGGCAGAACTCATAGAAACTGCTCTAGGATTCCAGGTTTCCCACCGGTGCATGAAACATGAAAGGAGTCAGAAAAAAACTTCGTTAACTGCTTATGGATATTCAAGCGCCAAGAAGATAATTCATTGTAGTTCGAAGTTAAATAAATCGTCTGTCATCGAGAGCACATCAGGGAAATTGTGATAGTCAGTTTTCCTATTCCTTTACAAATTCTTACATATTCCCCAATCCTTCATCAACCTGAGAGTAGTATAATTTCAATCTTTCCGAATTTCCCAATATCATAATTTTAAAAAGAGGATAGCAATATAAGTAATGATGAAATTACACCATTAATCAAACGGAGGGAATCAATCAATGATAGACTGCGTCTTTTTGGGGATTATTTGGGAGTTATCAATCGAAAGATAATCAAAACAGGTTATAATGATCTGAAGCATCTTTGGCAATGTTTAGAATATATGTTTCCAGGAGGGGTGAACCCGCAACCATTTACTGTGAAAATGGTACAACCATGGCTGAGGCAGATTCGAAACTGATTGATTGATGATCATTTCTGTTAGATTCCAACGAAATTAGTTCTGAAAATGTAGCTAATAAAAGTTTTTACCAGCGCATATGGTCCAAATATTTCGTCAGAAATCAGTTTTGCCGAAAGCATTATTAACATAAGTATATGAAGAATTTGATACATTTTTAACTCAGATTGAAGCAATACTTAGCTCACAACCTCTCAACCCCTCATCCCCCGACCAAACTGACCTCGAACCCTTTACTCCCATTTCTTAATCGGCCGCAAACTAACTTCACTATCCGACTCATCTCTAACCCATACTCCTGAAAATCGAATATATACAAATTTCAAATAATTCAGGTGGGTGAGTATTTGAAGTTCAACAAAACCATGTGGCGGTTTTACAAACTGAATTGAATGTCGGCGATATGGTACTGATGATAAAACATGATAACTGCCAATCAATCCTCATTGGTCCCTTGAAAGAATCATTGATATTCCTGCTGCTCCGGATGGCATTGCCTGGATAACCTCTTCCAAGATTAGTTGAGCGTTCGTACTCCAAAATTTGTATTCTACCCATTGAAACTGAGTAATACGTCTTAATTTTGAATATGTTTTTGAAAGTCCTAGTCCTATCAAGGAGGGAAAAAACAAATTGTATTGTATTTTAAAGTTTTATTCGTTTTTGTGTTTCAATTTGTTTACAAACCGATAAAATCAGTCTTTCTTTCATGAATGCTTGATTTATTAGGAGTAATATTATAATCTGATATTTCATCAACATTAACATCATCTTTAACAACAAGTAGGTAATTGTTTCAGTTATGACCCAGATAATTCTTTGAATACCCCGTCTATCTCACTGGTACTACGTACTGTATGCAATTTATATGAAAATCAATATTTCTCATAATTCATGTTATTCCGAGATATCTTTATACCACAACGTGTCTGGCGATGTTTATGCTAGCTATTAATTTTAAATTTCGCCATTATTTATGAGTTTGATGTTCAAAGCACCAGCTGTTTCATATGTTTTATTACAAATAGGATATAGTAAATGATTATTACGAAAGCATGAGCAACCAAATGCTTGGGAAATCGTTAAAGGTATAATGTGTGGTTTTAAAATTTTCATTGGCCGCTAAACCCAAATGATGAGTATTCTTTCATCAAAACAATAAATGGGAGATAATTTTTTATGGAATTTGATGTGAATTACCCTAGCAAAGAAAAATATTCCACATTAGGTATTTGAACATATTATGTTATTTTTAAAGATATTACCTGTCAATTGAATTTTTAGAAAACAACCTTGGCAGTTACAATTTACATTGTTTTATCACCGCATTTCCAACTTTTCAAAGTAAATAGACCTGTCTCATATGTCGCAAAAAAATATTTTAATCAAAAAACGAATGACAAGTAACCGAAATTATGAAGAGTATTCTTATAATTATCTTTTTCTGAAATCGCTCAAGACTACTAATCTAGTATTTTAGTCCGTTACTAAGCAACGAATTTTCCCATATCGAAAACGGTCCGGGAAAATTTTTGCCGGCGTCTCAATAATAATAACATCAATCAAAAATTGTTATGCACTTTCTTAATTTATGATAAGGTTGATTGCGATTTCGGAAAAAATACTATGTGTACTCGTAGTGAAAGCACATTCCCAGACTTTAATTACATTGTCGTTCGGGAATGTAATGCTTTTACTACTACATACACGATATACTATTTTCACGATGGTACTCAAACTAAGTTTTCACGCACTGTTCAAACAAGTATGTAAAAACATCAACCGTGCGTATTTTTTACACACTTACGTATTCTTGAAAAAGACAGTATTAAGCGTCAAATTTTATTTGGAGGACATCAATTGATAAAACGACGAAAATTCATAACGCATCATGAAATAAAACATTCAAATCAGTAAAACAATATTTCAATATAACTGCGGTAGAAAAAACTTTGTATCATGCATTTTTTGAAAAATTTTTGCAAAAAAAATATCCTACTCGATGAACTTGTATCAAAAATAACTATTATGTTATAGTATTTAGAAATTCATATATCGTTCTCTTGGATCTTTCCACCGATGCCAAACTTCTCAATCTAATATCATAATTTTAATAATCTAACAATATTTTTTTCCTTTTCAGGTAAGTACACCTATTAAACAATTGGATGCTTGGACACATAGGATTGGTGAGTTATTTTGGCAACAGAGCGCGATTTATTGTACTTTATTTTAAAAAAACTTCTCAAAATGAAAGTTACTCATCGAGAACAAAAATTTTGCTTGGAAGGAATTTTAATCATCGGCCTTCACGTTCACTAGTTTGGAATGAAATTAGAGAATGAGCTTAATACGATTGAACCATGGGGGTACCGTGAAATTATCTGTTAACTCCCTAACATTACACATCTCATAACAATAGTGGCTGGCATAAATGACTGGTCCAGTTCCGAGTTATCGATGAAGCTGTTCGTCCGAGGGGCGTTGATTTCTTAAAATTGCACTTCAATCACTTTCAATCAACTTGCATTGCACCGTTTGGAACTTAAGATGAGGTAATAAATATACCCAACACCAAACCGCTATTTTTAACACCTCGACACGTATTTCTATGACCAAGTGATCATCTTCAAGAAAAAAGATAAACTAATTCTACATAAAGAGTTTTCCTAATTTATACCCATCGCTAGCAACCTGCGTCCCAATTATTGTCTTAAATTGATTTTGCATATATTATTGCCTTATCTATACTCATTAGATAAATGTTAAATGGAATGTGATATCATGTGATATCAAAAAACAAATTATTTCAACAAGCTATACATATATAATGTTAGGTATTGGATCACCGCATCATTTTATTGTTTACTTATTTCTAAGCTTTCATAGGCATCTAGATGCATGTTGTTGGTAACTTGTGTAACTAATCATAATGAATTAAAGTCTATGAAATAGTTTTGTTGAAAAACAATGAGCTACCTACTGCTAATTTTTCCGTTTAGATTTGATTGAAGTGTTCTTCATCTCTTACCTTAATGTAGGTCTTTCAGTCTGTCCATAATATCACAGTCCTTACATTTAATTCCGTAGTTTCCAGACTTTTCCAAATAGAGCACCGTCAGTGACGACATTTGACAGTTGTCAAACATTCGATGGGGGGGACAAACAAAGCCATTTTACGTGTGTCCTTTTTGAGGAGTTTCTACGAAAAAAATTCTAAAAACACGTTCTTGGCATTTTAGTGAGTATGTATTGATTGTGTATAGTCTGAATTGAGTGCATAAGTCTGTAGAGGTGTTATAAACATGGATTTTCCAATTCAAAAATACGTTGTTATGATGATAGGTATCATACAAACAGTTTTCTCTTTTAGATTTGAGGACATAAATCATGAAGACTTGTGGTGTTATGGGTTGTTATAACCGATCTGATACAGATCAGCACGTGAAATTTATAAATTTCCTTCTATATAAACAAGGCAGATACAGGTAGAAACTGCTCAAGTACAGAGACATACTAGTCAGATCGTTCCGAACATCCAGACCATGTATCTACCCAAAATACAACAAAAAAAACGCTGGGAATTTACAGTTAACATTCAAGTCAACATTGGAGGATGTTATAAAAGACGGAAAGTTTTGTATTACCAGTAGATATTTATTGTCAAAGATAGGAAAACTAAAAGCGAAATTATTATTAAAATTATACGATTTCTTATCTGAAACAAGTCACGTCAAAATATTATCAAATAATAGGATCACTAAATTTAGTAAAGTTCAAAAAAATCACAATTAAGCACTAACCACCGCGAAAAAACAATTTCTTCAAATTCCTTGTTTGTCCCCCCCCCCATCAGCTGATCACCGCCATGTTGTCAACTGACAGTGCTCTATTTTTGACTTTGTCGTTCGGGTTGCCCAGAAGGCTCTGTAGTGTCTGACTTGTTTTAAATAATGCCCTTATACCTGGATCCTTTTAAAATATTTCCAGAATTCTTGGTATATTGGTGGTATGGAACCGATACCTAAACCTAAACTTTTTCTTCCTTACATCAGAATTATCTATTATACCCTAGAAAAACCGTTACTAACTGCTATTTCTTGTATTGCTGCCTTTTCTTTTTCCACCCTCTACTGTGTAAGACAAAACGTCAAAAGACGGTTGCACTAGACAATTCAAATCAACACGTTTGTGTTGTCCACAGTGATGTGAACTGTTAGGAAGTGCTAATTTATGTCCTAAATACATTGTTTTCTAGCTTTCCACATCACTAGAACGTCAAGGAATGGAAGTTGTCCCTTATTTTCTAATTCATATGGGAAAGCTTATGACAGACATTTTTTGTTTTAAAAAGTAACAAATTCCTCAATATTCGATTTTTCATTATAGAATATTGCAAAAACATCATCCACATATGTTAGCCTTATTCTAGGAAAGAATGTTTGCATTTATTTGGCTTCCATTTCGAACTTGCTCATGAACAGATTAGCCAGGTAGTTTGATAAGGGGTTACCCATACCCGTTGCTCCTGTTGCTCATAAAAGGGAAACAAATTCTTCAACTGTGTTAAACTGACAACATACCGAAAAATCGAAAACGCCTTAAAGCAAAACTTTTTTAAGAAATAAAGTCTAACCATACACCGATAAATAAAAAACACAGATGCCATAACACGATTTCATGCTGTACAGCAAAACAGTGCAAATTGAGTCGCTTCAAACGTGTTCTCCACAACGAGATTTCCAACAAATGTTTTTTGTTCCAACGTCCCAAACCCTTTCATTCAAAACATTTTGTAGCAAAACAAAACATTTTGAAATTCACGAATCACACAAAAGAGATTCATTCAAAAACAGTTTGTTTCGAGCAGTTTTAAAGAGCCTGATGGTGTTTCCCAGTTTTGCCGTACCAGTGTGTGTCACTTCATATAATTCGTGGAGGAAAAACAACTTCTACCTAAATTAGTCAAAAATGTTTTGTGTTAAAACGTTTTTGATTTCTTGGTGTGTCGCCAGCCTTATTGAAATTGTTTTTATGTAAGTAATATCGAAGGCAACTGAAATTACACCGTCTTGAAGTTGTATGTTGTATGAAGTCTAAGGACTTTTTTATACTGAAACTTGGTTCCGAAATAGGTAATCGTTGAAATTCTTTGGTGAGCCATTTTACTATTTGGTAAATAGAAGACCCAATAGCTGACACGATAGGGCGCATTGATTTTTCCGATTTGTGGAGTTTTGGGAGGCAATATAGTTTTGGCACTGTTGGGCTGGAAACTTATAACACATATCTTACAAAGAGACCTAATGGTAGCTTGATAGTTGACGAAAATAAGTCTTTTTAATTCACCTGGTACAAGTTTCACTTATTTCATTCACCTTATTTTATACTGAAAAGAACTGAAAATACCATTATGTACGAGTGATGGCTGATGCCATAAACCGAAAGTAGATCGAGGGTTATTTTTTGTATCGAACGTAAAAGACGAAAACTAGGAAATACAAATCGTTCATCAGTTCCTGCTGCAAATGGAATGCATCTTCGATTTTCTTATACGAGTACATATATAAAATCGAAATCTTTCCATCTATGCAAATTCGCCGATCGATCTCGCTAACAAATTGGCGACTTCCAGATCCGACATCGGAATCACATCCCGCCGGAGCGAAACGGAAGTCCGGGGTGCAATTTCCGGTCTGAATACAATAGCGAAAGCGGGCTCTGATCCCGCTGGATCCGGACATGAATCAAAGCAAACACATGCTTGCAGTCTAAGAACGAGTGGGACCGAGCCAGGAATTGTTGAAAAATTGTGCATTTTGGCGAGAGCTCGTTTGTATTCAGATATGTCAAATTAGTCAGTTCGTGTGGTTTTCTCTTTCTGCGCTCTAGAGAATGTTTTGTTAAATCCAGTAAATCTAGCTGAAATTCTGAAGGGTTTCTTGATATGTTTGTAGTATGCAGAGGTTTCGGATTTCATAAATTGCAAATCAAATTGAATACAAGTTGAAGATAGTGACTCGTAGGTTGTACGGTTCGCTTCAAATCAATTTTTACTTTGCCACTTTCATTCATTCTCTCTGCACTTTAAAACCTCTTAAAAACATTACCTACAATTTACTGCAGTCAGTTTCATATTTCAAGGCAAATCATGTGTTTGTAACTCTGAACAGGGGCGTACGGCAGGTGGGTACCCCTATTCGCCCCTCCTCAACTTTCACGCCACTGGATTAATATCGATTTCGTCTTTTTTTTCTTAATCCTCAATATTTCCTATACAAAAAAGGAATACGTTTCGTTTCACAAATATCAACGGTTTTCGAGATATTTGAAGTTGACTAAGTGCGTGCGTACACTGATAAAAAAGATGTCTTCAATCAAATATATATATCCTCTTGAACAGAATCATCTTCTGAAAAGAATAATTATTTTTAATTGATGAATATACTCTTATTTCAAACTTATTGAACTGTTTGCTTCTTTACATAAAATATCTTGAAATGAATTTGTTTGCATTAATACATTCCAACTCTTTACCCTAGAGAACTCCTACTTGTGAAAAATGCTCCTTTTGACTCAAGAACATGATTTCTTGGCGAAACCCCGCTACCGGAACGACGCGAACCCACGCGAAAGCGCGCACTGTGACTGCCGACTGGGACCTCGTATCCTGTTTGCTTTTGCCCGGTTTGGGGGTTGTGTTGGAATCATAATTTAAGTTGTTAGTTTTGTATTTGACACAGTGGTTATGTGCAAATGTGCTGCTACAGAAGTGCAATATGGAGGTCCAATTATTTCTGCACGATTTAAATATAGGTCATTTATGGACCAATTGTGGAGGTAGGTTAAAGATATTTTAGTTTTCCACAGGTGTGTGCATGATAATGGCGAATGACGCTGTCGTTTCTATATATATTCGATCGTATTTCTATGCGTCACGTTGATTATATAGTTTCTGAAATTACAATATTACAAAACTATTCTCATATATAACCATTATACCGCAATTGTTCTCAGTTGTTCTCTGTTTGTTGAACTGTACCATATGAACATGGCTTCCATGGCATATTTTTATAACCAAGTGCACATTTGTACTAAGCCTCCAAATGCAGATAATCTTGAATCAAAAATGTATTGCATTATGAAGAAGAATATTGGTCGTTATTGAAGTTGAAATATTCTCGCCTCAACCAACTCACACCATCGAACAAAGAAAGTATTCACAATAGTGTTCATTATCAAAGATGAAATATTCTTGCACCAAACAACTCTCATTATTCAGTGAAGAAAGTGTTCATATGTCTCAAAACAGTTTCCTTTCAAGTGGTCAAGAGGATTCTGTCAAAAAATCAAACTAATATTTGGTTGGACTCATTCAAGAATACAATCGACTTGAATCAATGCAATTATGCATTGATGCAAAATATCCTTTTTATTAGTGTATCAAAATCTTTACTATTTTTGAAAGGAATGTGACGGTAAATATTTATAACATTATAACCAACATATTTCATACCTTGCAATGAGTATAAATTCAAATATTTCGAAGATTTTTGGAGGGATTTAGTTCACAAAAATTTCCCGATATTTAAAATAGTGATTATTTTGTTAGTGGCTATGTACACTAACAAAATAATCACTAATGAGTATCCGTATCACATACGCACCCACTTATTCAACTTTAAATATCTCGAAAACCGTTGATATTTGTGAAACGAAATGTATTCCTTTTCTGTATAGGAAATATTGGAGATTAAGAAAAAGAAAACGAAATCGATATTAATCCAGTGGCGTGAAAGTTGGGGAGGGGCGAATAGGAGTACCCATCTGCCGTACGCCCCTGTTAAGAGTTACAAACACATGATTTGCCTTGAAATATGAAACTGAAGGCTGTCAAGTGACATACCAAATTTCATTTAGAAAAGTTAAGCCGTTATGGAGTTATTCTGGAAAATATATTTTTTTGTGTCACTTTCAACACCCTGTAACTCGGTTAATACTCATTTTGGGGTATATGTTTATTGTAACTTTCAGCCTTAAAATGAAGTGAGGATTCTACCCTCGGAGTTTGTCCCCTTTATTCTGGGACACCCTGAATATAAATATCTAGTATACTATCTTTATCTAGGAATTTTTGATACTTAACAGAACAAAATTGATTAAAGGTTTCCACTGTTCACTCATTCACTCATTCAAAACGGAGTAGATTCGGGACATTTTATCGTTTTCCACAATGAATAATTATCCGCGACCCGGGAGTATACTTTCGCGCTCTCAAATTCGGCAAGTTCCACCCATTAAGTTTCCTCGTTGACGCGGTTTTTCCTCTCTGACCCGGTAATGAATCGTTAACACTGTAACAAGGTCTTTTCCGTGATAGCGCGAAAATAAGAAAAACGGCGTTTTAAGTGTAAAAAATTGCGAGTTTTATCCGAACTTCCCGTGCAAAGTGCATTGCGTCGTTCCTTTCATAAAAAAACGTCTCTGGCTAATTTCCATTATCATTTATCTTCGGAAGGAGACGAGACATTCGACGGGATAGGACAGGAAACCGCCGTGACATGTGATAGTCCGGGGGCAGGGAGGGTTTTCGTGGCCGATGAAGTGCGACAGGATCACCCAAGTTTTTTAATGTATTTTGACCCACTGAATCCAAATTTCGAAGGTGATAAGGAAGATTTTTATAGACAATTTTTTAAGGAAAATTCATTATTTTCCAAAAACAAATGATGCTATGATAGTCTCCATAAAATTTTATACGAAAAAGGTCTCCACAAGTTTTTCTATAAAATGCACCGATTTAGAGTAAAACGTGCTCGAATATAGAAAAAATGAGGTTTTCTCAATGGTTAGTGCCGAGGGTAAAACAACTCGTTCATTAGGTGTACATCATAATATTTTAATTACTTCATTACTCATTTTGTCTCGAGCATTAGACCACTTGGCCATTACAGATTTATGATTAAAAAATTTACATGAATAATTTAATCAAAATAGTCAAATCGTATATCATGCCCCTTCAATAATTTTCCAGGGAATAACCTGGCCCCTTATACTATTTTCATTATTTTTCATTACATTTAATTACTGGACGACATTCATTAGGTGTACAAAAAATGACTAGTTATTTCCCCCTCGGTTAGTGCTCTCTCATTCAGTCAGATGATGATATATTTCGACAACGCAAAGTTAATGTTTTCTGAGGAATGTCATTAATTGACAGCTTTTTCAAAATTGAGAAAACGCTTCAGTTGTTTCCGATTTGTCGGCGTTTATATTATGAATAACGTCTAACTTAATATTGTAAAGGCGTCCGTATAGATGCCGTTCATGCAGGCCGCTCTGGCGAAAAACTGATGGAGCGTCGTTAGGCACATCTTGCCGTCCTCCGCATCCGTCCTTCCCAACTTTCGCCGGGAGGTGCCGAGTCGGCTGTGTGGAGTCAGTTATTGTTATGATATGACTTATTTTCACGCCGGCGATAGGGGTTCAAATCCTGGACTAACATTTTTTTTTATGTGTTAGAGATATGGATTATAGTGCCAGCAATTTGGATACAGACTTTGGCTATATATATATTAAAAATTGGTACATTCAATTCTAATCTAGCAAACGATAAAATTTAAATAAAAAATTTCATTCGACCTTGGAAAATTCTTGAACAGAAATTGTGTCGGACAAAAAGTACGATAATTATTTTTTTTAACGAAAAATTGAATTTTCTGGAAAATTGTTTTACTTCTAAGCAAAATTTTTCGCTACTGTAATACTTCGTGATCATGACAAAATAGGTGCTCAACACGTTCTAATTGGCACTATTATGCTGAGTACAGATGACAGCTTATAGCTTACAGCAGAAATCGGCGGAAAGTGTTCACATGCGAAAAGTGAATTCAGAGCAGACTGTGATGTGACAGTTGGCTTCATAGTTTTTGTTGTTGAAAACACTAATAATGTTACTAACCTACATATGAAACATATTTTCCATTTTAAAAAGTAACAAATTACAAAACAAGGTACCTTAATATTTGTAGGGTTATGTAGGTCTTGACAAATATCAATTTTTTTTCCCTAAAACTCTAACACTTTGAACTTTTCGCTTATTGACCTTGAAACGAACTTTCTGTCACAGCAAGCAATCTGAATCCGAAATGCTATAAGCTGAAACGCGAAAAGCTGTCATCTGTATTGAGCATTAGAAATTCGTCCACGACGTGAACTTCGCGAAATAAAGAATTCCGTATCCAAGCAAGGTAGAAGTATCGGGAAATTCAGTGTCGGAAAATCCACACGAATAATTTTTTCAGGAATGTCTCTTTCGTTATTCATAGTCGAGACAATATGAATAATTTGGGACCGAGCACGTTTTACTCGAAAACGGTTCATTTTAGAGAAGAACTTGTAGGGACCTTATTTGTAGAAAATTTTATGGAGAAAATTATAACATTATTTGTTTTTTGAAAAATTTTTTTTTCGATTTTCTTCGGAAAATCGCCTGAAACAATTTTTCCGGCTTATGACCTCGAAATTCGGATCAGCGGGTTAAAATTCATAAGAAAAACTTGGGTGATCCCGTCGCACTTCGGTCATGAAAACCGTCCCTGCCACCGGACTATAACGTTATTCCGCGTCGAAATAATAGGGACAGAATTTGTTATCGTTAGTTAGAGACGAACTTCACGATGCTGTCATTAACTTCATATAGAGCTCGAAAAGTTTCTAACACTCGTATATTACAGTTAGCTCTGTACGGGTTTGATGACTTTTCTTTGATGCTTTCGCAAGCGATGAAAAATGAGGAAACTTTTCAGATCAACGATATAAATTATAATCAGAAGATATTTCTGGACTCTACTCGGATAGTGTTTCGAAAATGTCATCCATCTTCACTGAAACCTTGCAGTACGGGTCCGAAGGGCTGAACATCAATTAATTACAAAATATACCAAGATCAGTGGAAAGTTCTCTGGCATGTTATCAAATTTTCTTATATTCGAACAAATGGTTTTTGAATCATCAGTACCTCTCATTGTTTTCTGAAATAGGGAAAATTTCCTTTTAAATTGAAAAATGAAACCCTCACATACCAATTTTGAATCGATTCAGACCAATGACATATTACGGCTAGACTCCGTTATAAACATTTAGCGCTGCGATAACATTCTAATCACAATTTTTATTGCCGCTTGTTTCACGGAACATAATTGACTGCCATCAACCCAAAAGTCGGCAAAGTTGAGTTTCTTCTCAATTATCTGCTTATATACAACGTATATTTTTGCAAATTTGCAAAATCAAGTTCAAAAAATCATGATTTCCGACGAGAATGATAATATGTGGCTATAATCACAAAACTTATCGGCAAACTTGGAACCATCCTCTTGATTCTATTCTATGGATCTTGACTAAAAAATCAAAATCTCCGACCCAAAAGACCCTCTCAAATCTTACCTTAATCACATAACTCGTCCACTATATTGGGCTGACCATCGTGAATTTATAAATTTTGAAAAAAAATTCATAATCTTCGACCCCGAAAACCTTCACATACAAATTGCGTCTTGGAGCTACCATTCCGTTTTTTCTCCACCAAAATTTTCATTATTTATTTTCATCGGAGTGAAAGTCACGTTCAAAGATTCCGTTACATACATCACATAGATAGATACAGGTGAAGCTTATACAGGGTGGCCGACGAGGTTTTGGCCAGGAAATATCTCGGCACTCGGGAGTAATCACACTCGTGGTCTAAAACGATTAGTTTAAGAACTACAGATTATTGAATATCCTTTTCCGTCGACCGTTCATTTATGATGTATTTTAACGCATTCAAAATCATTCATTAATGACCCCTGTTAATGAATGATTTTCTATTAATCAACGAATTGATTATATGCAACCCAACATACATTGCTCTTATACATTTTATATTGGTTAGTACCATCTGTCATTATTTATTTGTCAATTTTCAAATGAAATTTCGGAAAATCTTCATCAATCATTTGTCACTCAAAATCATATACCTATAGTCACGGAGCGTAATGGTAAAGTTCGCCCGGCAGCCAACAATGAGGTCGAGAGTTCAAAACCCACCGAAAGCAATTTTTTTTTATTTCAATTTGAAAATAAATAATTAAAAATTAAAGAAACTACCACTAAGGAAACTAAAACTATCTTTGAGTAGAGTTAATATAAATAGGAAATGTTGATTGTTTTTTATCGTATCGTTAAATAAATTACATTGAAAGTAAGATATCTCTATTTTTGAAAACTACTGTCGACGGAAAAGTTTTGTAACAAACTCGTGAATTAAAATGGCGATTAAAAATCTCGAATATTAACGCGCTCACTCGGCTCACGAGTTAAATTATCTCGACTGTTAAACGCCCTTATTAATACACTTGTTCGTTAAATAACCATTGTGTCACGACGTTTTTTGAATATGGATGATTATTATAATTTTGCCTTGTTTTAATTACCACAATAAATATAAGACTGCCCAAATATACAGGGTGATCTTAAACCTAAGTAATTTGGCACTTGCTCGTTTCAGACGTCGCGCGCGTCGTAGGACAAAAGATATTGAAATACCTGTAGTTCTTAACTTAATCATTTCAGACCACATGTGTGATAGTTTGTTAGAATCGTTTTATCGGGAAGAACATAGAAATACCAAAATATACAGGTTTTCCCATTAATAATTCCGAACTGATGTCACGTGAACAAAAAGCTCATTAGGTAACATAATATCAGAAAAATCTGTACCAATTGCTTCAATTTACAACCCGAAAATTTCAATTCTTCACTACTCTCGAGTTCCGAGATATTCCCTAGCCAAAACCTCGTGAGCCACCCTGTATAAGCGTGTTCAAAACAGCTTACTTGAAAGTATTTCATTCAATACAAACTCTGTTTTTCACTTTGTCCTCAACTATATCTATGCCATGAAATCCTTCTATCTCAAACAAATAATACTCGAAATAATATTTGTTCATTCGTTTGAAATATCTCATAGTTCAAATTATTGAGAAACACTGATTTTTAATCAGGCAAGTATTCGAAACATCATTGATCGAAAGCTGCATTACACCCCATCATAAACTTTCTGACAGTTCTGGGCGGAAAATTGGTCTTGACGTTCCTGTTTTCGTGGTCATGGTTTATTTTTGATCATCCCAACGGCTGTGAACTGACAGACTTTTTTCGTTTCTTTTGCTCAATGAAATTGAAATCCTGTGGTTAATCACTTCAAGCTGATATGCTCTCTTTTTTTAAATATAATAATATTATTTCCATGGGAGTGTCCAGAAACATCAGTTACGTCAAAGAATTTCATGCAAAAATACTTAGAGTATAATTATACATATACAGGACGTACATTACATTCCACCGACTTTGGAATGATCCACTAATGAGCAAACGTAATTTGCAGTTAGATATTAGTTCGTTCAAAACTGACGATTAAACTGATGTCTTTGAATTTTGGGGTCTATGTGTTATATAATATTTTGAAAGTATAGAATTGGTTTAAACTTTATTAACCATCACGGCGACCAAGGCAACAGTAGTTCATGATTACTGATGTTGAACGCTTTGGGTCAAAATAAATACTAATTAAATTTTTACCTTTTGATTAGAAATAGAACTTACCTTATGATGTCATGTTTTCACTCGAAACATCAGTCCAGTAGAATTCCCCGAAGGACGAGTTACAATGATTCGGAATATGATAATCCCTGAGACATAGTAAACTTTTTCCACAGCGTTTCTTCAGTTTCGAATGTCAATTATGAGGAGCCTTTGTATAATATTTACTGCGATTGTATCCACATAACTGAGATTCAAATCTCTGAGGTTTTTGCGGAACCACTTTATAAAACTTCCGATTTAGCTATCAAAGCTAATAATCCAGTACGATTGGGTTTTGCGACGAGGATCAATTGTGGCACCACCAAACTTGGTATGCTAGTTGTTGGAACCATGATAATCACGAATAAAAAATGTTTATCGAAATTCCAGGGGTGGAACATATTATTTTTTTTCCTTTAAAAATTCACAAAGTTCATGATTCCTAGTAATTTTTTTTGTTAATTTCTTTTGACTCCTTCCGTTATGATGCTCTTAAGAATATATACTAACCCTCTTGATCCTTCCCTGACATACTAGATCGATTTTCTTGTTCTTTTTGGTCTTGCGCCCCCGTTCCATAGCATTTTGGTACTCTTTTTCCTGAATATAGAATTGAGAAAATAATTTTTGTCTAATTTCCACTATTACTTATATTTGACCGATTATCAAACCATTATCAAGTAAGCTTAAGAGTACTATCTATCACGTAAGTTCTTCCTCTCCTTATTTCTCCTGGTTACTTGTTCCTCTTTTCTTGGCGAAATTAACGGATTTTGAACTAAAACCATTGCAAACGTTCTGCTAGATCATTGCATCACTAGTAGTCGGAAGTAAAGGTTTTTCTCGACAATTATTTCAATTTAGTTCTTCAGCAAGTTTACTTCAACATTTACGAGTTTCCTGTATAGTTATATCATCGGAGTTCACGAACAATAATTAGGAACAATTAGGAAGATCCAGTCCATCAACCATACCAATGACATTCAGTTCTAGACAGTTCACTGAGTTCAACAGTATGCTTTTTAAATACAGGTTCATGATATATCAATTCCAAATTAGCCATATGCTACGATACTGTGTTGATGAACTCCTAGATAAATTCTGAATCTTCATCTCATCAGATTTTCGTAATGCTTGAAGTTAATCCTTCTTTGTAGTCTTCTTCATAGTTAGTTTTGGATAATCTTTGACATTATATCTTTCTTAATATCTTGAATTGATTCATAATAATTTTCCAAGGCTACCACGCCAATGCCCTGTAAGGGCCATTGGTCATTGGCCATTTGACGAGATGAGCGACAGGCAAAACAAACAAACGCAAACAAAGGGCAACAGAGACACGTCTGACTATAGTGATCAAGTCGGTGCACCGAATAGAAAACGCCGGTGGCTTCTGCTCGCCACTAATTGGAAGTGATATTACATTTCGTGGCTGTTCACATACTTTGCTCCAAAATAGACTGTTTTATATACGTCGGTAATGAAGATGGGATAATTGACATGTGGGCAAACTATGCATTATTCAACGGTTCAACGGAAATTGGGAAGATTTGGTTCGGTGCATGGCCTCTCTTTTACCCTCTGGGAGATGTTTTCTCAAGTTTTCCTGTAATATACGATTGGAGGATATTTCGTTGGAATTATTTTGGTAATTTTATGTCTGCATATATAACGAATATGGTTCTCATATGTGAAACAGTTCATGGCGTCGGATGGAGAACTGAGTATAATCTCATCTTAAAAAGTATTCGACTAATATGATGATCACAACTGTGACAAACTGGTGAGGTTTTCGCACTAACACTTTGTGTCTCGCAGATTCTGCCAGATCAGTTTTTCAAATAAAGAAGATAATTTAATTCATTTGGCATCAGTGCTGGGGTCATGCATCAAAGTTAAACCCTTATTACCCTATGCCTTTTTTCGTGCCTATTCGTGTGTCTATTTTCTCGTCTTTTTGTTGGCTAAATTTCCCCAAACAATTGGCACTATTACACCATGCCTTTTTAATGATTGTTTGAGACAGTAATTTCAGAACTGCAAACTTAGTCAAATTTTGACATTTACCCCAAGTGATTTTTGAGGTTAGATTGGTTATCTGTTATTATGTATATTTTTTGAAACATTAATATGTCGCGATCCAAAGATAAAATTGAAGAAAAAGTTAGTAATTCTTGTAGTATTGACCACTGTTACACTTATAAAATGAAAAGAACACAAAAAGAGACCTTTTAGGAGATGGTGGGTGAAGCCTTGGATGAACCAAGAATTAGGAAATCTAAGCCTCACCAAGGAATTTATTGATGCCAATGATTTGAAATCATTCACAATTTTTTTAAGATGAGCATATTTGCAATGAATATCTGAATTGGTTGTCTTTTTTGACAGTTGTAGAAAAAAATACTGTATGAAACTCGTATAAAGTGGTTTTTTTAGTGGTAGGAATCAAAATTTCCTACTCCTAAAATTGAGTATCACTTTACTCACTTGATACATACTATAACTATGGCTGTCTCAAACCGCGTAAATAGTATATTGTACAATGAGCATGAAATGGCATACTTACATTCCCACAAGTAGGTATATGAAATTTTGTAGTACAAGCGGGAAATGGGTCATTTCATGCAAATTGTACACTATACTTTTTCTACGACCATCTGAATCATAAACAAATGTGTAATATTTTCAACAACACTTTTTATCATAAACTTTCCTGCCGTCATGATTCCCATAATACATTCAACCTAAAAAAGGAATTGAAGATACAAATATTGAAAATTATAACAAAAATCGAACACTACTCGATTTCATAAAAGAAAAAAAAAGTGGGTTATTTGTGATTTGAACCCTCACACCAACTTTACAAAACCCGACCGTTCCCTCACTCATCACTCGCAGATACGAGCTCACATACTAATATGATGAAATTAACTGCTATAGAAACTTCCTGCCAACTATTCGAAAATATAAAATTCAATTGTCATCAATCTTTATATTGAAATTAGTCATTTTCGATTACTTATTTTTTTAGCGAATTTTGTAAATACTAATATGAAATGTCAAATTATTAGAACGTTAACAAACTCGATTCGATCTTATATTATTTATGATAATAAAATTTACAGTCTAGTAGTCTGAGCTAGTAGTTCATTACAGTACAGCTCGCGATAGAAATAAAAAAGTATTTACAATCGGCCTACTTTCTTGATCGATAAAGCGCGTAAAATGGTTATATTTCCATGTGGTCATAGAAAAAGATTCATATAACCCATAACATGCACGTCGGCTACTGCATAAGCGATTTCTACCAGCTTTTCTAAAAATGTAGATATATTCCTGTTGAACGAACCACATCGTTTTCTCCCGTCTGTCTTTACGAACATAGCATTTTACAAGAAGGCGCTCCTAGTCGCTAAACAAGCTCATAAAATATTGAGGTGGTGCACGAGTGTCTTATTGAATGCGTCTCAACTGCAAGGGTATCAAAATAAGACACCGGGGACTTTCTGTGTTGCGGGGAAAACGAGAATTTATTCCGAGGCGGGTGCGTTTATTGCACTCGCCGACCACAAATTGAAAATAATGTCTTCCTGCGGTTTTTGTGCACAAGGTGAGCGTGGTGTCTGGAACAGTGGTGGCCGTATTTACAGTTGAAAAGGGAAGTTTTCATGCGTAAGTTTCATGTTGAGATATATATTAAGCTGAAACAATATGGGTGGCGACTGAATCAGGATATGGCATATTCTCTGAAGACTTTTCTCCGAACCAGACAGTTTACTTTGAAAGTATTCGAGAAACGCTTTCCAGTGAAAACTAATTCAATGGAAAACTGATCGAGTTTGTCTGCTACTATTTAACGAATATCCTGAAATTCTACTATACAGAAATAAAAAAAAAAACGTTTTTCATATCCTTTTCTATCACCAGGAGTCCATAAGAGACACACAAGTTTGAATTCAACTTGGTAGAAATTTTGTGAGTACGTGAGAAGCAGAAATATCCAACAGATGAAAACGGTGAACGTTTCGAAGTATTTTCAAAGTGTTGTAAATACTCCAAATACCCCATCCGCTTACAGTGAAGTTGTCAGAAAACAACCACTTCTCTGGATGATACCGTGACGGTTCTTCTTTTTCTTCTAGCACAGATAGGACTGTTTTAAAGACTCTCCATTTGTACCCATTGTGCACCCACATGTTATGGGAGGCAGCTGTGTAGGTCCATCCGTAGTTTAGGAAGTCCCTTGGGAGGTTCTACTGTTGAATCGTGTTTTAGGGCTACCTCAGTTCCTCTGGTTCACCTTTCCAAGGTGCTCACATCTGCTCCTAGATTTGCCATCTCAGAGGCACCCTTGGCGGTTTCTCTGATCGGCGGCCTCGGAATGTTTGGTTTGGCTTCCCTCTAGTGGGTTCCATATGTTCCTGCTTCGATTCCCTTTAGAGGCGTGCTCTTGAGTAGTAGTTACAGGGGTCCCATCTAAAGGTTTCCATTTAAACTTCTGTTCCTCTGGTCTCTCTTTCCGCGATGCCCACCTCCGCACCTAGGTTTTCTATATCAGAGGCACCCTTTCGGGACGGTTGATTTGGCTTCCATCGAATGGGTTCCATTGGTCTCTGCTTCGGTTCCACTTGAAGTCGTGCTCTTGGGAGGTGGTTACAGGGGCCCCTTTGAAGGTTACCTGGTTCCTCCGTTTTCTTTTTCCGGGTGCCTACTTCCGCAACTAGGTTTACCATCTCAGAGGTACCATTGGGGTTCCTCTAGTGGACGCCCTCGGGACGATTATCTTCCTCACTTCGAATAGGTTCTAGAGGTCTCTGCTCTAGTTCCCCTTGTGGGTGTTGTCTTTTATTCGCCTCTCACGACAGGAAGGCCCAACCCTGGGATCAATGATGATTTTTTCATTGGGATCATCTGTACAGATTGCCGTTTCCATGCTGAACCATGCATCACAATACTCTGGTTATTTCGTTGCTCACTCTGCTACAGTAAGTACAGTATTCATGAAATATATCATCCATAATTCACATAATTCACATAATTCACATATTCACATAATTCACATCATTCACATAATTCACATATACATGTAACATCACACTACAAAAATTTACATTGCTTTTTACTGCTTTATGTAAAACCCCATTATGATTTTACATTTCTTAGGAATGAGAAGGTATAGGTAAAATATGCGAATACTGTGCACGTAATTTTTTTCACCTACTATCAATATGTAATGTCAGTCATTACGATACTAATATGAGTTTCGTAATGAGATACTTTACCTTACTAGTGCGGTGAAGTAAAATTCATTTACATTTCCTTTTTAAATGTCAGTCTATTTAATGGTCTGAACTAATGTCGATGAAATTTTAATAAATTGGAATGAACGTGTCAAAGTTGACAGTTCGCAAAATAAATCAACAATGGGCGCTTGCTTGTTGCATGATTCTAATATCATTAATTTAAGGAATATTGACTAATTTTGAGTAAATAATTAACATTATTGATAGTAGGTGTGATATAAGTGTCGTAAATATCAATTATCACATTCTTGAGAATAGCTGTGTATTAAACATACGTCTCTAGGTTTATTCCTTAATATTCTTTTTTCACTTTCTTGTTAGTTCCTGATGGACTCTGTTGCCTCACTGAGGAAAGGAAATCTGACTCATAAATTTGTAAGAGGCATACTTGCACTATGGCACTGAAAAAAAACAAAGTGCACTTCATTTGTCCCAATTTATTAAACGAGCCGCCGCTGTTCCGCGAATTGCCGGCGAGAAAAAAAAGT
Organism: Chrysolina haemoptera; assembly: GCA_958298965.1. Classification (NCBI taxonomy): domain Eukaryota; kingdom Metazoa; phylum Arthropoda; class Insecta; order Coleoptera; family Chrysomelidae; genus Chrysolina; species Chrysolina haemoptera. Next base: position 25,924,850 of record OY282591.1, on the reverse strand, counting down.
TGAGTGAAATGTTTGCTGCGCTTATTGTTTCTGACATCTAGTTGCGGCCTTATTTATTCAGATTTAATGTTTTGTCGGCTCAATTCCGAAATTTTTACGCCTCCTTTTCTAATGGATTTATACGCAAACTTATGTCGTTATAAGGCATTAGTGCAACCAACGCCCGTTTCTTTCCTTTCCGGCAATGCATGCAGGAGGCGCATTTCGTTTCCTGCAAAACTGGATATTACAACTCTTTATTAGACGACTTAGCGGTCGTCGTAACTTTCGTTCTCGCTTGTTTATGGCACGACGGGTGTCCGAAATTTATCGATTTGTTTTGCAAACTGCGAAGAACTCCATCATTTTTACACACGACCCGGCGAGCGAGCATCTGGGTGAGGAAGTTACGACACATTTCTGCGAACTAATGAGCTTTTCGTGGAATCGCTTGCTTACACGGAGGTTTTCTAAGAAATTAACGATCACTCTTTGTAGATTTGGTAGTTTCATTTCATCAATTAAACCACTTCTGATTCGGAAATTTGACTAACTTCGTGGTTACTTCTTATGTTGAAGAATATGGGTGGTGCGTCAAAATTGACACAGAACTCCTTTTTATTCTGGTGTTCAATAGTATCGATACTGAGGTTCGTATTGCTACAGAATTACCCCACTAAATGAATATACTGTGGTTTTATTCCCATGATTTTTGAGACTTCAACTTGTGTTTCAATCACCAAATGATCATCTTCAATAGGGAAGATTGAACTGATTCAAACTGATTCTACATGCAGAGTTGTCATTATTAATACCCATTAGAAATCTCTTCTATATACCTGCGTCTCAATTGTGTTAAATTGATTTTACAATATTGCCTTATCTTAATTAGGTGAATGTTCAAACGAATGGATATATTAATTACATCATATGATAGCAAACAAATTCTTTTAACAAGATATACAGTAAATTATTGTAAAAATTTCATTCAATAATAGCACCAAAATACCCGGTGTCCCAAGTTATCGTATACCGGCAATCGGGTCAATTCTGTTTCTCATCAGCAAGATTGTTACCATAACAAGACAATTTTCACAGTAAAATATATCTCAATTTTGTAGTACATTGTGTACATTGCTTTATTGGAAGGAGATGATGTACAAAATTGCGATATATTTTGCTGTGGAAATTGTCTTGCTATATGGTAACAATCTTGCTATCGAGAAACAGAATTGACCCGATTATCTCGCTTATTTGAAAAACAGAAAAACTGCTTTGAATGGCATTGAAGTAAAAAAACATTTCATTTGTCAGCCCTGTGGTAGCTACCCCTCACTTTTTATTTTCAAATGGCACCACCTGTATATTGTAATGGAAAATTGTGTGTTATTCTATTTGGAATACAACGATAGTACATACTTGGTATTTTTTAATAATAAAAACAAAATCATTAACATTTTGTGACTTTTTCACGTTACCTAATTATCTTTATAAAAATGAAAAATTGCCTTCGCCATGTTTATAAAAACTTGACAGAATAGGATTAGCCTTATTTTTGTTCGTGTTATCCACTATCCAAAAGTTTCAATTCAAAAATAATTAATTTTGTTATAAGGACATACCTACAATGCCATTTACATTCAGTTCAGACGAGTACGTTGACATGCTGCTGGTTTATGGTGAATGTAAGAAAAATCTCCTAAAGGGGTTTTTATTTCGCGACGATAAAATGGGTTAATTACATTTAGTCGTATGTGCCTAAAACAGAACTCATTTCATTAGAAGTGACCTTAATCTCAACTGCTTGTATTCACATTTCATATATTTTGAAGGGTTATCGAATCGAGCTAGAATGGATTGAATATTTCCACTTTGTAACACACATGTAAGTTGAAAGTTCTCAAAAAGGAGTGACGAAAGCATAGTGCAAAAACAGAATAAAATGAATCGAAATATCAACGATAGAGGTGAAAATAGCGAAATTAGGAGCCCTAATGCCTATCAAAAGTGTGAAAAGTGTCTTATTGATCTCACATCAAAAGTTTAGTCACGCAAGAATACCCAATTCACTCAATTGCCCCTATTGATCATTTTCAGTGGGTTCAAATTTAATAATAAGATCTTATGAGCAAAAAATTAAAAGGAGGAGATGAGTAAGCCTCAACCTAAGAATGAATAATGGAAAAAGTTTCGGATAAGGAAGTGCCAGGCGACATTGGGATGGGAAGTAAGAGGTAAAAGAAATTAGTCAAAATAGATGAATGTTAGTGAAAAAATATAGCGAACCGAATTTCGAGGGGGGAAATGAAGATGGTAAATTTGTTGAATTTTTCAGATTGGTACCTGTTCAAAATTGTTGCTTTCTAGGACAAGAACTTTTTCAAAATCAGAAACTTCTGGATTTTTTATAATTATTTACAGAAAATTGGAAATATTTCAAAAACTTTGTGTGTCCGGTTTTCAAGGATACGCCTTCTTCAAATTAATTCGTTTCTTTTCTCCGATTCCGATATCAACTTTTCTATTTTTGGAGCATCCATCGAATGAATGTCGAAAACGCAATCGTACGAATATCGTTTTATCGTTCGCATCTTAATGACTACGACTCCATAACATACAATTTGGGAGATATTATCTAAGCAAATTTAACAGGTACGACAGTATCTCCCCGATCTTTGTTCGAATCATGCCGAGTGTAAAAATTATGCTTATGCGTTTTGGACAAGGCGTGGATACGAAGGAATGTTATTTATGTTAGAATCGTTCTTCGAATGTATGTTTTAATGCGTATCATTTGGAATGATCTGAATTAATACAATTTACAAGAAAATCGCTTTTTTCGGAAAGAGTTATGTATGATTATTCACCAATTATCTTACGCCTTACTAATGTGGCATTAGTATTAGATAAACACCGGGAAAACCTGTATAGAATGGGAGCGGCAGACCGATTGATAGAAATCTACAAATGATTTGAATAAATTCGGCAGTTTCGGATTCATTAGAAAAAAAAATGAGAGATTTCATTTTTGTAGACGGGTGTTTTTAGAGATCCATAATAAGTTATGGAAAAACATTTACGAAAATTTGAATAGATATTTAGAGCTACGAAACCCCTCGTTAATATTAAGTCTATAAGTAACTCAGTTAAAAAAAAACTAAATTACTTGAAAATTGTTGAGTTTTCCTAAAGGTATTACCAGCAAGGATATCGGTGATTATTGAAAGACAAACTTCTGTCTTCCATTTCAAGAAAAAAAAATGCTGGTGTAACACTACGAGATATTTTTTTGTTTCCGCTGAAATCTAAATATTTCAGATACTATCAATTTCCATAATTACCACATTTTTTCAATGCACTTTTAACCTTCAACATTCCAGCTGTAATTTCAAATATTTTCTTTTTCATTGTTCTATGTAGATTATTTTTCACTTAGATTTTGATATATTTTCATATTTTTTTGGCTTTTGCATGAACGTAGAAAAAATATTGTATGAAACTCGTGCAAAAAGAGTTTATTACACTCGACCAACTCGGCCTGATGACCTCGTTGGAAAATTTCACGTCTAGTGCAATGAACACCTACTTTTTGCACTTGTTGCATAAATAACTATTTCGTAGCCCCTTATACTCAATCTGTATCCTGTTATATGTCAGTTAATAAAATCATCTTTCGAACAGACAGCGCGACAGCACCTTGTCGAAACTTTCAGATAAAATCTACGTTCTGAATGTCTGTTTACATTCGTGAACGAGACCGAGAAAAGTATAAGACGTCGTGGAATTGATGCAGCTGCCGATTACTTCTTAATTCCTCTATTCACAATCGTAATGCTCCGCATAAACATAATCTCACGAATGCCGAGTGTTCGACAAACACCGAAATTACAATAGGCGGGCGGACGCGACGCAGCGTTCCCATTCACCGTTTCGTTGAGTTGGAATTATAGCCCAGGCAACTGATCATAATATAACATTAAATAAAAAAGTTATTTTTTCAACAACAGCTTACCAAGGTATTATCAAATATGGAACCTCATCTTAAAATATTTCAATTCCATTTAAATAGATAAAGATCTATGAAAGTCAACTCCAATATTCTGAAATTGTAACACTCAGTATTCACAATTCCATAGTTTAATCATCCGAATTCATAGACAAAATTTACAAACTTGCAAGAAAATGCAATGAGCATTTTGTGACCGAACAGAAATCCAATCCAAGCCTAATTTTATACAGTATCGGAAAGTTTTCATCTTGGGTATGGTGGTTCTATGAGAGCGTGAAGAATAGCTTGCTATATGTTGAGAGAGCAATTTCTCCTCTACTTGTTCGAGAAAGGGATATCAACGTGAGCTGTTAATTCGTCGGGCGAAGTAACAGGAGAGGCGCGCAGTAGTGCGTCTCTCTTATTTATGTGGTATTATCATATCATTGCGTTCCTTGTTGCTCGCGTAGATTCCTGTCTATACCCCAGATGAAAAGTTTCCGATACTGTATATAAATATTGATAGAGGTCAATATGGATGGCATTCATCATTCAGATCAGTATTCATTTTTGTATTAGCAATATTACTCATTGATCACTCTTCAAAATCGGTCCCAGAGAATTAGTAGAACATGTTGTATACATCTCCTCATCTTTTTGTTACTATTTATACTTTGTTTTAATTACTCAATGTCAGTTTAGTCATTTACCTGCCTTTGTGGCAGTCTTGTTCATTTTTGTGTGGTTTCGTTCAATAAATATTTATAGTTTTGAAAATGAGTTCTTTCATCATTTGAATGAACGTGGGTTGGTAATCCTCTCGAATAAAAGCCAAGCCTAGTACTGACTTGCCACACACTTGCAGATCTCAAAAATCTTCATAAAACAGTCGACGTATTTCGAGATGTCATTTTGTTACAGCATTTCCTCTCCAGCGCGGCAATATTGAAAAAACTTTCCACCGCTTTCGTTGAGAGAAAATGTATTCTTCCATGATGGAAAATAGTGTCAGTAAATTCAAAGCATTCTAACATATCAAATCTGTAAATTCCAAGGTGTTGAGAAATTCTACAAGGTACGTTTTACTGTCGTCGCTGTCATATCGTCGTGTCTATTATTGTTGTGTATATTCTTAATTCGCCGACTAACCCCTTTTCGTCAATGACATTGACGGGCTCATTTTTTGGCGAATTCGCGGACAGAAGCTAACATGAATGGATAACAAATCAAAAACAGTCTTTAAATCACTCACCTATCGGAAAAAAAGGTACCGTATGTGAAAATCCAGTTCATAAACTATCTGTGGGCCTAATTTCATCCAAATCCGTGTATAGCCATTTTTGCGTACCTAATGTTTCAAGAAACATCCAAGCATTATATATAATCCAGTACGATTGGGTTTTGATACAAGAATCGATTGTAGCACCACAAAACTTGGTATGCTAGTAGTTGGAACCATGATAAACACCAAAATTCCAGAGGTGGTGGTATTTTTTTTTTTTTCGTTCAAAAATATATAAATAGATTTGATTGGTCCTAACTCTGCTAAAAATGATCGGAGAAGCAAAAGGAAAAGTTCATATAGTTTCTGAAGACTCCTCTCTTCTTGTGCAAATATAATATGCGAGTATTTGATTACCTAAAATATGTTTTGTCGCACTTTACGGAGATGTTTGCGGATGATCCGAAAATCATGAATAATTTAGTAAATATGGAATTATTATACTGAGGCAGCAACCCATACCCTCTTTGGACTATATGCAACAATTTTAAAGTAGTGTGACAGGTCCCACTTATACATGCCAAAAAAAATTATTTTACTCCTGCCTAATTTTCAACTTACCCATAAAATCTGCATTCTCTTCACTAAATGTTGAGAATAATATCTTATCCATATCCTGCATATATATTTAATAACACCATTGTGAAGTCCAAACCTCAAGCTTGAAATCACAGACTTCATTTTTTATGCAGGATGTGTATGAGCGATTATTTTCACAATTTACTGACGAAATTGCCGGGTTTATGGGTGAGTTGAAAACTGAGGCAGGAGTAAAACCCACTTTTTTCTTTGGCATGTATAAGTGAGACTTGTGTCACTAGTCTCAAATCGTTGCATATGGTCCAAAGAGGTTACTGATTCTTGCTTCAGTATAATTAGTTCATATCAACTAAAATAAATATCCATGACTTTCGGATCCTCCGAAAATATCGTTGAGGGATTATGTGAAATAGAACAAAACAAATTTTAGGTAGTTAAATACTCACATGTTATATTTGCATGAGGAAGTAGAAGTCTTCAGGAACGATATGCACTTTTTCTTTTTCTTCTACTATAATTTTTGGCAAAGTTATGACACATCTGATTTTCAGACCTGCCTGAACTTCCAGTGGCGAGTTAGCGCTAGCATGAAATGTGACGTCGGCGTTAAACCACGTTTTTTGAGAAAACGAGCGTATTACTGAAAATTATTCTTGTGGAGAATTGAATTATCTCTCAACCTATCGAAATCGTTTTCTGAAATAACAACAAAAGAAAATTATATTTTTTTTAAATGAAAAATTTTTTAGGTTCCACCCCTGATTTTCTGGTAAACAATTTTTTTCTAATAATGCACGATGTCGAGATGTCATGTGCCGAGTTTCAGAGTGCTACAATTGATTATTCACTTTTTGCTCGAGTCTGTCTGTCGTTACTGGATTAATAAGATTCTTCCAGCTTCTTGTGAGTAATTTTTGTCTCTTACGACAAAATACCTCATTTTTGGAAGGTATTAAAATACTGAATAATATTTATTAAGTCACTTCATGTAGTCGTCCTAGCGTAACATCGTTAAACCACAAAATCAGCAGTGCTTTCATTCACATCTTCAACGTCAATTTTTTGTTTTCTCGTTTGAGATACGTTGTTGTTGATATGTACTTTAATATCCACCCAAATCTCAGATGGTAGTTTCCGTGATTTTCAATACGCCTTTGAATCGTAATATCTGCTGCTACAATTTTAAAATCGTCGGATGATGTGGGCGGGTTCTCAGATTCGTTCTCATCAGTGCCCTATTCACCGTTCCATTCTTGCGATATAAAGCGCGACTTAAAAGAAGACTGTTTCTCGGTTTGTCTTCCGTGCCCGACTTGCACAGAAAATTGTTGATCTGGGGTGAACGTACGTTAAAGTGATCTATGGGGATCCTATGAATAAACATTCCTAAATAATACGCAGGAAGTTCGTGCATGGGGGAAAATTGGAGATAATGCGTTATTGAAAAGTCTAGCGATATGAACGGAATATTGTCGTGCGTGTGGGATCAAAGATGATGGAAAACGACTTCGTACTGAAAACTTGTTTCGTCATGGATACTTGGAAATTTAATCGGAAGTCTTTTGTCATTATGGAGAAGAAAGCATTAGATGATTCTAGACTAGTGTAAAGAGGCAGGAACTGTCCAGAATGCCAAAATAATCGAGTTCAGAGAATATATAATTTTTTAGGGAGGTCAAGCATCTGAATACTTTACCGTATACTCTCACAAATATCACTTATTGGTGGCCAAAAATTATATTGTTTGATAAAATGGCGTCGCTCTCCTGGAACTGTTTCCTAACGTTTCGTTACTTACTTTTTCTTACTTTTGTTGAACACTTGGGCGAAGATATCTAAAAGAGTAGCGAACGTAAAGAAGCGTTTCTTTTTATATATCATAAGTCTCACTATATAAATTATTTATTTTATTACTTTATGCCAAACTTGGGAATAGTCGCAAACTTGGGGAACGATAAAGTATAATATTTTGTTAGTTTCCTCCATTTTGCGACTTCTTTGCACTTTTTTACAAATGAATAACGTCAATAATTGTTTTTGTGAAAGTTTCATTTCTTTTGCAATTTTTTCCCTATTTTTGCTAAAATGATTGGCCTGTACGCTACAAGTTATAAGCGACAAAAATGACCAACCTTTCCAAGGGCGAGAAGTCAACCCTGAGAAACGTTCGATTAAAAAAATCGATTTTATCGGAATGATCTCTTTTCTTCTCGGCAATATCACAATAACGTAATAATATTTCATACTTTATAACGACATGTCATGCCATTAACGAATTCGAGATAAATAATTTATAGTTTCACAAGTAAATGCATGACTGGTCTAAAGGCTCACAGGTATGCCACGTCGAACACGTTATCATAACGAACGTTGGCTTATGCTCGGATCGGATTTGAATTAAAGTGACCCATTCGATTTGGGGTCACGGGAAATGGAACAGGGGCGCGCAGGGAGTTTTTCTCAAGTACGAAGGAGACTTGGTACAGTTGCCGACTGTGAATCTGGGACAACACCTGTGATTGATTAACATGCTGGTACGTTGTTCGTAACGTCGCCGGTTATTCCTCAGCGAATGGGAGTGGGTAGAATGAGTTTACTTTTGTTTCGCGAAAAAGGGGGGCTAGTGCACCAGTGGATTGCCGAACCGTGGCCGATGGCGCGGAGTGACTAGGCCAATCTGCTGGTGGTAGGATTTTGCTAGGAAGAAGAAGAAGAAGGATGTCAAGTTGAAGGTCGTTTAATTGAGGTTTGTTGGTTAAATTCATATACGATGAAAACAACCGAGGAAATGATAAGCTAAAATATCAGAGAGAGCCTTCAGTATGGTAAATCCTGTTCGGAGGGTTCAACGATTCCCCGAGTACAATTATACCTGGTTCACAGATGGTTTTAGCGTTCTAACCTTGAGTTGTAAGTAAACACAGTTCACCTCTCCGAAGCAGTATTCAGAAAGTAATAGTTTACAGGACGAGCATGCACTTGTATGAATCAAAATGGATAGCCGTCAGTTGCGCTACTTAAAATTAACAGAATATCAATAAGCAGAAAGCCAGCAAGCATTCTAAAATAAACCTATCATGCCCCTTGCGGTAAGCGAAAGGGGACACTCGTGGAGAAAGTCATGTAATTATAGTCAGTTGTAGCCTTGTATGCAGACCAAACTAGCCAGAGGTACACTTAAATCTATCACTTAGCTGTGGTGGGTGTCCAGACGGGGATGCTCAGGGTGTAACATGGCTTCGGACCACTCCTGGAGGGTTCCGTTAGGGATATGACAGGCCGCTGGTGATGGTGATCCAGTAGCACTTAGGCTAGGTAACTGGGATGTGGGCTGCGCCTGCAGAAGTCTTGCAGGTAGTAGGTAGATCAAAGCGCTAGCTACAGTTGGGCTGCTTCCAGTCAATGGTTAGGCCTCTCGAGACCCAAGAAGTGGGAAGAAGAGTAAGAACATAAGAGAGAGAGAGAAGGTCGGAAGAAAGGAGGCCGGAAATGGGAGAATCAAGAATAAGTCCCTCCGAATAGCATGAGTTCAGGAAAATAATAATAGAAGCAATAGACAAACAAGAGAAACGAAGGTTCGTATAGCTATAATATGCTAGAAAATTGTAACATACCGGAGATGCAGTGTGGCCTCAAAGTGTTATAACATTTATCGAAGCTGCGGTGAGATTCAGTAACAATCAAATCCACAGAGGTGATTGAAAAGATTCTTCCTTGAAGAAATATTACCAAACTCACTGAATTTCATCAAATAACCTAGCGCGTGGACAAATTACTTATCTTTCGGAAAATGTGCGGCTGATAAAATTGTAGTTTTTTGTCACCAAAAGTCCAAAAGTCATAAACAGCACAGCTGACATTGACATCTGTCTGTTGAGCCAAAAGGCAGGTTATATTTTTGTAAACAATGACGTTTGAACATAAACAATCGACTTGCTTTCTGAAATATGAAATATGGGATTGAATAGAGTTATAGAGGTATTTTCATGGAACTGGGTGAACTAGAAATTCTTGAGGGTAACTTATAGGTTTCACTCTGGCATAGCTGACTACTAGCGAGGAAGGTTCGGAGGAAGCGAGAAGCACATAAATTGCTGAGTGTTTGCTGATTTCTGTTCCCATGAATCTCCGACCCCAAGGTAGGTTGTGCGATCATAACCAGTCATAGCGTTCTGCACTATTTGAAAATGACCCGTAACAATGCATTTACTAGCAAAAAAATTTAATTTTTTGCATACTATACCTTACTTCTTTTTCGGTCTTTCGTTCGTTCTTACACCAAACTTCATTTTTGACCCCAAACCAAGTTATGAAAATTTTTGTATTTTTCTCTGAGAGCAAACATTTTACTTCCTCTGAATTTCATAAGTTTTTTTACCTCATTTGGGTGCATAACGCGGGCCTGATTGAGAGGCTTACATGCTTATGGTTCTGTCCGCCCAAAAAACTCCCTTCTTTTTATTTTCTAATAGCAAAAGAGAATGGAAGTTGTACTTACTGAAACTTTGGATTTCAATACTGTTTCCACTACTGCTGAAATGATTGGTGAAAAAACACTATTTTTTTATTGGAAATTGGAATGGTTTTTTCGACATTTGAATGTGCTGTATTGTACTGACGAGTTGGATATTATTACATTCAATAGAATGCTTGCGCCTAATAGTATTTCCTTTCCTTGTGGATCCTGATTGGATTTTTCTGAAAACATTTCAGCAATGGCCCTAACTTTTCCTGATATTGTTATGAATCGTCAGTTCAAGACGAGAAATTTCATCACAGAAAATGGGCTTATCTTGTTGTGCGATTAATATCAAACTGATATCGTTACTCACTTTCTATCTGACCTATCCTCATTGATATTTCATCGTTTTTAAGTCAAAGCTTTAACCCCAACTTATAGATCAAAATTTGCTAATAATAATTAATTCATACTTACTAGGTATAATAAAATATTCAACGAATCCATGTTCGCACGCCACTGTTTCCGTGTACCTATTATAACCTGTTGTGTTTGGTTCATCATCAGAACGGTATCGACAAGGGCTCGTTATCCAGATTTATCGGTTCATCTAGTTTGATTCAGATTTATTCCGAGCATTATTTTTTTCATTTTCTAACAGCGTAGCGCCCTAATGGCCCTCGAACGCATTAAGATGTTGCTAGATATAAATGGGTGTTTGAATTCCTTGTTTTTACCGTTTGTACTCTGTAATTATCTGATTTTGGTTATTGCTGTTCATAGTTTCGGGCTGGACGAGACTAATAGCTACTTACAGGGCGATCCAGTAAATATATCTGAGAATTAATGAACCTAATGGTTCTTAATTTAAAGTAGAGGGATTTTCTAATTTCAACTAAAAACATTTGGGTTGCTATAGATTAAACGGCATGGGGATTTCAATTAAATACAAAAACTACAAAAATGCTGTGTGTTGGATCTTTTTCGGAAAAACATAGTTCTTGGAATAATTGAGAATCTTCTTCTTAGGATTTTATATCGGATTCAGTTCAACAGATATGTCAATATGCGTTCTGAAAAGTGACATGTCAACTTAATAGGGAAGGAATTTGACACGAATATGTAGATACTTCTAAGCTGACATGGTCAACTGAAGTATATTGTGCAAGTACTGCAAAGAGAAGTTGAAAATTTAATTTGAAATAACTAGTTTCCGCACAAGTTGTACAGTAGTACACATCTAGCTGTAGATTCGAAAATATTTACGCCCACGATGCGCGGTAGCTGTATGACGTCGTACCTAGTAAAAAAGCACTTATAGTCAGTCAACAACTGGTACAGTCTGTGCAAAATTAATACACAGTAAAAATGGAGTTTCAATCTAATCTTAAAGGCAAAGTTTTAAATGGTCAGACATAGCTAATGTTCACTTTTATGAGAAATAAGGCGAAAAACAAAAAAAACATCGAAGGACTTGAAAAAGGCGCTAGAACGCATAATGGTTCGTATATTTGTGGATACGATTGTATACCCTTTTTTGCTTTCAGACCCGAGCGTACAGCCTATCTTTTTCCTTCCGAATGCTTTCTCATGTTATTCTTTGCGCATGGAGTGGGAATTTAACTTTTACTGGTAGATAGGTTTTATACACAACACTTTTCGGACAACCAAAACCATAATTTTTACAGGGAAATTAAAAGTTTTAGAATTAAGTTCTGTCCGTACCTACAATACCAATTCAATTGAATGAAGGAGCTTCACATGAAGAGAAAGATTTTTTTGTTTAATATTTAGCATTATTAATAATGGTACATTGGTCTATTTGTTAACTATAACTATATTGTTAATTGCAAAATTTGTACAACTGTGCGAAACTAAAATGATTTTTTATACTAATATAACTAAAATAAGCATTTAGCGTACAGATATGTACCTACCGCGCTAAATGATCGATTAAACACTGATTCACAATCTGTGTTTTACCCAAATTTTTGAAAACATCATAATGGCAACCTAATTTTTTAAATTAATCACTATTTTCACTGTTACTAAAAAGATTTTCGAGAATTTCACTCCAGTATATTTTTATTCCTCTATAGAACTCTCCGGAGCCTCTGTTATGTTTCATTTCATGGTTTTCTCGAACTTTTTAGAACCTAGAGTTTTCTCTTGTATATTCTAGACATTTCTGGAAAGTTCCAAACCCACGCCCACTTCCTGTTGACCAAATATTTGATAACTTCATTCGAGTGTCTTTCTCAATACGATCTTGTACTTTCCAGAGCCCCCTTTCTGGTTCATTCCACAATTGTCTAAAATTTTTCAGCACCTTCTAGAAGCTTTTCTAGAGTTTTCTTTCTTGTAGTCTAAACATTTCCAGGAAGTTCCTATGACTCCTTCAACCTAGTGACCTGATTTCCGATAACTTTACACGAGCATATTTTTAGTTCGTTCTAGAACCTTTCTGAAGCTTCAAGAACATTCTAGAATTTTCTCTCGTACCTATATTCCGGACATTTCTAGTAAGTTTCAAACCTCACGTCAACTTGAACGATTAATTCAATGAAGAATGAGGTCATTAAAGAAAAGTGAGGTTTTTACGTTTTTTTTGGTCAATTTTGTCAATTTTTCTTTTCATGAGAAACATCCTCGAAATAAAAAATTCTGCAGGGTAAGTTGGAAATAAAAAATTCGACTATATATTTTTTGGCTAATTCTTTCTCATTTTTGCGGACAAAAATCCTTTTTTTCTTTAAAAACCTTCCTCGAATTTCAAGAAATTTTAGAAAAATTAAATTAGCCGTTCTCGAGTTATGCGCATAGCAACACATTTGGCGATTCATTTTTATTATATAGAAGATGTATTTTTCTACTCACAAGGCATTAATGACAGGCACGAGCAATTTTCTGCCAGCCTTGCCTTAGAGTTGAAAAAAATCATATTCTCAGTCGTCTGTATATGCCTCCTTATACAGGGTGAACTACTACCACTTATCGAACATTATATCTATCATGTAGAAACACCTCATGAGAAATTTCACAGAAATCCGAGATCATTTATATAATTATTTTTTTCGTTAACCTTCCAAAAAGCGCCACTGAAAGAACATATATGTCTGTCGGAGTACGAACTCTCGATCTACAATATCTGTGCTTCCGCGTGTATTAACAACTGCATTCTGTCAGTCACAATTCATTACGCACCGTGTTCACTTACCGAGACATTCATTTCGATATATTTCTGTTGATCGATCGTTCGAAAGGCATTAATAGACTGGATCGAATCTGATTTGCGATCTAAAGAACATTGTGTTCGCGTATAAGAAAGTTCGTTCGACACCAATATTATTAATTTATATTTTTTTCATGTAATGTGTCGTATTCTTCAAAAATTATTTATTTCGCAATTATTGGTTGCCAAGCTAATAATTCTTCAGTTCAAATAATCAGTTAATGTTTGACCAAGAAAAAGTAACCAAGGGCGGCGCTTTCCTATACTTACTAAAGGTAATTTTTTCCACACTTCCAAATTTCACGTTTTTTTCTACTACTTCTGATGCGGGGAGAGCACACAGGCTTGTTGATTTAGGCATTTCCTTATCATATTCCTGTTTTCTCAAAAAATAGGTACCACTGCAAAAATATAGAAAATGATGCCCATATCATTGAGAACGTGTCTATTTTTCAATTCTTACTGTTTCACACAAGCTGGCCCATGAACTTGAACGCGTTCGCGATATTGCCCGTTCTCGCCATTCTCAGAAAGCAACCTTAGTATTTTCATTTTCAGAGACTCCAATCACCATGGAATTAGAGAGAAGGAATTATAAATTTCCATTTGTACAGCCATAACTTCAGATTTCCATTTTAATTGAATAACTTATCTGATTTAACTTATAATCATTCGCACAACTCAACGGCAAAAATAAGCGAGTTCCTAGACGTACTATTCGATGAGATATTATCATATTATTCAGTTCCACGTAGTTTTTGTATGAAAACTCTGCTTATCTGAAATCTTTATCGGAAACAAAAATACACAGATTTTGTAACATCGAGCTATTTTTAGAACTCTTTTGCACAATCTAGTGTTCTTGATCACTTACTGTATAGGTTGTCAAAACGGTGAGTTTTGTTTACTGGTGGCTAGGCCAATGGCGTCGGTAAGTAATTCACTTACCGATGCCTTAGGATACTTTTACATAAATGTCACTTTTGACTTTGCAGTTATTAGCTGGAAATTGATGTTTCAATCAAAGGAAAAAAACGCCATAAGTATCACGATCGTTAGGCACTACCAATCTCAGAAATATATTTGGAGTCGTCGCTACGAACCTCCTGCAAACCAATTGTCTTCGATCGGTAAACTGTGCTTACCGTTCTTGGTACTTAATATTCTATATAAGGAAGAAGAAACTTCTGTTGTATTGATACTAATGTTACGCCATTTTGCATAGCTATACGAAATTTATTGGTTGCCATGGATATCGACTTCGAAATTTATGAACTTCAATATGAAACATGCTGTGTCTTGACAATATCTTTATTATTTGGGATCTATAGGACACAAATACAAACAAATACATCCGTATTTGTTTCATTTTTTAGTATTACCAACTAATAATTATTCAAACGTGATGGGAATGGCTTTTTTCATAAGCTAAAGTGAACAAATATAATGATGTTCCGGTTGGTTTCTTGGTTTTGCCGTGGTCGGTATTCTTTGGTTAAAATCTTCAAACGTTCCAACTTCAACTGAGACAGTCATCTTCATGGCATCGTTTTGGCGACTTTCACTTCTTTGTACCAGATCGTTGGTAGATATCTTCTCTCTTCCTTTCTATTGAAGTTTTCGTGATTTTTGTGTATTTCAATGGCTTCTAAATACTTTCTGGTTGGATAATGATTCGACGTTGCTAGTCTCTCGGTGTTTTCGAATAGGATCTTGTATTCTCCATCGGACGATGCATGTTCTGCCACTGTGGATTTCTCGGTTTGTCCCAATCGACAACTTTCGTTGGTGCTCAACTAGGCGGGTCCCAATGCTCCTTTTCGTTTGTCCTATATAAACCTTACCACATTTACATGGAATCCTGTGAAATCCTGCTGAAATCCACTTGAGTCAACAGAATTTTACAGGATTCCGTGTAACTGTGGTAAGGTTTATATCGGGGAAACGAAAAGAAGAATTGGTACCCGCTAGTCCAGCACAATCGAAGTTGTCGATTCGTAGATTGTTCTGACAAGCCAAGAAGTGAACACAGACTTCACATTCCAGTTACAGATATGCACTTTAGCTCTTTGCATTTGCCTGGAACGAATTTTGGAATGGAAAGTTGTTTCAACCAATCTATTACGAAAATAATTTGTTGTTTTATTGCCACTTAGTGAGTCTATATATATTATGATATCCTCCTTAATTTTCTGCGATTCAAAGTTTCGCTATTTTCAAATATTTATATCCATCCTATGCATGAGATTTAATTTTTTTCTTATTATCAAATATCCTCCAGAACGTTTTCAAGTGCAGATTTCTGGAGAAATTTCAATTGCCAGACTTTTCAGTCTGGTAGGCTATGCACATATTACTCTATCTCTTCATTTCTGAATCAGCACTCCAAAAACTTGGCAAACCAAGAAAAAATTATTAAAAAAAGTTGGGAACTGATTTTATCGTTGATATGAATGAATCCCCATTAAATCTCTAAAAACATTAATAACACTTTTTCCAGTTCGGAATGTCGCAAGAACTTTTTTAATCATCGGATTCTTAATTATAAACCGAAAAAGAAAAAGTGGCTTCGTAATTAAAATGGTCTAATTTCAACTGTCTGGGACTCGGGGTTGTATGCAGCTTCAGATTTAGTGCAAGACTCTCCGGAGATTTCACCCTCTGCCAGTCATCCCGGTATATTCTATATACACATCTAAATTTTGAAATGGAAGTGGACAGGGTCATGCTTCAGCTATATTTATTCAGTCCGAGTGCAAACAAATGAAAACAATGGCTTTGTTCTTGCAAAATGGATATACGAATTTATGATCGGAGTAATTGAAATTCTGACGAAGCGGAAGAAAAAGCGAAATGACGACGGTGGGATACTCCGGTTCACTGCTTGGTTTGTTTAAAGATGATCAAACTACCACGTCCACAATGTTGGAGAAATTTTGATTCGACCTCGATCTTCTCCGAAGTTTGAATTTTTTCCTGGAAACACATGCACTAGTATAGTTTTCGCGATTAATTCACTCCTATTCTGACAGCCAATGAAATTCCTTCAATTTATTCCAATCGACCAATCAACTATCTATTAAGGGCCTCATACATTGAAAAACTTAGTTGTCAGTTTCAATCGAAAAACTGAAATTGTGCAGGCAAGATTGAACTTATTTTTAGTCAAAATCGCATGGTAAAATTGTCAAGTTTAGACCATACACTTCTTTCTTGCCTGCACAATTTTAGTAGTCCGATTAAAATTGACAGCGAAGATTGTAAGGTATGGGGACCTTCACAGTGATAAAAAAACTCTAGCTTTTTCGATAACTGATACATAAGCACCTTGGCATTGTTGAAATTCCTTTCTTTACAACTGTCACTGACTGATTATTTTAGAGTGTTATCCCTAAAAAAAAATATGGAAACGATTTGAAAGATTTCTTAGGATGAGTTGTTTAAGTCAACTGATTTCAGTTGCAAAGGATTAGCCAATGAAATTTCTAGTTCATTAGCGACTGAACTTGAAGAGAGCGCTTAAAGAGCGGACGGTGAAGATCATAAAGACTATATGTGGAATGTTACTGCAAAACGTCTTCAGGAAAAATACTAAAAAGAGTATATTGCCGAAAATTCTATCAATTTACAGATATTGAATTCACAGCAAGGGATGCCATATAACAGGGAGATTTTTTAGTCTCAATGTATGATATAGATATAAGTGAGGTCCTGCCGTTATAATATAATAATTACTACTGTATATTTTTTTATCACACAAGTTGGAATTTCATCCTCTTCGCTTGAATATTTATTTTTCAAATTGTATGACATTGTAACCACCTCATTTGGACTTAGTTGTTGTATAGGATATCGTATGAACAGTAATTCTCATATTGTGTTTCAAAGAGGTATTCATCATATAACGTGCTTCTTGCCAAGTATGCCGGGGGATATTATTATCAGAAAATACCATTTACGTACTTATCAAAACAATTACTCAGCCTTTTATGGCCATGGCATGCATCACGAAATGGCACATGGATTCCAACTGGAATAGAAGTATGTAATCTCTTGTACATTTCGTTTTATATTTAATTATTTTTGAATTATACAAATGATTATTTTCCTCGGAATCAGAAATAAGTGTGAGTGGTCAATAAACTGCAATGAAGGGTGTCACGGGATGCCTGGCAGATTGAATCATCATGGTTGATGGTAGAATTTATAATAAATAAAAACCAATAAAGAAATATGGAGTAAATTAATTTAAAACATATCAATACCTTACTATTACGATATGCCTCGAATTAGAAGTATTTTGGACAGTGTTAGTTTCAATTATAATATCACCTATTTCATTGTATAAAAAGGCAAAGAAAATAAATTCTCTGTAGTTGTTGCGTCACCCTCATTTGCGTTATTATTTTTCCGTTTCCCACGAAGGAACGAAAATCCTGATGTAATGTTTAGAGAACATCGTGAGAGCCCAGAAAAAATAGGGTTCTTCTTGAATTTCTACAGACTGTATGCCTCAGGGAACACCTTCCAGGGCAACGAGTTATAAAAAGCTTAGCCGTTCGTTTGAAGACGAGTCCCGGGAAAAATATGTTACGTCATATGGACATGAGGACTGAGTTCGACGGTTCAGTCTCGATGAGACCGCTGACGGTGGCAGATTGATGATTGAGAAAAATGCGTCTGATGGTTCGTTGGCGGAAGATAATGGCTGTCAATGATGTTCTGGGATTGTTTTCCCAATGAATCCAGCGCAGCAAACATAGATTTTGGTTTTTGAGCGTTCGCATTTCTTGTGTTTTATCTTCTTTGGTTAGGGTAGGCAATGAGCTGGAAGTGTACTGAAAATATAGTAAGAAAAATTTTATTAATTTCAAATTTTCATAAAAATTGATGCCACACACATAGAAAAAAAAGTTAAAACACGTGTGTAGAAATACATATCTAATCTCATTTCTAACCTCAAATGAGTAAATTTAAGATAATACTGAAGGAATAATATACTAATAGATGATACCTTTGGTTTAAATCGGCAGATTTTGTTCGTAAAGCAAACGTTGGCGTTGGGAACGCGTATTAGAAATTTTAATTGATCACTTGATCGTCATTGTCACTCATATTTCGGTTTAATAATATTTTCACTGATTCGAAATCTTTATAGAACAACAATATCCCTTCGAAAACACTGATATTAAAAAGAAATATACAAGCGGTGTACGTGTTAAGTATACTATAGTCGAATGCAGTGTACAACTCACACATAGAAGCAGTGAAGGGATCCAAGAGCGGTAGCGTGATGGCATAAGAGCATCATGCTGTTTGCCGTCATGGCATAGAGTTGGTTTTACCGCCAAGGCGGGCCAATAGAGGTACTTTCCAAAAATAAAGAAAAATATGTCCACAAACCAAAGACTTGAATTGACTTTTCAGTCATCTATTATGATTTTCCCGATAAACACCAACTTTTATCATGAATAATTATTTTTGGAGAAAATGTTTTCTATTTGTTGCATACTTTTTGGGACACGCTGTATATTTGGGTACATTCAGAAATGTATAGAATTGAAAACTATATCAGTTCCGACTTTGAATCGTATCCAGAAAGGCCTAGTAAATGTCAGTCGATTTAGATCCGAAAATTTGATAGTGGCCACTAAATAGTGGTTTACCAGAATCGTCCAATGAATATTTCTTGCCGTATGTAAAAATTCTCCTACACTCTATACCTCCACCAAAATTTTGTCGAGCGCTAATAATCCTTCGTCGATCGCTGAACAGAAAGGGAAAATTTCTTCGACGAACAAATCCTGCCAAATTTGATTGCTGTCAAAGGCCGTGCCGAATATTATCAGAAACGACGTAAACAGCCTTATTATTTCAGTCGAGAATACGTTTCCATTCTCGCGTTTGTTCGAGCAACGGCGATTTTTCGGTTGAACGCACCGAAACTCGAAATACAGTCGAGTGATTAAAAGGCAGAACGACAGAGATTCAACAATCGACAAAGGAAATTTTATTTTACATTCGTTACACCATGATTTCATAACTTCAGTCGAAGGGAATTTATTAGCATTTTCAAAAGGTCAATCTGCTGGAGCGTGTACAAGGAGATTTTCGAAAGTTCAAACAATAATCATCTTCGATTCGTGGGATATTGGCAGGAGGCTCACTCAGAACAGTTAATATTGTTGATGATAAGGGTGTTTCTGCTAATACCTGCTTGGTATGTTTTGTTGAGTAGTATATTTTTTTGTCAGTTTCTATATGAAAATGTTATGCGAAAACAAGACAGATCCAAATATAATAACGAAATCGCGTCAAAGAGCCAGTTCTTATTTTCTGTGGTAACTAAAAGCCTATTAATATCTAACATAAGTTCAAATGTTTTACGAATAATATTCATAGCATTTTGATTTTTATTTGAAAATATGAACAAGATGTTCATAAATAAAATCAGTTGTGGAATCATTTGCGGCTGAAAGACAAACTTCAGTCGCTGTTTTCCATCGTTCAAGTAACCTTTTGTGAGGTATTCATTTTGAAAAGAGAAACATTATCCATTGAAAATGAATAGAAAGAAATAGAGAGAAAAATTTTATTATAATATTGTAGTTTTCGATTTTTGGCAATGAAAACTATATTTATAGTCTATTATAATACTTGAAAATTCTAATGACTCCATGATTATTATAACAGTTTTATTTTAGTAATGTTTGTCATTTTTGTAGAGCTGCTCAATTTACAATCTATAGTGAAGAGCAAATATAAAAAAATCATGTTACCATTTGGTAACATTTTACCAAATTTTCACTCCAATCTTACACAGTTGGAATCAATTCGTACATAGAATAAAATCTGCATAATTTTCTTCACTATAACTACTAGAATTATCATTTGGAAATATCTCGGAAAATATGGTGTTGTGGATGCGTGCTATTTTTAGTTCCTGCATAATGACGTCACGTTCGATGCTCGCTATTCGTAGATCATGACATCACGCAAGGCAATAACAGGCTATATATCATTTTTTACTTAACCAGAGTAATAATTCAGAGTGATGAAATATTATAGTAATGAAAACTATAAAAAATTTACTGTATTAAAATTAAAGATTCTACTATAAATTATGTTTCACATTTTTTTTTCAGTCAAAGCCTTTTTACAATATCTGTGAGATGTAGTTCAATGTCCGGCATGGTTTCAGTCAGGGAAGTAGTTTTTTCTGTTAGATATCACACAAAATCAATTTTTTCAATTTTTAATGCGTTCTATAAAGAATATTAAGGAACTATTGGACTTAATTCAACGTAGGTAATTCAAGGTAGTTGTGGTTGAAGAAAAATCTAGGAAAACTAATTATTCGAAACTTGAGTGAACGTTAATAATAATGATATCTACATAAGAAATATGCCAAAATCATTTCATATTTGCAATAAAATCTGAATTGCTTTTATTTTTTGTCAGTTGTGGAAAAAAATACCATTCATCACCATTCACCATTTCACTGATAATCCTGATACTCTAAATACCTTTCGGATATGAAGATGAACCTATTCGGTGATGAATATCCCAATTCTATTTGCCTGAACTGCTACCATATTGTATTTTCCATTATTTTAATATTTTACCACTGTCATTATGTTCAGTAAGAGCTTTTGATAGAAACATACATTTTTGGGCTCACTTTATGAAAACCTCATCAAATACACTGGGCTCAATTCATGAAAACCTCATTAAATACAGAATACTACATTTATTTCAATAAATTGTTGAACACAACAATTTTCCCGTTGGTTAGTTTTTATTACAAAATACTGAACCACGCAATAATCCCTAATCTCTGGAGTTGTTGTTTTACTCTTTCAAAAATATAAAAGTAGCATTGAACATTTTTGGAAATAGCATTATATCATGCCAATAACGAACTAGTAAAATAACATTCGTAAAATTCCACAGCTTATAAACCAATTTATTCAAATTAACTAGAAATCGAATACCTTCGAAGCCATCACGAATTTATTTACATCGTTTCACGTAAAAACTGCCGACTTTATTTTTGAAGCAGTCATTTTTAAAAACTTGCTGATATCAATTTTATTTTTTACCATAATTGTAGATTTTTAACATCTGTCGAGTCCATAACGTTGATGATTTAAAAAAAATCCTTGTTATCGCGTTATCAGCGACCATCTCATTCATTGAGAAGGTATCAAAATCTACTATAAAAAGGCAGGATTGGTCCTAATATGCTTGATACGAAAGGCAAAAAATTCCGATTTCATATCGTTAGCGTTCATTAGAAACGGGACAGTGTTGTACGCCATTGCTGAAAATACTAGTAGTAATAATAATAATAATAATAAGCGATGAGTTTCGTGAAAAACTTTTGAACAAATTTTGTTCCTCAGTCAGAACCAAAAACTGAAACAGTATTACTTTCAGTGGAACCAACCCAGCTTGAGACGTGAAAACGTAGCACAACGGATTATTGCCCGTAAAATTTCCAGTGATAAGGTACTCAACATGAACGTAAAAAGGAAGTCTTCATCATTTTCTGATAAAAGGTGCGTATTCACTAGAGCATTCGTTCCGCATGAGCACCGAATGAGCACTGAGCACGAGAATGCGTGTTTACATTACGCAGCATGAGGCAACCTGAGCTTGTATCGAGCAGCACATGTGCTCATTCGGTGCTCATGTGGAACATATGCTCTAGTGAATACGCACCTTAACATTTGATTCAATCGGTTTCATTTCTCCGTATTGTGGGAATTTATTAACATTTCCAAAGAGGTCAAATCGTTGAAGCGTGTATATCGGAGATTTATATCGGAAAGTTCAAACAATGATCATCTTTGATTCATGCGATAACTTATAGCTCCGAAGAAAAAAAAATGGAATCGCTGGAGGAAGTATATTTGTCAACAACTCGGAATTGATTGTTCGGCTAGTCTGGAAACAAGAAGTAATGAATAATACGTCGTACGAATAAGGGGAAATCGAGGATGTTTGACTAGCTTTGCGGAAGTCAGGAATGCTACGAGAAACTTTGCTGCTCAGACTAATAAATTTGGTACCAACATTTTTTTGCTTGGAAATAATAAATCGAATATCATGACTTTCATATAATTTTTGTCATGGACATTTGTTTTATTTGATAAATTTTTTAGGAAATTATTATACATCCCAACTAAGCTTTAACAGATTGTAGTTCAATTCATATGATGGATTTTAACTATACCGAAACCGAAACAAGTTTCATAATTTAAGCAGTAACTCCCATTCATTTAAATTATTCGAATAATTGGATTTACTTATTATTATAGTACTTTTTTCTGTACATATTTGCTATATACCGGGTGACCACGAGGTGAGGTACGCCCCAAATTTTTCTATAGTTATGAAAATACAGATTTCAAATTTAGTGTGTTGCTAGAATAATATTCGAATAAGTACGCATATTTTGAAGCCACCACTGATAATTCAGCTCTTCCGGTTTTTCTGGAAATTACATTAACTTTAGATTTTCAAATCGGACACCCTGTTTATTATTACATGATCGGTTAGGGATGATCATGAGGAATCCAGCGATGCCACGTTTGATGGATGGTGTTATCTCCAATGACTACGGAGATTAAGATGAAAATATAAGCGTGTTAAAAACAGAGGTTGTGTCGCAAGACAGAACTAGGTAATCATCGGCTTTTTTCCTCAATTACTAGGAATAATTTTTGTGGAGAATTGAATTGGCTTTCACCTTGTTGAGTTGTTTTTCGGATGAATCATATACTTTCCAAGATTACAGCAAAAATCTATTTATTTTTTTTTTAATGAAAAAAAAATATGTTCCACCCCTGGAATTTTGGTAAACAATTGTTACAACTACTAGTATACCAAGTTTGGTGGTGCTACAATCGATCCTCGTCTCAAAACCTAATCGTACTGGATTAATGGCACAACCATCTAATAAACAATGAATTCAAGACGCCAAACTTCACTAACATTCTACTAACTAAATTGAATGAGACATAGTTGGTATCATAATACAAAAAAAAACTACTTCGAAATATACCTTGTATGATATGATGACCTGGTTTCTCTGCTAATAAACTCTGGAAAGTTTCCACCTTATATTTTCCAATTTTTCCCAGCTTTCAGATGATTTTCACAGAAACCCATTCTATATAATATTCAACACCAACTCCATAGTAGTTCTACTTCCAATTTAAAATTCAATATCCTTTTATTAGTCTTGATAAATTTGATATGGAATCCTTCTTTTATGTTGGGAAAATTCAATATCACCGGAAAAGTGCAACAAAACCCCTTAAAATTGTGTTCGAGTCACAAGTCAATTCGCTCTTTTGTTTTCAGATATAGGGTCCGCAAAAAGCCGTCATATGGCGGGCGTAAAACTCCCATATATGATGGTAAC
The DNA here is from genome assembly GCA_958298965.1 of Chrysolina haemoptera. NCBI lineage: Eukaryota > Metazoa > Arthropoda > Insecta > Coleoptera > Chrysomelidae > Chrysolina > Chrysolina haemoptera. The sequence continues at coordinate 25,900,938 of OY282591.1, read as the reverse complement.
CCTCTGTTATTTGTCCCGAGCTATTATAGGAATTTTTCACCCCATGTGACCGAAGGTTTTTCTTTGCGGAAGGCCGAATTGTATGTAGGGCGTTATAGGAAAATTGAATGACGGTAGTGTATTTATCGCAGATTTTTCGCAGCAGTAATCTTCCTTTGAAGAGAGCTTCAGAAGTGGTTGGAATAATATTTAATCAAGAGCCGAACAATGATGCACTTTTGATGAATAATAGAGTACTTTCATCATGCCCAGGATAAATATTTGTGTTTCTGCGAAGCGACAATTAGTCATTCTCCGGGAATAATGGCAAGGTTTGGTGATGATACACAGTGTCTATATAAATAAAATATGCGGTGTATTTATGTGGGTTGCATATACAAAGTGCGCTACTACCAAGCAGCACCTTGATGTTAACACATGGACATAATATTCAGTGATCACCTTCCTTCATAGAACTGACGCTGGTGATTTGAAATGAAGTTTCAGCATGACTACCAATAAAAAATTAAAAATATCGATAATTTTTTCGGAGCATTACATAGGTATCATTGCATGCCTCTTGAACGACTGATTAACGAAAATACACCAGAATATGTTACAGTACAGACCTTAATGTGCTGAAAATGACAGACTGCGTGCAAAGTTGTAACGTTCTCGGAATTACGAACAATGATAGAAATTGAACATCGAGAGACGGTGGGCAGAGCGCCAAGGTGTGTGTCGATTCAGTGGCGCATCTTCAGAAGTTGGCTAACCAAAAATTTCATAAATCATCACAGATTGCTCTAAAATTTTACAGGTGTGTTTCCACATGATATATCAGTAAACCATTTCATCACACCTGAATGGTCATTGTTCTCCCTGTATACTTGGATCAGTCATAGTATCGGTTCGTTGTATATAAGGAATAACATTTAAATCAAATATTTAGTGTGACTTGAAAAGAAATGTCTTTTCTATAAAAAAACTATTTCATCAACAATAAATGAGTTGAAATACGTCAAATTTGTGGCCGGTTGGCTGATGGTACAGATAACGGTCGCTTGAGTTTCAGCCAGCATTGGATGTTGGTTCGAGATTCACTACAGGAGTGAGGAGATATTTGTTTTTCTTTGATAGATCAGTATCGATAGACGAACACATGCCATGTTGTGAGTTGTTTAGATGCCAATACTTACGTCAAATGCTGGCGTGAAATGCACCCGATGTGCTTTCCTATAGCTGAAAAGTACCTTCACCTGATGATACCCTCTACGATTATTTCAAGAGGGAATGTTGTCATTATCGTTATTGTTAATCGTTCGGCACTAAGGAATCCTAGAAAACTTCCATAATATGACCCGTTGTATAGATATATATTATACAAATGCCAATCTCGTCTAGTGCTAGCTTGAAGTGCACGCCGGCAACCCGAGTCCCGGAGCGCTCGGAGCGCCACGGCAAATAATATTAATAGCCGTCCTCTACCCGCACAGGCTATTATTATTATTATTATATCAATGTAATCGGCTGTCAAGTATTACACCTGGCGGATCTTTCTTTCTTTCTATGTGATGATCTATAAGGTTTTATGATACCTACCCTTTTACTATAAACCCTAGTGATCTCTAGCGATTGCCACCATGCATTTTTCTACCTCATATTAAATATTGGAAACAAGCTCATATACATATTCGCAAATGACTTCTTATTCACCAGGAAGGAATGTAATAATAAAAATGTGAATCAGACAAAAAAAAAATTAATGGGGATCTGATACCTCAGTGGTGATCGAAACAAATGAAACCCAAGCATGTCATAAAGATAAAACAATGTCATTTCGAAGGTACGATCATTTTTTATGACTTACGGGGTGAATCAATCAAAAACAGTGATTTATTTTGACATTGGCATACTGTGACTAGAGTACATTCCATATGGTTCACTAACTCTGAAGCTGGTAACGCGTTGCACGCTATGAAGTCTCGGGGACCGACGCGCAACAAGGACTCGTGGGTGCTATACAAACGAGCCTCGAGTTGCCGGAATTTGAGAACCATTCAGCTTGCCTGTACAAAATATTGACACCACCTTGTTTGAGAAGCATTCAGCTTGCAAGTACAAAATATGGACACCACCTAGTTTGAAAACCATTCAGCTTGCATGTACAAAATATGGACACCACCTAGTTTGAGAACCATTTAGCTTGCCTGTACAATATATAGACATCACCTAGTTTGAGAACCATTCAGCTTGCATGTACAAAATATGGACACCACCTAGTTTGAGAACCATTCAGCTTGCCTGTACAAAATATAGACACCACCTAGTTTGAGAACCATTCAGCTTGCCTGTACAAAATATAGACACCACCTAGTTTGAGAACCATTCAGCTTGCATGTACAAAATATGGACACAACCTAGTTTGAGAACCATTCAGCTTGCATGTACAAAATATGGACACCACCTAGTTTGAGAACCATTCAGCTTGCCTGTACAAAATATAGACACCACCTAGTTTGAGAACCATTCAGCTTGCATGTACAAAATATGGACACCACCTAGTTTGTAGCTTGCCTGTACAAAATATAGACTCCACCTAGTTTGAGAACCATTCAGCTTAAATTAGCAGGAGTTTATAGGATTTCATGTAACTGTGGTAAGGTTGGTACCTGCCTAGTCGAGCACAAACGAAGTTGTCGATTGGGAAAAACCGAGAAGTCCACAGTCACAGAACATGCATTGTCGGACGGAGAACACAATATCCTATTCGATAACACCGAGATGCTAGCAACGTCGAATCATTATCCAACCAGAATATATCAGAAGCCATTGAAATCCATTGAAATGCACAAACATTCTGTCTATACCCCAGATGATAAGTTTCCGATACTGTATTTTGAAATTACACCTATTTCACAAAATCGATATACTTTGACTATCTGGTTTACATGTCGATTTCCAGAGAAGCAACAATATCTAGCAGCTTCAAATCCATCTTGATATATCTGTGTCAATTTCACCTTTCATATTAATTCTGCTTTGTAATTCCTCGGGTAAGTACAATGTCTGATTCACAATAGGCCTCCCCGTCGAGATTGAACGTCTGATTGGATGTGTTTCAGCCACAACATGTCGGAAATTGGCTTCGTTAGCAGCCTGCGGTGTCGGATACATTTTTCTGAATAAATGCGTGACAAATATTGATTAATTGCGAAAACTACCAGCGTGGGTTGACCTAATTTGAATGTACGTTTTGTATTGCCGATGAAAAGCAAGTGATTGACTGTAATTAAAACTAATTATTTTATTGACGTTCCATAAGCGTTTCGTGAATTGATGAATTTTTGTGATTTTGTCTGCAAGGAATTTTAATTTAACTCAATGACCGATTTGCGTTAATAACATGTCAATTATGTCAAGCTCTCTATTAACTGGGTAATGAAAATTGTGGATCATGGATTAAAATGTGGAATTAAAATAAGGCAGGGGAAAGTCGGCTGGTATCGACCACCTTAATTTTTTTTGAAATTTTTGTGTTATGAGCTAAGGTAATTTTTCGATTCACTCACCAAATAAATAGTTGGGCTATCACAAATACACTCTCTTGTGATTATTTGTGAAAAACTCAAATAAAGGTAATTTTCAACAGATTTTTCAATACCTTACATTTTCATGTATTCGAAATGTGATCGGTGGAATCAGACAGGAGCTTTATACAGAGTGATCCATTTGAAAGCGGGCCACCTCTCTAAAAATTTTTTAAATAGAATTTGACTACACCACTGGATTCACGACATTTTCAAATGGTTTATGTAAATATATCGTAGGAATGCGTCCATCAATAAAAAAGTAATATGGGATTCAAATTTTAAAATTATGTCAATAAATAAATCAACCCAAAACTTCAATTTCAGAACTTTTATCAAAATTCTGACTACACCACTGGATTCAGAATATTTTACCTGGTTATGGTTTCCACCAGTCTTGAAATTTATGCAGTTTCACCGATTTCGTTAATTAAAGTGAATAATCCTCCTTTTTTTAATATTACTAAAGTAAGCAGAAGGCTAGGTTCTAATTGAACAATATCTGAGATGAGTCAGATCAACCTATTAGTGCATATAGAATTGTTTTTGGAATACTATTATTTTTTCATAAATCCTTACAAGAATATGTTGAAATTACATCATCCTCCCATTTATTTTCTAATAACAGGTGAAGTTTTTGAAAAAAACACACATCCTTTTAAAAGAATTTCATGCATAATGGAACATTTTTTTAATTTTTTTTTTAAATAAGTATGTATAAGTTTCACAAATAGCAATATTTTCAATAAAAAATGTTGCACGAATATGGTAAACAATAAAACAATTCGAATCCTAACCATAATTTCTTGAGTTATTCAAAGAAACAAATCTTGGGAAGTACAAATTCTTAATTTTATACAGATGAACTTCACGTTTTTTGACAATATCAAGACCACTCCCTCCTTTTTATTTCTTCTAATATCCAACTTTTTTCTGGAAACGACGGTTATAAATGGCATCACCCTGTATTCATTTTATACTTTGGTGTCTTATCCTTTAAGTGATGATCTTTTTCTTATTTTCCCTGATACCTTACGCGAAGATACTGGTCTTGGTAGAAGAGGTTTTTGAAAAACTGAGATAGGTATATTACTATCCTCGTCGCCAACTTTCGTTTGTTGAATAAGTTACTGAAGAACTAACAATTACATGTATTTTTCATCATCATCGATGGTCTTTTCGTTTCCCAAAGTGGATTCAAGAAGGTTAATTGAGAATGAAATAATTTATATCACCCATATCTTGATCAGACATGTCACTATCTTTTTCAGATTCGCCTGAAGTTCCTTGGGGTGCCTGAATATAAAAATTGCACACCTTTCAAATCCAGTTCGTCATCAGTTTCCACGTACTCAAACATCTGGTACGGACAACCTGAAAACGATTTCGAAATAGAGAAATATGCATGAAATCCTTTATAGAAAAGGATTGATCAAAAAAAGTGCTATTACGAAAATAATAACGCGTTGTCTGCACCAAAATTATTGAATCAATCAACTCAACTAGCCCAGGAACATATTGAATACAAAAAATTCAATGTATAATACAAAACATTTTGAAAAACTTTCCCTCCTTATCGGGTAGATTATATATAAATCTGAATTAATCAAATATTGCATTGTTCTTATATCACATGGTAATGCTCACCCAAACTATCTCATGGACTTTCAAGAAGATGACTGTGCAGGTGTCCAACTTCCAACACATGCTGTCTAGGAATTTTTTATTTATTATAAGATCCTTTCAAATGAACTATATGCACTCATGGGTTAATATATAATTAAGAATCTCGAAATATCAACCCGAAGATTAAAAAAAGTTGCTAGTGTTTCACATTCTACAAATAAAAATAAATCAAGGAAATATATTGTATATCTGTCTTCGTTATCTAAACTTGTTGAAAACTCTTTATATATTCAAAGACAATAAGATCTTTTTGACGAAAGATTACATTTTTCATTTCCAGGCCGTGAAAGGTTGAAATCCTCAAAAACAACATGTCAAGAATGTTGAAGACATTTTATCCCTGTGCTTGAAACTAATTATTTCCATATAACTGTAGTGAGAGTGCACATTTTATTATTATTAGTAGAAACACGATCTAACATAAATATTTTCTTCTGTCAACGAGAGTGTTACTTTGAGAAATAGCAAAGATTGATGAGAAACTATAAATAACAAAGTCGTATTCTTGAATGAGGGAGTGTGCGAAATCTATTTTCGAAATGCTGGGCTACAAACTAAGTTCATTTCACATACATACATATTAACCTCAAACGTAAAACTGTCTATAGGGTATAATTATTTATATTAATCTTCCTGTATTGTAGTTTTTCACGTTGATGTCATTGTCCATGTTTTTGATGTTTTGATCACACTAACTTCGATAAACAATCAGTAAAATAATTAGACTAATTAATATGACGAATTCAAAGAACAAATGTATAAAGTTTATGGAAAAATCGAAAACTGTTTATTTTTACCTGAAGTAATATATTCAACTGCCAGAAAACCAATCTTCCTGTATTGTAGTTTTTCACGTTGATGTCATTGTCCATGTTTTTGATGTTTTGATCACACTAACTTCGATAAACAATCAGTAAAATAATTAGACTAATTAATATAACGAATTCAAACAACAAATGTATAAAGTTTATGGAAAAATCGAAAACTGTTTATTTTTACCTGAAGTAATATATTCAACTGCCAGAAAACGAAGAAGATATCTCAAGTCAGATCAAAAAATTGGAAAGAAATAGACAAAAAATCAGAAGAAAAGTACCGAAGGATTGTCTTTGGTACTTTTCGGAACTGAAATTAGAAAAACTTCAGAAGATAATGAAAAGAGCCAATAATACCACTGAGGTACCTATAACATTAATCAGTGCGGTGGCGAAAAACATTCGCCAAATTATTGATTTAATGCACATGAGACCTAAACAAGAGATTTTGACTTTTATTATGGCCTTTCCATTATTTGGTTGTACTATTATATTTATATTGATTTTATGTGTAGAAATTGAAACGATGAATGAAATCGCTATTATATATCAAAGAAAAAGTAGTGAAGGTGAATGAAAACATTTATGTATATGCTTTGTCAATTTAGTGTGAGCTTCAGAAAAGATGAAAAAAAAAGACAGACGGGAGAGGACAGAGGAATATCAGAAACTCGAAATATTGAAGACAGAGTAATTTAGTTATTTTCTGTTGACAAATAATACCTGCTATGAAATAGGCAAAAGAGACAAAAGATGAGATAAAAACATCTGAGATCGGATAAACTCGAACTCATATTTTGGAAAATTCAAGAATGTGTTAACGCTGGAAAGGCAATTTGAATTCAATTAAAAATCACCTAATTTCAAATTGTAATCACAACACATAGACGATTAGAAAAACATGAAATGCTTCCTTCCTAAATGAAATCGTAAACATGTGTATAATATGCTTTTTGTAGTTCTGAAAACGGTATTCTTTATGAAACTATAGTTCATAAGGCCTGCTGGAAACTACTAATGAACACCGATACCCAATGAATTTTCCAGTCTGCGAATTTTCGAATCATTCACTGAATACTGACATTAGAGAACAACGACAGTAACTGTCACTTCCATTCATTATTTATGTTGTATTTTACTTTCCACATACCTCGAATTTTATGGCTTTTCAACACCAGTTTCAAGAGCGATGATTTATTGAAATTAATTGCTAATTTGAATTCCTTCAGTTTATAACATGATAAAATTTCTGCCTTGACGTGCTGAAGATTTTTTAATATGAAAGTGAATGCCATAACATGTAGCCGAGAAATAAAATGAGAATTCTGTGCATTCCTTCCGTTCATTCATAACATTAAAATTGTTTGTATCTTTTGGCGAAGAAAATTTCGGTATTAATCCTCAATTTTTTAACACACTTATATTACACACGCTTATATTAGCTTCTCTTGTATCAACAGTGTGACTCATTTAAGAACCCTTATAAAACTTACATTTTTCATCCGATTGGAATGATTTTTTTTTTCGTTGGGTAGGCATTCAAAAAGTCTACTGGAACACCAAATTTCATGTATAAATAAATCTCCATTTTTAGGGCCAACTGATGTTATTTTTCATGGTCAAAAATCTAAAAAAATTACTAGCGATTTTTTTAGAAAAAAATCTGACTATACCACTGGATTCGCGACATTTCGAATGGATGACATGTAAAGTTCGTTGGAATGAAAAAGTTATGAGGAAATGAAATTTGAGAAATATGCCGTTCAATCAACCCACCACTTCAATTTCAAAACTTTTATCAGAACTTTGACTACACTTTGGTTAGTTAGCCCTGGAAATGAGGATCCATCCATGAAATTTGGTGTCTAGTGGACTTTTTGAATGTCTACTTAATGAAAAAAAAAAATCATTCCAATCGGTTGAAAAATGTGACTTTTATAAGGGTGCTTCCATCTTAAATGGGTCACACTGTATCTATGTATGAATGTAAAGAAAACTTTGAACGTGATTTTTACCCACTTGCAGACGTCCGAATGATTTGAAATTTGACAATGCAATATGTCATTTTTAATATGGTCCGATTCTATCAATTGATATTGTTGCGTCTTCGGGTTCAAAAGTAAGTGTACACTGGTATGAACTCGCCTTTATTAATCAAACTTCACTTGACAACACTGTAATTCAAGTCACTGTCAAAACACTTGTATCCAAGGTAACTCAAAGTAACTTCCTAACTAACTTAATTCATCTCACAAATGCATTGCTTTTATATACAAATAAAGTTCTAGAAAACTTAAGAAATCAATAGAACACAAATAGAATGTTCGACGATTGATCCAGAACAAAAGTTAGTGCTTCTAGATTTTTCCATCTAATTCATCGAACGATCTCGAACAATTCGAGAAGTCTTTAACAAATTTCAGGTCTGTAACAATATGTAAGGATTTTCGGGGTCAGAGATCATGAATTTCTTATCAAAAATCATAAATCCAAAAATTGGTATGAGGGTTTTTTTTGGGTTGTTGAATTCAAGATGGCGGCCCAAGACGGTGGGCGAGTTTTGCGACTATGGTCGGATTCGATTCAAAATTGGAGTGTTAGGGTTTTCGGGTTCAGAAATAATGAACTCTCTCGTTGTCAAATGATTTCTTCCGAGTAAAATTTTATGCAATTCAATCCTTTTTTTAGAATGCGAACATTGTGTGAATAAATACTTAACGTACAGTTCATGATTTACGCGCGGTTGATTTTTTATGCACATTGCTAAAAATATCTACTTCACGTCGGTAAAAACCGTTTTTTATTGGTTTGTAGGTATTTTCAAAGGATTTTGTTGATTTCTGTCATTTCAACGATGAAGTGCACTTAATTTTCTTCATTCAAGAGGTTTAAATATTTTCAATTCAGTGTGCAATCTATCTAACAGCTACAAGTCATAAACATAAAAATCAGTTATCATTGTCTTTCTTCATGCTGTCTGTTTAAGAACACTCAGAAGCGGCCAGACACCCAGCCGATAACTTTGTGCACAAACTCCTTTGAAGTGCTCAAGTGAGATTAAAAGGTGTGCATGAAACGAAACTTACATCAAGAATGGATCATAACTTCTTAAATAAATTTCATACACGGCCATAAAAGAGAAATAAAACTCCATTTCAGTGCACTGCCAGCTGAGGCAGCAGATACATCGTATCTCCATGCATAATGCACTTTGGAAATGGCAGAAGTAGATAATAATTTTTATGTAGATTACCTAGCAGTTTTTATAACTGAAAATATAGTTCGCCGTGTCTAATAAAGACTTATGGTTCACTTTGAATTTCTTGTTTTATAGAGTTGTATGTACTTATTATACCCATAAAGGCCGCCCACAATGAAAAATCGATGCGATTTTACAAACTATGAATGTTATTTATAAGAGCACTTAAACATTGTATTTAGGTAAGTACTCACCGCTATATTTCACCTCTGAACTCACAATTCAAAACGTAAACAAATACGCCGTGATGATCACTACATCCCAGCCTCACTAATGCGACTGCCAAACACTGTTATTTCTACGAAGTGGAACAAAATGGCGCTTGAAGTTACTTGTGAAGTCATGTAAATTCACATGTTTTCTGTGAAATGATGTAAATGATTGTAAATAAAATAATAATAAAGAGTAAACAAGGATTTGTAGTGTGATTTCACAACCTTTTTTACAGTGAGCAGTATTCCTATAAGGAGACGTAGTTCTTGGGGATTTCTGTCTAGGGACCATGCCATCCTTGACTTGTTATAGTTATAGCCGGCTACAAAGACTTTCCACTGCCTGCAGCAGTCACATTTCCAATCCGATCCAATCATTAATGGCAGAAGGTTTGGCTTCTTGCGTTGCAGAACCGGTTCGAGCAAGTTTGTCTGCTACTTTGTTTCAGCTAGTTTCTCAAGAGCGTCTCCGCATTCCTGTATCAGTATACTGAGCTTGGTTAAAGATGGTGGATGTCTGACTATCTGTGCAGATATACATTCTCTGTTCGGGCCCTTCTTTCGCCTCATGCCTCCTAGCTACTAGGATGGCAAACTTTTCTTAGCGAAGCTTCCTCGTATATACCTTCAGGTAGATGCCTGCACTCGAAGTCTGTTTGTCGGATAGACATATACAATACCCGTATAACATAGGCTTCCTAAGCAACTCCATTGTATTTCCTCTCCATTGTTCTCTGGATCGGAATAGCGAGAGCAAACTTCCTATTCCATCGCAGTCGGTCTTGTGCGCTTTTCAACCTAAGGGCGAAAAAGGGAATTTTCTGCTCCACCCACTTGGCGATTTTTTTATGACCTATCATCGCATCAGACTGGAAGCGGCGGTAGCCTCAGCAGTACCTGTAACCCTGCGGTTGGAATCTTCCTCATTACGCCCGCTCTGTGAGCCTGACCACCATAAAGCCGACTCATATTAGATCCTTGCATGGTCTCACGACTGCCTTATACAGCCAGCGCATAAGCTCTGGGTTGGTTTCCCAATTACTTACTTCAATTTCCCTCAGTTACCACAGAATTGATACCGACGACGTCTGAACAATCCTATCTACATGTAGCTTTCAAGAAAGTTTAGAATTCTGGGCCACCCTCAGTTATTTGACATTTACTAATTCCAGCTCTTTGCCTGAACCTGAACCCTTCTTTTTTTTTGTTTGGTGAACAGGATCTCTGTTTTTGTCGAATTTACTGAGAGCCCTGCTGCACCGCACCGTCTTTTGATAACTCTATAGGCAGCCTGCAGACGATCGCAGACAACTCCTATGAATCGTCCGCTAACAAGGACCACTCCATCTTTCACGTATGGTTGTGCTTTGACACTTTTTACTGTGAGTTTACTCAGGAGTTCGTCTATGACTTAGCAGGGAGAGAGACCTGAAGGACAGCCCCCCTACCCCACCACGGCTTTCAGTCCGAGGTCCCCCCAGGGTACCTCAACTCTTCTCTTCGTTATCGATGACACAACTGACAAGCGAGTTAGGCGTTCCCCTTGCCATTAGTTCTGTCTTCGCCGTGTCAAAAGTGCCTCCCACATAGAAGAACACAAAAGTTTAAGGGGCATCCATTAATTACGTGAGGTGTTTATGTTGAGGGGGGGTTTGAGTGAAACCTCACTCAATCTTACGTGGGGGAGAGGGTTAGTCTCGGCAAATAACATGAAATTATTTTCCAGCAAGAAACAGAGTGAAACTAACTATACTTGAATAAAAAAAATGATAAGGAAATTGTTTTTTAAATAAATCTAATGCAATCGAGCACAAAGTAACTCATTTACATGACATATACGCATTTTGGAAAATCCTACGTCAGATTAGGGGAGGGGGTCAAGCAAAATCTCACGAAATCTCACCAAGGGGGAGGGGGGTCAAAAATCGCCAAAAATGTCTCACGTGATTGATGGATGCCCCCTTACCTCTCCACCCTTCGCATTACAGTGTGGAGGGCTGATTGCGTCGACCTCTCTTTTCTTATGCATGTTGATTTCTGTGTTTAGGGGCCCCTCCAACAGGCATTTATTCACCATCTTGTCCAGCTTTTCAAACGAGATCGATGTTCGGCTGATGGGTATGAAGGACTTTGCTACTGTGTAGTCTTTTTTCTGCCTTGAGAATAAATACTACCCGATTTATTTATTTATTCATTCATTTATTAGTAAGACCTCCAGCTGGCTATTTCACTTTTTCTGAGTTCCTTTTTGAACTCCCTTCCCACAGTTCTGTAGTTTTCCCACTCTTTCCTATTGCCCGCCTTGGTGGCTTTGGTATGTGACCTTCTGGTCACAGCGACTGGTTCCACTAGCGAACCCGGCACTTTGGGACCACTCTCAAATGGCTTGGTCTTTGTGTTTCCTAATTTTTCAATTTCTTGATCGAGAAAAGCTCTGCATGGTCCTCCGTGAGCCCTGAGAGACCTTCTAAGAAGGTGTCCCAGTTGGTTGCTCTAGGGTTTCGGCATTGGGGAACGTCTTCTGCTTCAACAAAGAAATTAAACCTGACCTGACCTTTATATTTCTTCCGATATCCTCCAGTTCATTATGTCGCCTTATATGTTTCTCGTTGATATTTATTATGGTATAAGATGATGAGTTTTGCTTCTTGAAATGAAAATTTATTCTCATCTATGTTTTAGTGTGATATTTTACCATTTATTTATTTTTCCAATGCCTATGTCCAATTGTTTTTCATTTCATCAGACAATACCAATTTACAAACTTTTTCAAGACCCATATCAAGTCCGTTGATGACGTGAGTATTTCGCGTCTTGTTTCTTATGCTCTTGCTGTCGGTGTATTATGCGCAGTCATGCTCAGCGTGTCGATGCCACATTATATTGCTCTAGTTACAAGCTGCTTCCAACCGTATCAGAATTGTTTATTGTCTATTAAGGACATCATCTCTACATTAAGTTTAATAGTCTGATATTCTTCGTCTTTTATGTTTTCAATATCCTAATCCCCATTAATGCATTCTGTACATGTCCAGAATTAATGCAGTGAGATAACAGAATTTTAATTTACAGTGCCAGAGTTGTTGTATCAATTATAATAGGGCCGCGCTAGAGAATGGTAGTTGTATAATGTGTAGTATCATCCTTATTTAGAAGCAGACAGTTGAATTTAATTGAATTATTTGAGTGAACAAGGACCAAACCAAAGATATGGGGAATATATCACAAAGCCCGAATATAAGAATAATAATAATAATAGTAGCCGTACTATAATTTTTTGCCGTTGCACTCTTGGGGCCCAGATAAGTCTTCAGAGATTTCGCTTCTTAAGGTTTCTTGCATCATTATTTTTTATTTTATATTACGATAAGCTCTCATTATTCATGAAGTTCTAACTCCTGTTTAACCATCAACTTTTCGTAGAGCTTATTTTCCACCCTTTCAAAGTTATAGTAAAGTTTATTAGCTCCATTTTATTGGAATTGAGTACAATTGTATTTTCTTCCAAATACGGACTGATTTCCCGAAAATTGATTACACAAACAAACAAATCACTCGTATATTTGGAAACAGATGTAGGTAGATACTTGAACCCTGAAACACCCCAACACTGACTTCAGAAAGCACGTGAGAATGATTTTATGGTTTCGAAATAGACACCATCACGGCCTTCTTCAGGCATTCGGGATAGTACTGTCACACTGGTGTAGCTATAATGTTAGCCTAACAAAGATCGCAGATAGGGATTTTAGAATTTTAAAGTAACTTTTCATCATGAATAATTCATCGAGTGATTCAGAAGTGATGTAAAAATAAGACACTTGAAACGGAACGCATGATCTGCGATTTTGATTTGACGTTTCATTCTATCGATTTATGATGCGGAGTAGTTCGCGTGTGAAGAGAGAGAATTTATATAACTTGGCATTCCCTCAGTTTGGGAGTCGGTTGTGCAGAGGGTAGAGCATCTTGCTAGGGATCACAAGGTCACGAGCTCAAACCCGAGTGGGAGCAAATAGAATGGTATTCTTTTTCAAACTATACATATAACGCTTGGTGTCAATTCAGTGGATTATTGTACACGTGAACCCCTAATGGTATAAAAAATTTATATATTTTGGTATTTTTTATACTTGCCTCGGATATTGTGTTTGTGAGATATCTGATATCCCTCAGCATTTCGGAAAGGTTTACCATCTGACCAAGCTGATAATATTCCTTACTTGTAGTCAAGTCCAGAGATTTCCAGTCTTTCTTCATGCCTAAGGAGTCACCTGTTGCTGAACTGCCTAACTTTCTGTTGAGAGAATAACATTTTCCTGACCTCTCGTTCACGTGTTGGTCCATGGGTTTGTCATTGGTAGTAGGACTGAAATGAACCTTTCTTAAGGAGGTTTTCAGTCCCTTTTCATATTCCTTGTCTTCTTACATTTACCTGACCCTGGAAAATCGTTGAACTTTTTATCTACATTGTTAATATCTTCATCCATCCTCTGTATTGTGTTTGAAAAGGTGAATGAACAGTTGTAATGAAACTTCATTCATTGTTTTTCTTTATTTTTGGTTCTTCAGAAGTTTATATACGTATATCAGTTAGCCCCTTTTGTTTATTACCTACTTATTTTTGAAATGCGTATCGTAGTAGAAGTACTTGAAGGCAAATTGCTTTTCTGCAAAGCTCAACTGAAATACAAAAAATTATTTCTTCACGGATTCATACAGTTTCTTTCGTATTTATTACAGTTTTATAAAATTGCACAAGTTAGCAATTCGGCGACATCATTGTAGATACATTTTTCGACATAGGAACAGAACGCAATGCTGTAGTTATCAGGGTAAAAAAAATGTGACCGAAATTGTTGTTCGGTTCTTACTCAAATTAGAGAAATTTAAACGAACGATGAAGCTTTTGAATTCGCTGCTTTCCTGACCTACAACTTCGAAATAAAATCCCATACCTACCCCATTTCTCTTTCTATACTTGGTCTGACTAATGTTTGCCCAGAATAAAAAATGTAGGTTTTTTTAAAAAGATTGTTCAATTATAAAAATGCTGAGCTTAAGATTTCTTAATAAACGTTCCAAAAAATATCAGTGAAAATTCTACTTTTCTATTGTGAAAAGTTGATTCAATTTTATGTTGAACTCGACTAACTCATTGTTGAAAATTTTGTTCAAAAATTAAATACAGAAAAACATACTCATAATAATAACAGGTGTTGGACCTTCCATTAAAGCCTTCCACACGGATAACAAATCATTCCCCTCGAAAATTACAGTAGAACACACTGTGGTCAGTGAAGGAACAAGTGAGTTTAAAAAAAGCAAAAAAATGATGACAACCAATACTTTCATGAAAAGTATGTGCAGTACGTTCTGGGTTGTTGTGTTCTTTTGTTTCTCGAGGCCCTGAAGTTACGTGAATATACCCAACGTATTTATGACTTGCTAACTCTATAATTATGTTCTTTGGAGAGATGCTAATTGTGCTTGACCTCTGCCTCATTGGTGGTTTATACAGTTATTACACTGTGTATACGAGAGTCTTCAGTGCATGACCTTTTTTCCACTTGTGGTTCGATTTTCCTTTCAGGATTTATGGTTACATCTTGATCTTTGAATGAGTTATTGTACGTATGGTAATTGGAATATACAAGGTAATTGCTAATTACCTTGAGTGAAGAAACAACGGTATCTGCTCAGTGTTCATCAATTATTTTTTGGTGCTAGATATTTTAATTTTTGTTCTTTCAAAAAGAGAGCAATTGTTCTCGTCGGTGATGATCCTTTCACAAGCTCGCTTACTTATCTTTAACATCAAAACACTAAGTTCATAAAGTAGGACTTTTTGTGAGTAAAAATTCACTTTACGCTTTGTTGATTTCACGCACAGGTAATTTTTCATGCACTTGTGCACTTAGTACACGCACAGTCATAAAAAAATTATTTTAGGTTAAAACATATTTAACTCTTACAAAACAAAATAATAATAATGAATGTTCAGTTAAATAGGATTTTATTTTTAGAAATATCAATATTAGAAGTGCAATTATTACAACTAACAAAATTTATGGGATTTGGCCATTTCAAATACAGAATTTTGTGACATTATTTCTGTAACTGTATCACTATCATCTGGTATACATCAGATTTCTCAAAAGCAGAGGGAGGAACTGGAGCAGGAATACGTGGAGTGGGACCAAACAGGAACATTATATTTCCACTTGGCAATAACACCACAGTATTCCAAAGTGAAACACATACCATAAGGACATGCATACAGATGAATTTAGAATTCAGTACAGATTAAGTCAAAGTAGGTTTGGGAATGCCAATGAATTGGCAAAACAAGGTAACACTTGTGTGGGGGCCTGGACATAGGGGAATAGAAGGTAATGAAAAGGCAGACCAACTTGCAAGACGAGCATCTGAATTACTATTCACAAGTTCAGAACCAGTGTTTGGTATTAGCAAAACCCGATGCGGGAACCTAATAAATGAGTAGAAGAAACCAAAACACCAAACATATTGGGACCAACTCGAAGGGCCGCGTCATAGCGCAGCCATGGTGAGGCACTTAAGCCAAACACTAACGGCTAACACTCTCAACCTAAACAGATCCAAGATACGCACAGTTACCGGCTTACTAACCGAACATTGCGGCCTCAGGAAACACCTGCAAACTATGGGAATAAACAGAGAAACCGTGGAGTGCAGACTTTGTGGTGATGAGGAGGAAACAGCCTCTCACATTATCTTCGAATGCGACGCGCTGCACAATAGGCGCTACAGAATATCCGGACAGAAATTGGCATGAATCTGAAACACCTAGTAGATAAACTACTAAACCTGGTAATTCAACTGAGAACCGCTGACTACAGATGGACCCCAAACAGGAGCGTGTTCACAGGCCCCAAATGTAATCGCGCTCATGGCCTCTTGAGGGAGACACTTTCACGGGTAAACCCTGCATCTGGCTCGTCAGCTTCAAACTACCAACCAACTCCAGTTTGAGTATCGAGTAGCTCTTCAAATTATTCACTGAATCGTCAGAACTGTAGATTCTAGAAAAGCTCTGTTTGGAAGTAGATAGCATCCATCAAAATTTCATTAGAAATCTTATTCTTTTTTGTATATATTTTGCTAGCATAGTGGCTGTAGACTCCCCAAAGCAGTGTCCTGTAAAAGCTGTTGCTATTTATTGATCCTAATGAAGTATACTTTATTAAAAAAAATCAACTGGAGAACTATAGGGTTTGAAATCGTAAAAATACGATCACATATTGCAATGTTACGATACCTAAAGAGAAAATCATTAGGGAATATCCTGACGTTTTACACGAGAGTGAAGTTATTCACATCCACAAAATACACTGAGAAAGAAATATCTTAATTTCAATTTCTATAGTGGAAACTTTATATACCTCTGATTCTTGAAAATGGGTTTCCTGACGGTCAAATCAGTAAAAAAAAACATGGTGCCTCGGTTTTTCAGACAGCCTCAACGGGTGGAAATGGGGTTGAAAATTAAAAAAAAATCAATTGGCGGATCCAGGGTACTGTTAAGGGGGGGGGGGGGTAATGAATATAAATATTCTCATTTAAGAAAAGTAAAATATGAATATATTTCCAATAGACATATGAAATAATAAAAACAAGCAATATTTATATTTAAGAATTGCGAATAAAATTATTTGAAACACTCAACCGAACGAGCGAATGCTCGGACAGTGCGGACGCTAATTTGAGCACGAAAAGAATGTGCTCGGGTCGATCCGTGTTTTGTCGATTTTTTCGTGCTCAGTGTGGACGATGAAAGTGACAGAGATTTTGAATTCAATTTGGATATTTATGAGTATGAATATTCGTACGCGACTGACTGCGGATCAGTGCTCATGTGCCAGGAGACACTACGCAGCCTGAGCTTGAACCGAGTAGCCTGAGCTTGAACCGAGCTTCTCATGTGCTCATTCGGTGCTCATGCGAAACGAATGCTCTAGTGAATACGTACCTTTATGGGTATATGTATTTTTTCTTGCGCTAAGATTTAAATATTTGAGTCGTTCAGAATCGAGTATGATAACCAATGGTTAATGCTCTGGGGAAGATTTTTAATAGTGTGCAAATTAAACCACAATTAATTTTCTTGTCAAAGAGCCATAACCATAATTTAGGCTTCCAATAAAGAAATCGGTTACACCGAACTCTTCAAATTGCCAGTCGCTATTAGGAAATGCCCGGAAAGATCCCAGGTGTTTGCACAGGAAAAACTTAATAAAGTAATTCGGAAAGTTCGGGAACGACCCAAAAGTTGTACTTCAGGTAAATTAGATGGTAGTTAAATGTTTCGGAAAGACCGTTGCTCGCCTTTCTAGGCAAGTTACAACCACTAACAATATATCAAAGACATTCGAGTGAAATTGATATTGAATATTGTGCGCAGTAAGTTTTTCAATTAGAGGCGTTTTGTGCAGTTTTTTCTTCAGGTAGTGACTACAAGTTTTATTTGATTAGACAAACTTAGAAGGAGTCTACATAGTGTCGGTATATTCAGTGGCGTAGCCAGTATTTCAATTTAGGGGGTGTCCTTTTTTTTCGTAAACCGGATGTTATGAATAACGCTAGTGATAGATGAATGAGGAAGGGGCTGTGGCCCCGAAGCTCTTCCCCTGGCTGCGCACTGGGCATGTTCAAGTAATGCTTGTATTCAATTGCAGTAGAAAATCAAATTACCAGGAACAGATGATAAACGTTGTTCCAAAAAAATGTAGTTTGAAAAACTTCATTTACTTCCAACATGGTCTAAAAAGTAAAAAATAATTTTCAATGTAATTATTCAAATGTAAAAAATGGCTTTGGTGCTTTTGACTAATATCCTTATAATACCAATTTTAACTTAACAAAAGTCAGCGTCCAAGAAAACTTATGTCGAGCACCCCACGATTTTTTTCCATTTGATAATAATTACATTGGAAACTATTTTTCACTTTTCAGTCTATGTTTGAAGTAAAGCGTCCGTTACATAGATAGATACAGGTGAAGTTAATATAAGCGTGTTAAAAACTGATATCTTCATTGACAATGGAAACGTAATATAACTGATTTTCTTTTTTTATTATTCCTTCATATTCACTCATTCCTGGGTTATAGCTCTTTTTATCCAAATCGAGGCTTGCAAACAAAAAAATCCAGGAACCCCAACCCCATGAAATAATTCTGTGGTGTTGAATCAACCAACAGGTTCCATATGACGTCTTCGTTTCGGGTGGTGCATTTTCATGAGTTTCAAGCAGCTTTTCAAACTCTTAGTTATTTGGAGATTGTTACCTATATCTTCTATTCATCAAGTACCATTAGAAAAATCACACGATTTTCTGATATGTTAGTCAGTACATCAATTTTCTGAGTATACTCTTGTAGTGTGTATTAGTGTACTTGTGTTAAATATTTGCAATTGTCGGAATATTTTGGAATACTATACATGTTTTTGGGCCAAACTCCCAAGCATATTAGTGTATGTTTAGTTTATTTTTTCCAGTTGGAGATTAAAATTTCCCGAGTCTTGTGATTGGTCGTAAAATTATGCAAATCGATTTTCATAACGAATTGAATTATTATTATTTATAATTATTTTTTAACGCGTTATGTATTTGTTGTAAAATAATATTTTATCGACTCTTTGGTGAATATTAATTTTCCTCTAATGTCTCAGAACCGGAGTCGAAAATTTTTAGAATAACTGAAAAACTATATTTTCAATTTGGAAACATGAATGTTTTTTACTAGAATACAACTGAAATTTGCAAGAAAAATAATAATTCACCAACAAGAATTAACGAAATAAAGAGATAGAAATAATTTCAATTTGTTCTTTCAGTTTTAGTAAATTAGCGCTGACTGAGAATTCTTGACGGTACTTAATTCTGTCTCAACAAGGTTCTTACTTTCAGAGCTCTAAAAACTATGAAAACAAAATCTGAATGATTGTAAGAAAAACTTGAGATTTGTTGCATATTGTTTGAATTGGTATGCAGAAATAATTCTACTGATTGAATTCCTTTGGTTTATTTAGTAAAAATACTGTGATGATCTGCTTGTGGTTTTTTAATGATTTTTTGTTGTTGATACGAACAGTTGAATCTTGGTATCTAATACATTTCAGTAAAAATATAGAACAGGAACTGTGATCTTAACAAAAAAGTTGAAAAAAAAATATGTGGAGGACTTTAGACTAACACCGTCAACCGTCAACCCCAAAGTTGAGATACCCCACGAGGAAATAATTAAAATGTTGTCAACATTTCCTGCTGCACTAAAATCTCTCTGTGACTCTGTCGAAGGAATTATGTATTCAAATTGGCACGGTCTCTTCCTGAATCTCCCGAGCAACTTCATAAAGTTCGTAGTACACCCCTTTCCGCAGGGTCTCTTTGAAAAGGAAGCAAGCAACAATTAAAGTATGCCTTCGAAATTGTCCCGCTCGCGCCCTCGCTGTCAAATATTTTCTCTCGCGATATAACAGTCAACAGATTCAAAAGGGCACTGCACGCTGTGTTAACACGTGTTTCTGATAATTATTCCTATGAGCAAAAAGCGTGGAACGATGAATGGCTACCGAAAAATCTGTCCCTTGAAGAGTTTTCTCATTTTTCACACTTATTAAATTTGACATATACAGGGTATGACAAAAAAATTGACGATGATAAGACCAGTTAAGGTTGAATTCGAAACCTGGACGGGCGCCACCCTAGATGTTTCGCCAAACAACAAGAATTGAACAAAAAATATAACTATTGAGCAATACTCCCTCATTACCAGAAACGTCACAAAATTTGAAAATATTCGGAAAACTTTTCTTCCAAACGCCGCTGAATGTAACCCGGCATTAAAGAATAACTGATCATTCTGTAAAGTGAGTAGGTGAGACTTTGATCTCACTAGGTAACTGAATTCCCCAAAAATGTTTTCTATCAGCGAGCAGTCTCCTTTGAAATCAGTTGTGTTTACAGTCCGTTAGTGGGTACTACAAAGACAGGTGGTTCTGCCACATGTGCTCCTTCCATCTTCTGGAATAATTGTCTTCAGGAACAGGAGATACTGCTTTGAATTACGTCTTCATCAGATGACTCATGTGTAGGTGATGAATCTTTGGAAGTTGGATATTTGCTACGCACATGCCCAATTTTTGCATAATTCCAGCATCTTATTTGTCTTTTCTCAGGCAACACTTCCTTCATAACTTTTCTTATGGCAGCTCCAAGTGTAGTAGGCTCCTGTGGGTCCTCTTCCATCATCCGGAACTTACTTTGGCTCTTGCAAAATTGTTTTGCTGCCTTGAATTCCAAAGTGCGCGCCAGTACATCTACGAGATGTATTGACGAGCTAGTGTCAATGCTTGTCTGTTTTTTTGGCGTGCAGTATCTGCTTCAAATTCCTGTGAGGATTGGCTAGATATCTAGCATTGGTTTCTGAGTTCGGGGGCAGTATACATGTTCTAGATAGGTCTGTCCATCCCGTAATTCTGGATGTTTAATCAGCTGTTCATAGTCCTGTTCTTTGACCATGGGGGGTTGTGAAATATTTGTTGTTTCTCCACCGCAACGTCAGTATTAATGCTACAGCTCTTTTCCCTGCATTCCATCCATTCGCCTCTGCTGCGGTATCAAATTTTCGGCGGTAGTTTGCCCATGGCGTTTTTCCATCGATCCGATGCAGTTTCATGGAGAGCTTTCCTGGTTCAAGGTCGGTTCAAGGTCGGTTTAGAAGACCTTGACATATCTGAAACTCTTTTGAACGTCATTCAAGTTCAAACTCAGTTCCAGCATTGAATTTTCATTGATAGTCTCTCTGGTGTGGGTAGTGTAAATTTTATTTTCCAACTTACTGATTTTTTCTTTTATTTTGTTGATTTCCGCCTTGATTCAGCCTTTAATTTCATTACTGATTTTATTCAATTTTCCCAGTTCCTCTTCGATTTCATATTTGATTTTTGAGAGGGAAACATCTAAGTACTTTAAATCGTGTACAACTATAAATTTTAAGTCATTTGAGTCCCTTTTCAGACCTTATCTTCGTCTCAGTCTTTCAGTCATTGCCTTAAGTCTTTTAGTCTTCAGCTTGAGTCCTAGATTTGAGACTTTCAGTCATTAAGTCTTTTTTTTTAATCTTGAGTCTTTCCTTCGAGTCTTCCAGTCATAGAATTCAGTCTTCGAGTCTTATATGCAAGTCTTATGCCCGAATCTTTCAGTCATGAACCATAAACAAAATTTCAGATCGGTAAGTAGCGGTTTTTGAGTTTTCAAGCAACCGGCTGCACATATACGGACCCCTTGTCGTTAGTCCGCAATCTGAGTAATTTGAAATAAATTTGTTGAAAATATAATTTTTTCGTCAAAAAACAATCAAATGTAATGCTTTCAGACCCAAAGACATTTTTTGATCTAAAGTTACAAACTGGCACTTAATAAAATGAATCTAATTGACGAATGACAAGCGGTTCCCGTGGTTATCGAGGAAAATGTACGGTTGCTCTGATGACAAATAAGTCACTGAAGTGTCAGGAAATAGTCACCGAATTTTCAGAAATTTGGTATGTACGGACCCCAAAATTACTAACCAGAATAATAAAGTATTTATACTGCTCATACCATATTAGCGAACTTTGGGGGCAAGGTGAGTTCTTATTCTTGTTTCGATTCGTTTACAATTATTTCAACATATTTAGTAGTTGTTTATATATTTTGATTAAGATTTATTCTTGGATTTATAGTAAGCGGATTACTTTGTCCACCATTTCCTGTTCATGGAAATACCTACAGCTAAAATATAGAGAGAAAGAGATGACCTAGAAAAACAGAGAGAGATTTATAAGGTAGACATAAACAGACATAAGAAGAATGGAGGGAGTGAGAGATTAGGAAGGGAAAAAGATAGAAGACAGGAAAATAGATGATTTCATCATTCTATAATTCTAGGTTGATGAAGTAGTCGTGGTGTCAGAGTGGTCAGAGCATTTGCCTCTTACACAGACAACACGCATTCCACTATAGTCTTTTTCACCGCGCATGGTTGAGCTTATGACCCTTATGAGGAGTTTTTCTGAAGACTTGGGAATTCATAAATGATATGTGAAATTTGAGAAATGTTGAGTACTGTTTGTAATGAAAGAGAATGTTGCGGTTTCTACACGTTTTTATTAACTATCTTGTCTGTTTGTTTGACCACTAATCTGGCAAGAGAATTTAGACAAACATTCGATTAATTTGAATTGGGCAGCTCTTTCGGTGACCATGCATTATGTATGTTATCTTTGTTAAAGAAAAACAATACGGCGGCTCTAAGACAGTGGATGATTTTTATAATTATGTAGTTAATATTCATATAAAATCAAGATTGTGGCAAAAAAATTATTTTTTAAACTAAAAAAATAATATACCTCGTTTTCAAAACGGACTGAAGAGAAACAATTTATTCTAGCCCCATACAGATTTATATTACCCCATACAGATTTATATAACTCCATACAGATTCCAAACACTATACAGATTTTGATGAAAAAGTTTATGAGGCAATGAATCTGTATAGGGCTAGAGGAAATTATGTTATGTATACTTTTCAGTACGTTTCAAAAACATGGGTTATAGAATAGGTAGTTATTTATGTATCAAGTGAGTAAAGTTATATAATTATTCCTCGAAAGTATATTGTCTTTGATCGAGATATCATCTATTTTAGACAAAAGTTTATTGTCCACTTCGCAAACACTGTCTTATTACCCGAGCACTATTTAAAATTCTCACTTGTAATGGAATGTACTTTAACATTGTCGAGCAAATTTATTTTTAAACAATTTCTGTAAGTAATTTATCGCGGGACTGCTTATTTATATTTCACAATTTACTATTCTGGTTCACTGATTGATTCTTCCGCTATCGCGTGTGTATTTATATGCAAAGTCGTAAAGCTCCCGATTAGCCCAGAAGTTCTTGGAAATATTTCGTTGGCGCCGACTGGTGACCATCATCCGTTACAATTTTATACATAGTTTTTCAATATCAACAAATCTGCATGACTATAGGTAGGTTCTTATAGAACCTTGTGGAAACAAATCGAAAAACTACAAATAGAATGGAATTTGATTATTAGAGATGTACACGGATTCAGATTCCCTGCGGAATTCCACCTGTGACTTAACAGTTATATTAGAAAGACCGTATCCTGTTACACGCATGCATACGCTAGAGCGACGATCATTGTAACATTTCTTCGTATATGGAAATGTCCGAAGCACTCGCGATTCTCAGCTGGATATTGATGGTCCATTTCAGCAGATGACTGCTTTAAAGGGGTATCTGCATTTTTTTCGGCCGTATAAGGTACACAATATCAAGTTGCTGCGCCAATAATAATATATTGTTAACTTTTTGCTGTCATTCGATTCCGGTTCTCGGCCGAAGAGAATTGTTTTATCACAATTAAAGAATTCCGCTGATCTTGTCGGTTAATTATTGTGCTGTTAACTTTTATGATGTTGCAGTTTTTTAATTATTGAATATTATTTCTTAATTATTATCTCTTTTGTTTTTCAGGTAAGTTAACGGCTGTAGTTAGCAAGGTTTATTGGTAAGATCGAATTATTTTATCTTTCATAACGTGTGATGAGAGGAAACCAATTTCACAGATTGTTGCAAGATTGAAAGATCGTAATTGCGTAAACCATCAATTTTTTTTCAATCTGCAGTGTTCACTAAAAGTAGAGGACAGTAGCGTATCCAATTTTAAATTATTTTTCTTGAACTGAAGTGTTTGAAAACTGCCTTCACTGGGTCTTAGAATAAAAACATTTCAAAAAATCACGATTGATGCTGATACTATCACTAAAAAGTCGGTACTTCTTGTATATTCTTCTTATTCTAATGTTTATTTTTTTTATATTTCCAAAACCTTTGACTGAAGATGTTAAAATTGTAATGGCCAATCTCGAACCAAGAATGCAGTTTGTTATCAATGGCCAACAGATTTTAGAAAGGCTTACTAAGGAATACTGCAAGGCTCGTATCGTGGACCTCTGATGTTCACCAGATATCACTTTATCTGCCTAATTATGATTAGGGCTTCGCGAGACCAAGAGACTGGTCTTTTGGTCTTGTATCAAGACCAAGACTTAATAAATCTTCCCAAGACCAAGACTTGACTTTCGAAACCAAGATTTGGTCTGTGTCTCGAAAGAAAAATGATGAACTTAAATTTATTCAGTGAGTACTAAGAAGGTAAGGTCGCAGTGGTCCATACCTCCTACTATTGAAGATAAAAAAAAACTTCATACAAAAGTTATTTGCTTTGAATTTCAAATTTTTGTGAATATTTTTGATACTGCGTTGTTGTCACTTCCAGCTAAACTTGGCAACGATTTTTTATTTTAAATAAATCATCCTGTATATTGATGCTTACCTATTTGAATTTTAGGTTAAATACTTTATTAATATTATATACCTATCTTTAACTTTCTAGACGCATTTTGATCCAAAACCAAGACTATTAAGACCAAGACCAAGACTATCAAGACCGAGACCAAGACTAAGCCAGTCTCGTTTTGGTTTTGAAACATCAAGACCAATACCAAGACCAAGACTACATTTATTTTTTGAGACCAAGACCAAGACTGACAGTCTTGGTCTTTGTATCACAAAGTCCTGATTATGATTTTAAGAATTATAAAAAATTCCAATTTCAGATAGTAAACTGTAATTTTGGGAAACTTCTTGTTACACAGAAGACATTTGTCATGGATCATTATTATTTCGACCATTCGATTATAATATCAAAGGTTTGGCGGAGCGATGATAATTAAAAAAAATATTGAATAATAGCAATTCGCAGATATTCGCACGTTCTCTAATAACAACTTTGCAATTCAAAACAACGGACCACCTGTATTCCTGCGTTAGGGTCTGACTTTTCATCAGTGCAGGATAGTGATTACTACTTATAATCTCAAATTGCGCTTAACAAAACTTAAAAATTGTGAACAAAATTCCATTTCTAAACAGACTTGGAGAAGATACTTTGCGTGTCATCAAACTTCTGGTATGAGAAGTGGAATCATAATCATGATATACTTCCTCCATATACTTCCTCATTGACGAAGCATGAAGATGAACAAGAAAATAAAATGAAATAAGTTTGAAATAAGTTGAAGAAAAGAAAAATATTTAACACGTGTTATGCAAAACGTGAATAAAAAACTATGTGTCTAAAGCCAAATAATCGCGGACTCAGTACAGAACATTTCAACGGTAATGCTGAAGAATTTGAAGATGAAAAAAGAAAGAAATTTAAAAAGTGCCATAAACAACAATCTGTAGTCACCAACATTTGGAATACATGCCTCCAGCAAAATTTTACTAATATCAGGTTTGCAATATTTTTATTTTTAATTTGTTTTTATTAATTAATTATTCTTTTTTTCTTTGCCGACTTGTAAGTATAAACATGGATGACCTTATTGAACTTGAAACAAAAATCAGAGTTGTGGGATTTGAATTAATTCAAAATGCATGCAGGCAAACGATATTATTTTTTTCAAATTAACTGACTGAAATGGAAATAGGGTCGTTACCTTTTGTGGTACTGTTTTCTTCATCGGTCAAAGAAGTATTCTTGATACAAAATTATGCAACTGAGAATGGCTGATATCTTGAGGAAATAGAACCATGACCAATCCCATGTTTTGTGTTGATTTAAAAGATTAAATGAACAATAGGGAACCGTGCACACCACTATACTAATATATTCTCAGATAATTGCTCGGACGTGCCCTGGCTTAAAATTCTGAAGAAGTGAACGTTTCTCGAAAAAGAAACCCACCAACAAAGGAAATAATACTGTTACAATAACGAACCTGTCTGCATCTGTTGGGTTATTTATCGACGGTTGAACTATCAAAGTATCCTTGGAAGACGGTAAGGGAGAAATGTACATATAATTAAAACGAGTAATAAAAAAATATCTGAAAATGTGAGATACTTTTTCTTCTAATGACAAAATTGAACGTTAAAAAATGTTGTTCGTCAAAAAGAGCGTTGGAAAATTATAATTTTTCGTAATTCCCGTTATGTTTTTGACACAAACCGTTGGTATAATGGTAAATTAAGTCATTTTTTACAATCAATAATATCGAGGTGTTCAGATCCAATATTGCTGCAAACTACTTCACAAAATCATTATTTTGAAAAAGTTTACTTGTAAGCTCAAATTTAAATATTTCGAAATTTCTACTTTAATTGTTAATTTTGGAGTTCTTCCACTTCATTTCAATTAAATCAAATTGTCAAACTACACCATTTTTTAACTTTCCACAAACCCTACCTTACTCTGATTTGGATTCAATGACATAGATTCTCAGAAATTGTTATGACTAATTGATTGATGTATAGAACTTCGCCTTTATCCGTAATTCATATAATTTTTACGCTTCCGGATCGTGATCCTCGATACTCGACTTTGCTGGCATCGAAACCAATGTGTTATTTGAACCGTACTTTCAGGGCCCTTCTATTTTGGCCCATATACTTCTGGCAGTCCTTACAGCTAATTTCATGAAACTCTGATTTTTCTTTTCTTCTGCCTTGGAAGTACCCAAGATTTGTTGTAGCTTATACGAAGTTTTGTATACATCCTTCATAATGAGTGTTTTAAAAATGCTGTCGAAACCACGTGTAACTCGAGGTTCCTATGGAATAACAGTATATGTAGGGGAGTTTTATTCTTTTTGAAATGTCGAACAGTTACGAAGGGTTTTCATGAATTTTTGTTTCCTAATCCACCAAGTCCACAAAGTGAGGACGACAAAGGTCCATTCATTCATCAAGAAATGCAATCCAGCCATTTTGTGATATTTGCAATGGTGAGAACTCTCAGGGATGTATCTTAGTGTACTTGTCCCTATAGGTGGATTCATCATGAGAATTATATTCACACTTGTAGTGTTCGCTATTCTTTTTAATCCTCACTAGAGTCTACAACTTTGGAATAAGAGTAATATAAATGATACCAGCACTGTAGTTTTCTACCCGTACTCAACTTTGTCCGATTATCTTTGCCAACCGACTCCGTCCTACTGAGTCAAGTGCCTCGATTCTTTATTCACTGAAATCGCCAATGAATAATCAAATGAATATTTATTACAGTTACGTGTACACTACAACAGCAAATGTTCCAAATATTCATTTATTTGATCACATCTTTCTGTAGATCATTTCTGTACAATATTTACAAGCCCTGTATTGAATTTTCTGGGGCATTTCCACTCAGTAAGTTGAGTTCTCTGAGTGTTTCCTCATCATTTTGAATCTCAGCCAACCCAAAAATCAATCTGATATTTATCGACTCCTTTCACGATTCTTTTATATTCCTTCTATTTGCTGTTCGAATTTCTAACCTCTCAATCATTCGCTTATAATATGTGACTAAGATATAGGTAACCGGAGACTCAAGGAAAGGTGTTCACTTTCAAGTAACCCTTTTTCCAGGTCACCCTCGATGATCCATTCAAGTGATTCGGTGGTTGGATTTTTAACAACGATTTTACATTCTATAGCTGAGCCGAATTCCATGTCACTCATTCAAGGGAAAACATTCTTGAGTTGGACGATAAAAAATAACTTCTGAATAACTGGAATTCTTTGCATAAGCGTATTACGAAACAATTTTAGTGCGAGCATCTGGTTTGTGTTGGGAATGTGGATTTAAAGAGTTTCAAAATATAATAGAATAAAATGGGGCATAGCAGAGTTTCTACGTTACTAGTGATAATAGGAAACAGGCATGTGTTCCTGTTCTGAAAAAAATGTATTCGTACATAAACATTATCATCCGAAAAGCTAAGTGACATATTCAGAATTTTAAATTTTGCGTTGTTTTCTTTCCTAATTCGTTATTGATAAGTATTTCTTCCCATTTGAAAAAGTACTACTGGCGCCTCTGACAGGTGTATGCATCGTTACTTCACACAGGTCAAACTTGCAGCGTTAGGTTGCCTGCCAAAACTGTCAAAACTACTCCATATTTCGGAAACAACCACAAAGAGAGCTACTGTTTGGGGGAAGTTATTCGACGTCAAGGTCAAATTGTGTTTAAAATGGAAGGGCAATTTCAAACCTTAAAATTTCTGAAAAAAAAGAGATTTAAGTAATTATTTTCACTGAATATTTTTGTTACCCGAATTGATGCAGAAAACCGAAAAAATTTAATAATGCGTGTTCCCTATTGTGAGAGAAAAATGGGTGTCTTATGGGGTGTGTCCGAAATTGGAGCGATTAAGAAAATTGGTTGTTATATGGAACATAATGTAACAATAAATGGCAAGAATTTTCGTTTTTAAAGCAATCAAACATTTTTATGAAATTTTATGAAATCGCTTTCAGTTACCTTCGTTTGGGAGGCACTGATTTGATTCCCCAGGCCACAGCGTGTCTGCCCGCTGGCAGTGTTTCAACGCGGTTTTCGCTGGGTGTAGAAAACTTTAGAATTCAATATCTCCCAAAATAATTTTTTTTTCGACAAAAATGTATTCTTCCATTTCGTTTTGTTTTGTCATCAAAAGGTTTCATTAATTTTGTGTGTTCTTCCTTCGCTAGTAAACGGAAAGGAAGACATTCCATAGTTTTTGCTTTAAATTCGCAGAAAGGAACCTAAAATTTACACAAAAAATATATACTGTAATGGAACAATTGTTTCAATACACAATGTCATCTTCGGAACCATTTATGGAATAGTTTGTCTCGAAACATCATCTCCTTGAATACTGGTTAATTACAAGATCTGGATGGAATACTACTAATGGCATGATAATTGTTTGATTAATTATTTCGATTATAATCACCAAGTTGGTTTGTTACTAATGAACCAATTGGGTAGTTAATCATCGGAGAATTATACAGGTCGATTCAGAACTGAATTGTTGCAGTTGCGTGTGCGTCTCGATTTCTTTGGATTCTAATATGTCTAAATTAAAAATTTGCATTATTTCAAGATGATTATTATGTGCGAGGTTGTCGAGGTTGACATAGTTTGGATCCTGTTTATTCAACATATAATTTCTCAAATGCTCTCCGAAACCTTGATTGAAACTGCGGCTTGGCTGGCCAATATAGTTCATTGCAATCGTTGGACTCAAGTTTATGTAACCCCGGACGTCTCGAATATATTCCGTACATACAGACTTTGAATCATCGATGAATAAATAGAGGTTGTTGCTGATGGAAACGAGATATTTCAAAAATATCGGAAGGCAGTAGGGTGGCCAGAAGGATTTACATTTATTTCGGGGTCATTTTGAATGTTAGGTTAGGTTAGGTGAGTGTGTTACCTTTCTCAGAATTATGAATTTGAAGGCTTTCAGATATGGAAGTGCGATAACTATTTTCACTACATTCTAAAAGTACGTTTTCTTACACACAACAAAACAATTTTTCTCGAGAAATAACTTGTTTTGCGTACAGTTGGCAAGTGAGATCACACATTATATTTTTCTCTGGCTTATAATGGCAAATGCCGTCGAACGAAATAGTTGCTTCTGAATAATTACACATTCATATATTCGAAACCGCTTGAATTTCTTAGAAAATTAAGCGATTAAAAATTTACCACGCCGTTTACATCATTTTTACCTTCCCTCCGTTCGCCGACCAGTTTCCATTGAAGCGCGTTTTATCCGCTTAAATTTTTTCCCGAGTACAAATTATGCAAATCGCAGTAGCCTGTAAGCAATTCGAAAATAATTAATGCGCGCCCTCTGCTAATGTATCAGAACACGGTTATTATTCAAATCGAGGCCCGGCGAGCGAATGGTGTAGAATAGTTGGCCGTGGTTGGAAATCTTCTTTGATCGCATATGCATATTAATGTGGGGCCCTACTCCGATAGTCACCTAGTTACGCTCGAGATGACAATTATTTAATGCGGTGCGCGGAATATAGTATTAATGTTCGGCCAAGCTAGCCCAGACAACACCACATTCCATGCTTCACTGAAAGCTCTAATAATAATGTCTTCCAAAGATTTATATCTCTCTCGTTATAAATTCAGAAACGTGCCATGATTTGTAGCGTGAAAAGTAGAAGTTAAATCTCTTTTGGCTTGTTCAACAGGATATACCTATTCTAGAAAACAATGTAATTTGCACTTTGACTAATTATTTCAACTTGAGTTAGGTATGGTTTCAATAAATTATACGGTGGTGTTCAGAATCTATTATGCTATCACACTTTTACTCCGGATTATTATAAGTAAAGCTTTTGAAAATAATTCATGCCTTACCGAAACTTAGTACACTTGCTATTAGTGTTAGTCAGGACTTAAAAATGTCACTAACAAAATGGAGAAAAAGGAGCTGTTATTATACTCTTAAACTCCAGTGAGGGTTATGGAGGCTTATTGTTTGATGATGTCCAATTCAAAGATCAATTTTGGTGTCTCTTAGCCGCTTAGGAAACTTCGCAAAATTGTTTCTATGATATCCAACGCTTGAATTTGTATACACAGAACTAGTGTACAAGTTTTTCTTGGGACCACTGCTTGCACTGCTTTGAACAGACGGTATGGTAAGAAAACTTTCGAGGTGCCTGGATTAAATATCTATGTCTATGTTGAGTGCTCCACACTGACTGGGAAGATATCCTCGGGGTTACCTGCCATGAGAAGTGGTCATCTGTCCTAGGCTCTGCTTGGTTATTTTTCAAATAAAAAAGGCCGCTTCAACAGGACTTTCACTATCCGATGACTTTCCGGACTATTCCATTGATCATTTCATAAACTATAAGCCAACTAATATGTTGCATATACATATCTTGTTCTAGCTACTGAACTAACCTTTTTTGTTGCTACTCTTATTCTGTTTACTCCTTCTCCAGAGACGAAATTTGAGTCGTTAGCAAAAAATATGCAAGTTACAGATATGCAGTATTGAAGAAAGTCGTTTATATGAATGATAAATGAAACTAGGCCTAATGCAAAGCCTTGAGGTACATCATGATTTATTGGTTCCAATTCAGAAGTGCTTTTATTCAGGTTGGCGCATTGCTGTAAGTATACCTACCACGTCAGTTTGATTTCATGACGATACCTGACAATAACCTTTGGAGAATATTCCACAATAACTAAATAACTAGATCAGAAAAGCAATTAGATACGATGTTCAAAAATTGGACCTTACATAACATGCTACCATAATTTATGAATTATAATGAATATAGTGTAAAAAAATATATAATACTTGGACTTTACGTGTCGAAAGGGCATTGTTTCATGAATTTGTCAGCCAAATTTTCAAAAAGTGATAAAATTATAATACCAATATTTAGTGCAGGTACGCAAAGCTGACAACATTCAGAATATGTCACAAATCCCGGATATGACATACACCCCGAATATTACCCACAGTTCCAATATGAACGTGGGTAATATGGTAAACACTAAAAGTTATTTACGTTCAAAGACAACTTCAGAAAGAGAGGTACATGGTGCACTTTTTTTAGACCTCTCTGAGGCTTTTGATTGTATATCAATCATAAAAAAACAAACAATATGCATTAGTTTTTAAAGATTTGAGAAAAAATCGTGAAAACATGTGAGTTCCCTAAGGATCCTTCCTAGGTCCTCTCATATTTTTGTTGTACGTCAAGTAGCTTCCTTTCGTAACAAGTTCTGTATTACATTGTATTATATACTGATGATTCTAGATTCTAGGTACTCTAGCAGCAGATCTTTTTCATTTCTTAATTTATTTGTATATTAACTTATTGGTTTTGAATTTTTTATCAAATTCATATGAGTTTTAAAATATAAATTTATAATTATTTTATACCACTTACTAATATTTAAGTTTCAGTATCACTTACAAACAATAGCTTTATACTGCAGCCTCGTGATTCCTTCCTGTTTAAATCACTCAAAATATATATCCCAATCATTATTATTATTGAATGAATATTAAAGTCATTTCATTCAGGAGGTTTAGGATCGGTTTGGTTGAAGAGTACCTACCTATTGTTTTATTTCCATCGTTCCGGATTTCAATACCTCTATCATCAAGAATCTGTAACAAATACCGAAAAACCTCCTGATAAAAATATTGTTATTGTAGGATCACCAACCTTACTATTATTATGCTTATCATTATTTATTTAAAAAGAAATAATATCCGCACAAATTAGAAACTGTTGGATTTTAAGTAGAGGTTGATGAAATTGGGAATTCCGCTTTCATAAGACTAAACTTGCACAGAAATATACGGAAACCGAAAAAACGCTCATTTAAATAGTCCCACTACACGGTTGCATCATCGCAGCTTCCTGATTTGATTACGAGCAGTGACAAATTAATATTAATATTTCGACACGACAGGAAGCGTGTCGAAACTCCGAACAAACAAACTGGCGTAGTCCCGTCCTAACTAAACATTCGAAATATGACCAGGAATATTATATCGAAGTTGAAGGTGTTCGAACGAACCGATATCCTCTAATTACAGGTACAGCTCCGTATAGTCGATAGGTAAACACATCAGTTTCGAACCTGTAATTTCGGTCAGCACCATCTCGTTTTCTCGCTTTGATTGATGGTGGATATCGGGTTACGAAATGCTGTGTTTTATCTTCGAAACTGGATACTGCGGTCGAAGTTATGCGAGTATAAAAAATGACTGGAGAGAACAGATTGAGATGAAGGAAATGTTATTAAGTGTAACTATAAACACAATGATTTTATTGCACTGCAATACAAATATATGTACAAAGTAGTTAGAGAATAAGGGAAATTGTCATGAATCGTCGCTAGTAAATATTAAATATTAATACTTATAATTATCTAATTCTATTTATGAATAGTACAAAATGAAGAAAATCTTTTACTTTGGAAGGCTCTAAATCTGAAAGTATTTTTGTTGTCATAATTTTTTATTTCTTTGAAATTATAATTTCTAATGATGACTTGTAAAATTGATTGTAAAATGTTGGATTGACTTTACAGCAACTTTATGGAAATCCATAGCATAGGAACCCAAGGTAAACATGATAATATATCCGTGTCCTTAGTGGTCTTAGCTCGCACAAGTTTCTCGAAAACCTTTGAGGCTCGCTCGTAAGGTTACACCCGGTTGACGGCAATTTTTTCCAACATGTTTCGCTACAATATAGTGCTTCCTCAAGCGATTAGGACATGACATGTGTAGTGATAACTTTTATTGTTATTTTTTGGATTATTTGGATTGTTACTAGGAGTACGACGTATCGATTCAGTATCTCCGATCATTAACACGTGTGTACTGACTGCCAGAGTAAATGACAGGAACTTATATCTGAGGTAATTAATAGGACTACCCGTGTTCTTTTAGGCATACTCAGGTATGGTATTGATGTCTTTGGTCTTCATAACCATAAACTTTTGTTTAGTTGGCAGAATACAATTTTATAGCTGTTGAGTTTGGTCTACATAATAAAAATCGTGCTTTCCACAGCCAAATCTTTCATTAATGAAAATCGTGCTATCCACAGCCAAATCTTAAATTTTGCTGAAGCAACTTTTCATTCGGATAGTTCAATATACAGGGTGTCATGGACTTCCTCTTTTCCTCTCGGAAATGTATAGATGGGGTCAAAATATCACCAGTACTTGATATAATTTTTTTTCCTAAAAGCCTTCGTTACCAAGTTACGGGCCCTCGAAGTTATAAAATGAAAAATGTTTTTTTTGATAACATTTCAAGTGAATATTCAAAATCATCCAAATTTTGGTGATTGACTAAACAAATGAATTCCTTCGATGAGATTTCATGCAGGAGTCACTTGTATTGCTACAAAGTCAGGAACGGACTACCCCCGATGGTCCACACCCCCAAAACTTTGAAATGGCGGATATTCTTCAATATTTTTCAACAAAATAAGGTTACTTGGACAATTTTATGAATAAAAGTACTCGTGTGGAAAGTCGATCGGAGCGACGATTTTTTGATAAAAATGTAGTTTCACTCGACGACATCAAACCCGATCGTCCACCATTATTTGAAATGAAAAATTTTCAAAGCGGAAATTTATTTATTTGTTAGGTAAAAGTTTTTGCATTATAAAAATTCGTTATGAACATTTTACCTATCATTTCCATTTTTATTAAAATTTAATATTTTAGAATAATGCATTTTTATCAAAAACCGTTGCTCCGAACGATTTTCCACACGAGCACTTTTATTCAGGAAATGGTCCAGGTAACCTTGTTTTGTTAAAAAATATTGAAAAATCTCAGTCATTTCAAAGTTTTGGGGTGTGGACCATCGGGGCAGTCCGTTCCTGACTTTGTAGCAAAACAACTGACTCCTGCATGAAAGCTTATCAAAGCAATTCATTTATTTAGTCAATCACCAAAATTTTGTTGATTTTGAATATTCACTTGAAAAGTTATCAAAGAAAAACATTTTTCATTTTGTAACTTCGAGGGCCCGTAACTTGGTAACGAAGGATATTAGGGAAAACAGTTTTATGACGTACTGGTGATATTGTGACCCCATCTATTCAGTCCCGAGAGGAAAAGAGGAAATCCAGGGACACCCTGTATAAGGAGGACTGCACACGTATTTCGAATAAAATTCATTATTGGACAACAGATAAAAAAAATATGTGGCCAAAATATTGAATTTTTGAATTATTAGACCATACCAGTATACCTAGTATACCATACCAGTATACCGAGTATACTAGTATACCTGGCATTAATGGAATTATTTTTTCAATCAGTCAAATGTTCTCAAATTTGGTTTGCATGGGATAAAGCACCTCCTCGTTCGTTATTTCTATGATGTCTTGAAAGTTGAAACTGTATTTCCAAATACATGTGTTATCAGAAGACAGGCTATTGAGTGGCCTATTTAACGCTACCGAATTGTACATATGAGAATACTAGAAGAGTGAAGTATATAGGTACCTGAACAGGCCACAAAATCACCACTGGCCAAATGGTACTTATCTTCTTTAGTGAAGCCGTGTATGCAGTCTTCTTTCAACAAATCTTCGAAAAATATTTCAACAAATCTTGTGAAAATCTTTGAATTTCAATAAAAAAAACTAATTGAAATCGTCCATAACGTAATACAGAGCACATCTATATACAGATTTATTGAGGAGAATTACCAACTGGACTCCAATTGTTTTTCCCCAAGATATTCAGTCTTGTACTGCAAAACGTTGGAGTTGATATTTCAAGAAATTTATTCGAAAATAGTTCACTGATAAATCATGTTTTTAATATTGTCAAAGTTTAAGGAAGAAGTAGCTTGTCTTGTAAACACATAATGAACACACCAATAGTTACGTAGTTATCATTCACAATTAAACATTAACGCATTCAAATTAGATCTTTGCAATAAATTCCTGGATCAAATGAAATAATACTTGATATTCCAAATGATCCCAATTAGGTAACAGGTCGATCAATCATCCTGACGCTAAAATGGCTGCTCGTACATTTAATCGCATCTTCTATTCCTATACCACTCCACTTCATTTTACAAAACGATCCTCATTTATTGTTCATTATCTGATTGGTTTCATTTTGTTTCACATTTCTATCTCCGAGCTCTTTTCTTGTTCTCCCCACGATGCGTGGACGTGAAAGCCTTCTAGATTAAAATCCGAATGCAGTCCGTGTTTATGTTCATCCACTTATCAGTTTTATATAGTTCGGAGAGAGATGATGAATGGCTTTTCAGATGTTTTGTTTGGGCGGGTAATGAGATAGGTATCGCGGAGAAAATTTCCTTTATCTTTTAATGGTACTGAGAGTACTTACAGTAGCCTTATTATAAATTATGTACGTAGATGATTTATAGTTATTGAAATGCTTGTACGGAGTAAACTATATTGCAGTTGGCAAGAAGATATATCGAAATGTCCAGATCGTTAGACAAAGGCGTAATGGATTCTGAGTCGTAATGGAAGTGCCTAGTTTGCAATTACCTACACTCTGTCCGGAAGTGAAAGAGTTGCAATAAAAATTGAGAGTTGTGTAATATGTTCGATCCGTAAAGATTTTGTTTTAGTTGGTGAAGGTGCCAAAATACTATATAATGATTTTCACATACGCCGAACAGTAAGTAAGCATTATAATAATGAAATGGTGTTAAGGGTATAAAAGGGTCAATTGATAACTCAAAAACGGTTCGTCTTATCGATTTCAAACAAGGATAGGCTCCTAGAGAAATTGAATTTTCAATCCACTTTTCCACAAAAAAAATCAAAAATGTCCCAAAAATGCAATGCAATTTTTTGGGTAGATGAACAAATAATTTTCAAAAAAAAAAACATTACAGCACGTACGTAGATCAACGTTTTACCTTTCTTTTTATACCAAATTCATTTCGATCGGATGAAGATTGATGCTTCAAATTTTAATGGAAGAGAAATACCACTGCAGCTACATCGACTATCCATGAAAAGAATCTTAAGGTGCTGCCACAGACATAGTTACATAGAATCAATCTTCCTTGTTTCCTTGTTTGAAATCGATACGACGAACAGTTTTTTGAGTTATCGACTCTTTTACGCTAAAAACGGCCAACATTTGATCACGCTCATTATCTCTTAAGAGCAAACCCGTTTGGGCGTTCAGTTTCATTTCTTTGCGAAATATTTTTTGGTACAAATGATTCAGTTCGTTTGTGAGCATTCATAATTTTTTTTTATGATTTGACAATGGACAGAAAAAGGTAAGTTCCAGAATTTTGACGGGAATTATAAGTCCAGAAAAAGAAAAAAAAAATCTTTATAAAATCATTAGTTATTGCGCAAAACCGATTATACGATACGGGATACGGGAAATATATCTCCTTATTGGCGCATCTCAGCTGCGTAGTTTTATTATGGACAGGTCCTGCGTTATCTTCACTATCGCTCTTAAAAAATAAATGCTCACAAACCCAAGATGTGCGGCGCAATGATAACATCTGACTTTCGTGATGACGCGCTGATGGTGCCTCTTTGAGCAAATTTTTCAAAATATCCTGTTACTTTTTCTAAAATAACTGATGACTTGTGTATGGTATAACACGTATAAGAGACAGAGATTGAGAACCAAAAACACCAAAAGTTTTAACAGCTATTGGATGAAATAAATAACTCTTTTCGAGATTTCTGTATTTTCGAATTTTTAACTTTTTACTCGAGATTACAGCGGGTAAGATGGATAGATCCAATTGAACGGAGAACCTAAATACCGAAAAAAATTACCCAATTTCATGAAGTTTGTAGCCTGGACACACAACTTTGTTTTCTAAAGAGTTTGCAGCTTATGAATATCTGTTTGTCTTCCTACATAAATGAATAAATAAGGTAAATATCCTTTCATAAGAAAACGCGTGTCATACAAGCAGAGTTTTCGAAATGCATAACGCAATAAACCAACTAACTCTACGTGAAGCTGATGCCTACATAAAATACGGCTAATAAATAACATTTCAAGGATGTCTCTATCATGTCTCACCTTTTACTATTCAATATTCATTTTGCTACAGCTTTGTTTACAGTCTAGAATAACTGAAAACAATGCTCGCTCTTAGTTTTGAACTCATCAAACTGACATTCACATGAACTTCTGGAGAATGTATTCGAATATTTTTTCAGAAACCGAAAATGAAAGTGCAAGTGTAATGTGGGTTGCTCGGATGCTTAGAATATACCGACTACCGGAATGGTGCTGTGGGTTTTTATGATCGTTCCCCAGAGCAGATTACCTTTGGATTAGAGTATGATTACACTAGTTTATAAATTTTAACTTTTTTTATATAGGTATAGGAAAGGAATGTATATTAATATATTGACCTACCTTCCTCAAACCTAAAAGTGATGGCAGAAATATTCTATCACGTCCAAGTTTTTTTCTATTGGAATAAAACAGGCTCTTCAGAAGCATACACATCAGGGATGGATATGAGGGAAATATTTCTTCTGCGATGACACTTTGAAAATTATTTTTTGACATTCTCCATGAAAATTGAAAAATGAAAAATGTGATTTATTTGTAATATCTAATAGAAAACAACTACTTCCCTTTCAGATTTTTTTCTTTTCTTTTCAGTTAGAGTCTTTTCACAATATCTATCAGATGTAGTTCAATGTCCAGCGTGGCTTGTGCCGGGGAAATAGTTGTTTTCTATATATTACAAATAAATCACATTTTTCATTTTTCAGTATTATATTCATACAAATTACATGACTACATTGAAAATTTGATATTTGGAAAAAAATCTTTCCAAGAATTCTCCCTGTAGAAGAAGATAGCGATCGAGCTGAACTGCCAAAAAAAAGACAAATAGGTAAGAGACTGAAAAGAACGGTAGTAAGTATTTATCCCCGGCAATCTATATTAATTCGATTTTCGATACAACTGATTTTCTACCTACATTTTACATCCATATTATTACATTAATTTCAATCAAACAAAATAGGGCTATATTAATAATTTCATAAACATCACAAATTATAACAATACATATATAGAAATCATTAGAGTCAACCAATCGGTATTTTACAAGATTTCCACAACGAGATTTATTGGTATCGTCATACGATGCTCCACTTTGATTATAAGCCAGGCAACTGTTTTCCGTTCAAGATAGGAAGTATTGTTTCAAACAAACAGTCAAATGGACATTCCACTGATTATACTCAAGATATCTGGTGCAAGCTAATGTCCTTAAAATGTTTTACAATTCCTGTCATCAATCAATAGATTTATTTCATAAGAGTTCTCAATAGTTCTTTTCCGAATCACTTCCATTTATGCTTTTTACAACTATTAACAACGATCAGATTTCGATTACGAATTCCAACATTCGAACAATCCCCTTGAATCCGGCTCAATTATTGATACAGATGCATTAGAACCTACGGAAACCTCTTAGTTTATCTCCCGTTTATCAGCCCTTCGCGATCCATTTGTAAACACGGGTAAATACCTCCATAAACATTCCGAAAGACAGATAGTATAGGAGAAGATGCACCATAACATTGGTCCGCTACCTCTTACCACAAACAATTAACACGCTACGGGGAGCCAATTGTTAAACATGCTCTAAAATATGCCGACAGCAAGGCACAAGGGTTCCTATACCTAAAAAGAACACAAAGTATAAATTAAAGAGGATCGGCCTTTGTAAATCAATTGCTTGTATGGCCGTTATTGTCGATGTTCACTCGTGATTTGTTTCTAGATGCAAATGAGGGTTTTGAGAGGATATCTTCACAGATAAGTTGAAGTGGGTCGTTAGTGACGATTGAGGGTTTCAGGCAAGGAAATTGCTTGGAAAATGCAATAGTATATTTAGTATTTTTTATTTTATTCACATTAAATCTTTGTTGCCATACCATATCCGACCATTCTATTTGAATAAAGACGATTTATTATCATTTTCATTATTATTATGCTTATATCAACATTATTACATTCAAATTAATTCAGTTCTACCAGGTGAGGGTTATACTATTCCAATGGATAAAAGTGTCACCTTGAATGAAGAAAAATTCTCCTTTTTTCTTATACCCACTAACTGATTATGATATTTATATACAGTGCGGCTTTTTATAGTCCCCCCCCTGTTAACTTTTGAACGGTTTGACGTAGAGCGATAAAAAAAACCGTTTCGAGGGTTTCACCGATACTACCTTTTGAAATATAACGCATTGTGATTGAAAATGTGTCAACGAAATTAAAAAAAAAATAGATGGTTGAAAAGAGAATCAAATTCTCTTTTCAACGATGTGTCACTCGACCCCCCATGCCATTTAAAAAAATTAGGTTTTTGTGCCCCCCCCGCGCCATCTATCGAGCAATCACAATGCGTTATATTTCAAAAAGTAGTATCGGTGAAACCCTCGAAACGGTTTTTTTTATCTCTCTACGGCAAACCGTTCAAAATTTAACAGGGGGGGGGGGACTATAAAAAGCCGCACTGTATATTTTATATAACTTTCATTTTGGACTTTTACTAAATTATTCCACAGTTTCTTATTAGTAATCTTGAATATGTCTGAAAGTATAGAAATATTCAAGATTATTCATGAGAATAATTTAGTAAAATTCCCAAATAAAAGTCTGAAGTGCACATAAAATTATTGAGTACAATTTCAGATAGCATGCAATAAAATGTCAGACAAAGTTTGTGATGGAAAACGGTTTTAAGAAATTTTCTTTTTGTCCGAAGATAGACTGGTAATATGGTGGAACCAAACCTATCAATTGTTCAGAAACACTAAAAGACAAAATGTGCTCGAGTTAAGTGGGTCTTGTAGACTTGAAAGTCGCCGATTTGAAGCAGGAGTTGGAAGATAGGTTCGAAACCATTGTTAGTAAGGCCCTATAAACTATAACATTCAAAGTATCTGGAAGTGATTTGAGGTCGATCAAGAACAAATTTGATGATGATGGGAAGAGCCTGGAAAGTAATTTTCTAGAAAAATCATTTATCCCAAAATAAGAAATCCTCAAAAATAATTTTAAGAAAATCCGAAGTGTTAGAGTGAAGAGCTTGGGCATTTAACCTTCTACAATCTGAAAATGAGAAGTATTTTTTGTTTAATCTGAATTTATTTTTTCAGATAAGCAAATTTAGTGTACGACAAAAATCATTTATTGATTTTGACAACAGTTTTGTAAACGCAGTAACTTATCTGGCCAAATTAATTAATGTGCCCTTGTCTCTTTGTACAGATTTCCTTGGAGTTGCATTTTTTTATTTTCAGATTGTGGAAGGTTAAATACCCAAAAAATCATGTCAAGAATCGAATTTCCTCCACAAAATCAAATTTTCAATCAATAGCTTCGAGCAAATTTGAATAAGAAGAACTTCTAGGAAATTCGAAGAGTCTGAAAGAAGAACCTCAAGAAAATTCGAAAAGTTTGAAAGAAAAATTTCAAGAAAACAAGCTAAAAAAATAAATTCTCAACAATACAAAATGCTTGAGAGTAATGTGGAAAACCTGTTATAAGTAAAAATAGGAACCGCAAAGGAGGAGATAGATAAAATTGAGGCAAAAGTGAACGACCCTACGTTCCCCTCGGAGTAGCTTCTATTTGGTAGACGAAGTCATATTTTTGTTTGTTCTTTCGTTTTTTTAGTCAAACAGCTGAACCCTTACGAGCATCCTTCAGAAGTCTTAAGAGACTTGTTCGAGCAAGGAAAGACGAGGCCCTTACCTTGTAACGTGTGGTACCATACACGGGTCCGGTGATCACCACGGCCTTTTCATGACCTTGTACGGACCCCTCCATGATCTTCTTAACTTAGGTGAAAGGCCACGGCGAGTCCTAGGGTTATACAGACAAACTAGGTCACCCGTTTGAAATCCACCATCTCACTTGATATCATCAGTCTCCTTCATCCACTCTGTATGTTCAGAATGACTTCGATCGCTCGTTGTTCTGCCGGTTCTGCGGCTCACATCTAGAGGTGTCGAATCTCGAAATTTTTCAAAAACTCGTCGTGACAGCATATTCCTTGCAGATCGATGGGCAGAAACAGACAGGTCTAACTCCAGCTCGTTAAAATATCTTCTTTTGCGTTACTGAAATCTACATAAATCCAAGATATAATAATGATTATTATCGAGTCATTAAGGTAACCATAACCGCATGTTATCATCGCACATTTGGAATATTTGGTTAGCTCGAAGCTCTTAGCAGTTGGAAGATTGTCCGCTGATCGACGCAGTTCCCGGAATTATCCCAGTAAAAACATTAGAAGAATCAGTCATTTCAAGACTCTTCGATAAATTCACATTTAAATGTTTAGTGTGTGATTGTCATATTTATTTGGTCGTAATAGTATTCACAGTCAACTGTTAGGTATACCATTTCCTTTAGCTTTTTCATGAGTAAATATTTCGAAATCCTTTCTTTAACGAGTTTGATTGGGTTAATCATGTTGCTTGACGAACATAAAAAAAATCACTAGTGAAGATGCATCTTTGATATAATTTATTGACCGAAGTCACCAAAGTCATTTATCACCTTCTTATAGAGATATTATCCATTCTGGACGTAAGTAGCTTAACAAGAGGATTTGAAAAATTTGATCTCGAAAATATTTCATCATTGTTAAGTTACCGCATGAAAGTGTCGTCGTAATTTTGAGATCGTATTAATTCCTTTGACATTAACGATACCGACTATTTATTCTTTTGTTGTTTTTGTGCGCATATTTTGGGATGCGTTAAAATAGTTGCAGCTTGTTTTTCGGGGTACTTAAAAATCCATAAATTCCGGTGATTTATCTCATCCCACAACACCTCATAATCCCCGTAACCAGTTGTTGAATAATTATTTAATGGACAGTCTGCGGTTATATCGATAAGTTATTTTTTTTAATGGATGTGACGTAGATGTTCGGATGGAGTCAGACACCACCGTTATTATAGTCTGGTTCACAAGTCACACGTGCTATTTTGGACGACTGTCTTTCTGGATAGCCCGAAAATGATGACGAGATGTAATTTGATTGAATTGAAAAAAAAGTTCCGATCGCAAAAGTTGTAGAAGTTACAAACAATTTAAAAAAA
Organism: Chrysolina haemoptera; assembly: GCA_958298965.1. Classification (NCBI taxonomy): domain Eukaryota; kingdom Metazoa; phylum Arthropoda; class Insecta; order Coleoptera; family Chrysomelidae; genus Chrysolina; species Chrysolina haemoptera. Next base: position 25,857,801 of record OY282591.1, on the reverse strand, counting down.
GGGGGGGTTTGATTTTTCCCAAATATCTCAAAAACTATTACAGATATCCAAAATGGGAGAAAAGGTCCAAAGAGACCAGGATATTACCCAGTGTCTCGAAACTGTGCCATCAATATTAATGATTGAAATTGAGTGGAAATTACGGGTGAAAATGGGTGGTTCGATTTGCGCGCCTGGCACCCGGATGCACATTTGTATCAAGCGTCCAAATTTTTTTTGCTTTCTTAGATCTATTCTCCAAAGGCTCATGAAACGATCCCCATTGAGAACATTAGAAAATTGTGGTTTTTCAATTTTATGTACTCGATGTGAGAAAAACATAAGGAAACATTTACATTTTTTATTTAAATATATACGCCGACTGTTTTGCATGTTTATTTTTGTATTTTTGTGTATTGCTTTGTCTGTATTTTATTTTACTCCCAATGGTTAGATACTGTTTATAAACAAGAATGTTTCCTTGAAAAATTGTATTTATTGTGTTCATTTAATGAAAAAAATGCTAATAAAAATAACAAAAAATAGTTTTTTTGTCCAAAAAAAATCAAAAATATTTAACCTTTCAACAATAAAATGAAAAAGAAACAGGTATATTTTAAATTCTTAAAAAAAAACTTCATCAAAAAAATGGTTATTTTGTTTTATTTTATAGATACAAATAAAAAAATCGACAAAATTTATTTTTTATAACAATTTGAATAATAAATAAACGATTTAATATAACAAAAAATTATTAGAATATGGAAGAGCAATATAAATTATGATTTTTGAAAAAAAATGGATTTTTGATAGGTATTGATCTTCACCAGCATGAACAAATTTATATGTAAGTACCTTTTAATAATAAAAAACGAGAGATTCGACATTTGTCAATGTTGCTAATAACAAATTGGCTGCTCCAAGATAGCGGACGAGATTTTTGATTATGTCCAGATTTAATCAAAAATTGGTATGTGGGTTTTTTTAGGTCGTTGACTTCGATTGCTTTGTTAAAATTCATAAATTAAAAATGGCGGTTCCAAGTTTTGTTATTATCGTCCGATTATCAAAATTCATGAATTCAAAATGGCGGTTCAAGATGGTGGAGGAGTTTTGTGATTATGGTCAGATTCGATTCAAAATTGGTATGTGAGGGTTTTCGCGGTCGGAGATTTTGATTATTTAGTCATAAAAAAATTATAGTTTAAAAAACTAGAGAACACGGATTACTTCCAACATGGACTAAAGAGTAGAAATAATTGACAATGTAATAACTCAAATGTAAAAGCGTGGGGTATTATTAAATTAAAATAAAAAATATGAGAATATAGACCGAAATCACCCACGCTTTTTATACGTTCCAGTAATTACATTGTAAATTATATTTTACTTTTTAGTCCATGTTGGAAGTAAAGCGTGTTATTTAGTTTTTGAAACTATTATTTTTTCTCTATGCCATTGCGCATCAAATGACCCTTCTCTTATAGTTTTCGGTCCCACCAGAAAAATGTTCGTCCAAAAAGCACTTGTGAACCAGACTATTAACGAAAATATTAATGGTGACCGGACAAAGAGAGGACACGCTGAAAAGTTTACGTACACATGTTCTCGGTATTTTTTATTTATAGAGTTCCTGTCTGATTAATGCATGAGCTCTAGGTCTACTCGCGCAAGCATGAGATGGTATCAGTGTATCTGTGTAGTATTAAATGTTTCTAGAAGGGGGCTCATTCATACGAAAAGATTAACTACCAGAAGATGATAAGTGAGTAAGTTTCACACGAGTTCGTAACGAATAACTAGAAACGGAATGTGTGGCATGTAACTGATGGTGGTATCCGTTTGCTAGTTGAAGATGAATTTTCTACAACAAATATCCTTATGCTAGCTTACAGGCAATTATTCGTGGGAGAGAAATTGAGCTCTGTTGAAAACTAGACAAATTGTTTTACTTTGTAGTTTCTCTATCAGTGTTTTATCAAGTACCGGTGATAAATTATTCAGATGTAATTGCAGAAGTGCATCAAAATTACCGATAATTTTCCATGAAAGAGCCCGACTCCGAATGAGAAGGGCTCTTTAAAAAAAATATGAAAATAACCGAATGCAGTTTTTCACTGACAACATGCTTGAATGGAAAATTATCAGTTTATTTTGATGCACGAGTGTAATTCGGGAGGAGTATTTCCGGAGTTGAAAGAAAAATGTATGAGCTGCTGTTTCACTTTCAACCTAAATCTAAATCTTGCATGAAAAGGAGTCCACTCGTATTTTACCGGTACTTCACCATCAGTACCGAGTAATTTGCAAAAAAGCAAAAATCGCTTTTTCCTGAATCCACCTCAGATAAAAGCCAATTGATTCGCGTATACCATACAATTTTGTATAGCTGCAGTTGCGATTATGCTCTCGCTGTCGACCTTTCGAACCCTCAAAAAAAAAAGATACAATGCACGCGAATATTCGGGTAATTTTTCAAATTATCCTAATAATAGGTGTTGTTCGAGACTGTAACAAGGTGTCGAAATTGAGTTTTCGTGTGGAAGATTGTTGTCCGTCCTTCAGACAGTCTAATTTGATTTTTTGAGAAGTTAGTAGACAATTGAATAACAGGCAACATTTTTTGTGGCAAAACCACGTCAATTTCTTAGTACATTGTTCATCTCAGAATTGCTATTCGGTTGTAAATAAATAAAAATAATGTGTTTTTTTATATAATGAGTATTATTTTTGTATTTCAAATGAAATTACTAACGTTTTTCAACAGTCTCGACAAACTGTTCATTGTGACTCAAGTTCATGTTTCATTCACCTCTAGTGTATGTAATTGGGATGGTAATCGTCAGATTTCCATTCTTCCTCATTATCCCATTCAGATTCCATAAAATTAATTCTCCCATTTAGACGATTATAATCGTACATCGCTCTGTTTCGTGGAATAGATCCTACATGACTGATATTCCACCCTTACAGCAGCAACCCTTAATTTGACACTCCCCAATCGGACTCCATCAAATAGTGCATTTAACCCGTTTCTAGGGTCTGACACTTCTGCCCTGCTTCCATTAATATAAATCCTAGACAAATATTGTCTAATGCTGAAGGATGTCTACATTCATACGATATTGTTAAAGTTATCTCAGATCTAATCGTAGGAAAACAATGGGGAGCTTAGTCAGGTAGCTACAGGACATATGGACGTTGGTTGGTCCTTGTCGACAATGAATGAACATAAACAAGAGTGTTTCAAAATTTAACTGAGCATTTTATGCAAGAAACATCATTCGATTTCATTTACTATCATAATTTTCAATGTTCTTAAAATAACGCAAGCGGCTATATGAGTATCTCATTAGCCAAGGCCAGTTTCATGGAAAATTGAAATATCGCAAGTTCAAAATCGACGAGTATAAACTTATTGAAAATATCAATGGGGAGTTTTAGGACACTTAAAATGACAACTTTTATCGTTATTTGTGCGACTGCCCAGTAAGGGTATAAAAGGAAGGCAAACCAAATAGCGACCAACGTTATTAACGACGGTTACGAATAACGAGTTCCGTAATCATCGTTTACACAGAATAGAAATTTTGGTTCACGAAACGCATATTTTCCACCATTTCCTTACTTTCGGTTTCTCGCACTATGTATTCATATAGAGATTAGCTCGAACGGTACACCGCGTGGGTCATCGATATCTGAAGCCAAGTAACGCAGGGCGAGGTTGTGGTTTGGATGGTGATTTACGGACAACCTCATTTCGAGATCTATTTTCCTCGGATCGTGGTAGGAATCGCACGTTAAAAGGTAAGACCTTGTTAATCTTTAGCTCGCACTTTTGAGGGCTGCCGTTCGTAGGGGGGACGAAACATTTTGTAACAAACAAAACTCTTGCCTATGCTAAAGCCAAAATATTCGAACATAATATTGGCGCAGAAAAGGTACAGTTCGCGATATTGGTTATTGGATTACTTGGAAAGGACCCCGCAAAATCCTAATGGAAAATGGCTCTCGGCTAAATTCCATGAATTTTTGGTATGTTGGAGATTTTGACTTCCTCGGCAAAAGTGTTTATGGGCACAAAAAATCGGACGAATAGTTTTCGAGATACAGGTTGTCAGACATGAAAAGTGAAGCTTTTTGGTAAGAATTTTTAACAATTCCAAGAATTGACAATACGCCTATTTATTTTGCGAATAACATGCCTCAATGATGGTACAATGTCACCTTGATCTCGAATCCATTATACTTTTTCATTTTGTGCTCTGCACCTATTAAGAGCCAACAATACCCTTGATGAAACGGGAATCGGTTTTGAGCGTTCAGTTTATTTTTTTGCGAAAATTTTGTTGGAACAAATGATTCAATTCGTTTGTGAGAATTCGGGAATCTAACTGATTTTTGGTTTTGATGATTTTGAAGAAAACATTTTTTTATGGTTTGAAAAATGAAAAAAATGGCAAATTTCCGAATAGTAAGGAGATTATAGACTCAGAAGAAGAAAAAATATTGTATAAAATCATTAGTTTTGACGCAGAACCGATTCGACGATTAGAATGTAGGTTTTTTACGGACAAGTCGTTACCTCCACTATCGCTCTTGAAAAATATATCGCCATACACCCAACTTGATGACGCGCTGATGTTGCCTCTTAAATTACGGGAAAAGTAGTCCAAATGCTTTTCTCAGTATAGCAAGGCATAGTGCTGTTGCACACAAATCACATGTTGCTATAGTAACGATTTGTGATGTATGTATGGTTAAGAATTTCCGAACATATTTTCATTTAGAAGATCAAGCTTCGTCCCAAGTTCACCTCTTCTTTCTATCTCTCTCTTCTGAAATAAAATTAAAGAAAATTTCTCCAAACCAAGAAGTTGCAAAGGCTGTGGAGACCTAGTGTGCAAAACTATTCTCATTGAAATGTGTAGAGACATTGCAGGTGCGTTATAATAAATATATCAAATTATGATATTCTCTGCAATATTATAATTTTTCCGTAAGATTTGACTAATACTTCACAATAACGTTTGTTGAAAAAATTCGTATTGTTAAATCATAGAATATAATGATGACAATTTAATTCGTGTATAAAAAATCGCATATGCCACAGTGCAATTGTCACTTTGACAGCGGCAAAAGTTAGCTTTAACTTTTACAGCGACAAATACACTAGTGGTTTTTTCACTTATTCATTTCTTTATCAATTATCGCGGTGTTGGTTGCCAAAACGAATAGTTTGACATTGATATGTTTCTGAATTTTTTATTCATTAAATTGTCCTGCCGAATTACACTCTAAGTTTGTATTGATATCGGGTAAATTTGTGTTGTTCAAATTCTAAATTTTTTCCTTTAGCAATTTGACTCGAATAACTGTCAACCTAAAAACACTCCACCTTCGGTGTCGTGTTTTTAATAGTTGACAGTTATTCTCATTAAACAACCCAAATTTACCCGATGAAATACAAATCACTTGTGCAATTATAAGTGATAATTTTTTGCCAAGAACTAAAAAACAGTGACAAATTTACAATATTAAGTTTGTACCTCACAACAAAATTGTAATTTTATTTTGCGATTGTATACTCGACAATGTAAAAATACACTAAATATCTGTTGATATTTCTCTTCATATGAATGTTATATTCACTTAAAATCTGTAAAATCACAATCATTGTATGTTCGGAATTGTTAAATTTACGGTATTTCACTCAGGTTTATAACGTGATTTTGCCTTATCACAACAATTTACACTTGGGAATCTGAATATAAATTTGCAAATTTCCACCCCAATGAGTTAATCTCAATGCAGGGTGTTTCTGTTTCAGATGAACAAGTAAAGAGTAAAATCGAATTATTATATTAATTATCAAACACAATTTCAAAAACAATTGAGTCAACAAAAATAAAGTCACATACATTCTGTTAAAAAATTAGGTGAATCAAGAGATACAAAATCACAATCACCAACATAACTGTACTCACCTTACTGAATAGTGAATACTCACAGAGGAAGCAACGAAACTATATTTTCTCAGAAGAATGTGAATAATTATATTGGATAGCATATACAATTGCATGGATTTTTTTATAGTGATAGTATTCTTTTCAATCGCTTCTACACAAAACAATAAACTTGTTTTTTATCAAAAGAAAGCCACTACATCTTAACTTCTTGAACAATTTCCCACACAATTATCCATGTTTCTAGCAGCGAGTTTACGGTTATTCATCCGTTTTTGATAGTATTATTTTCAATGGCTTCTACATAAAACAACAAACGTGTCTTTTATCAAAAAAAAAGCCACTACATCTTAACTTCCTAAACATTTCCCACACAATTATCCTCGGTTCTAGCATCGAGTTTTACGGTGAATTTATCCGTTTTATCAGACGGAACAAAGGAAGAACGCTAGTTTAAGACAAGAATTACGTTTCCAATTCTACCTAATCTCGAATTACCACTTTGAATCACAATATTGTGGTCGCAAAGACAGGATTTCTCGCTATCTTCCGAAATGATTGCGGATCTCGGGAGAAACCGAGCACCTTCGCGAAATGAGATTCTATTAGATGAAGATATTTCCTTGCGTTTTGTGTTGATATAAATGCTTGAATCAGTAGAGTTTTTGTGTTTCATAAATATGGATTGAGTTTTTGTATAAAATGAAACTACAAAATACAGCAATCCGCCATGATAGGTTGATACAAATCAGAGCGAATGAGGTCACCTCTAAAAGGGTTGAGTTTATATTTAAATTCAGTCCTCAAACAATATCGTTATGCACACAACATTTTATAATCAACGAAATAAGGTAAAGCCTTACGTCAAAGTGATCTTCACAGAAATTCCTTGAAGAATTCGTGATATAGCTGTTGGATCTCGATGTGCAAGATTGAGAAACTTATTTCGCATTGTTTTTCATGTGCGGAATGTAAACAAATAACTTGTTGAGAGTTTTTTTCAATGTGTTGTCGCACTGAGGAACCGTACAGCTCTTATACAATTTCGAATACATAATAACTGAATTATTGCACATTAGCCCCTGCTGATGTTTACTTTTGACATATACAGAAATGACGTCACGAGCATAGCGAGCGTTTTGCGCGAATTTTGAACTTTAAATTAAAATAGTATTTTTTTAAATGAACCTTTGTTTTCCGCTGGAATAAAATATTTTTTGGAAATAGTAGATACTTCCGAACATCATAGAATAGTTTTTCGAAATCAGTCACCATGCGTATTGTCCTAGTTTCGTGCCAACCAAAAAAAATGGAGTATGAAAATAAAATGTATGTCTGTATTTTAGGAACAGCAACTTTTCCAAATTTTGTTTTATCCACAAAAAAATGAAAATCAATAACCGGTACTCATCAAATAATATCTGTTCAATATTTTCGTTTGACAGTTTGTTTGTTGACCTATGGGTCAAATAAACGTTCGAGACAATTCTGTAATTTTTGCCTTGTATTCTCATTAGGTGCCAAGGTCGCGCCCAAAGGCCCCCCAAAACCAGAAGTATTATCTAACCAACTCATGTGTCCTAGATGATTCTGCTAAAAAACAGAAACATTTATTCAAATTCAAGGTGCTTCTCCCCTTCCCAAATGAAGGTTCTAAATTTTATTATACTTGTGTAATAAAGGGAAAAACATTTTTCTCGTAGAGTGACACCACAGGCGTCCAATATCCCATTTTCGAATTCTTAAACGTTTTTTAATATAAATTATACGACCGACGGCGACGGTCAGATATTTTTTACTATTTTTACGGATTTTTTCAATTTTAATCTCCCGAATTTTCTCGATCTTTCCAAGTAGTCCAAGGCTCCCCCCTTTCCATCGTTATTTTTCATATTCAAAACATTTCAAAATTTTGCCGAATCCTTACGCGTTCTCTGTCTTTGGTGGTATAGGTAGGTTTAGGTATAGGGGGACCAAGTCCCCCGACCAACATTTTTTATTTTCGTAGTTTTCTGTGTCCGGAACTATTGGACATTTTTCAAATTTATTTTCGAGAAAAGGGGAGGGAGCGAAAGTATTTTTTTTTTCATCGTAATTTTTCATGCTCGAAACTGTTGGATTTTTCTTTTTTTTTCGAATTATTACGCTCATTCTATCTTGCTTTTGAGGGGTCTGCAGAGGTTAGAAACTATATTATTTGACGGCCAGATATCCTTCTTAGTTTTACGGATTTTTCTGATTTCAATTACAAGAATTATCTAGCTTTCGAGGAAGGGGGGTACAGTTTCTTGAAAGCATATTATTCGACAGTCGGATATCTTTAATTTCGCGAGTTTTGCAACTTTTTTTGAGAAAGAAGGGAGTCCCCAGTTTGATATATCCAAATCTTTCAAAAATACTTCCAAAACTCCACGCGTTCTCTATCTAGCCTTCGAGGGCAGAGGGGAAGCCCCAAGGTTTATTTTAAGTGTGATGACGTTTTACGCCAAACTGTACGGTTTCTATAGAGTCGTTTCCACTTGAATACAGTTATATGTGAATTAAAGACACTTTACAGAACCACATTCGATTTGAATGAACACTTCCGATCAATTCACTGAAACTTGAACCGAATAATCTTTTATCCCTTTGAAACATGTGTCTCCCCCAATTCGACAACGCAAATAATCCGATTTGCTTCTAACACATTTCGCTTGTGCCCTCTCCTAATTAACCCTCCCAAACCCCTCCCGTCTTTTTCGGCTTGACCGCAGCGTATGTCGACGACTAATTGCATCTTTCACCTGCCAGACTCGCACTTCCAGAACGGGCTATCTGTTCGGGACGTGACAATGGCGACGTTTCCGGCCACATACCCTCTTCGATCTTCCAATTAACAAGCTCTGCGTCAGACGCAAACTGCATCACGTGGTTTATGTCCTGCAGGTTCCTACGGTATGCGTTTTATTCGTTTTGGTAGAGGCTCGGAGAGTTTACGCCGGCCGGGAAATTTCGGACGGCACGCATCAATCATTTTGAGTTTGAGAACGTCAGCATTGTGAGATAGCCTCTGCCGTATTTCATGAGGAATCTCGCAAATTTCAGATGTGTTCTCCAGACTTTCGGGTTTCCCGATAAGGGAAAAGTCATGAAGTCCGTTCATGCCTTCATTTCTGAATTTATTGAATCAAATTTCTGAATTAACTATCCGCATCGTATGGGAGAGGGGGGGAAGGGACAGAGGAAAGCCCAAATCATTTGGACAAGTCGGCATAATATGCAAAAAGCTCTTGGTAATACGTAGGAAAAGAACCACAATATATTGGCCAGAGTTGGTAAGGGTATTGGAACATACTAAAATCACTGAGAAATCTAGAATCTCTGATATCCGATTTCACAACACAAAACTTGCCAATAATTTTCTGAATTGTATTCGGGACCTTACCCATCTGTCAAAAATACACATTGTTGAATCTACTTGAAGTCTTCGAAATGAATATTAAACTTATAAACGAAATGTTTCGTCGAATTTTCTTGATCTCTGCTCTGTGACTCATGGTTCATGGACCACTCATAGAAGAATAATATTTTGCTGTTGTATCATACTGAAGATGACGTCTCCTGGATCCGAAACCGGCACCCCCTCTTAATAGTCAAATAAAAGTGGAGATGATTTCGTATTTTTTCCCTACGCTTCTAAGTATATTCCACATTGAATTGAAATGGACCTTTATCACAGATTCTTTATAAAAAATTATTTTGAAATTTTACTATGGCTTTAAAGTTAGATAGTCCTATACAGTTCAGATGAAATCATTGAATTTTATAGCAGTCATTATCAAACCGCAGCATAACTCGACCATCATCTGCCTTATCACAAAGACTCAACCTTTGCTCTAAGTGTCTTCCTTTTGTGAAATATTTTACCAAAAGCTCATTTTTTACGAAATTCATATGCTTCGGGGAACACCCAGAAGTTTTCACCTGCTGAACAACTTCTTTACAATCACGGGCGAATCCAACTTCAAAATATAAACTTACGTGGTAAAAAATGGTCCAGAAAAACTAGTCTTGCGAAAAGAAGTTATAAAAGTTCCTATCATTCATCGTAAATCATAATCTTTTTCATATCCAGACGCTGATGTACTCTCAATCAAGTTTTTGTACATAAACTCGTTAATAATACCGACATCCATTTATCATCCTTCTAAATCGACAACAAACTCCGTACCTCTCCATGGAAGAGACCCAGATATATGACGAAAAAATCAAATTACCTCATAAAGTTGAGAGTATGATTGGAGAGACGTCACTCGTGATCGAATTTTCAACTAGATAGAGTAGAGTATATAGACTGGTGGCGTATAAAGTAACCTATCGAAATTGGAAAATTAGATTAACCTTTGAACTCCGTGTCCCGAATTGAACTAAAAACGGTATGGAGCGTTTAGACAAGACATCATTCGAGACTGCATTACGTGTCGTACATTCGGTATTTGCTTGCGTTGGACTGATAACTATACAGGGAGGATTGTAGTGAGTAGGCAATTAATTCTAGTTTAGAAGATACAAGATTTTGAAATGTGTGTAGTAAGTATTATGTAATTAGGTCTGTTTGTCACTCAATAAATGAATAATTGTAGACCGGAGATATGTATAAATGTTTTTGGTATTTAACGACAATATATTTTCTCTAAAAAAGCCTTTTTAACAGTGTCCAGGATTGAATAGTTTTGGTGTCTGTAAATAATATGAAGGAATATGTTTTAGCGGCAATTCAGACATGAAAATAAAAAATTGAAAAAATTAAATTAAAATTTGGACCAGATGGGGATTGAACCCGTGCCTCCCAATTTCTAGTCGGGTACACTAACCGCTATGCTACCGGTCCCTAATTCTGAAACCGGTGGCTCACACTCATAGTTCAGTCTTTCATGTTAATAAATGAAATGGTGGTTATTATCATGATAATATTTGACATCTCACCCAAAAGTTTACTGTAATTTTGTATATATTTCATGCCTCATGTAGCTATGGTAGTTCAAAAATTGGTAGTCATCCTATATATGATAACTGAGTAACTAAGTACTGTTATAATACGAGGTTTTAATATTTAGTTTATTATTATTCTCTTTATTCATAGACTCTACCTTGTCTTAGTGGAGCATTTCTTTGCGTCTCAGAGAGATTCTCTGGGCACCATGTGATTTTTGATGACATATGAACCAAGTAAATGTGAAAATCACAATTAAATTTCAAATAATACAACAATTGAATTCATATAAATAATAAATAAATCAATGTTGAAGTTGATGATATTCCATTACTTCAAATGCAAATAAGCAAATCTTATATCTACATTATACACTATGGCGTCAAATGATCAAACCTTCCTAAATTTAACAACCTTGGCTGACATGATTTGCCTATTGACCTAAACCAACTATTCCTAAAATTCTTCAGTTCCGTGAATTCGTGATTACTAGTTAATAAACACTCGATTTTTTACGAAAGAGTTTTTGATAAATATGTGTTTATTATCACTCCCGGCACATTTGAAAGCAACTGGATATCGTTTATGAACTCAGAAGAAATATATGCATATATTGTGAAGGATACGCAACGGTTTATGTTAAAAGGCCCTGCGGACTCGTTGCATTTTCAGCTTTGGGATTGCAATTCATTAATATTCCAAAAAATTATCGGTAATAATCATACCACTTATTATATTACCCCTGATAATATTTGACATCTCACCCAAAAGTTTACTGTAATTTTGTATATATTTCATGCCTCATGTAGCTATGGTAGTTCAAAAATTGGTAGTCATCCTACATATGATAACTGACCAACTAAGTACTGTTATAATACGAGGTTTTAATATTTAGTTTATTATTATTATTATTTTTATTGGTGTGGATCCTTGTTCATGACGAAAATACCTCAATCTTGGGAACTGGATACTGGAAATTTTTCATTCACTACCGAATGTCTTTCTTGGGGGATACGAAGGTAATTAATTGTCTTGTAAACTTTTATTTAACACTCAGTGTTTATCACGACACTGTCACTGACTTATCAGAGAAGGAATGGAGAGATTCATTTAAAAATTTGTGTTATACATAAACATTTTGCAATATTCCTCCTTTGCTTACTTTTTTGGGCTGTCTTGTTGACAAAAAAAATTGAATGTCTAAGTTTCCTAGCAATAATAAGTGATATCTCTTAAATGCTAATATTTGATAATTTATTACTAATTAAATGAATTATAGTTCGAAAATATGAATAGGAAATTCATAAAATCTTTTGTGGAATCATCTGCGACTGAAAGACAAACTTTAGTCGCTATTTTCCATCGTTCAAGATAACCTTTTGGGAGGTATTCATGTTGAAAAGGGGAACATTCTCCATGAAAATTGAAAAATGAAAAATGTGACTTTATTTGTAATATCTAAATGAAACGACGCTTTAGAAAATTTGACATGAAAGGAAATTGACAGAATTGGAAGATAGATATTACAAATAAAGTCACATTTTTCATTTTTCAATTTTCATGGAGAATGTTCCCCTTTTCAACATGAATACCTCCCAAGAGGTTATCTTGAACGATGGAAAATAGCGACTAAAGTTTGTCTTTCAGTCGCAGATGATTCCACAAAAGATTTTATGAATTTCCTATTCATATTTTCGAACTAAAATCAAAATGCTCATGACAGGTCTATGTCAAAAAATAATTTTCAAAGTGTCACCGCAGAAGAAATCTCATATCCATCCCTGATGTGTATGCTTCTGAAGAGCCTGTTTTATTTCAATCCTATATCAATCCTCCTGAAGAGCTTGGCAAAGCGAAATAGATTTTTGTCGACCAAAATGTATTGGGGATTAAATGCGAGAGAAGCGAACCTTGCTTCAATGAAATGAACGATTTCTGTGAGTGATATTTTTTTTTAAATAACATTCTCCTTATCTAATTTATTTAATGATTTGTTCAAGGAAAACTAGAAAGAATTAAAAAAGTCAGCTATCTGAATGAGAATGCAAATTTTCACTTTCAGATTTTTTCTTTCCTTTTCAGTTAGAGCCTTTTACAATATCTATCAGATGTAGTTCAATGTCCAGCGTGGCTTGTGCCGGGGAAGTAGTTGTTTTCTGTTAGATATTACAAATAAAGTCACATTTTTCATTTTTCAATTTTCATGGAGAATGTTCCCCCTTTTCTAAATAAATTATATTATGTCTAGGAAAATAATTTTGACATTTTTAGAAATCTTGAAATGTCCAGTATTGTTATTTTATCTTCCAATTCTGTCAATTTCCTTTCATGTCAAATTTTCTAACGCGTCGTTTCATTTCCTGAAATAATTGAATATCAAACTTCATGAATGTTGTTATTTATTTCAATTAATTTGTAAAATAATTTTTGTGTATATTTCTCTTTTTGCCCAAGTATTATTCCTATTTGATTATAATCGACCAAGTATCTTTTTCTTTGAATCACTCTTGCTAGTTTCTCGTACGTATTTGGGATTGAAATTTCCTGAATTCTGTTTGACAGTTGTTATGTCAAATGCTGATTGTGATTTTGTTCATGTCATACGGGATACTTGAAAAATTCTCCAATCTTTGACTTTCAGAATTTCTATCTGTCATTCAAAATTTCCACCTGATTTTAGGAATGCTCTGTGATTTTAATTTTGAGTTCTGGAAATACTGCTCTTAATGTTACCAGCCTGATTATTTTGCTCAAGAGTGCTTGCAGCCCGTAGGCAGGCTGCGAAAAGTGTCACAATTGCACCAAAGTCGGTCACTACGCTCGCCACTGCAAAGACAACTTCGCTCACTGCTACGGCGAGTGCCACTTTGCCAAGGACGATTTATAGACCACGTCATTCGCAGGTAAATATAATTTTTTAGGATGAATTTTTCAGTTGAGGTTGAGGTGTTTTGTTTTAATAAAAAAATGCAAACCTGCTTGGCATTGATGTGAAAGAGATGAATAAACTTCATGCCACTACCTTGACGTGAGGCATTTGGATGTACTATTACTTCTGCTACTACTATGTACTACTATGTACTATAAATGCAATTATAAGGAGATAATTGACAGTTATAATGACCGACACAATTATTAATAGGTTATTATGATAGGAATGACCGTACCAATGAAGCTATTCATTTTTATACTCAGTAAAAGTGCTAGCAATATACCTTGGGTAAGCAAGCTACCTTTCGCAGTTTTTCAGAGATCCACCTGATGAGTTCGATATTACCATCGATCTGTCGTGGAGATTTGACGAATAAACCTTTTATTCAGGACGATTTCTTTCAACAACTTCTAGATTCACACTATTTTTCGTATTTTGCCTCTCGGTTCTCATGATGTTTTCAGTATTACTGGAATTTTCTTTTGGAAACAAATTAATATTTCGCTGATTAATTTCTATGCTCGATATGATATTTTATTAAATTCATGGTAAAAGGAATAAGAACTCGATAAAAGAAATAGAAGCTCGGTAAAAGGAATAAACGCTCGATAAAAAAAACGAAGGCATCATAAAAACCGCGAGAGAAAAACTAATTTACGCATTTTCGACTCGCAACCTAAGTTAGCTTGCTCAGGTTAGGTCTGTGTGTCAAGTGCGAGCGAAAAACGAATTCACGCATGTTCGGCTCGCAAGCTAGGTTAGCCTGCTCAGTTAGGTTTGTGTGTCAAGTGCGAGCGAAACACTAATTCAGGCATTTTCGACTCGAATGCTAGGTTAGTTTGCTGAGGTTATATTCAGTGTGTCAAGTGCGAGCGAAAAATTAATTTACGCACTTTCAACTCTGTTTGCCTTCTTCTTGTCTTTCAGTTAAAATTCGTAATTGTATAAATGTATCGAACATCTATCCTTTTTATCATGCAAATGTAATTTAATATCGAGTAAAGCTATTGTGCGTTTGCATTACCTATATTATATAACATTTTCAATTTTTCATTGTGCATTGAATATCAGACGCTTTATTCCTACCTTTTTCTCTTTCGGTGAACCCGCAGATGAAAAAGCAAGTAATAAACGTTATTTAGAAACAATTTCGAAATTTTGAGGTTTGTTGTAAGTTGAAACCCGTTATTGGTATAAATAATTTCACATCGTTATCCGATATTTCTTTACTCTGATACTGAATAACGATAATTTTATGATAAGTTTTCCAGCTTAATTTTTGATACAGCTAGTTTGATTTAAAAGCAATTCATGTCATACCTTTTTTGAAATATCATACTTCTTTATAGTATGCATGTTAAAATATCGCCATATCCCCTCAGGCTGCCAATTATTTTGGAAAATTTATTGGATAAGTGAGACTATTTCGCAATTAATTCAATATGTTACACTGTTTACTCGCCATCCGTATAAAGCAAACACCACTTTAAATTCTCAGATCATCCACCACTTGATTGAGATTCAGACTGAAGTCTGCTTGCATAAAAAATTAAACTGCATTTCAATTTCTTCTTTAGGTGTTTATTTTAAAATAAAATGAATGCAAATTACACGCCGCATAATTACAGAGGTGTTAAATACCTCACCAGAGGCTTTCATTGATTTTGTTATTATAACAGGTAGTGTTTAGACACTGTAAAACAGTAGCTGCACTTATCATGATGTGTTTACGTTCTGTTCCTGCTCACTCTCTGAAACGCAAAACTAATTCTATAGTAATTAAAACATGTTTATTTGGGTTTTGAATACATATTTTCCTGTCAACAGCAGCACTATGTTCAAATGACAAATGAAAATGGTTTTCTTGAAATACGAATTGCAGAGAATGGAGTAGGTCTCTCACTAGTATCGTTTCTCGATATGACGGTGCATTAAAAATTATTGCATTTTCCATTTTGTCTAACCTGCTCACGAAAGAAGGAATATTCGTGACTTTTTTGTTGGAATAGCCGACATTGTGTTCTTGTCACTGACTTTTAACAAATGTCTGTCCTTGAAAGTCAAAATAATGTTACACGATGACAAAGAAATTCTCGAATACAGGTATATATGTATTATTATTATGTAGGTATGATAAAGAACACCAAATTTTCTGTTTATTTTGGTCAAATATAGTATCGGTATTTCAGCTATTGCCGGAATAACAAAATATTCAATTTGAGAAGGGGTTTACCTTCTGAAAAAGGTCAAAGTAAATCTGCGGTATAAAGGGGAAAGTAACAATTCCGAGTGATGGAGGCGGAGCTCCATAGTGAAGGAAACCTAACAGCATCTCACTTCAAATCATTTCAGTGTTTTTACTATAACGTTATTAACGTTCGTAGTATACAGTGTGTACATAAAGTAAGGAATAAATTCATTATCTAGAAAAGGAAAAGCTTTTCGGAAAAATCCTTGGACACGTCAACTTTTGTTTCAAGATGCGCATCTTTTGGAGTCCTAGTCGGAACGGTGACGTCATTACTCTTCCGGAAATGTCATCATCGATTTTTTTTTCAAATGGCAACCTATTATTTTGACAGTGCCATTTGAAAGAGCATATTTTTCTCCACACAGCACCACAAAAGTTTTGTCATGCTACATAAGGAAATTTTCGAGAAAATTAATATTATCATGATTTTATAGTAATTTATTTTACACAGTTGATTGCACAAACTAATTGATCAAATGTTCAAACTGAAGTCCTTCCTGAGCCTGGCAGTATCCAAGACGGTCAATAAATTCTCGTTGGACCTTCGTGATAGTTCGTGGAGTAATATTGTTACATTCATTTGTAATCCTAGTTTTCAATTCCTCGATATTATCTGGTCTAGTTTTGTACACAACATTCTTTAGATGGCCCCAAAGAAAAAAATTTAATGGAGTAAGGTCGGGAGATCTTGGGGGCCATTCAATAGCACCACGCCTACCTATCCATCTATTGGCAAAGACTTGGTCAAGATACCTTCTAACATCAGCTGCGTAATGCGGCGGTGCACCATCCTGCTGGTACCATAAGTTTTCATTTGGTATAGCAGGGTTATTTGCGTTAGGAAATAAGATCACCAGACTGGGTATATCATAATCCTGTAGGAATTGAAGGTATCTTGGACCATTTAAGGTTTCTTCTCTCTCTCTTTTACTGTTCCTGTTAGTGTAAAGGTAGCTTCATCAGAGAAAGCAATATTTTTTACTAGCAAAGGGTCGGCATTGCACAAATCCATTAACGTTTGGCAGAACTGCATCCGTCGGTCTGGATCGTCCTCGGAAAGTTCTTGGGTCAGAGTCATCTTATAGGGATGCCACTTTTCCAATTTTAAAATTTTATGTGTACTTGTAACTGGGATATCTAGATTTTGGCTCAGGCTTCTTAAGCTGTTGTGTGGATTTTCCTCCATTGCTAATAAGACATTCAATTTGACCTCCTCATTGATTTTAGGACGCCCAGCTTTAGGGAGATCATCAACACTACCAGTGTCTCGAAACTTTATCTCAACTTTGCTCACTGCCGATTGAGTTATGGGCCTATCCGGGTATTTAGTATTAAACAGTCCAACTACTTCTTGTTGCGTTCGTACTCTATCACCGTATCCAATCATCATCAGAATTTCGATTCTCTGGGTAACAGAAAGGGGCATTGTATTCTTAATTGTTTCGAAAAGAAGTGAATCAATGAAATATGAACTGTTAAATGTGGCATACGTCAACTAAACGTCTAAATCAGCAAGGTATCACAAACAGTAACATGTCTTTTTACGATAATAAAAAGGGTGATTTTTTTAGGGCTTTGCAAAAACGAACACAACAGTGGCGTGCTGACAGAGAACTTTACAAAGCTAGGAAGAACTTTATTTTGAACTCTTCATTAATTAGTTTGTTCAACTAACCGAATAACGTAAGTTAACTTAAAATCAATGAATAATTCATTTTCTCGAAAATTTCCTTATGTAACATGACAAAACTTTTGATGTGCTGTGTGGAGAAAAATATGCTCTTTCAAATGGCACTGTCAAAATAATAGGTTGCCATTTGAAAAAAAAATCGATGATGACATTTCCGGAAGAGTAATGACGTCACCATTCCGACTAGGACTCCAAAAGATGCGCATCTTGAAACAAAAGTAGACGTGTCCAAGGATTTTTCCGAAAAGCTTTTCCTTTTCTAGATAATGAATTTATTCCTTACTTTATGTACACACTGTATATGTTTGACCCTGAACGCTCGGAGGCTGTTTAAATATTCAAACGCTCTACGCTTTTGCGACCCCGGCTGACAAAATTATTATTGTCCAGCATTCTCTAAAAGGAAAATACAAATTCTTGTTTTCTTCATAAGGATTTCGTATATTGAATGGGATTGATATAACTTATGGAAATATGTGTGGTTTAAGCAAACGTCAGATATAATTGAAAAATACCATTTAAACATCGCGTTTATCGACGTGTAAATAGCAACGCTGCAAATACCATTCAAAATATGAGAAAAACACCCTACGGGTCTTCATTACAGATATTTATGGAAAATTTCTATGAAAAAGTCCGCGGACGCATTTTGTTCAATCCGACAATGTGGCACAACGCCTATTCATTATTTTGTCTGCCAGACTAAATATACGATCAGTATCGAGTTTCCATTATGATAAAGGAGTTATAAATTCTTTAGATTCAAAATGCTACTGAACGCAAAATGATATTTCATTAAATAAAACAAATTACGAAATCCTTTGTAAGGACCGGAATTATACAGGGTACACCATGAAGACATAACAGTGCCTACTGTCACAAGAAGATGCCAATGTCTGTATCCGGATGGATATTTCCAAAAATAGAATTTAAATAATCGAAGGTTTTATACCAGGTGATAAAACAAGGAATGAACGCTATGAATTGAAATCTGGAAAGGTTTTTATATAGGATTTATATATAGACAGAACAAAACCAGTTATGTATTTTCATATTAGGAAAGCGGAACCCATAGTGTCTACTGTTATTAGGTCAATTATAACTTGATCTCTCCTATCATAACGCTCTTTACCAACAATACTCTCAGAACGTGTGAGATCCATTTTTATTTTCCGTCTACTGATTTTCCACATATGGAAAACTCGTGATTCATAAGATAAATATATCATGAAGTATCCACTATTTTCAAGTTCTGAGCATAAATAGGCCATGAGCCACCCTTGAAACTTTGAAACAGGTTGACGGATCTACTTCAGATGTTTATCGATATCACTCTTTTGGCTTTGGTAGTAATTTATGTAACCAACCCGAAAAGTACTGGTGTTTGTACGAATAAATGAGATTATAGGACACAGGCCGTTAGCGAAAATCTTGCAAGTCCAGAAAAACCAATTTCAGACATGTTGCTATGGTAAATTGACCAATCAATATCATATAAAATGAGTGATTCTGTGACAAATATAATAGAAGATGCCATCACATGAAAGATAGCTCTTAGTTATATTCTGTAAATGTTTTAGATTCGCAACTGTCGTTTATTAATTTGTTTTAAACATTTAAATCTATAAAAAATACGTGTTATTTTAGTTTTCTAGTCTGAACATTATGTCTCATTTTCCTAAATAATACAAAACGTGTATAAAAAAAGTATGGTAAATGGTGAATGCTTCTCTGAATTAACGTTCCACTTTATATCGTTGGTGTGTATGTTAAACGTCTCTTCAGATCTTCTTCCAATGGAAGGCAAAGCTCCAAGTCTTCTGAAAAGTTGGTCCAATCCTCAGTTTCATATCAAAGGAGACACAAATACTTCTTAATGGCCAACATACATGTGAATGAACAGTCTGATGTCTTGAGCATTCCGCCAGCAGCAGATAGAATCAACCCCATGTTCTCGCGTGGCCTTGTCGATAGTATTTGACATAATAAATCGAATAGTCGACAAGGTATTAGCAAAGAAAAAAGGTTTATGTCATATATTCATTTGAAACTACTGTCGAATAGGAAAAAATCTTAACGTTTATTTTTTTAATTTAACGTTAAAAGTTTCAATTCAACTTTAATTTTACCTATAGCTTAGCTGAACTAGAACCGTTGTTCAGTAATATTTTTCAATTTATTGATGTCATACGCCTTTCACTTCCAAAATTTGTCCTTCGAGAAAGAATTTCAGGTCACTTCGTCGAGAGCTCGCACGGAAACCATCACAACTGAACTGGAAACTCAATTTTCTTCCTAATCAAATATAAATCAGGAGAACTACCCATATCGCAATAAAAGCGCCACGCGAAGCGTTCATTCAAGTATTCGGAGTTCAGCAACAGCAATAGCACAGCAGCAGCAGCACTCCATTAAAGCACCATACCGGAAATACGACACAAACATGATACGTTCGCCCCAAAAAAGTTCAAAGGAAAAACGTAATATCCGGTGGATTTCAAATAACGCGCTCGTTCGAATCAATTCCTTTTATTTTGCCGTGTATGCGGTATGTCGCTCGACCTAACCTACAACTTGGATACACGTTTGCGAATTGCTGCACTTGGGGCCGCTGCGAATAATGTTTATGCGCTGTGATACCGGAGAAGGCGGAGAAGTTCGACAAGATATTTTTTCAATCGTATTCGAAATTTTCTTAAACATTTATCTAAACCAGACGTATTGACAAACATTGTTAACGCCTGGTATTACTTTCCAGAAAGTATGCATCAATCATTTATTTGTTTTTGAAAAACTAAACAAATGGTATGGCCGTTAAAGTATATCGAATACTTATATTCAGTTAGGTAATGCTAGAAATCGCAAGTTACTCGTTAATCGTTAGCTCGCACAAGTTTCGACTTTTGAGGGCTGCCGTTCGTAGGGGGACGACAGCTGGTCAACGGAAAAAACAAAAAAAAGTTCATAACAAAGACGAGTAACAATGTTAATAATATTACGACACTCGAACAGTACATACAAGACACCGTTGCTGCTTTATGATCCGGGGGATGTTTAGTGCGTTTTGGAGAATGTGAAGTGTCGAATCTATTGTTACTATATGACCCAAAACTATATGCCTCCAGAAAGAAACATCTACATCAGTCCTCAAGAGTGTTGCAACAGTAAGTAGGAATATGGAGACGATGTCCAGTTCTTGGACGGAAGCATCCTACATCATCTTGACGTATACTTATCTATAGGTGGAACAACGCCGCTCCCAAAATGTGACCACTGTTAAAAACTCTCAGCATAAACTCCCACCGATCTTGTCATCAAAACTGACGAGGAAGAATGAATTTGGTTCAACTAATCTTTTGTTGTTCCGATACTGCTCTAATTCTTTGATTTGATGGAATGGCCTCAAGAGGAGCTGCGACAACTCGACGTTAAAACTAGATGCATCTTTTTTGGAGCTTACATCCTAAATCTTCCGTTCCACAGTTGTACTTTCTCAGACAGCAGGAAGGCAGGGGACTTTTGAGTTTGAAATGTCTATAAAACAGAATGGTACTTACTGGATGGGGCCTCTGAAGTTATAAGGAGTTCAGATCCCCTTCTCTGCATGGCCTGGATTACGAAAAGGCAGGCATCAGAGCAATAATTTTTATGGCAGCAGTACGTGCAGCCTATGAACTTGGTGTCTTTCTTACTGAACAGGGTGACCAAAACTCTGACACTGAGTTGGAGCCCGTTCAACGAGAAGCTCACATTAATGCTGCGGAGACTGAGGTCCTCCTGCAGCTACATGAGGATAAGCCAATGCATGGGTTCTTCTTCAAGAACATTGAAGACCTTGGCTCATCAAAAAATTTAACCTTCGTGTTCTTCAGGTCGAGTGAACTGAAGTGGGAAACCGAGGGACTCATAAAGGCTTGCCAGTCTTCATCACCTTAGTCTACCGTAGTCGCGTAGTCGCGTAGAGGCCCCAGGGCATGTCGTAGGGCGCATGAGGCAATTATGCATTTACTGGCTGCTTGTTAAGCTTATGCTATCATCTACGATACTCGTACAGTATAGACGATACACTGATGTTGCCTTACTCTCCGGGGGATATTGAGTCCGTTGTGGGACTGTATAGAAGCCCTTGGTCAGAATAGACTGACTCTAGCCTGGGTGCCAGCACACACAGGTTATAGAGGCAATGAAGGGGCCGATGCACTGGCCCGAGAAGGAGCAAGTAATGCCCTGAATGGCCCAGAAACGTTTTGCGTTGTTTGGGACTCTCAAACACTCCTTTCTTATTGCACTGTCACTAGCAGTCATCGACATAACCAGTATAGCAAAAGCTGTACTGAAAACTAGTACCAAATCATGGATTCAACAGAAGTCTCAAGAATTGTGGAACAATTCACCAGGAATAAGACAGGCCAAAGTGACTACCGCAGCCAACATTCACAGAATATCTACTAAGCCATAGAAGGAACATTACTAGAATACTAGTAGGACTTCTCACAAGGCACTGTAGGCTCAACAAACATATGATTACAATCGGTCTGGCGGAAGAAATGCTATTCAGGTTCCGTCAAGGAAGAAGAGGAAACATCAATATATATATATACTATGCCACTGCGATGGCTTGTCAAGGCTAAGGTTTCTAACGCTGGTAGAAGAAAAACCAAAAGCTCCCAGATTCATGGGAGTTTTGAAAACTAGCCTTTGGAGTATCGTAATGAAGACAGGGCTAGATAAAGAACTCTGAATGATCTCTAGGGCATACACAATACATCTGAGAAGGTCGCAGTGTAGAGGCATATCATCTGGTGAAGAGCCGAAAAGGATAATATACCGTTATTTGAGATAAGAACAAGTACCGTTGTGTGTTTGCAGGTAAAATACATGTGTCTGGTACTGAATTAGAGACAGAAGAGAATTTGATTCCAAAGAAAAATTATATAGAAAGTGTCAATTCTCCAGTAACCTAAATGTAACACCCTTCTTTATGACATCAAAAGTCATTTTTCTATAACAAACTCGTTTTGTCATTGTCAATGTCATTGATATTACAGTTTTTAGCTCTATTTTAGTTAGAAATTCATCAGTAAAATCCAGCCTTATCATACAAATTAATACAGCTTAGCAAATGTAGCTCTGAATGTGAAATCGCCACGCCTATCGAAGCGCGGTAGTAAAGTCCACTAAACAACTAGTCAGTGCCATTGTATCTCTCGCATCGCGAAGTGCACTGTGAAGTTGAGTGATTTTTTTTTATTGAGGACTGTACAGTTATACTACCCTCTCTATCGTCTCATTCGTTTCTCGACATTCATAGCTAGATTTGTCGAGCTGTACCTGAAATTCAATGAAAGCACCATAAAACCTATTGAAATATGCTTCAAATCTCATTTGAAACAAGCACTTCAAAACTCATTTAAATAAAGCACATTGCGAACACCCCTCGTCACTGGAGTACATCCCAAACGACCCGGCCCCTCAATTTACAGACCTGACCAACTTATCTGACGATTTGTCACGAATATTGCCAATAACGAGGTTTACGCTCCGATAAAAACGGAACGTTTCCACTTCATTGTTTGGTTTTCGAATGAAACCACTCTCGGCTAAACCAATGCTATTAATAAAGCTTATGATTGGACTCGATGTTCAATTTTTACAAAGCTCGGGACAAGAGAGAGGTAAATATCCTGAAATATTTCACCCTCTCGATGGAAATTTGTGTGCCTTCAATTTTTATGGAAACTCATCAAGTTGAAGAGTTTGGCATGTCAAATTTATGCCCGGAGTGGATTCTTTGTGTTTCTGACATTTTGTGAAAGTTACATTTCAATAAATTGAAAGTAATTACTGGATGGTGTATATTTCTAGAAATCAATTTTTTTCCGAATTAAAGCCTTGTTAGGTTATTGTCATTCATTATAAGTCATTAGATCAATTCAGTTGTTATGGAAGAAGATATTTTTTATGGAATTGATAGTTGACGGACCTTTACATCGGGGTTTGTTCTTGACTAACCGGAAAAGAGATAAAAATAACCGTAATACGTTTTTATGATAATATCCTCATCGAGAAATATTCGATTTGGATATTGACAATTTGGATTGAATAGAATTCAAAATTGAAAACAATATTGTATAATAGATCTAAAAAATATATCCAACAATATAGTGTACATCGAAATGGGTGAACTCCAAAGTTCTGTTCTGAGCACCATAATATTCTTGCTATGAATCCATGAACTCAATAACTTCATCACCTGGAACTTGGAAGATACAGGGTGTCAACATTTTTAAAGGAAATCGTTTTTTTCGTAAATTTCTTAAACATCCTTTAAACGTTTTGTTTGAATTTGACGTTTTATTTAGGGTAGTAAGAGGCTAATTTAACCCTAATTATCCTGCGGCGTCCCGAAAGGCACCTTAACCAATATTTTTGACGGAAAAAATGTGTGCAGCTGTTTTATTTTGCAATTTTTGTATTTGTTTCACATTGAACAACTACATTACACTTTTTGATTTCTAAGTTTTTTTCGTATCTTACTTTGTTTTTGTAGAAAAATATAAAAATCACTTTATTGCATGTTCCTGGAAAAACATAATAAAAAAATGTAACTACCAAAGCATCAAAAACTGGGGTGTACCTGCTTATTTCAATTCTGATAAGAATTTTCAAGACTGGAATAGACAATTTATATTATTATAATTCATTGATATCTTCACCGTCTTCTGTATGACAGATACAATCGTATTAATCATATCCCATTGGGAACTTTTTTTTTGTTGTGTTACAAAGACAAATGATAAAACTCAAGATGTAGGGGTCCTTAATATCTCAGATACAAGATCAAGTAGTATTAATATTTGCCTTAGCGCTTGTTTTGATTGAAGAAACTCAACTCACATATAAAAATGTTCATTTTCATCGGGTCTTGTGCAGTCTTTTTTTTAGGTGAAACACAAAGAGCCATTGCTGAACCACTTGAGGCTTGGCCAATTATTATTAATTATAATGTTTACCCTTCAGAGAACATTTTTTTCATTTCTTCAATTTTAGACAGCAGAACATGACAAACACACAAGGTTTGTATCTCATTTTTTTCTTTTCAAAAAACATCACTAACTTCTTTTTTCCAGCAGCACAAATTAATTTCATATAATTTACAGTACAGTTCTACCGACATAGCTAAACATGTGGAATTCTCATTTATTGCACGAACGCTCACTGGATATATTACGGACTATAGTCCGTTGTGCGACGAATGCGCATTATGGGCGTGCATGTTTTCACGGTTTCCCCTATGTTAGTACAACTGTACAGTTGCTCCTCATGAACTACTACACACCTGTTTCATGAATAAATTCGTATGATTTTCTTTTCAATAATCCAACCCAATTTAAATCTTTCGTCACAGTTTATTGTAATCCTATGGCTATACTGTTTTTATGTTTTTCTTATGTTTGATGTATTGGTGTAATATTTCAATAAAGAATATCTGTTGAAAATGACTTATCTT
Source organism: Chrysolina haemoptera (assembly GCA_958298965.1). Taxonomy (NCBI): domain Eukaryota; kingdom Metazoa; phylum Arthropoda; class Insecta; order Coleoptera; family Chrysomelidae; genus Chrysolina; species Chrysolina haemoptera. Next base: position 25,832,501 of record OY282591.1, on the reverse strand, counting down.
ATAGGCCTTCTTTCGAAAGCTCCTTTCTTTTCAGTGGATTCCTTCTTTTGCGGTAATCGGCTCACCTCGAACTTATGCCGCAAGCATATCACGTTTCCCTTCTTCTTTCTGAGGTTGTTTCTTTGTGTTACTTATTTTCTTTCGCACATCCCTAATATGAATGTAAATACTTTTCATCGACGTGTGTTTAAAAGAGGCTCACTGAACTCGAGAATATAGAATCGATGATTATCTCGCTATTATAAGGAGGGAGTTTTTTTTTTTGTTATAATGTTAATATTTTCAATTGAATTTGCATTTTCTATGGGAATATGGGTTGAAGATTTAAGTAAATTAAAATATGAAACCAATTTATGAATAAAAATGTGGAAATAAGCAGTTAATTGGAGACCACAAGAGACACTATTTGTAATTATTGAAGAATTCTGATTTCATTTCTCTACTCTACATAATATAATCGAAATGAAAGATTCGTTGGAAACAAACTGATTTTTTTTAAATTTGTTTCTAGTTGTTTCAAACTCTACTTTCTGACCGGAACCCGTAATTTTTGTATTCTGTTCTTCCTGTAGAATTCCAAATACCTGCATCCAATTATCATACCGTAAATTCAAAACGGAAATGCTGTCCTGATTTTAATGATTTGTGGCTATTAGTGAAAGTCACAAAGCGGAAAAAGGCTGAAGTTTCTTGGAAGAGAGAAGGTTAGTTGAACTTCCTCACTAATTTGATGCACAGCTGATGGAAATGTTTATGACAATTATATCTGTTAGTGAAAATGTTGCGTGCGGGAAAATAAGTTAGTTGAATCCGACTCGTTAAAGGAAAGTACTCATTAGATTTTACTAGATGTATACTTTTTGATTATTCATTTCCGGTGATACATCAATTTCCTTCTTCCGAATGGAACACTAGAAATGATTTAATATTTTGATTCATTGGTAGTGATTAATCTAATACTAGTTTTGTAGATACATCATCTGAACTAATGTCCCAGATGTTCTTGTTTTAATAATTTGAGAGTTTTTTTTTTTTTTCAATTTACTTGATTTTGATCAACGATCCCGTTCTCCAGTAACGTCCAATAGGTTACCGAGTTTGGAACACCCTGTATGCGGTTCACAACAAACGCTTTGCCAAAACGTAAACCGCGTGAGTGATGAAAATGAGATTAACTTCACTTTATGATCTCTCTGTTTTTCAGCGGTCATAACTCACAACTCCGCAACTTTGAAATCCAGTACATCATTCAGAACACATCTCGTGAATTTCATTTTGTTGGATTCTATTAGGCTTCTCATATATCTTTTGGAAACAGCAATGTACCGAAAGCGCACAGTATTTATGGTAGTATATGGGCCAGTTCATAAAAAGCATTGAAGCGAGATATCAGTTATGTTAAGATTGGTTTCGATAGAATGAAATAACTTTGCTTCAATTATACACGGTCGCTGATACGTATGGAAACTGTCGATTATCTCTTAAAGTAAGATAGCTACCGAAAAATATTAAAATACAAACATTGTGGGGTTTTTCAAAATCCATTATATTAACGTAAAATTAAGTATACAGGATCGGTCAAAAAGTCAGGACGAGTTGCTTTTTCTCTAATGGGGCAACAGGAGGGACAACCTATATATTATTCAACATTTCAATTCTACTCGAAATTCTTAACAAAATTGATATAGCATCATTATCATTCCCTAAATTCAACCGTTTTCAAGATATGTCCAGGATATTTAAAATGTTATGAAAACAATAGTTATGCCAGGGGAAAAAGAGAGAAAACAAGTTTTAATGAACAACAAATTTTCCTTTGGAATTTTATTTAATAAGGTGTTCTAAGTGTTTACTATTTACCTCCTGGCGGAAATGAACTCGCTGAACAAATTTTTTTAGTGAATTTAAAAGCATGCGAGGAGGAATGGTAGAAATTGCATGCCTTATTCTTTCTTGACACTCTTCGATATGTGGCGGCCCATTTTTGTAGACTACATTTTTTATGTGACCCCATAGAAAAAGTCAAGTGGGGTCATACCGAGAGTCCTAGCTGGCCATTCAATTGCTCCCCTGCGTCCAATCCATTTATCAGGAAACGTTTCATCTAGATATGCCCGTACCACATGTCCAAAATGTGGAGGAGTCCCATCTTTGTTCTGCCGGCAAATTGAGATTGTTGTTATTCGGGAGTAATCGTCTAAGCTCTGGAATAATATGCTGTTGTAAAAATTATAAAAATCGTTCAGAGTTCAAATTTCCGTTCATAAAATAGGGTCCTATGACGTGTCTGTCCACCAAGATTACCAAGAATGCCACACCATACATTTACTTTTTGTGGCCGTTGAGTATGAACTTCCTCCATCCAATGTGAATTTTGGTCTGACCAATATCTACAGTGTCGATTTACGTGCCCGTTTCAACAAAATTTAGATTCGTCAGAAAATAATATGTGGTTGACAAAGTTGACATTTTCATTTGATTTATCCATAATAACTTCACAGAACTCAACTCTACGATCGAAATCGTCTTCACTCGATTCTTGAACCAAATGGAATTTTTGCAGTTTGCAAATTTTTTGAATAGAATATCGACTCATGTTATGATTCAAAGCCCTCTGTTGTGCCGAATTCATTGGATTTTCCACCACATCTAACATCATATTCATAGAATTTTCTTCATTTATAACGCTTACTAGTCTTCCACTTTTTGGGTCGATCTTTGACACATTGACACCTCCAGTTTCACGAAAAAGCTGCAGTGTTTTTGAGACGGTTGATTTAGAAATGGGTTCCCGGTTGGGATGCAATTCATTAAAAATGTCCTCTACTTGGTCACAACTTTGTCTTCTATCACCGTATCCTATTATCATTAAAATTTCAATACGCTTAGTATCAGTTAAACGTATTTTGCGCGAAAATTATTCACACTAAATGTATTTTTGACATGTGTTGTCAAGATCATCACTGTTAGACAAAAGAACGACTCGGCGTTGTTACGGTGCTGGAAAATTTCGAAGGTATCTTGATGGACTATGAAGTCAAGAAGAAATAGACCTTTCCTTGAATATTCTGTTTTTTTTCCTGAAGGATTCAAATTATTAAATTTTAAAAGTAAGTAAAATGATCACTGGCGTGTTTTTCGTATTGTTGAAGAATACAACAGTGACATCAAAACTTTTCATTCTTTCCTTGAGATTATTTCTTTATCCACAATCACCTTATGATTGAAGTTTTATCCACACTTATGAACTGTATAAAGTACCACTTCATCCACTAGTGGAATAATGAAATTACTTTTAATAATGAAAAATACAATCTTGAATCACATTTTACTTAATTATTTATTATTAATATCAACACGAGGTCAACATTACCATTTAAGTATATTAAATCGAAAAGATATAGCAACCATTCAACACCTCTCGATATTTTTGTATGTATTTTTCAATGATTCTTGAGGAGGTGACAGCCGCTGTCACCTGAGAATTTTTTGATGACAATTGAATTCATGCACTAAAAATGCCATATGTCGCGGTGTTTTGTCATTATTACAGCGAAAAAAATTTGCCCTAACTTTTCCAGCGACAAAACGGAATCTAACTTTTGAAAGCATGGCAACCAGCATTGTAATAGTTATTTATGATACCAGTGTTAAAAGTGGCATTTTATTTTGTGAGTGGGGAATATTGCGAAACGAGCGTTAGCGAGTGGAGCAACCCCACGAGCAAAATAAAATCACTTTTAACAAATGTATCATACAAAATTTTTTGTTCAACAATTACTGCTAGTAAGAAAAAAACAAAAAAAAATAAGATCCATAAGGATTCGAACACACGATCTTTGGATTACAAGGCTGACTGACAGATACTTCAAATATAATAAACCCCAACGCACTTTATTTATGAATGTCATTATTTGTCAGTGATGAAGGACATTCTACAGTTGGACTAAATACTACTTCGTTTGTAACTTCAAAAGGAATTAGTATTATCAATTGCGCAAACGACCAAATACATGTGTGAACTTTTATAAACGACTCCTCTTGAGTAGGTGTTCTGATTATAATATCTGATTGAAGTGTTTCTATTAGAGAGATCTATATTACTGAGTATCCATCATCTCATCTGTCATTTTACTTTTAACACTAGTGTTAAAAGTACTTTTAACACTAGTGTTAAAAGTGATTTTGTGAAAACGTCAGTTTTTAGTTCATGTGTCAATGAATTAAAAACGTCATTTTTAATGTCAGTTGTACAAAAACATATTCTTTTGATGACGTTATGTCACATATTCATTAAATTGTCTTACTCTAGCTTTTTCTTGTCAAAGTAAACTTGACATTTATAATTCGAATTTTGTTGCCATTAGGACAATTCAACTCAAAAAACTGCCAGAATTTTTTTTTCTTTGAATTGTCAGGCAACAATATTCTCATTACTACAGGTCAAGTTTACTTCGACAAAAAAAAAGCTCACGTGTAATTATAAGTGAAAAATTTCGGCGATTCTGATTCTAAATAAATATGAATGCGAATAAAACGTTTCATTGCATGTTTATTTTAGATACATTTTATTCTCTTAGGAAAATGATACCTATAACACTTACACAATAAATAACTGTTATTCATACTGAACTGCTTTAATAATAAAATACTCAAATTCATGCAGAAAGCGATTTACCTCTGTTAGAAAATATTTGTGGGGAAAGTTATTCTAAAAAATTTTGTCGCGTCTGGCTCTTTGACCATAAAGTATCAGATTCCTGTAGGAAGGGTCACTGGATGAATTATTGGTTCCTTTCAGCTTGGTATCTTCCCCTCCTGGGGCGACATGACCAAAAGACCGATTTCTGAAAGTTTCGGCTTCTTGAATGGGGTGTTAACATGAATTCGGGGATATGTGACTGGGAATGTCATCTGGTTTGAATAATAACTCATAGAGTCATAGAGGGAAAGATGTTAGAACAGAATAAAAACGGAGTATGGTAGAAAATAATGCGGGTATTGTAGAAAATAATTATGCTCCATTGTTCCACAAAATGTGGAAAAGTTTAATTTTTATTGAACCGCACTAAAATGTTTCATCGATTATACAAATATTCAACCACACCAACAAATCTTTTTCGTTATTTGTTATCAAATAATAATAAAATCTGGAGATTTACTTTTAAAAAAATATCATTTCTTGAAATGAATTGAAATGGTTATAAAAAATTCTACTAAGTTTGTCCTTAACCGCATTCGTATATCCTCAATTAAACTCTGTTTTGTTTTTTCGACCAGTTCCATTCAGAAATAGCTTCGGGCAATTTCAAAACAATTTTGGTTAGAAAACAAATATTTAATATTGAATGGGAAAAATATCAAACCTAAAACTTTTGTTTTTGGAATATAAGAAATCATCTGAAGGTTTGTGAATGGTATTCGTGTCTGGCTTTTTTATGGATTTCAATATACATTTGGGAATTTATATGATACATCTGTTGAACCCGAATGGTCGGTATTCATAAAAAGTAAACAGTGATTTGTTTTTGCTACAATAATGATGATTTAATATAAGTCATTGTTTGTTCATTGCCGAAAACATCGCTGCCTAGTTCGAAAGATTGAATGAAAAATATATTAATTGAAACTACTTTTCAGAACCTGTCGACAGCTTAAAATGAAACATGATATACACCCTATTGCGAGCACTCTGTGCTCCCTGTCAGGTAGGATATATTTATTAATCGGTATAAAATTATGAGGGTTTCGTCCAACGAATGAAAGCGGTAGATGTTACCTGAGAGATATCAGGGAAAATTGTTTTAGAAAGACAAACAAAGAATATTTTAATAATTTGACGTCTTCTCATGATATAAAATATGAGAAGGGTCTACTTTACTTGGCATATAGGAGAACTCCATAATATTCATGATGATTTGACTCTGGTGGAATTGAATATTTTATGTGATGCTTTACCCCTTAATATTCATGATGATATTTCACATCATGTTTTAGATCTGTATGTTTGGGCCGATAAAATTACGTGCTTTCATTACCAGTGTTATTGATACTTCACACCACTTTTGTGAAAGCACAGAATGCCACTCATCTCACTCGTTAACGCTAGCATTGAAAGCAGTCTTGAATTGTATCTGTCGAATACTATTGATTATGCGTTCAAAATTATACTCTAAGGTGAATCAATACCAATAAATTAATATAAAGTATATTTATTTTAAGTATGTTTGTTTTAAAATCGTAAATATGATACAACTTTTAATATTTTTGTAATAAAATACTATCAATGCCTTTGCTACTAACATCCGTATGCAGTTCTGTTTCAAGGTGAAGATCATAAGAATAAGGGTTTAGAATTCAACTGTTCGCTGATTTTCAATTTCCTTCACCACAACATCAGAAGAATCTAAATTGAGCCTCAGTTTATTTACTAGATAAACTTTTGCCTCATTTATGTGACTTCCTGCATCCATTTATCCTTCGTATATATAACGAAAAACATCAACAAAATTTTTATTGTTTTTTTTTTAATTGCTTTTGTAGTAGCTGTTTCTCAGCCGGACTCAAATGCCAACAATCCTCGTTCAAATGCCTAGTTTGGAAGGAATTTTGCATTCCCAGTGTTAAATGGTTAATAACCTTATTGCATTCGTGGTTAACTTTTTTGTATTTCTGTAGTAATAAATGTTTCTGATGAATTGTCCAGTTTGCACAAAAATCCTTTTCATAATATAATCTCCTTAATTCTTTGCATTTTTACTGTTTTGTGTTGCCTTCGGTTTCTTCGCTGTTTACGGGAGATTAGCTGAATTCAGTTCCATATGCCGTCTTCAACAGTTGTAGTCCCTTTCACTAAAACTCATTCGGCTTCTAACTCAAGGAGGCGCGAAAAAAAATCATCCCATTTCTGAAATATTCAAACCGACCTGAAACCATAAACTCCTTAATTCTTTGCATTTTTACTGTTTTGTGTTGCCTTCGGTTTCTTCGCTGTTTACGGGAGATTAGCTGAATTCCGTTCCATATGCCGTCTTCAACAGTTGTAGTCCCTTTCACTAAAACTCATTCGGCTTCTAACTCAAGGAGGCGCGAAAAAAAATCATCCCATTTCTGAAATATTCAAACCGACCTGAAACCATAAACTCCTTAATTCTTTGCATTTTTACTGTTTTGTGTTGCCTTCGGTTTCTTCGCTGTTTACGGGAGATTAGCTGAATTCCGTTCCATATGCCGTCTTCAACAGTTGTAGTCCCTTTCACTAAAACTCATTCGGCTTCTAACTCAAGGAGGCGCGAAAAAAAATCATCCCATTTCTGAAATATTCAAATCGACCTGAAAATGATGCACATACTCTTTTATCTAGTTCACAAGTAAACCATAAAGCGTATGCCTGCCCGTTGTCTATCCTAATTTGATTTGAATTGATATGTAAGGAGTGCTTCCACACATCACAACAGTTAGATATGATAATACTAATAGGAACACTAACAATAATAGGAATGAAAATGATAACGATGATGATAATAATAACAACGGTACAACCGGAAATGGTTATTGACTATCATGGCCTACACGCTGTTTCTAAGGACTTTCCAAAGGAGATTTGCAACAATTTCTGTTCAGAATTCGACATTGTACACAACTATAAATGACGTAATAAATTAGCTTTTCTGTTTCATGAAATTGTTTTGATTTAATCCTAAGATGAAGGTTCATCTATCAATTAGTTATGTAGCTTGTCTTCAATTTCTATATAGCACCTTCTCGTCCTTCTTGCCTTACTTTTTGTTCTGTTCTATGTCAATTGTTTGTATAAAGATCACCTCAAACAGCTGATAAACAACGTAATGTCAGTAAACTTTCAAACATATAGTCTTAGGTAAGACAAATAGATAAAATTTCAGTTCTTGACATGATTTTTTGAGTTTTTGACCTTCTACAATCTGAAAATAAAGAAATGTTAATCCAAAGAAATCTGTACAAGTGTAGAAGGGCAAAATCAAAATCAAACTTTCAATCAATATTTACAAAATTTCAGATTATACAACTGATGAGACTACTCTAGTGCAATTCTTGAAACTGAAAACCGGGAACATTCTGAAATATAATTTGTGTGGTCGGTCTCTGAGGCCCCATTTAGAATTAAATAAACCCTTATATTATTATCCGTGATGTCGAAAAGTTAGGGGTCATCAATTCACGTCTTCTGCAGACACGGTTCGGGATTGTTGGTGATGGATCAGGTTTGAGTTAGACTTATTTGCATAACTTCGAGTTGCACGTTGCCGCTCCTCATCGAAGTACCGGTAAATTTGTTTGCTGGGCATCATGAAGGACCATATACGCCATAAATGGATATGAGTCTCCAAAGGCTTTGATCAATATGTATACAATGTCCGTTTAAAGTCCGTTCTCCCCCTACTAATTTTTGAACCACCTGGTATATCGCAACGAAATATGGAAGTCTTAAATAGGAGATAGAAACCCACGTTTTCATGAAAAAATTCCAGCTAAAAGTTTCAAAATGGCAGCTGAGTGCCATCTTCAATATTTTTTTTAAAATAAACACCTGGTATATCTTTGCATGATCGGTTAGGGACGATCATAAGGAATCCAACAAGACCAAGTTTGATGCTGTTATCTCCAAAGACTATAGAGATATCGCCTATTATTTTCTCCATAAGCGGAATGAGTGGGAGAGAGAAACTTTTTCTGGCGGGTCAGTAAATTCCAAATTTTGTTGCGATATACCAGGTGGTTCAAAAATTAGTAGGGGGGGAACGGACTTCAGACGGGCACTGTATACAGTGCAACCTCTGTCCTTAGTCCTCCAGAATTTGAAGTTTATGAACTGACACGTTTAACTGACCCAACTACTTGACTATCTTGTCTTGACTATGGTGTCGCTTTAAAACCAATCCCAAAGATTCGCAACTGGAACAACGAGAAACATGGAATTCTGCGCGAAAGCGTACTTTTTGGTTCTACGGTACCCACTCTGTAATAGTCCACTGGGATCAGGATGATGACTAATAGTCCTCAGGTGTGCGGTTGGTTTGGATCTTGTGATATTATACTGGTTAGATTTCCTCCTCGTACTCTGAATTGTACGAGAAACTCTAAACATTGGTAGTAAATACTTGGCGCTCTAATGATGTCGAATGTTTGTTTCTAGTTCTCGATTTCGAAACATTGCTATCGCTGATTTGGATTCTAGTGAGAATGTAAGCTTGAATTAGACAATGGATTGTTTTCTGAAATCATCAGTTATTATGTTTGTGTGGCATACAATGTCTGTCCTCTTACTTACTCACATATAGCGAAGTGGTCGTAGTTGAGAGCGTTTGCCTCACCCAGGCAACTCGGGTTCAATCACCACCGCCCTCACGGAGCTAAAGTGGTTCGGAATCCACTAAGCTGTAGTTCCCAGATCTCCCTTGATAGGACAGGCTCTGCTTCTGATGGGTTTTCTTCGAAAACCTGGAGAAAAGAGAGATTTTAGCCTGGTCTTTGAATGCTCGCTCGATGCTGGCCGTCTGAAAATTTTTAATTTCTCAGTTTCAAATATGCTTGTAGAAAGTTATTCCATATATCTAACAGATATAATTCATGGGTCGTAAAAGTAGTTTTTTTCTCTTGGTCACTTGCCGACAAAAATACCATGATTTACGTGGAAGTTTGATCATTTGCCTTTGACTATAGTAATTTTGGTGTTTATTCTGAGGTGGACATCATTTACATTTGATATATATTTTCCAAATAAGTACCATTTCATTGAATCAAATTATATTGTAAGGATAAGTAATTCTTGCATATTGATATAAGAAGTGAACCAAAATTCATTGATCATCGCACATAATCTAAGGATTTGAAAGCACTTTCTCAGAGTTTTGGCAACATCGCATTCGATAAACCCCGTCGTGGACCATTCCATGTTTGTATTCACTGACCCAACATTCAGCTTCTTGTATGGAGTGATGCTTGATGGATGATCGGGACGTTTGAGTCGAAAGAAGCGAAAAGAATATGCGGTTTACCGCTGATGGTGAAGCGATAGTCATTTTACGAGATTCTCCATGAAAATAAAGGAAAAAGGGAAAAAGCTATTCGGTTTTAGGGGAGTTAGAGGATGGAGTATTCAACCACTCGTCGAACAAGTGGAAAACAAAGTGGAATTTAGAAATATGTACAAAAAAAATACCTCGGAACAGCAGAATCATTGTTCCTACGTTCCTCCCCTTCAATCAAACGTGGAAAATAGTCCCAATAGAAGGTTCCAATATAAATTGTTTTTGAAGAATAGCAAAGAACACATTACTACCATGAATATTGAAATAATTGATTTTGATGTCGAATGAACATTCCGTATACGCAAACACATTTTGAGCACTAATCACATTCGATCCAAGCTATTAATGTATTTTGAACTATCGATTACCGAAAACGCTTTGACCGGTGGAACAATAGAATTTGCAGATCGAGCAATCGTACCTAAACTGAGAGGCACAATATAGGTGGTTCATCAGTGGCGCGTCTTGGGAAGTTGGCGAACAAAGAAATTATGTAAATGATCTCGGATTTCTCTGAAATTCCACAGGTGTTTTTTAAGGTAATTTATCAAAGTTCCCCCTATACGTTTTGTCCAGAATTCGACATGGAATGTATCGACATAGAAATCAAAATTCACACAAGTATAGATGAGGAAAATGATCATCATAATACTTTCTTGTAATATATTTAAAATAGTTCGAAAATAATTATTCAATTCTAAAAAAGTCATGATGGCCACAAGGCGTATACATGAAATGCGAACAAAGAGACGAGACTGTTTAATATATTATTTGTCATTGCCTATAACCACTGTCAGTTCCAAAAAAATTATCAGATGAAGCTAACATTGAACTTTTGTGACTACAATGCTTTCAAATTCAAAATGATAGACGGGACCTACAGAAATTAAAAAAATTAGTTCTGTCACTTTTTTCGGACACTGGCATAGATTCAAAAGACACATCTTGGCGACGTCATCACAACTACATCAAAGCACTAGGTCTCCTGCCATTGATGAATACACGATTGCCCAAGTCCAGAGATACTGATATAGAAAATTCAAATGAATCAAGTACTAATCAATCGATTTACGTATCTATTGATGATTTCTAATACAAAGTATTGTAAAATATAGTCTAGTTCGTAACTTGTAGATAGTGACTATAATACATTTATGGGATCTGAAAGTGCGGAGAGGATGTAAGAAAGTGGCAAACTAAAACTTGATTTGAAGCCTAAGTACTTAGCTGATTTCTGTTCTATTTCTTAGCCTGCTTTATGTGAATTTTGAACCTTCCAACCTATGAGTCACTATCCACAATTTACGAACTCGAGAAAATATTCTATTGTTGATTGGCACATATCTGACATGTTTAATAATACTGATGAATGATATAATTTCATATAATTTCATATAATATGGTAGATGCTCTTCAAAAATATAATCACTGCACCAACTATGATTTAGTAGTGCTTTAAAATTCCAATATTGGCATCTAAAAAAACTGGAATTTCAGTGAGTTAGACCGTCTTAAAGAGAAAAGTATATTCCAACAGGCGAATGTTTCGGATGGCGAAATATATTGCCCAAATATTGGCCTGTATTGTTTTTTCTTCAAGGCGAACAAACTATAAAAACCTTAAGTGAATATGCTACAATATAATCTTCATATTAACAACTTGTCTAACATCTTGGTAGATGTTATCTTGACTAGTTTATCCAAGGTAACAGTCTATTGAGGTTATCAACGTTTCATGAAATGTTATCAAAATTTGAATGGTATAGCTTTCAATTGGTTGGATTTTCAATCGATGATGTTATTAATAAAATTGTTTTCCGAACTCGCAGAGATCGACTCCATATTCTCACTTTCTGACATTTTCAGTTGTAATTTTTTGTTTTATACCAATAAAAATAATTGGAATACATCGCCCACTAATGGTGTCATCATTACATCAACTCGTCACAACGGGACGAAGGAACACTCAATAAGAAAGCATTAGATCCCCTCCAATTGAATGAATTAACATTTGAATACCTTGCCTAATTCAATAAATTCGTTAAAAGGTTCTGGCTCGTATTTCTTTTCTACTTGTCGACAATAACTTTGTTAATCTTGATGTAAAGTTGCTTGCAGGGGTGCAACTTAAGCTATGAGCGTCTCCCTAAGGTAGCAGGGGCGCCAGCTCGTCCACCCTTTTTAGTTTTCATAGGGCCCAATGTTATTTAGTCAACACGTGCATAGAAAGGATGATAACATCGAAGAAAATGCGATTTAAAATTGGAGATGTGGATTTTTTTTTCCGGATACATCGTTATTTTACAGGGCTAATATAGAAATACCTATTTAAGAAGGAAATTTGTTTAATGATTGGCATGAATGATCGGTTTTCTAATTCTTAGGGATCATTGTAAACCAAAAAATTTATGTAACTGAATATAGTTATTGCCAGCAGTTCGCTCTCCTTTTGAAACCAAGAAAACTTACAACAATGTAAAATGTAACTCAAAAAAGTATTCTTCTACAACTGAGCGAAAAGTACCATTCTTGCGCTTCCAAAAGAAAGCGCAGAGTTGCACTTTTTCGAAGAGAAAGCGTTTTTTTACTTTGTCGCTCGCCGTTCAAAAAAAATCACAATTGACCACTAACCACCGCAAAAAAATTTCTTTTCAAACTAAAATTCTTTGTTTGTCCCCCATCAGCTGATGATCACCGCTATGTTGTGACGTCAGCTGACAGTGCTCTATTATCGCGTTTAATAAAATACAAAACTACTAACTTTGGTTACGAAAAACAGTTCAAAAATTGGTTATTGGTGGTTATTTTCCTTTTATTTTTCAACAATTTTGTATTACTAAAGGGGTACAAATCTAATTTTTAATCTCGGACGTTTTAAAATCTGAACTGTCAAATTTGAGGTTATCAATAATAATTAATTTTTAGCAAATATTTTTGTAAAATCTGCGGTTGTAGAAAAAAATTTGTGTGTAATTCGAGAGCAAAACTTTGCGCAAAACATTGCCGCGCTCCACTTCGCGTCGCGCGTCAAACTTTTTTCTGAGGCGGCAAAGTACTAATTTGCGCTCTCAATAGACAAATAGCTAGTTTGAATCATTTTGAACTACAAAATTCTAGGATATCAGGCCAGGAAAACCATTGGATAATTAGTATTTGCGGTGTGAATTACATTTGGCAACAAGAACATTATGATATAGTTTTATTGTATCGCCCAAGTCATCAACTGCCATTATTGGAACAAAAAGCTATTTTCTTCTTTGTCGTTTTCATTCTCTGTTCTCTTTTCGAAAAACAAAAAGGTTTTTGCATATATATCAAAATACACTAAATACAATATATCTTGTCTGATCAAAAATCGTTCAAGTGAATCAATTTAGATCAAAAATAGTCACTTTTTTCGTATTTATTTTTGGTAAATCTGTTATATTTTTGTTCAGATTTAGTTCCAAATTTTTCATTCTTCGATGATATATATTCAACCAAAATAAATTTCCATCAGCATCATTCGCCTTTCCATATTATTGTTGGCAACTAATCTATTGGTGAATTGGAAAATCACGATCTGAGTGGGTTGTTTGGCTTCACGAAAGTGAGATTCTTGCATTTTTCAAATCGTCCTGTCCATTGCCAAAAACTTCAAGGTAGCCATTGAAAACAAAATTTATTATGACTGTTAAAGGAATCGAATAATTCTACAGCATTCATTTTTCAATTGGAACATATAGGTAACCACCCAAAACACTATCATTCGATTTAGAATTTTCACTACCGCTAAATTTATAATGAGAACCGCTTTAATTAAGACTGGCCTTATATCTCTAATGTACCACCCCCTCTCTCAGAATTCCAAAAAAAATCTCTCAATTCGAACCTTGGTCTTTCCGACACACAGTCAGCTACGACTGCGTTCCTTTAGGATGAAGCTGAAACAAAAAATAAAAACATGTTACCACGCTTTTGCGTACAATTAATTTTTCAAGAAAAAATTGCTTTGCCTTCATTCGATTTTTTTTTTGAAAATTTGATAAGACAATTTTTTCTATTATGAGAACAGATTGTCCGTTATGCACAATTTCTCCTTAAACATCCTGACCGTTCTTCATCAGCGAAGAGTCGATATGTAAATTCTGTAACATTCAAGTGTCCATCACCTCTCACCCCATAAGGTCATGACATAAGACAAACATGTATATAACGAGAAACTTTATATAAGGTAAGAGTACTTTTAAATAAGGGCATTACCATATAGAATGGTTTCGTTGTTGGAAAATTGTTTTATAAACCTATGAATTACTTATTGACGAGGAAAAATGTAGGATATAGTTCGGAATTCCATGAATATAAAATTCCGACTCCGATATTATTGAGATATGTTCGTGAAAGCAGTGAGAATGTGGAAATCTCGAAAAGAAGCGTATGTTCGATTAAATCATGGTTATTTGTTTCCTTTTGTTTTACTCGTTCGCATACCATAGGCAAATCCAATAAAAAAAAAACAGTTTAAACATTTTAACGAAAGAAAATATAGACTACTATAATGACAACAAATTGAAATGTAATGAACGTGTGATGGCTTTGAATGAAAAATTGTTATTTGGTTGTCAGTTGGGAAAATATAGTGGTCAATAATACTCGGTGGTATAGCATTTTGTACTGCAAATCTTGCGAAATTTTAAACAGGCTATTGAACACTAAATCACTTTGTTCAAGGAGAAGTATTGACCGTGACATGTCTCTTCCTTTTGACATAAGTGTGTTTGCTCCAGAAATATAAATCAAAAATGTAAAATATTGAAGTAATACCCAAAGATTTGAATATAACTCGGTGTTTATTTTTTTTGCAATCTCCAATTTTTATGACAAAGTGTCATAGCAATGGCAATCCTTTTGTTCCGCAATCTAAACAGTTCATACAAGGTGAATTCTACTATATAACATTCTCCCGCACCAAAAAAAAAGAATAACAATTTTTTTTTATATAACAACAATCTTAAGTATAACCGTATCGATCTGGAGGTCTTATAGTTCTTTTTGTTCTGTTTTTAGCTATACTGAAATCATGTTCGCTGTTGAGACTGACGCCCTCCAATTCAGGTCGAGGATTGTTATTTTCCTCACATGGATATGTTTCTTGTTGAGAGTCAACAAGTTTCTGACTTGAATTTTCAAGCATAATACCATCTTCCAAACCACTCTGAACATTTATTTTTTTGATATTTGATATAAAAAGCGCTTCCACCTTTTATTTATTTCCGGCACAAAACATATGAAAGTACAATTTCCTATTTTTTCTCAATTACGGCAGGTATTCATGTAACTTTGTTCCTTTCACGATAGTCCTTGACAATAACCTTATCACCAATATTGAATGACTTTCTTTCAATTCCTCCAAAATGAGTGATTTGATCGTTTTGTTTAGAAATCACCCTCTGCGGCCGGCATGTTAACGCATCACATATTCAATTTCTTGAACATGCTGTATATTTATTTGTGTCATTTTTTCTGTATCTATGTTCGAAAAGTTGTTGTTATGAGAGATCCGATAATAACAAAAATATATTGTCATCGTCGATTTTGAATCTTTAGTTATTCCATAAACAAAAGGATAATTCGAATACTGTGGATTATATGGTCCATTACGAACCAAAAGTTCCATTTACGAAAAGAGAACGAAACATTCTCCAACATTTTGGTAACAATAAGAATACAAAAAAAAATCACCCATTGAATGAAATTCCCGAAGAGCACACAGTAAATTTTGCAACGACTATAAACGATTTCAATTTCATTCATAAATATTCGACTTTACGAAAACTCCAAAGAGTTACTGCCTTCTGTCTAAGATTCATTTTTAATTGCAGAAATAAAAATAAAGTCCCTTGTAATCTGTCACTTGTCATCTATCACTTCAATCCGTTAATTGTGCCCTGTCAAACCGCATACATCATCTGTCACTAGTCATACGTCATCTGTCACTAGTCACACATCATCTGTCACTAGTCACACGTCATCTGTCACTTGTCATCCATCATATGTCGTCTGTCAGTAGTCATTTGTTACTTGCCACCCGTCATTGATCATCTGTCTCTTATCATTTGCCCTCTGTCGTACGTCATCTGTTACCAATCATTTATTACCGTTTATTGATCAATATTCGATAGTGACCACTTGTTTAGTCAGAACGGTCATCACACTCGACAATGATGCCCTATGAGGCCCATAGGAATCCATCGAAAATCTGGTTATTTCGCCTTGTCTCGAGCAAACAAACCTATTTGGCCTATTTAGTGAGCAAAGCAAGATGTTATAATTATCATTTTTGTTCTTGACATTATTCTATTAAAAAAAAAATGTTTGGTCCATTTCTTGTCGCTATTCATACTGTTATTTCCGTCAATTATTCCTGCACTTTGACATATTTTATTAGCCATAAAGTTGATGCTCAGTTTGTGTCATCGTAATACGTAAGTGATACTCGAAAGTAATGTATACCAGGAAAGGTTTTTCCATTTGATTCCTTGATCAACCAACTGTTATTATCATTCTAGAAATGCGAAGACAGTATAACGACGTTATAATGGGGTGATACACGATGAATTGATGTTTCGAGATGAATAATTTACGACGGTATTTGATGTAGTCTTCGAGTCTGTAGCAATTTTCTGAATCGTTAGACTTAATTATGTACTACATTGAATTAAATTGAACCTAGAAAAAGTTCCATAATATTGAAAATAGCTTTTGTAGTTATTAGATAAAGCTCCTTGAAAACTCCTGTCATCATCGATATTATGGTTATCCAATACGATTTTATTGATGTAATTTTTTTTTATTTGGATGCTTATGGATGCAAACTTATTGGGATTATACACGAGCCTTTCACTTTCGGATATTTTGCTGTTTGATTTTGTTTTGGCGAATGAATGAGTGAGTGGCAATTAACATACAATGACCGCCAAAAAGTATGTACCATATGAAAAAAAAAGTTTATTATTAGAGTATTGAAATAAAATTCCTGTAAAAAGTTGGTGCATGTCCGATAATCTAAAAATCGATTTTGACAAATGTCACGTGATCGCTGGTAAGGCGGCAAATAAAATGTCACGTGATCGCTGGTAAGGCGGCAAATAAAAATAAAAATAACATAAGAAAAAGCAAAAAGGGGAGTAAAATGGCAAGATATAGAAAAAAGTTATTATGTTAACAGAGTTTGAAGAGATAATTCGGAAAAATTGAAAAGAGCAATCGTTTTGAATATTTTCCTATCTAAATAAAATTATAATAATTTTTTCTTATGAATAGCTTGACTATGCTGAAACATTTGTAGTTTAAAGATAATGACAAAACTTTCTAATTTTCTCCACACCAGAGAGTCCTAAATTAAAATTGGATCTTCTCAGAACCTGGCTGTTACATTGGTTCGTATCTAACAATTATAGGCCAGAAGAAATAGACAATCAATTCATAATAATTCCAAAAATGTTCAAACTTTGGTCAAGTGGTATACTTCGAGAAAGCAATAAATCTCAGAAGTACGCAACATTGTCATAATGGCTACTAACTAGAATTTTGCTGTATACTCGTTGAGAAAATTCCAAAAGTTCTGCAAACTTGGAGTAGTATTGACTATATTATTTCATATCACGGATCGTGTGCATGGTTGCAAATTTGTGAATTCATCAGAATAGATTTTTTCAAAATTTGCAACAAAGTTTCAAAACTTTTGCAATTATTTCGAGACCACCTTGATCGAAACAATTACCACAAATCAAGAAAATATATGTTCCGGTCAACATAGAAGGTTGGTAATTCAATTTTCTCAACTATGATTTTTGGTAACACAAGATAAATGTTTGGAAATTATATCAATATTACATTCGTGCTCGGTTAAATACGTTCCATAAAAAAATCGCATCTGAATGAAAATGAAAAGATAAATTTTTAGATTTTTTCCATTTCAAATTTCAATGGAGAATGTTTTACTTTTCAACTTCACTGGTATAGTAAAGTTGGTGTAAATGAGCCACATCATTCTCTTGCATTTTCTCCAGGAATCAAATCATGGTTGACGCTAACATTGCCTCTCTCCATTATTCACATATTAGATGTATCATCCTTCCTGACACGTTTGCATGTTATTATGCGAAATATGCTTCGGCTATGTTGCACCACATTTCGATGTGGAATATGCAGACTTTCATGCAAATACAAAAGTCTGACACGAGTACGAATTTACTGAGAATTGTCTATTTTCTAGCTGAAAATATAAGTGCCAGACCTGCTTTAAGAAACGTGTGTTTTTCGTTGGAAAGTTTCAATCGTGGAAGAATAGTTCCATAAAAGTATTCACGGATGTGAAATGACTTTTCATGTGATTTTGTTTTGTTATCAAATCTGTTAAGTTGGAATCATGCAGAAACGACACATTTTCGATTTTTCATCATCACCTGGTTACTGTTCTGTCGTACAAGATGATTCCTCAAGTAGTATATGCCTAGTCTAATAGATGACACATAGTCCTTAATACTTTTGTTTTAAGGTTGAGAGAAATCAAATGGGAAAACAAGTCAGAGACGTTTAAAGAGACCAAAATAGTATAGAGTTGTAGAGAAGAACTTGATGTTCTGTATGTATTTCGGAACCTGGTAGATCAGAAAGAACTCCCCAGAAGGTTATCTCTGCCTAAGGAAACTTTGACCCTAGCCAAATTTCAACAGGTCACCCAAGAGGCATTCTTTTTTTCAGGTTATTTGATTGATACACTATATGATAAAGACGATGGTCTAGTAGTTTGAAGAATACGGAAGGAAAATTTCTGATCGTTATAGTATGTATGTGTTTGTGAATAATTATGGAACGTTGCGAGAATTTTTAATAATTTTAACTCCAACCACCCTGTAGATTCAGGACCAGAGTTTATGCCAACTCATAGAGAACTCTCAGCAAAAAAAGTGTCTTCCATTTAATTATCATACTGAATGTATGCGTGTTCGGTATCTTCCTGTTATGAACCAATGAAGAAGTCAATACTTTTTAGTCCGGAAAACCCAGTCTCACTTTATCTAGCGTTTTATGTGATATTACCTCCTCTTATGGAGTTACTTGTATCAATTCTTGATCCAAATAAAGAATGCGTATTACTGCTCATAATGTGCCATGTGGAAGACCAGTCTACGATCTCGTTACCTCTTGGTAATACCCTCGAATGCTCGTCAGTAATTTTTCCAAGGAGAGATTGGGTTCGGAATAAATCCGATCTTCCAGGAAGAGCAGTTTGTTTATGGGCAGCTCCAAAACTGAAGATGTCGGATCCTAGATATATGGGAACGTTTTAATGACAAACTGTTCTTCATTCTATAGTTCATGCTAAGGTTTTCAGCACGAAGCGATTCTGAAAGCATTTGAGCGGAAGTTGTGGCATTGCCATCAATTATAGTAGTCAAAATGAACCAACAAATTTTTTCTGGTCCGGATACTTGGACCTACAATTGAATTATTAAACAAAGTCAAATTTCATTGGCCCAGAGAAGGTATGGAAACTGCTCGGAAATAATTCCACGCATCCGACACTCAAAGGCATTTATATAAAATCCTTCATAGGCAAATTAATCAGTCAAAGGCCCAGCTCCTAGTGGGTATGCTCACCGGATATTGCAGTTGCAGGTAACACGATGTTATTTTTACTATTTGGTGATCGGACGCCTATGCCAAAAAATCAAGTACATGCCTCTTCTAGAATTTTAGTTGGTGATTATAATTGTACTAGCTGTACAATTATAATGCAATGAGATTATAGTTCGATAACTTTATCATTGTTTGGAACCTCTTGCTTACAATACCACAGATCCACTAACTCAGGTTGTCACATTGCTTTGATTTTTTCACTTGGGAAGTTTCGAAAGAGGTGAATATTTACGAAATATTTACGAAATCATTATCAATTCAGCTATTCCCGATAACATGAGTTATTCATTTGGAAGTTTCTTTCAGCTTCGGAAATATACCATGAAGAATTGAATATCTCCCCAAAATTGAGCGGATCGACTTGTTATGATCATAATATGACTTTTTGAAGACAACCTTGTATGTAGATACAATGCAGGAGGATTACACTGTGAGACTTTCAATATGATCATGTGATATCATTAGTGAAATGATGAACTGTGATACTGTTTTTTTTTCATTCGCAATAATTATTATTTCACACTGAAAACCCTAAAACCGAATGTCATTCATTTAATTTTCCTAATATTTCGAAGTTATCATCGTTCTACTAATTTGACAACGTCTGATCCAGTTTAAGCCAATATCAAAGTGGATTTTCCGATACATTGCGGTTCCAGGCATTCCGAAAAGAACAATTACATCAAGCCCTACATAGTCGGTGATTAAAGTGTAACAATGCTATTGAGGTGAATGGGATGATGTTGTTGAAAGGCAATTTCTGTAATACACCGTTAATTAATTAACTGCGGCATTATCCAATTATAATTTATTACCAAGTAATCATGGAGTTAAATGGGAGTTTCGAAATCTTAATGTCTTGTCTTGTCATGTAGCTTCATAAAAGATGGCAAGACTCACATTTGCGAACAGTTACAGTATTTCATCTGATTGCCATTATGTGAAAGGTCACTAAATTTAAATATCCGAAAATATAAGCACAGGGGAGAAGTTTATTTCTGGAACCTTGTGAAAACCATTCTCAATGAAGTAATTGTTAAAAATCCATATCAATATAAAGAAACCATCGCGATGGTGGTAGGACTAATAGATTATGAAAAGGGAGGATTCAATGGGTGCTCAGAAATCCTGATATTTGCTGAAGAACACATGATGACAAGATTCGCTTTTGTTAAGGAGAATGGTGATAATTTTGGAGCATTCATGATGTACCTATCTAGATGGATTCGACCCTAAATCCAGTAGAATGCTCATTAAATGAAGTTGATGAACCACACTACTATCTTTTTTGAGCTGCAAATATATCTTCCAACTCAAATAACCCCACATACAAAAACAATTTCTCAAAGAGATCCGAAGACTCATTTATTTAAAGCTCCACCACAGCTCCACCTTTTTATGAGAAATTGAAAAACACCAATCAAATTTAGAAAATGTTGAGGATTTTCCAAAATGACACTTATATACAGGGTGAAGTATGATCACTTGCGGAAAGTAAAATGCTGTACTAGTCTATCATGTGGAAAAAATTAATGCTCAACTACCCTATTTCAAAAACTCTTTCATGAACGCATAGCTAAGTGCACTGGTTATGCATGCACCTACACTCATGCCTCCAATATAGTTGGCAACTATTAGAAATTCTTCTACTGTCTGCACCAGTTATACTGGGAAATTTTTTGTCTTAGCAGAAGCCATATTATAAACTCACAATCGTACCAGTACCAAGACCATGATCCTCTTAACATATTCAGAAGTGCGATTTATTCGATACATCAACTCCTGCAACGCATGAAGAGAGGCTTTTGGCACTATACCAAGAAAGCAAGTCTGTGCAATCTTTGGTACCAAAGTCATTCTGGAGATACCAAGACTTTTTTTGGCTTCGACATTTCGTCATTCAGCCAAATACTTGCAAGTCTTGAAATTAATAATACATTAACTCTCCTGGCAACAGTGGTACACTAGGTGGCAACATTCCAATAATAAACTGATGGAAATAAAGCCAATCATGATGAAAAATAAAATGAACTATCAAACGACCTTCAGAAAAATCTTTAAGAAAACTGTGTTATGGAATTTCTGAAGTCAGTTATCCTGAGGCTAGATACTGTTACACTGACGTTCAATGTAATGAGATGGTATTATTGTTCAATCGCTAATAATAACTAATGGTTCATGCAATTTTTTCCAGATAAAAAAAAAATATATAAAAAATGGTTTAGGATATGTTAAATTTAACAAGTAACTTAGTACGAATCAATACACTGATTAAGTTGAGTCGAAACGTGGCAAAGGAAAACAGAATCATTGATTATTTCAGCTTTAGAAAAGGACAAAATCGTGTCAAACAATCGTATTAAATGCTCCACTGAATGAGTAAATCAACAAAAACGTGCTTCACGTTTGAATACATTGGTTTATGTTCGTTCACGGATCTTATTCCATACAAAATCTGATATTTTTACGTTAAGTGATCATCCACTTACAGAAAGTAGTCTTTTTTTCTAATAAAATCCCATTGAAATATTTTGAATTCTTTGGTTTTCGTTATTAAGAAAATCAAAAGTCGGCTATTCCGAGCAACCCTTTCTGTTCTAACCGATTTGTGATGACAATCTCTTCATTGAACCACCCCAAGTGGTGATACATATTTCTATTCCTTGTAACGAGAACGAGATGGAAAGACGTAGATGAAATAGACTTTTATCCATTAGCCCCAATCAGTTGGATTTAGTGCCTTTTGTAGGTGATAATACCTCTCCTCTCTGATGGATTTCGACAAAGAGACTCGTTAATCCATCTACTAGTAGTTTCTTTTGTCTCGATGGAAATTGGTTATTAGTGACGTACTCAATAAATCGTTGAAGTAGATGAGACTGAAAAGCTTTGTGATAAATGGGTTAGAAAGTCATTTGTCAGTGTGATAAAAAAAACATTCCTCTATATTCTCTATATATATTAGTTTACATTATTTCTTTCTCGATTATTCGTACAAAAAGTCGAATATGATTTCAGTGTTCTCGAGTTCCATTTGAGGAAATGATCAGAAATGTCCACTTGCTCCTTTGCTGCGGTATACATGTTGTTTTGGTTTGTTGATAATTATATTTCGAATTTTTCAGTCACACAGTACAATGAAATAATTTGTTACCACGTAAAAAGATGCCAGTAAGATATCTACTAGAAGCTCTGCGATAAACTGATAATTCGGAGGGGAATCGAAACCCATAATCAATTTGCGCCAAGACTGAAGAAGAAAAAGAAAGAATAGAAATTCAACGACTAGAAAATTTATGTTAGGATTGAAATTGAATAGTCAAATGAACCACAATAGAGTGCAAAAATGGACTGATAATATATCCTACGATAATGTTGAAAATACCATTAGCAGATGGCAGCGGAATGCAAATCGATACCAACAGCTGACTATAGAGAAAAACCTATCACCAGACAGAAAACTTGCGGAACTTGAATATGAACAAGAAAAACTAATAGTGCCAACAGCGAAAGAGTACTCAGAAAGAATCACAGCCAGTCAATCTGTCCATAAAGATTTTTCTTATTTTGCTGGCAATGGCAATACCCCAGAGTGGCACAACTTTATCACACAGTTTTACGAAACCACTGAATTATGCCAATTTTTTAATGGGGAAAACATGAGTAGGTTCAAAATATGCCTGCCAAAGGGCATGGCATCCTCCTGATGAATTGAAAAATGTATTGCTATGATAGGGAAGAAGATTCAGAAGGAAAAAGGGCATGTTTGATAAAATATTCATTCAGTTGAACATACCGAAACAGTTCGAGAGAATGTGATTGAACTTTCATAAACTTTACAGAATATGACAATGTGTCTAGAAAGCCTGAATTGTGAAGAATATTTCATGAATTCCAAAATTGTGAAAGAATAAATTATAAAATACCGTTAAATCTAAACATGAATTGGGGTATCCATGTGAAATTGCTAAAGAAGAAAGTATCGAAGACATTTCTTTTCGGCTTGAAGAATTCACCAAAATTGTTGGTTACATGCAATCGGCTGGAAAAGATGACAGAAAACGAAGAACCATATACGGGAGTGATTTGAAAACAGTTATCCTCTGTTTGAGATCAGATTCCCGTAATACAAGGCCTTCTTTTTCGAAAAAACCAGAAAACAATCGCCTGAAGAACACTTTAGGAATTTGTATGAGAAAATTACAACAAATTGACGGCTCCGAAATGACGGAAAAGATTTGTGATTACGAATTTTTTTTTATGAATTATTTTATTTTTATTCATATCTTACAACCCTCTTTAACATAATATTTCCTCGAGAAAAAATCCCCATCAGTTCCGAACAAACCTACCTAAAATATACACACATCTCCATACCTATACGTAAGAGAGGCAAATAACGTCTCCGTACGAGTATGGTAAACTCATTCTCCAGAGAGCGATGTGAAAAACTTTCTGTCGCCACCACTAGGAGCGTTAAATATGTATGAGATTTCGTCAGTTCGGAGTACGCTCCGAGTGTCATTTTACAACCTCAGGGCGAACGATTAGTAAAACGGTTTTAGTTGCGAGCTAACGCCCTTCAGGATTTATTCGGATAT
This sequence comes from Chrysolina haemoptera, assembly GCA_958298965.1. NCBI lineage: Eukaryota > Metazoa > Arthropoda > Insecta > Coleoptera > Chrysomelidae > Chrysolina > Chrysolina haemoptera. Next base: position 25,808,146 of record OY282591.1, on the reverse strand, counting down.
AAGGGTCTTTTACTACTGGAATATTACGGGGAATTGGTCGGTTGCTACGGCAGAATGAGTCTTATGGATAGATGTGTTCGAGTTTGGGCTGTGCGAAACAATTTCCAGAGTAATAAGGTGCAACTGACAGGTTGAAGAGGCTATTGGGTTTATTATCGTTAGATGAATTGCAATGGAGTAATTGATTAACTGATTCTAGGAGTTTCATTAAATAATTAATCAATGTTAGTTTTCTTTAAATCGTATGAAGATTCACTTCAAGTTCACCCGAATAATACGTTCACGAATACATATCAACATACTGCAGGGTTAATTTAGATCAATTACCGAAAATAGAATGAGGTACTAGTTTGATATGTAGAAATACACCTGTGAATTTTCAGAGCAGTCCGTTATGATTTGTATATTTTTTTATTCACCAACCTTCGGTTACACGCTACTGAATGGAACACCTATGTTTTGACACTCCGCCTAGGTTCGATCTGTCGATGTTCAATTTCTGTCATTTCACGCAACCTAACAAATGTACACGCGGTCTGTCATCTTGAGTTCATTACCGTGTTTACCGAAACTTTCATATCGACGTATTACACAAAATCCCACCCCAGCATATGTGGTTTCAGTCTATCATCAATATCAGCACGATGTTTGAATGGATTCAAACTTTTACGATTGCTATATTATTATTATGTTATCATCTTCGAGATGTTTCAATTGGTTTCACTTCAGTGTCGATGGTATCAGCTGCTATGGTTATCCACGTAACTCTATAACTATATTCAAATGAAGTAAAAGTATTCCAATTCAAAGACTCCGTGATTCATACGACCTTCAGGAAATAAAAATAGTAATTTCCGGTGTATACATTAGAATTTTATATGGAGCAATGAGGGTAGCGTCGATCGTCTCCTCCCTCAGGCAGGCGGCAAAAGCGCAATCAGTGTTACTCATCACCATTTCTATTCATGAGCATTACATATCAGATCATTCAGATTCTCTATCTCGATTTAATCTCGTCTTGCTCTTGTTAATGCTCAAGGGGTGCTTAAATTTACAATTTTATAGATCATGTAGGTCTTTCTGAGGTTCTATCAATTACGGTAGTGATGAGATGTTCATCATTGGCGTGGAATCTTAGTTTGAGGGTACTTAAAAAAATGCCATTCGAAATTGTTGTTTGTAATTGACAGAACAAGGTTTTCAACAATGAAAAAAAATATGTCATCAGAACTTCGGAGGCACGATGATTGTACTGGCTGGAGATTTTCGCCAAACGCTGTCATCAGTCATTCCCAGATCAATAGCTGCTGATGAACTAAATACTTTCTTGAAACCATCGAATTTGTGAAGATATATGAAAACTGTCAAGTTGACAATGAATATGCGCGTTACGTTTCAAAATGACGAATAAGCGGAAGTGTTTTCTTAGGCCTTATTTCGTTTCGACCAAATTTTTGTTGATTCACAACGTCAAAGGAAGAATCGAAGTGTTCCCGAATATTGTTTCAAATTACAAGTCAAATTGATGATCGAATGCAATCATTTAAGTCGATCGATTCCATTGCAGATCCGAATGTTGTTGTCAATTATCCAACTGAATTCCTAAATTCATTAGATTTGCCAGGAATGCTGCCACACAAATAACATCTCAAGGTTGGCACGGTAACAATTAAGGTACACGATCTGAATCAACCGGAACTATGCAATGGAACAAGACTCGAGTGAAGCAACTGTAATTGAAGGAAAGTTCAAAGGCGAGGATGAGCTAATTCTAAGAATACCATAAATTCCAGCTGACTTTCGTTTTGAATTTAAGCGTGTCCAGTTTCCGATCCGCCCTGCATTCGCCATGACTATCAATAAATCGTAAGGTGGAATGACTCTTGAGTGCCTGTGGTTTGCAAATTGGCAGTTGTACATTGCGTTCTCGATAGTCGGAAAACCATCGGTGCTATTTGTTTTCTCATCGGAAGGAAAACAAAAAATATTGTACATTAAAAATCATTGTGATAAATTATGATCGAAAATGTTTTATAGACTTCTTATCTCATTACATGGTCGTAAAGGAAAATTTGGTATAATTATTTTTATTAGTACACCCATGCGAAGCCGGTTCGGCAGGAAGCTAGCTGGGTATATATTTGATCTTTGAAACGTTCAGCATTCTACAAATTTTCCAAAAATGATCTCTGATAATTCCACAATTCAGTACAGTATACGAAACTGGTAGCAAATGGCCTTTTTGCACTAATATCAATCGGTGCTTTTTATATTATACTTACCATATAAATAAATATTGTATGCTTTGTTCGACTAATAGTTTGTTCAACATCTTCAAGTAACAAAATAAATTGATAAGCAATTTGTAGATGAAATACAAACTTCTTCTTATCGTACAATGAAAAGCCTTCACCTGCAGAACACATTTTTTATTGTTTATACAATTGACATATTTCCCTTTTTTTCAGGTAAGTAATCTACAAATTCCTGTTCATTCTTGGGTGATACGGTAAGATTTTTTAAAGTTTTTCATCTTATTCACAAATAAAAAGCGTATAGTTTTGTTCAATTGGATAGGATAAAAAAAATCCAATTGTTTCAGGTTAGGTCATCAGATTAAGATCAGTTGTTTGAATATCCCCATTGGTTTTCACCTGATTATAGTAATTTTATTCCTCAACAATTAATAATCCAACAGTAATGGTCAATCACATTTTCCATATAAATATTTGTGTTACTGATACGAATGTCATTCTCATAATAAAATCAGATCAACCGGACAGCAAGCATTTCTTAAGTTTGACATTATAACGGAGAAGCATGCAACCCACGAATCAAGGCAAAGTAATATATTATAGTAATAAATAATACATCAGTGATATATTTCCAGGCAAACTAGATAATAATCTACATGTGAACAATAATACAATAGTATTTAACGCCATCTTACATTTTGAGTTTGATGGATATTGCTTATTTCACCAAAGGTTTAAACCCACTTCAAATAACTTATCAAATGTTGGTTCTAGCATTAAACAGAGAGTTTTTTCTCTTAACATGATTTTTATTTAGTCGATAATAATAGGTCTTGATTTATTTTACCATCAGTGTACTTCATGTAGTTGGTAACCAAATTATTACTAACTTAGTAGATGATAATCCTCGTGATAAACATAAGCCGGTGAGATGGTGGAATAGCTCCTGCTTCTTACGGAAGTAGAACCAAAATAAAAAAAATGTAATATGATTCAATTCTTCAGAAAGATTTAGTGGTCGAACATAGATTTTGAAAAAAATGTTGAGAGCAAGAACTGTGAGAAAGAAATATTTTTTTTGTCTAATAATTCATGCTTGGAACTACTTTCTTTGGCTGCTGAATAAACTAATTACTTTTTTAATTCTTCTGTCTGTACTGTGATACTTTCTACTTGCCCAATTCACATTCAATTCTTTTATTAGTTTGTTTTCGTTTGTATTCCCTATTATTCCCCACTCATCAACCACTGGTCCTAGAGGTATCCATTCCATTTGCAACCCCACCCATGTCATGTCGTGTCCCGATTTTGATGTCTAGACGAGAACAAGAGAACAACTACATCTGCCTTTGAGTAGGCTTGAACTCTTTTCTCGTATTGTTCATTCCATGCTCGGCGGATTTTTACACAATGCTCCTGTTAAATATCAATTGAGACGTCTCTGTCACAAAGGAGAAACAATATATCTCGGCGAAACAAAAGAACTGATTGCCAAGAAAGTTTTCATTTGGGTCTTTGACGGCAAATAAAGAGCAACAAAGGTTAGTCGCGGAAAATGGGTTTCTCCTGTGTTTGATGGGACTGTTGAGGAAACAGTGGACTGGATAAAGTGAATATTTAAGGAATTCAGTTTTATCATTAAATTCGATTTAATCGGTTGGGGTGGAATGGCGTAAAACGACCTTTGAGAGTTCTTTACTTGTGATGAGATATTTATGAGAACTAAAATTAGTAGATGGTGAAAGAAGTATTAAGAATCCAACTAAGTATATTTTTTTTAATGGGAAAATCCGGGTTTCTCCGGGAGTGACGTCATCTTTGCTCTCATCTACGTTATGATTGGTTGCGACACCAATAGATTTCTTTTCAGATAAGGAAAAATGTATTTGAAACGTGCTTAATTATGCTGAGGATCCAAAATCACAGATATTTTCAGAATTTAGCAAGATACTTTTAATTTTTTTTTTCATGACAGGCCATTGCTATTCACTGATAGTTTGGAGAATTTGCGGGCACATTTATTTTTTTAATGTAAATGGGACCTCAGAAATCAACCGCCAACTGAGGATTCATTTTATCAGAATGTCCTTAGGGCTGCATATCAAATTATTATTCGGAAAAGCGTTATTTTCTTTAATCCTCTGCTATCTGATTCTGAAGATTTTGGATGGTCATTGGATTAGAATACATTAGTACCAAAATTTATGACAATCAGATGTAGAAACTGGCAACTTATTCTGTAAGTATAAACGAGGTGATTCTTTAAAAAAATTGCATTTGTGCTGAAGCAAAATTAGATTGTACTATAATTTAGTTTAAGCAATAAGTATATGTTGGCACAGAAATAGGAATAGGACATAATGTATATATGAACATATACCTCATTCGAATGTAATTGAAACAGTTATATTTAGCTTATCAATTTCCATTCGTTATTTGGGTAATTCCGTTTTTATACGCAAATCATTAAAATACATGACTCTCGCGCGCTTCATTATCTTCATCAATATCTACCAAAAAACTTTTCCACTGGAATAACTGTCGTTTTAAAAAAGTTTCCCAAATGTGTTTTATAACTTTCATTCCGCATAAGTACTTAGACCTTCAATAATTCAAAAAGTCACTCGATGCCGAAATATTAAATTTAGATTTCACACACGTTTTAAATAATTTTTTTCTACTAACGTTAAAAAAGGTGCGCGCATTGATAACAATATGCGAAGTGACCCTTTTTTTCATTTTCCTTCCTTACCATGCGCGAAGTAGTGTGTGAAATACATATTTATATTTTATATTTATGGTTTTTATGTATAAATTATACGGGGTTATTTTATTTAACTTGTATGGTCCTCAATGAAAATCCAAGAAATCATTTATTATTAATGTTTAACAATAATTAAGGCTTTTTAACACTTTTCAAATTGTGACTACACCACCTAATTTTATTTTTTTATATCAAGCTAGCATATTACTTATTTTAGAACAATATTTTTTTACGTTGGTAGAAAAAAGTTGTTTGCATCTCGTGCGCGAAATTATAGTTTGGTGATCAAGAATTGGTTTTTCTTAACGAGGCGCAGCCGAGTTAAAATAATAGCCGAGATCACCAGTGTAGAATTTCGCGCAATAGTTACAAAAATAACATTTTATGCCTCAGTTATAATAATAATTTAATTTATTGACCATTCCATCAAGAAATGATTATTTTACATAAAACAATACAGGGAAGGTCAAATGAACAAGATCAGTAAAATACTGGTCTTCCTCAAGCGCCTGAATATGATTATCACTCAATTCCAACGATGATGGTGTTTCTACAGAAATCAGGCTATTATATTCAAAAAATATATTGTTCTCATCTGCTCAACAAGTTTATTCATTCTGAAAGTTCATAACTTTCAAAAATTGGAAGTACTACACATTTTTTTTCGTGAATATCATGATTCTTTTCAAACACTACAGGTAAGTGATAATGAAGATGAAAAATTCATAATGCGGAATGTTTGTTTGTTCGTGATTTTCAATCATACTGACAAGAAAATTGGCTGGACTTGGGTCGAACAATTAAAAGCACTATTGATCCACTGTCGAAGTTTCTACTGTTATAAAGTCATCCCCAGGGCAATGAACAAAATATTTATCAAGGACATTTACGTGGTGTGTGATGTGATTCCTTTTGTTTTTCCAAATTTCATTCGAATTTTCATATTTTTGTAGTCATCATTTATGGATCGATGAAAAAAATAATTGTCGTTTGAGTTAACAACTCTTTTGTTATTTCATTGTGATTATCGCTAATAATGGAAATTAATTCGACAAACTCTGCATAAAACTGAAGCTGAATTTGAATATAATCCCCATCGAGTAACTGCTTTAATTTTTCAGAAGCGTAGTCATTCACGCGTGTTGAATGAATCTTTAATTAAGTCAGATAATGAAAATCGAAACTGGAAACCTTTGAATATTCATCACAAAAGAGCTTTCCTATCTGCAAAAAAGTAAACTAGCTACTGGCTACACGGTTTATTCTCGATCTTGGAACAAGGTTAACATGCTTCTGCGGACAGATTTTAGCTCGGACCACACAGTGTGTCGGATAGCAGCGAAACAGTCGCTTGGCCAATAAATTTCTTTTACTGTGACATTGTATATTTGCAAATTACGGAATGGATCGTAATTTAAATCAGCCCCTGTCGTCAGAAAAAAACTAATAAAGTGCTGGATCAAAATGTTCGACTTCATTAAGACTGAAAAATTATAGCTTCAATCTTGATTTTGTCTTCGGCTGCGGGTATTTAATCCAGTTCTCAATTATCATAAGATTTTATTCATCAAGAGGTTATTTATCAAGGACACTGACAGAAGATATAATGAAGTTGTATCTTTTATTGAACACTAGCAGACCCGTCAGAGTTATCCTGTCCGAACATTGAACAGAATGAAAATGTCATAACATCGTCAATTATTCATGAACTTATGTTCTGATTCGATCACTAACCTTTCGGAGATTAGCTTGAACGAACATCGTGACATCACCGGGTGCCATTTTACAATATCTATACCAATACAGTTACTATGTTGACTGAACTCCAGTAGTTTTTGTTTGTAAAAATTTATTACATATACCATTCCAATACGGTGCAGATTTTGATCGTACTGGAGTAGAAGTTGTAAAGTTTATTTTGTTAGCTATCACCAGCACAAAATCTAACCCAATTCAGTCGTCGTCATCGTTATTTATAAATCGCTCTAACAGTTCGTTCGAATCCAAATGTAAATCCTAATTTTCATTTCCAGATTATTTCTGTTTAGTTAGGGTCTTTCCACAATATTCAGTTCAATGTTCAGCGTTGGAAGTAGTTGTTCTTAGCATATTTTTCAATTTTCAATGGGGAATATTTCCCTTTTCAACGTTACCGTAGTTACTTCATCTCAAATCTCTCAATATGTGTTAATCTCGTTTCTGTCGTGTAGTTTCAAATCATCGATCCCTCTCGGTGATTTAGGTAATAGCTGACGGAACACACGCTGCCATTAACACGATCAAAATTACACTTCCCAATCGGTGTTACATAACATTTCGTTCGAATCGTTGTAAATTGTCGTGTAGCAGGAGAGGAAACATGTCCCAATATGCACTTTCCTTGTTTCTGGCGGAGAGCGGACCTTATGGTGATTTTACTGTGACTGTGTGCGCCCGAAGCCATGTCTATTATCCGAGGAAATTACATGATTATCCTCGAGAATGGATTAGTGTATTATGTGGATCAGGTAGGTTCTGAACTCCGCGAAGGAGTACGGGGTTTATTTGCTTTGGACTGGATAATTCACCGAAAGTGTCAGGAAAGATTTGGAAGTTTATTGACACTTCCTTACAACCTTCATAATCAAGGTTGATTCAATTCCACATTCTTTCACTGCCATCAAAATATGGCTTAGACACTGTAATAGAAGAAAAAGAATATCTTTATTGAAAAATAGGTTACACTAATATTATTACTTAAATAATAAGATAAATAACACTATAACGATATTTCCACTGCACTGTTTGGAAACTTGTGTAATAATGAATATAATGAAGTTTTATCCCAACACCAAACCGCTATTTCTAACACCTTGACAAGTTTTTCCGTCACCAAAAGACTTCCCAGAACTTCCGGAACTTCCCAGCACTTTCAACGTGGTGACGCAAGTGTCAGCGACTAGGCCCCAGCTGGCCCTTTTTGCAAAACCCCGGCATCTTCACTCATCTCATGGCAAACCTCTTCTTATGAAGGTCGAGATATCCTTCCATTGCAAGGAGTGCAATACCTTTTCCTTGATAGTGGCAGATCCCAAGACGTTTGAACCTGCCATATATACCACATTCACACAAGATGTGCTTAGCGATTTCGGTATGCTCTATATATACCCTCTCCACTCCAGCTCCCTGAGTTCCGCATTATTCTTTAGGCAAGTTGGAAGTGACGGTAGCCCAGCAGGGCGTCTGGGTCTGGTGAGAGGGTCATCCTCATCGCTCCGGTTATTTCCCTGCGAGCTAGTCTTTAGATTCATCCCAGCGTGTTGGTTGTGGTTATCTGGTCCACTCTTGGCCACCACTGCTTCATATAGGATTCTGGGTCTGATTACCTACGTGTAGTGGAGAATGTGAGGTTTGAGGCCCCACATCCCTCCCACAGCTCGGCGCAGAGTCCAAATAGCCACCACTGTCTTCTCGACTACTCGATCGTCGTCTGACCCTCCAAGTTAGCTCCGAGTCCAATATCACCCTAAGGTATTTAACCCCTTTGGCCAGCTCTAGGGATCTTCCACCAATTACTGGTGATCTGAACCCGTCCACCTTTCTTCTCTTGGTGAAGAGAATCATCACTGGTTTAGTCGGATTGACTGCGAGGCTGACCTCGTTGCACCACCTTTCTATTTTCCTGCACGCCTATTGCATTCCGTCACAGACCGAACCTAGGATAGGGCTCGTCATCAGTAAAAGCTCGTCTTCGACGTATGCCCGGGCGTAGAAATCGTTGGCTCGTCTGATTATGGCTAGTCTCTTGAGGAGTTCGTCCATAACCAGACACCAAAGGTGCGAGGAGACAGCTACCTTGCGGGCAGCCGCTCGTTACCTCGATGTCCACCTGGCTCTCTCCCAGAGACACCTTCTCTTCCCTCCGCTCGTTGCTACCCAGCTGATCAGCGTAGGCATATCAGAAGACGTCTGTTCTTGCCTTTTCGAAGGCACGCTCCTCATCGAAATAGAGTGCCTTTTCTACTCTATATGCACTACCGTATGAAGGTCCGTTTCTGTGGACCTTCTGTTGTGGTAAGTCTGTTGATTTTCCCAGAACGTTCCAGAATCTTCTCTTATATGAATTTACCTGTTCATCTCCTAAGCGATGCATATTTTAACTGTTAACTTTGGAGGGATAATAGTGAATTAAGTAATGTAAGCTTTGGAGACAGTTGCTACCTGTCGGCACTACCCTCATGCAGTTACTTCCAGATGACACAATCAACAATTTTCTTCCAGTTTATTTATAATTTTGATTTTGGTGCTATAGTAATCGTGAAGGCTAGATCTGTTTCTTCTATTAATCCTATGGAGTCACCTCATGATATTGTTGGACTGGTCGATACTGTTAAGTATGGTTTCATCTTTTCATGTACTCATTTCTCCTGCAAGCTATTTCTTCATAAACACACGTGGAACGTTGTTTCTAATACCTTCCCGCAGCGTCTTCTGTAGTAAATTTGATATCCTTTTGTGTAATCAATCTTCACGATTATGATTACCCAACTTCCGTTCAGAATGAACAAGTTTGTCGTAAGATAGTGAATCTTTTTTCATAAATCGTCGCGAGATTATCTCGTCTGGTCCGTTTTTATGCACTACTAATTAGAGATGCTATCGACGCTGCAAATTAGCATTTTGAGAAGGTTTGTTAAACACATTGCTGCGGTATTTAGCGCTTTTTATCGCTATGTAAATTTTTATCTAGCCAATGAAATTAACAACTTTGTTACTTCGCGAACGAACTTCGGAAGCCCGGAACAACCTTTTAATTAAGTTTATCATTGTTATATAGAAGCTCCGTAATTTATTTTTGAATGCTATTAGCGAAGAAGACTTAAAGTGTGCAGTTTGTTTTTGTTCTCTCTTCTGTGCCGAAAGGCAAATGATATTTCGCGAATTTTAGCAGACTTTTCTCTCTCGTCTTTAAACAAAGTAGGGAATACGACAACTGATATCTGGAATTCAATTCCGACGATCCATTTTAATTAACTCTCGCCTTGTTGTTTCTTTCTTTCAAGAAATTATAAATAACTCTGGAAGAGTAGTTGTGAGAATAACAGAAAATTAGTAGGAACATGAATCAGGCCAATATCGATTTTTTAATTTGTTTCATCGTCATTTACTGCATTTCCTCCAGTTTTCAGGTGATTACAAGGCCTGAGTTTTGAGCTATTTTTATAGTCAATGATCTGAATAATAATTCGTCCGCCTTTTCGTAGATGCCATACTCAATTTATGAATTACGAAACATTTATGATTTTGATTTGAAATATGAACAAGATATTCATAAAATCGGATTTGAAATCATCTGTGACTGAAAGACATACTTTAGTTGGTATCTGGTATTTTCTATCGTCCAAGGTAACCTCTTCGAAGGCATTCTTTATTAAAAATTGAAAAATATCCATTTTTTCCAAATGGGAAAAAGTTTAAGTTTTAAACAACGTTTACAACAATTTACGACATAATGGAACTTTCGAAAAAAAATACAATAACTAACGGCTTTGAGCTCGAAACCCAATCAATATCATGAATATTGTTTTGGATAGGTCAGATTATTTGCGCAATCTCTAATAGCAATTATGTACATAATAGTTCCTGTAAAGGTACTGTATGGTCATTGTAATATAGGGTGTAATCTAACCTCTTGCATTCCCGAGAAAGACGGGTGTATAATGCAATTTTATAACGAATGGCAGGTGTGGAAAATTCGAAAAAAAATTGTCGAGATTTTAAATTATGCTGGAAAATTTGAAAAATCTTGGAAAGCTCTGTTCGAAATTACACAGTTTTTTCCATCCGGCAGTTCCAGTTTATTGCGGCTCTGCTCCGGTCAGCTGACGTTCGGCGGACAGCGGTTCCCAAAATTTCGACGAATATTCCAACAAAATTTACACTTTCCACAATTTTTTTTCGATTTTTTTACACCTGCCATTCGTTATAAAATGGCATTATACACCCGTCCTTCATGGGAGTGCAAAAGGTTAGATTACACCCTGTATAATAAATATAATAATACTCCCTCATAAACATTCGTAAAGTGTACCCAAAGGCATAGCCTGTGCGGGTAGAGGACGACTATTATTATTATTTGCCGTGGCGCTCCAGGGCGACTTACTGATTGTTGGTGGCGTATTCACTTTTCAGCTGTAGGAAAATCCGGAAAACCTACAGCAACACCTTGGGTGGTTGGTATGCACTGTAAGCTAGCACTAGACGGAATTGGCATCTAGATAACTCACAAAGCACTTGCTTTTCAACAATGCAAGTAGTCGCCTATCGATTCCGATATTGAGTACAAGAGAAAAAAATCTCCCGTTCCTGCACCGGACTCGATACCAATTAGGTTAAAGGTTTGTTCCTTTCATATCTTTTTTGATAATTTCGAAAAATATGTGCATTTTGTGAGAAGCAAATGTTCACCAAGTTTTGCTCAAATTGGTGTTTTCCTAACCCTTGCGCCATGTTTTCGCATTGAGACTCAACTTGTTATACTCCACATGCGATTTTTTCAAAATTACCACACCTGTTTGTTATACGCTTACTGAATGATCTTTTGCTGAAACATTGTTTACTTTTTTCTCCTATCCTATATCCTATCTTATCTGAAAATGTTACAGTATAAAATATATCTTGTCACATATGTCGAAGCCTACCTCAAGGCTGTGATTCCGACCCGCCCTTTTTATTATATCGGATTGAACGATGTCGTAGGTGTATCAATAACTCATCCAATTAGTACAATACACTTAACCTCGCCGGACGTATAATTCATCCATAATAGTAGCAATTTAATCCAATGTAAATCCACTCCGCAAAAGCATAATACGAAAATACACAACAATTTGCTATAAATACCGACATGCGAGTTATTATATTCACGTTGTCGGTCATTTATGCAGCATTACGATCCCTGTGGAAGCGCGAGGTGTTGCCAAATTTACATATTCTTTAATATTACTAGAGAACTATTTACCTCTTCAAAAGAAGCCAGTGATAAATCATCAATTATATCCTCATATTAAGCCAGGATTATTTCAAATATATCTCATTGAACAGGATCAATTCAATTCAGGATCAAAGTTATTATAATAAATATATTTAATTGGAAAATGAGTCCATCGTCACCAACTCAAAATTCCTCACCTACCGATTTTACTCGTTCTGTTTATATTCAGGGGTGCTTACTTATTTGCATTTTTCTACTGATAACAAGATTCATTTAACAAACGTCTTTTATAATTAGATAGCTTTGATCTTCAATCCGCACTGTTATTTTTAACAGAAAGTCAGTACCTATCGACGGATAATTTAGCCATCTTATATGTAACATACGGATGGCCACAAGGGATTGTTCTAGGTCCACTCTTCCTCACGATTCATATCAATAGTTTACTCAATGTTAGAACTAGATACAGTATTGGAAAGTTTTCATCTTGGGTATGGTGGTTTCATGTGAGCGTAAAGAATAGCTTGCTATATGTTGAGAGAGCATTACAATTTCGCCTCGACTCGAGGAAGGGATATCGACCGTCGCTGTGTGCGGTGTGTCGCATTGCCACGTGGTCCGTTAATGCGTCGGGTAGGGTAACAGGAGAGACGCACAGTAGTGCGTCTCTCTTGTTTATGTGGTATTATCATATCATTGCGTTCATTGTTGCTCGCGTAGATTTCTGTCTATATACCCCAGATAAATTATTCTTAGCTCTGCAGATGACACTGCTATATTTCATGAGGCGAGTTCACGGAAAATATCCATATCAGAGGATGAGGATGACTTTATAATTTTCTAGGAGGATTTTCCGATCTATTTTGAAATTGTGAAAGCTGATCTGTTTCTAGCTAGACATAGATGTATCCTAATTGTCGGGTTGAGATTTTGCTATAAATTTATACCAAATTTAATAGGATTATATTAACGGCTGTGGAGATATGGGCACATAACTTCATCGTATAATGGGTATAACTGAGACTTCACACGTTTCGGAAGGATAAAGTCTCTGTCGCATTCATTGAGAATATGGGGACGATTTTTGTCCATATCTCCGCAACCGTTCAAACCTGGTATCATTGGAGTAATAATGACGATCTCTAACCAATAGTAAAAAATATACTGGATGTTCCATTGAAAAATATTACCAATGTCATTTTTACTCAATTGTGGATAGCCCTATATAAAGATTCTCGGTATGGTAAAAAAACTGGCCCATCGGAGAAGAAAATCGACATGAAACAAATAGAACAATTTTTGAAAAAAAAAATCGAAGTTAGGTAACATGGTATAAATGAAGTGGCATCCTATAGACACAAAATCTATTTTCAGAATTTATTCAAGACAAAAATCTTCACTGATAGCCAAAGCAATTTCAACTCGTTGGTATTTTTCTGGGCTTTCTCCATCAGATGTTAAAATCGTTAGTTGTTCACACACAGACAAGACAATCTATTTTTCCAAGTGCGAGTAATATTTAAGGGCAGAGTTCTGAGGCCAAACAAGGCCTTCAATTCTGAGCAAAACTGTTTCTATGCCAGTGTCCACAACTTTTTTCAGGCTGACGCAAACGTATAAATCATTCATTGTCAGATATGTGGACTAGAGCAATAATTTTTTTTCTGTTGGCACTACTCTCGAATGATAATGGGATTCGTATTAAATTTCTTCCGTTGGCAATTCTTATTCAATGAAGTGAAGCTGAAACTTGAAGTTTGATAAACTAGTTTTTGATAAACGATTGACTAGAAGAATTTATAAACGTGTTACATACCGTAGTTTTTCTACGAACTCTAATTAAAACAACATAATTTTATTCCTTTCAATTTGATTTTTCTTGGGTTATCTTGGAAATTTCAGTTGACATACTTATGAGCTACTCTGTCAGAAGTTCTTTATTGCACTAGTTTTGTCCAATTTCACATCGAGTGCACTAAACACTTACTTTTTGCACTTGTTGCATAAATAACTATTTACGGCTGTCAAGATTCCCATATAATGGTATGTTAGAAAATATCAACATGTCGGAATGCACTTCGAACATTTTCTTATCTTTAACTCTTTTTGGTATTATTTGTGCTTCTTCTTTGTTTGAATGCATTATGAACTTCTGTTATCAGTGTGATATAAAAATTGATTTGTTATTTCAGTTCGATTTTTGTATCCACTTGATGAGCAGGACACAAGAATTTCTTCATAATTTTTCAAAAATTACTTAGTATATTAGGATTGGTATCCAACCGATTTTCGATTTCAAATCAACAATGGATTCGTCGAAAAAATTAGAATCTAAGGTATGCATGTCTAAAAAATATCATTTGAAAAAAAAATACTTCTTTAAAAAACAGTGGTACTGAAAATTTCAAAACGTCAAAGATACTCAACTAGCTGAAAAAAAGAGTTTATAATAATTTTTATTCTCCATTCATGTCAATCACATTGATTAAAGTGCGTCCAGCAAAAATAAAATTTATTTTGAAAAAACAAGTGTGCCAATTTTTCGTCTCGGAACTAGGTGATCGTACAATTTAGCAAACTTAGCTGAAAGTGTGAAATTTCCTCTTCTTACGCGAACGTTTGATGTTAAGTGCCTTCATCATTGATATACTACGGATTATAGTCTTTCGTACGACTAATGCGCATCATAGGCGTGCATATTTTTACACTTACAGCTATGTTTGTTAAATACTGAGAAACGTCCCTAGAATAAAAAAATTAAAAATGTACAGGGTGAAAACGAGAATAGGAAATATTAATATAGAGAAATTTTCCAATTCTTGAATACAATATACCTGCCAAGTCTTGAAATTCTGACTTCTCTAAAGAATATGTTGTCACCCGGTAAAGCAAGAGTAATAACAGTGGTTAATATTTTATCTGGGAGATCGTCATACAAATTTTTATCTTATCTTATCGGAGATTTCTGGGACGATTTACGATATTATTTCTATCATGAACGTTGGCAACATTGTATCGGCTAGATCAGCGGGAGCAATCTGAAGGAGATAAGATCACGATGTTGTACATGATTTACTTCTACCATTTCCATTCTATGGGATAGTCGCGAAACCCGATGGTATGTTTGTTTTATGGTATTCTAGACGTTTAATCGGATTACTTTATGGTGAGGCATAAAGGCCGTAAATCATTTACTGTCTGTGCGATCTTGGTCGGAGTCTGAGCCTTACGTTATTATAGCGAATATAAATATTTACAATGTCTCATACCGGCTTATATCTTGTTAGTGGGTATTTACCAACTGCTCAAATCCCTCGACCGTATATTGCATATTGTCAATTGTTATAGTGCGAAACAATTGCTTTGTCGTCTATGAGTCGAGTTTATCCCTTGATGACTTTCTCATTTCGTGTTTAGTCGTTTCCTGGTATGGAGCTGCGTATGTTGTCGATCAACTTCCTCTTCAGTCGAGCTATTCTGATCATTTCATTATTCTTGAAATTGGTTTTATAATTATTTAAGCTTCACTACACAGCAACTGCTGAAGGTTGGTGATTGTATCTAAGCGATTCAAGAATGTCAATGCTTTTAAAGCTTTCATAAACATAATTTATAAATTTAAGGACTATATCACTGAAATTTACCAAAATATAATACTTAAATATGAGTAAATGTCAAATTTTGTGTTGACCCGTGTTTTTCTTGACTAACTTTATTCTACTAAAATAGGCGGAAATATATTTTGTTACTCGAAGCATACAGTGAAACCTAGCTTCGGACGTGAAAACATGCTGCACACTTGTCGGACAAAGGACTATTGTCCGCAATATATTCATTGATAAGGCACTCAACATGATTGAACGCGCGATTTGAAGTCTATTGGTAGATTGAGTTCACTGTAGGTTAAATAAAACACAATTACTCCACTTTAGTTACACAAAATGGTAAAAAATAAGTCAATAGTAGCTCAATTTATCAGTTTTTCAAAAATTCATTTCACTAAAGTTAGTAGAAATATATTTTTCATAATCTCAAGTTAAATGTAAATATCATTTTACTTAAAAAAGTCAAAATATTTACAGTGTAATTTCATGCTCTTTACCCCAAAGAAAAAAAATCCGGATTTTTTTTCAGTTGCTATGATGGTAACGATAAAAAATACAGACTTTTAATTGGTCGAAGATGTTAGGTGTGAAATTTTCGAAGTAATTTCAGATTCATTATTCAGCCAAAACATAATTTTTCATAAATATTTCATAAAAACCATAAGATAATGATTGAATGCTTGTTTTTAAAACTATATTTTGGGTTTGTTTTATATATTTCCCATTCAACTACTTATTGCTCTATGTATGTAATTGCAGAGATCTCGTTAACTTAGTACTAGCAGGGAATTCTGATTTGAAGAAATTCCTACTGCCATTCTCCAAGGAGAAAAAACCGATCAATTGTAACTTCGTCGAACAATCGTCTATTCTTTAAACAACGTCTCGCAAACTGCAGTAGAATACCGAAACAATCACTGAAAACAAAATACTTTTTCGATGTCTGATTCGTAAAGCAAACTGGGTGATATTTCAAATATATTAGCTGTAAGGAATTTCCCGTCGAGTTCGATGATAATGGAACTCCTAGAGAAAAACGGTCGGGTTTTATTTACAAACAACGCTAATAAATCCTTAGTATTGTATGTGACGTGGAAACTGAAAACTGAAATTCCGGAAAATCAATCGGATGGGAATGCAGAAAGGATACAATTTGTGGTGCTTGTTTTCAGGTTTGTAGCAATTTGTTTCGCGAATGTATTGAAACCCTAGAAGTGATATATACATGCGGAATCCAGTTGTGGATCAATGTGAATAAAGTAGAAATGATTTTATCACAATTTATATTTCCATTGCCATGAATGTTATCCAGGAAATGATGGATGACTATTTATTTAGATCATAAACCAGGCTTGGAAAAAATCGTGATTTTTTGAAAAAATCGAATTAGGCAAGATTTTTTTAAAAAATCCTAATTATTCATGGAACGTAAAACGTAGTAATGTAAAAGTTTAATTAACCGTGGCTATTTAATGTAAGTAACCAACAAAAATATATGAATTAAAATCATGAAAAAATAACCTATTTCTATCAAATTAGTCATTCAAATCGCACGCCACTTTTCCTACATGATTGCTATTTTCTGAAGGCGTCATTTTGTTTATAATAATGATATTGATTTCTCAGGTGTCTTCAAAATATAAATGTCTGATTTTATGTTCATTTCTTTGAAAGAAAATAATATTAAACACATTTGATTGAATCACTGATTTTTATTGAAAAATGGATTTAAATAAAAATGATTTAATCGTTCCAACCCTATCACAAACTAAAAATTTCACACACATACACAGAAACTAATAATGACAAATGGAGTATATAATTCAATCTTCCCCAAAAAACTCTTGGTGGCGCGTAGGTAATGTGCTCGCTTGAAATCCCGTCATTAGGCTGGGTTTTGATCTGTTGATTGACGCTGTCATAATGACAGAAGAGAAATCAACTTAAAAAAAATACAATTTTGTTGTTTTATTGACTTCATAGAAGAAATTTATCTCCTCTAGATACTCGTTGATCAATATCTTGCCGAGAGGACGTTTATGAATCGTGTTACATAATATACGATTAAAACGTTCGATAACTTTGCCCTGTGGTGTATATTCTACCGAAAGAAAAACGTGGCCTAGATCAACCATGAAAGAGGAACGTTCAACAGGTCTTGTCCTTTTGCATATTCACCACGACATTTTAATGGATATAGAGAAAGTTTGAGATTCATCTGGGAAGGTAAACTTGCACGTCTTGTCCTGTTGATATAAGACCATATGGAAGCGATCGAATCTGAATCGATAGCTTCGAGAGATGGAAGCGCCACACAAGCCCACCAACACAAAACTGAAAAAAAAAATTTATATATATTTGATGTTGTCTGAAGCAACTAGGGGTCTAACTCGAGTAATAAAAAATTCGCTTCTGGAACTGCATTCTACTTTCTTAGTTTCACTTTCGTTTTCTGTTGAGGACAGCTATTCATGATCCTGAAAATCTTTCTGGTATATGTTTTCAATTTGATACCATACCATAAATTTTCCACATAAAAAATGTACAGGGTGTTCCATTTGACAATAAAAACAGCCACATCACTTGATTCATTAATTGAGTGTTGTACAAACATTTGGTTGAAATACATTTGTTTTTACTGATATATAATTCTGAATCCATACTTTACGCTCACCAGTAAATTCATGAATTACGTGTCCTGAATTACTTCTGTTAACACTCTATACTTTTTCATTGTCCTGATTCAATCATGTGTTTTACTCGTATAATTTAATCAGTCCCACGTCTCTGCTGCAAATTGAGCATCGACTGCAACTGAAATTAATAAATCTAATTTCCTACATTCACAGAAATATCCAAGTGGGCTTTGGAGTGCAGTGTCAGGTATACTGCAGCTAGCGGGTGCATATGACGTTTTTAAATTCCAGACTCGTTCGAGTTCTTCTGGCTTCACATGTAAGCTGCAATTCAGTATCGATCAGACCCAGACATAATATGAAACTCTCCGATTTACCGCAATATTGACAAATAATACAAGAATTGGGTAAACGATACAAAATGGGTTAAGTGCGTGATGAATAGAACGCAACATTATTCAAAAGACTAAAAGACATTATACAGTGTGTCCCACTTACCATGCTCACCATGGGATCTTTTTAACGGTGAGAGATACGAGGTCGGTTAAATGACACCAAATGAGTTTATCAAGGCCAACTATAATGTGAAAAAATATTTCGATAAAATCTATTCGTTTTTGTTTTATACGCAAAAAACAGATTTTGATCATTTTCATGTTTCCTCCGTAACTTCTTTATTTATGAAAATATTCAAATAGGAAATTCACATTCTCATGGCAGTTTTTCAAAGAGATTTCGAAAAAAATATGAAATTTATACTAACTCTTCTAGAATTTGAGATATCAGCACCAACTTCAATTTTTCAAATGTAGGTCATAGCTCACTATGACTTAGTTATAAATAACTTTTTTTTCTCTTACAGATGATATGTCGCAGTAATAGTTTTGTGTTGATAACAACGGAGTTATCGTCATTTATACAAAAACAAAAAATATTTTGAAGCCGCCATCTTGAATTTATAAATTTTAACAAAAAAATCATGACCTCCGACCTCAAAAACCCCCACATACCAATTTTGAATGGAATCGGACCATAATCACAAATCTTGTCCGCCATCTTGGAGCAGCCATTTTTTTTTATTTCAACAAAAATTTCATAATGTATTTTTACCGGACGACCTTTGACCTTTTATAGGACGACCAGAAGGGGGTCAAAATTCACTTAGGTGATTAAAATTTAAATTTGAATACAATGTCGTCAATAAAATCAGTCATATAATTCACTATCCTGGGTGGTGGTGTAGGTTTTCTGTGTTTTCCTACAGCTGAAAAGTGGAAACGCCACAAAAAATCAGAAGGTCGTCGCCAAGGGCGGATTTATAGAGGGGTCATTGAGGTAATTAGCCCCCCGCCCCTAACGGACTTGATTCATAACAAAAATTATTATATTAATTCAATTTTATTTATTCATTTTCGATTAAATATATGTTTTACCTCCCCCCCGAAAAGTTGTCTGAATCCGCCCTTGGTCGTCGCAGAGACCCACGGCAAATAATAGTAATAGTCGTCCTCTACCGTACAGGCTATACCTTTTAATACACTATACGAGTATTTATGAGGAAGGATTATTATTATCATTCCTGTCGAGTGGGTTCCAATGCAAACAATTTGAAAACGTCCAAAAGAAATGCAGAAATTATCATAAACCACCATACCAGTTTTAAAAATATATGTTTGCCTCAGTACCTATTTAGAATTAGGATTTTTTTCTGAAAACTAACGTTCTCAACACGTTTAGAACTCTTCTCGCTGCGATGTGATACAGGGCGTTTGTTTTTCTTGAGAACAAACCTTGGAATTAATAATTTTTTAGGTTAATCTAAAAGTCATGAATACTTCCTTCGAATTTAGATATTTTCTGCTTTTACTATACAGTTTAGTAGTTCCAATCGTTATACTGATATTACTTAATTATTAATTATTCTTCAAAACAAAAAACAAATGAAAATTCGTTATATGCTGGTTATGTTTCATATTTTAGTATACTCCATCATTCTTTCATTCCTTCCAACGACCAAGTGCGCACCTTCGCAGCATTATGAATGCTCACACCTAATTAATTATTCAAAAAATTGAATTCACATTGCATTCGAAAAAAAGTCCTATATTTATTTTTTCATGAAATTTTACTTGAGATTTACATGAATTTCATAGGAATTGAATTTGAATAATGAATAATGAATAATTCCTAGTAGAGAAGATGATGAAGAATTGATAGAGAATACTAAAGTATGAAAAAATAATACATTTTCATATTTTTTTTGTTTTGAAAAATTATTAAAATTAAATCATAACATGGTTTCATCAGAAAACATCAAATTTCGTTTCAAGTATTCATGAATTTCAGAATAATCGATCTTTTAAATAAATAATTCCTAGAACAGTTGCGGCCAATAAAAAATAAGACAACTCTACTGTATCAAATTAAGTTCAAGATATGTCCCATTTTTATTGTCCACAAACTGTCCCATTTTTTATTGGCCGCAACAGTTGAAACAACACCCTTTATAGAATATGTTCAGAAAAAGTACTGAATAGATGTTCAAGAGGTATTTAAACATATTAATTTTACAATTTTTATAGGTACATAGAATGTTTATTCTCAATAAAATCGCAATGTTTATGACACCGTCGTAAAAATTTTAATTCATGTATTTCAAAGACTTCTCATTAGTGTTTTGCTCAATGATATTAACTGATTATTTGCATTTTGCAAAATAAGATAGGCAATTCAAAAATCGTAAACGTATTTTTATACCATAAGTTGAGAATAGTATATTGTAACAAGGTTAGAATGAAAAATTCGATGCGAGTGGGAAGTTCCGAAGCGAGGAACCACGAGCATAACTAATTTTCATTCTAAACGAGTAACAAACTGTGCTTTCTCCACAACCACAATTTTCACATATAATCAAATGGAAAGCAAGCAAAAAATTATTTTGACATCATTTCACATATTGTCACTTTGATGCCAGTCAACGCTAACGTAATTATTGCTACAATATCAGAATATTCATTCTTATACAAGTGATTTAATGAAATACACGCAAAATGCATAAGACAGCAATTTTTTGTGCTTAAATAAATTATAATTTTTTTACGAGCGTGCGCAAAGTAGTACTTTTCTGCATACATTTGCTTATTATTTATTTTAGTAGATTTAGACTATTATTTGCAATGTAAGAAACAGTTTCGCCTTTTAATCGTAATTAAAAAACTAATATTTTTTTTTAACACCTTGTTTAATGGTAAATGATTATAATATTGTCAAGCGTGTATTTCTCGACTTTGAGGCATCGATCTGTATTTTTTTGTTGAATAGTTAGTTCTTTCTTTCAAGTTTAATTAAAAATTATACTAAATTATAATTTTTTTTGTCGTTATCTGATATGAAGTTTTTAGGAAATGAACACATGCGCAAAGTGCCTTTTCCGCTCGCAAAAACTGTATTCGCGTGCGGAAAAGTAACACTTTGCGCCCTTGTTAGGAAAATAACAACATGCTTTCTTGATTTGGTCTGATAGTTTAATATATATTATCGCCCCATAGATTCGAAGCAGGAATAGGAATGTGTAAGAGTGTTTATTTTAAAAATTGCTATAGGAAACATCATTCATTTCTTATAATATATTGCCATGGTATCTGCTATTCAAATAACTTTTAACTTTTAAAATACAGTTCTTTCACCTGAAAAATAATTTCTGATAAATTAAGTTGATCATTTATAACCAGGTTGATTGGCGTTATGATTAGATATTGCAAGAAGTTATTCTTTAGTTATATGATACAACCCCCAGAACATAACGATCAGATCCCAAATTCTTATTGTATCGTATACCATTTTCAAATTATAGTTTTTTTCCGAGAATGTTTCCAAATATTTGGTAATGTCTATCGTTTCACTTCCTAGATGCAAAATTGTTATTCTCTTTTACGTATCAATAAAAACCTTTGAGTTGTGTTATTTCAGTACATAGATGAATGACCAACTTATCGAAATGGGTCCTCTTTTACGACATACAACAGATCGTTGTACCGTATCGTAATATGCGGTGCTTATGCCAATAAACGAAACGAAATCGTGCAATAACTCTGGGAGATATCATTCCACCGATAGTGCCCGTTCGTTCATATCGCGCAGACCAGTTTTAAATGTCAATGCTGACCGACAAACTTATTCAAAACGTGGAAACGCAATAACTGCATGCTTTATAACCCTGCTTTTGATGGCCACGAACCAACGTATATTACCCATAAATTTATAACACTTGTTACGGACCCTCACTTCCACCATGATCATCAAATAATGAGATGAAATGGTCTATTGTCTGGAGATAGAGTTGTGAACTTTCGGTATCAGTAGGTTTTTCGAAAACCAATTATTATTCCACTTCCGAATCTATCCGATTTTTTCATTTCCTACTATGTTTATAAATGTATTCATAAGTAGTAGGCCGAGGGCACATTCAAGGGACGGGAGCTTTAGGCGTTAGAATCCCCCTCCCGAAATTTATCATTTCTACTTGATAAATCACTGAAAATATCTTGTTGAGAGGTATTTTGGGTTTCGGAAATCAAATTATAAATATTAATCCTCCCGGACAAAAATTCTGAGAAGTTGTTTGCAAGATAAAAAAAATATTTTTTTTCCGTTAACCAGCTGTCGTCCCCTTACGAACGGCCGCCCTCAAAAGTCGAAACTTGTGCGAGCCAAGGATTAACGAGGTCTTACCTTTTAACGTGCGATTTCTAGCACTTTCTCGGGTCATCAAATGAAAATCTGTAGTCGATAGGATTTGAACCTACCCGACCACCAGCATCAATGTATGGCTTTGAATGCGACGTTCTAAACTATACGGCCACATTACTTCATGTCATAATTTCAAATACTGAGATAACTTCAAAATATCTTCAAAAACAATAAAGTAATATGCGATTCACTTGAAATAGTTGGGTGTACTGTTTTTTTGGTATCGTTGCTAATCTATACTTTTTTCCTTACTTACTGTGCCTCACTTTTTCAATCCTTGTTGATTTGTCAATGCATAGTCTTACTTGCAAATATTAAGACATTTTTATGTTAATATAGGACAATCAATATGCAAACATTTCCTGGAGTATTTCTGTTTCATTTGAAATTTTTCCAAATTTTTTTTTCTATTATTTACCTCCCTTTTGATGGAAAGTGGTTGACAATGTTTCAGTTTGAGTAATTTTTTTCTGGTCTTCCGTTGTCTAAAGAAACTAAGAAATTCAATTCTCTACAGTTTCATGAATCAATACGTTTCGGCAATTAACATCTATAGCCGTTATCGAGTATGTGAATGCGACATCCTCTCAAGGATACTTAATTTTTTAAAGCTAAACACGCTAAACAGGACTAAACTATCGATGTTGATCGGTGTGAAAACAGAAACCGTCGTCGCGCCAAATACGAATCAATAGTACATGGGCAAGGGTGTCATATGGTACTCCTTGGAAATCCTCCAAATTGGTATTGGGGTTGGAACTCCCTACGTTATCATCAAGGAAAGGATGATGATGAATGGCAGTTTGCACACAAATAAGATCATATTTCTCAGTGGCCATGACAATAATTATATACATGATGATATAAAAGACCTTTTCTTGAAATTTAATTTTCACTCCATAAACTACCTGCGTATTAAAAAAAATCCCAAAACAGAGTTAATTTATCGTTTTTGAAAATTTCCTTCTCACTGTATGTTCAAAATGAGCAGAGAAAACATATCTACCACATTTCAAATTTTGTACCCCAATACTCACCCTGAAAACTATCCCCGGATAAAAAAAAATCCCAAAACAGATTTAATTCATTGTTTTTGGAAATTTCCGTTTTACAGTATATTCAAAATGATCTGAGAAATAATATCTACCTTATTTCAGATTTTGCACTCCAATACTCACCCTGAAAACTACCCCATATTAAAAAAAATCCCAAATCAGACTAATTTCGTCGTTTCTGAAAATTTCCTTTCTTCTGTATATTCAAAATGAGCTGAGAAAGCATATTTTCCCAATTTCAGATTTTGTACCCCAATACTCACCCTCAAAACTGCCCCTGTATAAATAAAATCCCAAAACAGAGTTAATTTATCGTTTCTGAAAATTTTCTTTTGCATTTTTTTTTATTCATTTATTTTTATATTCCTTCTCACTATAATACCATATAAAAATTCCAAGAACACTGCAGAGTAGTTCTTGTAGGATGGTGCTTTGTTAATAATCTAACAGGTAATAATTCAAAGGTCGTAGGGGCAAAAGTTGTTTTCTGTTGGCGAAAAAAACTAAAGATTACAGATGTTCCATCACATGAGATAAATTTGTACTGTACTGGGGCGATCAACTATTGACATACTCCTCTCATTAGACTCACCCATTCGTTAACGCTTTTGAAATTCGATATTTTTGACACTGATCTTCATCTTCTTCTGACCTCTGGGTAATATAATTGGTTGGCCTTTGTGATCTACCCAACGTCTTTCTCCGACAGGTGGGGCGGACAAGAACAAATTGCGCTAATTTGTTCGAAACTTCATAACTTCATGCATAATGAAATTTGACACGAATGAGGTGGTTTATTACTGATTACGATAAGCACGAACTTAGGGTTGGTAAAATTCGACTATGTAAATGTGAATGTGGGTTTATGTGCATATATAATCAGTAGTAATACTTTGAGTACTTCCATATTAGCCTCGATAGTTTGTTGCACAATGACAAAGAGGGTAGTTTGTCGACCTGACAATCTGAGCGCCAAGCATTTTACTTCGTGATATCTCGTTGAAGGGTAGGAATAGAGAAGGGTATACTTTTGAGCTATTTGGGCTATTCATGAAAAAACATTTGAATTCTCTCAAATGCTTAGAAATGAGTAATGTAGTAGTATATATAATTTTTTTTCAATCTAGAATAAGTTATCTTCTCTTATATGATATGATACTTTACGAATATTATTTGTATAATGTCAAAGTGATATTGGAAAAATAACACGAAATATTTATAATTGTATTTTGATTTTCATAAAATCTGTTGTGGAATTATCTGCGACTTTAGTCGCTATTTTCCATCGTTCAAGATTAAAATTAAAATCAAAATGCAATGCTCATGACAGGTCTATGTCAAAAAATAATCTAAAAGTGTCACCGCAGAAGAAATTTCCCTAATATCCATCCCTGATGAGTACGCTTCTGAAGAGCCTGTTTGTTCCAATCCTATATCAATCCTCCTGAAGAGCTTGGCAAAGCGAAATAGATTTTCGTCGACCAAAATGTATTGGGGATTAAATGCGAGAGAAGCGAACCTTGCTTCAATGAAATGAATGATATCTGTGATATTTTTCAATAACTTTCTTATCTTATTAATTTATCTTATCTAATTTATTTAATGATTTTTTCAATGAAAGCTAGAGAGAATTTAAAAAATCAGCTATCTGAATGAAAATGCGAATTTTCACTCTCAGATTTTTTCTTTTCTTTTCAGTCAGAGTCTTTTCACAATATCTATCAGATGTAGTTCAATGTCCAGCGTGGCTTGTACCGGGGAAGTAGTTGTTTTCTGTTAGATATTACAAATAAATCACATTTTTCATTTTTCAATTTTTACGGATTATGTTTCCCTTTTCAACATTTATAATTGTATTTCGCCAATATTATGTTTGTATATTTTGCCGATATTTACAGCGATATTGTACCCATATTGCTTGATGTTTTGGGGCCAATATTGCCTTGATATTACACAATATTATTTTCAAAATATTGTAATTCAAATATTAGTGTGTAGGGTCTGTTCCCCTCTGCAGGTAGGTGGATGGCGAAAGTGAGTTTAAGAGGAAGTCTTTCTATGGTGAAGATCACCTCAAGGCGAATGTAGCTGGTTTATACAGCAAACATTTCATGAGAAAGTATTTATGGTGAAAAGTCACCTGGTTTACAGCAAACGTTGCTAAAGTTCAAGAGAAAATCTCTTTTTTCATTCGTTGTGTCAGCAAACGTCACATTACTAATAATTTGAAAGTTCCTGTAAGTCGTCAAAGAAGGGCAAACTTGAATGACGTTATATAATTCACAGAGTTTATTTTAGGTTAGTAGTAGGTCTGAAGATAGACCTGCTGCAGAATGATCGAATGCCGATACCCGATACTGTGGTTATAAACAGAAGACTTGAGGATACACTCTAGATTTAAACTTTCAACAAACGTTGCGATTGGAGATTTGAAGGAATAAATGTGCTTCATTTCATTCTGCGACAAAAACTGACTTTTCTGGAACGCCGCAGTAAAGACGCGTATCCACCAAAGCAACAAACAGGAACATTTATGTTTCTGTTCCATATTTTCGAAAATGTTTACAAATGTTCCAGTAAGTTGCTAAATGTTTCTTGATGTTGCTAGTAGAAGTTGCTCCTTGTTGCGTGTTGCGACTTGTTTCCGTTTGAAGCGGTAACATCAAAGGAAAAAGAGGAACATGCGTCAACAAATTGTAGTTGAAACTTTTTGTTTCTGCAGTGGAGACAGACCGTGATAGTATTCAGGAAACGCGAGGTTTCAGTGTGCCAGTGCAACATGTCGTTTAAATGGGGTAATGAATTGCTTATAGAATTAATTTTTGGTTCGATGCAAGACAATAACCATTCTATATCAGCACTGGACATCCGAATAAAATTTTCAACGTGTCTATCAGTTATGTGTCCCAATAGTATGTCGTCTTTCTTAAGGGCCTCCAAAAGCTGCAATCCCCCACACTCTATTCTCTCTTGAAGGCTTGGCCGTACCCAAATTTTATGTTTCCTTTTTTTCTTTTTCTTTTTATTAGCACTCAAAATAATATAAACCGCTGCTGCTAATGCAAGGTCTTCATCCACATCCATGTACATCGTGAACACAAATGCTGTTGCTTTAGTGGATATAGCATGTTCCCTTAAAATTCGAAACATCAACAATTAGAAACAAAACTGCAATTTACATCAATTTGGTGGAGACGAAAAGTTTACACTTGTTTCTTCAAGTTCCTAAAGTTTGGAACAAAAAGCAACAACTGGAAACAAAAAGTTCCATTGTTCCTTTGGTGGATAGGCGCCTTAAGGTTGGTGATCTGTGATATATCATCAATTGTTCCACAAGCGATCACATTGAGACTGACACGTCAGCTCAGTCCTCACATCCATTTGTCGTCAAGTTGGAGTCATACCGAACATTTTTTTTCTAGGGTTTGTTCTTCACAGCTTTCCCGCGTCTTCAAATATGTTCTCTAGACATTAAATGATTTTTTTTTCGTATGATAAAATTAAGGAAAAAAACCCTTAACATTTTTGAAGGACCATTTCGTTAAGCCAGTTATAGTAGGACAGACCATTATCCGACTTTGAGGAGAACCACTGGTCCTCCCAGAGAGTAGAGTACAATACCGTCCCAATCGTGGAATTTATCGCAATTCATGACTTCGGCTACGTACGACCGAGCGAACTTGGCCATTCGCATTCTTATGTGGAATCCTCGATCCTCGTATCGCGTATCCGCAACGAAAAACAAAATAAACCAAACTGTATTCTTCTGACACTGTTTTATCTCTGTTTGTTATGAAAGTTTGCACGAAACGCCAATCAAGATATCGGATACTGCTGCGGTCATGTTGTTTATGTTTATGGAAAATGTTTCGGATGCTGACGTTCATGTCTTTGAATTTGCTGGTATGGTAACTTTTTAGTTTCATTGAATTCCAGAGAGGATTGTTTTATGGTGATTCGATTGAGAGCTCACAGTATATTTTTATCTGTTCAGATATTGATTTCATTTTGTTTGTAGTTATGAATGAAGGAATACATTGAAATTAACACATTAATCAAATGAAGTATACACATATAAAAAGCTGCTGTTATTTCAATTTGCCGGTCAGCTGTTAAGGTAAATTTTCCGGCATGAAAATTTTTTAATTTTTTTTTCATATGCTTAGCACACGTCCGATCGCTAAATTTTCAGTTTTTGAGCTCAACACTGACATAATTTTCAGTGGTTAATAAAATCCCAGAAAAGAGAAAACGAGTCAGCAATATATGTCATTATCTAACGGTCTATTACCTTTTAACTTATCAAAAACACTTTTGTTATAGAGTTTTTGGCCAGTAATAATTATGACTGCATAGTTTTGTGCGATTGGGTTGAGTTACATTCTCTGATAGATAAATAGTGTCGATTAGTAAATCCAAACAAGACTTTGGTATCATTGCAAAAATCTGACAAACTTGATGTTTTTCATATCATCTTGTCAAACAACTTTCAACGCTCAAGAGAATCGCGAGAACTCAAAATAATTTGGTTTCGATGAAAAATATCTTAACTGAATACTTATAATGAAAATAGTGATGCAAGTGATCCCGGTCTATACTATCGTACTGCAGGTCGAATCAATAATAAATAATAATAATAATATTCCCTATACGGCCCTTATTATTATTTGCCGTGGTGCTCCGGGACGACTCACTGATGTTTGGTAGCGTATTCATTTTTCAGCTGTTGGTAAACCCGGAAAACCTACAGCACCACCCCATAAAAAAAGAGTTGAGAATAATCTGGCCAATAAAAAGGAAAGATAAAGAGTTTTAAGAAGAAATAATGATGAAATTAATGAGGATGAGTTTGAAAATTAAGAGTTTTTCGAGATTAATTTTCAATCACGTTTATGAATCTCAATTTATAACATTATTCACGTATTTTATCGCAAAGGGTTTCCATATGTTTTGTAGTAGAGCAAAACCTGCAAGTTATAAAACTGTATGAATGACTCTTCAAATGTTTCAGATAATAAACAAAAGCGGGCATCGATGACAGAAGATGCTTTTGTAGTGTATGGAACGGCACCATTAAAAATATTCATGCGTTGACAGATTCACCGAGAGCATCACTTTCAGAAGGCGTTGGTCGTCTGAATATTTGGTTGAACTTATCTACTCAAAGTTGAAGTGTTAATATCCTGATATCAATATACTAGTTGTGTATGAGTGTTACATAGTCGTATTCATAGTCATTCGTCTGCGCGGCGACTATCCAGAAGTAGCACCGTTCGCTACACCAATTATATTGCGAACGGCGCACCTCTGAAGAGTCGCCAAGCTGGCGAATGACTATGCATACGGCTGTTAGTGTTCGTCTTACAAAGTCGTTTCATGGATTTGGATATTTTCAGTATGTAAAGTAAACACTGTTTTGGATATGTGAGTGCCAACTTATTTTTTTGTCCATAATGTCATTTGATCGGAGACAGTTTGTGTCAGTTCTGTGATAGGTACCACATTATGTACCGAGAATATTGGTGTCATCTACTGATTGAAATAATTCATCAGAGCATTAGCATATACAAGGAAGAGTAAAGGCCCGACTATAGAGCCTTGAGGGATGTCCGGTTCAATGGTTGCTGGTTGGCGTATGCAATTATGAGTAACTATTCTTTGGATCCTGCCCCCAAGTTTGATTTCATCAAATTTGAAGCGCATATCAATTCATTTTCAATGGGGAAGTTCATATGGTTAACTGCTCTAGAGAAGTCAGTGAATAGTCCACAGATGTGAATTTTGCCATTGAGAGCATTTATCACGTGCTCATTGAAATGATATAATGTTGTGTTTGCTGGCAGAGAAAACAACAATTATTTGTTAATATTTAGCACGACAAGCTTACAAGAATCTTGGCAGATTTCTGGATTACAAATGACGATTCAAAGATCATGCTCCTCTTTTATGTTGATAATCGTTTACGCTCTCGTGGCGTTTCGCAGAATACATCTCGTGACTCGGAAGTTTAATCGATTATTTTCGATGCTCTCGTGGTATTACTACTGACTATTTCACTCACTTGCGAAATGAACCAATCAGAAGCTCTAGTCAAGTTCGGATTACCGATAATACCAAACTTGACTCTTGACTCTGATTGGCCTATCAAGTTCGGTGTTTTCAGATTTGTTTACAGTGCATGTGACAGTTAAACGTCAAAATAGATAATCACTGATTGCAAAACAAAAAAATGGTGTCGAGTGACGATATTTTTGACAGATGAGATAGAGATAGAGGTGCATCATTGTCAGTGACAGTAGTGCTCGTCTGGAAGAAGAGGATTATGACTAGACTCTGAATTTACCATTACCTTGTGAGTACACTGTGATCAATTCAATTTCAAATACGGTTGTACACATTTGCCCGCAGCTTGCTATTTTGTTTACCGTCTAAGATTCATGCTTGTCCTCTAATTGAGCAAGTTTGATCGTTCTCCGACTATTATTCTGAGTGGGACTTCATGTGCATTATGTATTTGCTCTATTTTCAAGATCTGCTCGAATATGTTCCTTCGCAAGACACAATTCCAGTCGACCAAGTCCTCATCATAATTCAGCCCGTTTCTCGTCATTGTGTTCGATATCTTGAAAACAAATGAATGAAGTGCCGTCGACCGCTTTAAGAACACCACGATACGCCATCGACTATAATAAATTCTCCACCTTAATGACTTCAATGGAAGCATTGCAAGAAAAACTCGACCTGAATTATCTTTTTCTTTTACAGATCATTACCTTGGTAATAGTTGCGTTGGAATTGTAAGTGAGCATCGTCATTGGTGTGCTCAAGAGAATACAAATCGATTCGGAAATTGCCATTTCTTGTACGGGTATTTGTTTCTTCAGTTCATAAGGCCGCTGCAATCTCGTCTCGTGCTGAATCCATCGTCTTCAATGGGAAAGTCTGGGTTAGAACTGTTCGAACTGAATTTTTATAGGTTCGTCGACGTTGTCTTGTTGAACGCATACTTATTGCATCTCTCTTAACTTATGCTTTCTGCGATCCCAACATAATAGGCTATTTCTGCCATCATACTCTCATTTCCACTACTTTTATACATTCTGCTCATTCTATAGCAATACAATGGGCCATATGTTTGTACTTGCATGGCACCGTTTGGAACTTTTGGTGTAGTGATGAATATACTCCCAACACCAAACCGCTATTTTTCACACCTCGACAAGTGTTTCAATCACCAAGTGATCATCTTCAAGACTTGGAGATTCAAACACGTGTCGAGGTATGATAAAACTCCATTATATTCCAGTATATTCAATGGGTCATATCAATAAACCTTGATTAAATGCTTTTACTCGGATTTTTCGAAATAGAATTATCCATTTTGTTTATTAATGAGAAAGACAAACTTATATAGAATGAGCATTTGCTAGCTTTTATTAATACCACCCAATATCTTTGCGTCTCATATAAGATTGAAATTCAACCGACAGATATGGTCTTCGCAAATTTTTCTCTGTGCGAAATCAGCATGTTGAAAATGAAGACATACATACCGAATACAACAAAAATGAACTCTGATTTATCATTAGACCGAGCAGACTATCATGCAGCAGAATGTATTGGGGATAAAAATGAATGCGAGCCTTGATATAGGGGCTCAAAGCCCAAATACCCTTCAAACTTTGTCGTTTACAGATGAGAGTCCTATTATTTGTCCATGTGTTACTAGTTTACGTATCAATTCAACGAATTTCATTAGGGTAGTGAATCGCGTTTTGTTCATTCTATACTTCAATATTTCTACTACTAAGATAATGTTCAGCCTCAATACCTATATTTACATAGCTCGAATCAACAGAATCATCTTGATATATATGGTTTTTTTTTGGATCATGGAATTCCTCAAAACATTTGAAGCTTTCGATGATTCTCTTCTTTGATTCATTATTCTGTTTTTCAATATCAGGATTGGATGAGCAAGTTGTTCCAATTTCTAAAAGACAATAACAACTCTGGAATTAATGACGGGACCTGATATCATCAATCCTCAGAAAACTGAGGGAAAAATTCATTGGAAATCCTCCACAAGAAGGCTTCGTTCCAATCTCAAGAAGGGGGAGGAACCTTACCTCTTCCAGAACTGACTTCAGTTCAGGAAAAGGGGCCGTTAGAGTATCTGAAACCTACTGAAGCAGATCAAGAGCATCCCTTCACAAAAAAATGGTTCCAAGCATCAACTGGAAAAAGGAAATCCATCCTGAGAAGTGCTTCTCGGACCAAAAAGCGTGAGATAAGTGTTCTCGGGTAAGGGCCAATCGATCTCAAATATACCAACACTCAAAGCTGCAATCAACTCAAGATTGAAGGAAAGCTCTCTGAATAAGGATGGTGGGAAAGTGCCTCCAAAAAATGTAAATAAGGGCCTGGCTGACAACAGTCAGACTCTTGCAGGCAAACCAGCAACACGCCAAGACCGTTACATATGTCCATAGAGGATTGGTTAGATCTGGCCCTCGTCCAGGAACTCTGAACATCAATCAAACACTGGCCGAGTTATTGACCTGGGTAACATTTGTTGAGGTAATTACTGGCAGATCTGTGGTAGAACCTACCGCATGCATACTATTAACCAGAAACAATATTAACGTTGCGGAAATCTACTAATCTCATGGTAACCATATGTTTCAGTTGAAAACGTGCTGATTCATAGCTTTTGTCAATCATCAGCGGAGGCTATTTTGCACATAATCTAAGTTTCAGTGTATCTTTGGAAACAGTACCTGTAACAAACTAACCAAACTATCGCGATTGTGAATTACCCTTTAATATATGTGTAATTTCAATGCTAAGACTACAAACTCAATTTATGATATAATTAATTACCTGGATGTGTCAAACTAATCAATTTTCTACCAACTTTTACCCAATCAAAGTTTTAAGTGTGGAAATCACAAACACAAGTAGTTAATACTACTTCTGTGACCCACCGGTTTATTCATAAGCACTAAATTATAAATTTATCTTATGTATTATTATGATGAATAAACATATTATTATTGTTATTATTAGTATTTATTCCAATATCGGTAGGATATTGGGCCTGGGCCTGGGCCTAACGGGAACTAAGCCACGAAACCGAAAACCAAGATTTAGAGAAACTTTTGGCTAAGAACCTGAGGTAGTTTTCGCAAGAAATGGTATTGCTGATGGTAACACTGAACATCAAATAGGATGATTACAATGGTTTAGTTGCTCCTGACATGATGAAGCTGGGTACTGATTCACTTTAACCAATTATTTTCGTACCAGGTCGTGAATTCCTTTGCTAATCCATATGCTCAATTTTTTTTTAATGTCTGCAGGTCTCTCAGCATCAGCCTCTGAAGGTTTGCCATCAGCATATATGTAACTACAAAATGTGTTCTCATATGAAGATGTAGATCATTGAATAGTTAAAAAAGTGAATGGGCCTAGTATGGATTCCCGAGGAACTCCCATGTATATCTAAGAAATTCCAACCTTGATTTCAACATACATTTTTCTACAACGAATATATAATATTATCTAGGACGGAAAGTTCAGACGAGATCGTAAAAAGTAAAGTTTGCTTCTGATGATCATGAAGTAAACAATATAAAATTAAATGAAGCATATATACCTGTACTGGTGAACTGGATAAAAGTCTAGTGCACCTCCACTATGAACCTAAAATAAAAGTTTGTTGTTTAAATTAAAACGAATATATTATATATCTCCTGTACTACAAAACAAATGAAAACATAAAACTCAGACTGGGGCTTATCCCCAGTAGAAATCTGCTCGCCAACACATAACAAGCCGTCGGATAAATTTGTGGGAATTATTAGATATTTTCTATGAAAAACAAGTTTGTTATCTGCTTTCGAGCATTTACTGCCGTTTGCTGCGGAATCTGTCATGGTCTGGAATAATTTAATATCGTTCGTATTAGCAGAGGATTCAAAGCAGTAGGCAGTTCGGCTCATGATCATATGAATGGATTATGGTAAATAGATATGTTTATTTTCAATATAGGTTTCAAAATGAAATTATCTTGTTAGAGTTCGTTCGGCTGTGTAATTCTTGATTATGGAAAAACGAGTTCTTGAGCTTATTGAATTCTAGGATTCATTGAACTGACACGCAATGGGCGTAAAATGAAACATAAATTTCAACTGGTGAACAAAGAATATTTGTAAGATCTTCGTTATTTTCAGAAAATATAAGTTTTTGTCTAGTTCTAACTAGTTCACGCTTTCGCTGTTATCGTTGAATGAATGGTTTTCCAGGTTCTTTTGGCCCACGTTCATTTTGAGATGTTCTCGACGTTTCCCCAACACGAGCGGTTGGCATCTTCATGAGGTATGTTAACAGCTCCGATTACTGAACACTGAAACTTTTGGAAAATTTTAGTGAATTATATTTTTTTTTTGAGTTTCAGTCATACATTCATTGGCCAACAAGGACATTTTTTCGGAATTTAATTTTTTTAGGACATTGAAAATAATAATGGTATGGAAATAACACTAGAAATGTATGTATCTAAAGATACTTACTAACTTGAGGTTAATTACTGTATAAAAATAACCGATGCTTGTCCATGTGCATTATAAGAAAATGTTTTGATCCATGTTTTTACATACAGATATATCCGTAGGCCAGATTTAACTACTGAATATATTGAAATATATAATATTATTTGATTTACATACCGGTTTTATGTGCTCCATTGTCAAATCATTCCCTGTATAAATGAATTATTCTGAGAACAAAAATCTTAGTTCATTGTGACATGTTGACGTGACATGTGACATGACAAGTTGACAACCTTTATGTTCTGACCATTTTACAATTCTCTCTCTGAACAATGTGCTTCTTTTAATAATAATTTTGTATTATTTATTTCGAAGCACATAAGTAACGGTTGATGTACTTTCAATATTTCATTTTTACAAGGAAAAAAAAATAGCACTGTTTAAGGGAGAGTGAATTGTGAAACTTTGAGGTTGTTAATGGTTTTAACAATTTCTTCCACAGTTCTTTCTGAAAAAATTGATATTTTTGTATCTAGAATGCGTATTGATACTTTTGCGTTCGAGAACTCAAAAGTATTTCGCATTCGAGAACGCAAAAGTATTTTGCATTCGAGATGCAAAAACAATATTTTTTCGAAAACTGCATAAAAACTAATATATGAGAATAAAAAGTTCACAAATAAGTTTCTGTCACTGTTAATTGACATTTCGTGACATTTCGTGTTTGAACGATATAGTGATTGCATGACTGTCGTATAACGATAGCAACGTAATGAATAATAGACAGAAAGCAAAAGTCTTTCACGTTCTAGCACATATAAATCTTTTAGGTTCTAGAACGAAAAAGAGACACCTGGCTAACTGAGATTTTAATGAAAATGTCAACATTTGAGTTGAGTTTTCGAAAATGTTTTTTTTTTATTCTTTCTGTTCACAAAAAAATTAATGAGATTTCCTGAAATTCAGTTGAAACTGCAGTCTCTGTGAAGAAACACGTGGTCTGACAATACATAACCTAGAGCTAGTTGTGGATATGTCTGCTCGTAGAGAAGGGAATGAACATTGTCAAACTCGTTAAATTATAAGATGAAACACCTACATCTCAACATTTGAACATTTGTAAGAGGGTGTCATCTATTGGTATTGATAAATATGGGTGTCATCTATTGGCCCTCTAACCTTGCATATCACCTGGTAATGGTTTAATATTTTTATCAGCCAGGGCGTCGCATCGTGATATAAAAAACTGTAGAAATTCGAGATGTAAGTGATTACCAATTCAAATTTCGGTTACCGTAATGAAAAAGACTTCTCATCATTCAGTCATGAATCTATCAAGCTCTGTTATAATCAACACTGGAGCATATAATGGCATTTGAGAGCGAATACGATTTAAAATAACATCAGGTAGAGTTCATTCGAAATAATTGAATAAGAAAACTCCGAGAGGCGTATAACATGAAAAATATCCTCTAATTTAATTGGACAGATTCATATGTGAGATAAACGAGCACCCTCAATCACCTCACTCCTGCAGTGCCTTGATGAATCCGCAAGACTTTGGGGTACCATAATGGTTTTCATTAGGAGGATTTGCCGAGGAAAAAAAAATTTGCTTTTGTATTGAAATAATAATTAAAAGAAGGGCATTAACGATTTCATGTGTTTAATGATGAAGTTATAGTTGGGTGAAACGTTATAGGTACTCGATTGAACGAAACGTCATTCTGGTATAGTTTTATAGTGGGTATTCTTCGATGGAAAAAACTTATTTTGCATATTTTGCATTTGGACATAGATCAATGTGATCAAAATACAAATTTCTGCAATTTGGGTCAGATATTCAAAAAGCGATGTTTTCATTTTCTGTTCATAAACTGGATCTCAGTTTCAGCATGCATGGGGGCTCAAAAGTACGAGAAAAATACTGAAAATTAGTGTATTTAATCAAACATAACACCCTAACAGGGTGAACTACCACCACTGGCACCACTTGACAAAAATTTAATGGGGTACTTGTCTATCACGTAGAAACACACTTGTGAACTTTCAGAGCAACCCGAGATCATTCATATAATTATTTTATGCGCCAACCTTCTTCGCAAGAACGCCACTGAATGAAGCAACTATTTTATCTCTCCGTCTACGAACTCCCTGATCTACAATGTTTGTAGTTCCATGCGAACAACCTGTAGTTTGATAGTTCCAGTTCATTATTCACCGTGTTTAAGAAGATATTAATTTTGGCGTATTTTTGTTAATCGATCGTTCAATAGGCTCCATAGCTTCGATAACATGTGATTTGTGCTCAAAAGAACATAGTGCTCGCGTATACGGAAAGTGAGTTTGTTTGACACCAGTATTATTCTCGTAATTTTTCATTTATTCATTTATTTTACAACCTCATAATGTCATACTAATAACCTCATTTCAAAAAGGGTTCAGGGGATTAAGAAGTATGAACGGATTAACACAGTGGGGGCACTTTCCTACACTTGAAAATGGTAAGTTTTTCTGTCCAGATTTCCAAATTTCATTATATTTTCTGCTTCTTTTGGTGGGGAGAGCACACTGTATAATTTTCGTTGAGTAGTCCTAGTTCATCCTGTATATTATTACTTATTTGGTAAGCAGACAATATCCTAATAATTTTTTTATAACTTCTCCCAAAGTAATGAGTTCCAAAGCATTAGCGTTCATTGGAATAACAAGCCCTGGGAAAGATGTGAAGACTGAGCTAGACGGGTTAGTCTTGATGGGACCGCTAATGACGGAACTATTGAAGAGGAGTAAACAGAGACAGATCGCCAATCTCTTTGCGATGTTCCAGAGAGGTGAGCGAGCTTGTGAGCTTGTGGCTGTTTTCTGGAAATATTTTCTCAAAGTTTCAGTGTTTGTTTAGGGATGACACTCCATACATGGAAACAGAATTCCAGGACATGTCGGATTTGGGTGACTTATAAACCAAAATCAGTTGACGTGAAGTGAAATAGCTGTTGGCGCGAAACAGAAAACTAAGTTTTTGAGAGGCACTTTTGGCAATGGATCTCACATGGTTTTCCCATGAAAGGGTATACTGCTAATAGTATACCGAGCATTAAAAAATATTATTACTTTGGATGGTCTGATCTTTTCACTGAAAGCAACCAATTGTTTTCAATTTCACTTGGCTCGTCGAGGAAAAGTACGAATATTTCAGTCACGTTCAGAAATATTTGCAATGAAGAACAAATTATCACGATGTGAAAACGCTTCAGGGAACTGTTTCCACCAAAATTCCACCCAGAGTAAAACGAGGATTAAATTCCTCGTAAGTTCCAAACGCTACTCAATAAATTAGTGAGAATTAATTTGCCAAGACTTTAAAATTCCTCGCAGTGATAAAAATAAACTGACGGAAGAAGTTTGGGAACTCCAAACTTTGTACCGTATAGTAGCGGTTTACTCGGAGGATTAAAAGTATCGAGCAGGGCGCAATAAAGGGTTGTTCGTAAAACTACATACATGCCGTAAATACACCCCGAAACCCGACTTTATTAATGCAGCATATACAGTATAGCGTCACATACCAGCCGGAGGCTGTGGATTTGTAACGCATGACGTGGGTTTTATCCGCCAGAATGTTGACCGTTTTTGTTTTCCACCGTTTCAGTGAAGCGAATGCGCTTTAGAAATACCGTTTTGAGTTTTCATTGTCAAGTCTGATGCTGCATTCACTTCTGAATTGATATTATTCATCATTTGATCTAGGATATATAAAAAAAGTTATTGTTTACGAAAATCACAAATAATGCTGCCATATTTCGATATGTTTGAATATTGAAACTAAAATTTTTTCTGCCTAAAATTTTTAAATATGAAAAACATTGAAGTAGCATAGCAAATGGTAACCTTTTCTCAATTATTTGTTCCCTGTACGCATCTTCGAGAAGGTCTAGTCTTGAAACCTTTGACATTTTTTTCATGAAAGTTCTATTTAGAGGCTTTGTTTCATTTTCAATCATGCGTCAAAGGTGAACTAGTCTGCTACAGCTCATGCCATCATGGGTGTAATATGCTAAAACGGTTGTATTTCTACAAACGTTCATTTTATTCATTTTTACTGTGGAGCATGGCAATATGAACAAAAACTAACTGAGTTATGGGTTCCTGAATGTGGCATGCACTGTTTTTTGTTAATCTTATTTTACAGCTCGAAGAACCCTGCACCAAGACTGGTTGATTTTTATTTAATAGAATCAATGTTTGTTTATTTTAAAAACAATTTTGATTATACTCAACTGTCAAAGTCACTTTTGAATTATTTGAATTATTTGAATGCTTCTCAACATTTCAAAAATTATTCTTCTTCTTCTTTTTTTATTGACAACTAGCGTCATTACACAACTCCGACGAAATGTGATAATTCTATGATTACACCACAGATGTAATTTTTTACCTTACCGCCGAGAGAGATAGTATAATTGAATCTCTCATGCATAGCCAAGATGTTGTCTTCATTGTATCTAAATATCAGCTGTTCTTTGTTAATGTGACAATTGGTAACACTGGTAACATGAGAGGTGGGGATTGAATTTTGAATTTCCGTTTATCCTCCAATTCGTCCATTTCTGCGTCTGGTTTCTCCGAAAGAACTCCCTGATAAAATAATATTTATAAAGAGGTAACTATCTATTCAGAATTCAAAGTGGAATTCATTGGAATGCATATTTTTGTTATTTTTGTCAAATGGCGTCTTTTTTTAAAAAACTGCATAGTTTAAAACTATCTATGATAATAATAATTATAGGTATCGAATTCAATTAATTATTACTTAACTCTTTGTGAGTATTCATACTGAAATACTCAAAGACTTCAATTCAGTTAAGAATTGAATCTTCACTTCTCGCCATTGAATGAGCGATGACCTAACCTATGATAACTGGCTGAATTACACACTCGATCAGGTGTCCAGAACCAGATGGTGGATTCAGGAGTGTTCTAGAGCTGCGGTCACTGCATATTTCAAAAACATGTAAGTTGGTATGACCATTTGAATAACACAAACAGTACAGTTCAGAAAGGTCTGGAATCTATGAAATAAAACTTAAGGACTGCGATTCAGAATATTGTGGACAGACTAAAATATCTATCAAAGTAAGATATAAAGAACACTTAGTATATCTAAAATTCTGAGGAATTCTATTCCATAGACTTCAGTTCATTGAGATTAGTAAGAAAAGATAACAACTACTTGCATCTAGATGCCCAATGCAGCTTAGAAATAAGTAAACATAATAAAATTATAAATAATGATGGTGGACAATACCTAATAGTTACTGTATAGCTTCTTAAAACAATTTTTGTTTGTTATCATATGATGGTAATCAGCATATCCATTCAATTCAATATTTACCTAATTAATGAATAAGGCAATATTGTGAAATTAATTTAAGCCAATTGAGACGCAGGATAACTACTCTGGACCTGGGTAGATTTAGTTTAATATGTCCTCTTGAAGATGATCACTTCGTGATTGAAACACGTGTCGAATTGTTAAAAATGGCGGTTTGGTGTTGGGATAAAACTCCAGTATATTCATATCAATAGAAGTTCAGACATACTGAGTGTGTAAGTTTCTTAATAACTTGAAGAATATTCGATGGTAAAAACGTGATCGAGCTTTCATAATATTTGATATTAGTATATGGTAGATATCTATCTGATTTATTCTGACAACTCTCCTCACCACCAAACTCGAATAATGGAACTGTATGCACGTTACAAATGTGCAACCTTCATTAATATCACTTATCCCATCGTTTATTTTGGCTGTCGTGATCCGTTCCAGCCAACTAAAACGATATACGTCGCCACAATTATTTATTTTACGTTCGTTTTCTTTTACTAGTGCACTTTCGGTTCGTCATCAATTATGGATACGTGGGTATGTCGACTCGAAAGCATCACCAAAAGATCTTTGAAGATTTCAGCGATAATTATTCGGAAGATGTTGGCACGGCTTCAAGAAGACACCGACTAATAAACACAATATTATTTGTCTCTCTATCAACGCCAGAGTAAATTGATACGGTGAAAAATGAGGTGTTCGAGTTTATTAACGACAGAAGTTGGCGAACAGAACGCGAGAACAAAGACGAGGAAGCGAGGAGCAGACGCATATATTGCAATATATTATTCAGGAAAATGATGGGTGTACTCTGAATGAGCTCTCACCTTGGCAAGACGATAATTTTGGGAAGATCAAGACATTCAGTTGGTGTAACAGTATCGTAACTTTGAGTTTCTGAAGTTTTTATTGGATTCTTTTGATGTGCAGTAGAATAACTCTATTGACCTTTCGGCACACATTTATAGTTGAAGATTTTAGCTGCATATCTCTAGTGGCATTCTAGATGATATTTGATTCCATGTACCTATGTTTGCGACAGCACCTAACAATGCTTTTCATAGACAGTCAAGGTAGCTGCAGTGGTATTTCTCCTCCATTAAAATTTGAAGCAATTTTTTTCCAATCGAAACGAATTTGGTATCAAAAGAAAGGTTAAACGTTGTTCTATGTACGTGCTCTAATGTTAATTTGAAATTATTTGTTCATCTACATTTTTGGGACAACTTTGATATTTTTTTTTGTGGAAATTTCCATTACAGCACGTACGTAGAATCAAACGTCGTCTAGAAGTCTGTCCTTGTTTGAAATCGATAAGACGAACTGTTTTTGAGTTATCAATTGACTCCTTCACCATAAAAAGCGCTCCAAATGTGATTGCGCTCATGGTCTCCAAATTTACCCGATGAAATACAAACCGCTCGTGCAATTATAAGTGATAATTACACATGTGGCCTCAGAGTAGAACCTTGTGGAATATGAAATGTAGAATAATGATTTCAGGTTTCAAGTACTCGGCGGCTCGTTTTATAGTTTCGTGTTGTAATTCAAGAGATGCGTGCACTGAACTTGGCAGTGTTTTATGACTTGGGGCGGGTAGTTCAGGTGTCCGCGTTCGGCTTTGTATTACCTCCTTTTGTTTATAGGGCCTTTTGACAATAAAATATGGATTGATATTGCTTCATTTTCAAGAGCTGCTGTATTTTATGGTATAGTATCATAAATATTCATGGATATTATATATTGGTTATAGTCATTTATTTCAAGATAAAGTAGTTGTTACTTTTATTTTTCACGAACTTCTGCATGACACTGCGAAGTTAATTTAAATGAATGTTGGTGGAAGGAGAAGGAGAGGGAGAGGGAGAGGGAGAGGGAGAGGGAGAGGGAGAGGGAGAGGGAGAGGGAGAGGGAGAGGGAGAGGGAGAGGGAGAGGGAGAGGGAGAGGGAGAGGGAGAGGGAGAGGGAGAGGGAGAGGGAGAGGGAGAGGGAGAGGGAGAGGGAGAGGGGGAGGGGGAGGGGGAGGGAGAGGGAGAGGGAGAGGGAGAGGGAGAGGGAGAGGGAGAGGGAGAGGGAGAGGGAGAGGGAGAGGGAGAGGGAGAGGGAGAGGGAGAGGGAGAGGGAGAGGGAGAGGGAGAGGGAGAGGGAGAGGGAGAGGGAGAGGGAGAGGGAGAGGGAGAGCCATAGCGAGAGGGAGAGGGAGCTGCTAGTGAATACGCGCCTCAGAGCATTCGTTCCGTATGAGCACTGAATGAGCACCGAACGAGCGAATGCTTGGACAGTGTGGACGTTGATTTGAGCACGAACAGAATGGCGTGCGGTGCTTGGGCCGATCCGTTTTTTGTTGAATGCTCTAATGAATACGCACCTTCACAT
This sequence comes from Chrysolina haemoptera, assembly GCA_958298965.1. Lineage (NCBI taxonomy): Eukaryota > Metazoa > Arthropoda > Insecta > Coleoptera > Chrysomelidae > Chrysolina > Chrysolina haemoptera. The sequence goes on along the minus strand of OY282591.1, from coordinate 25,765,791 downwards.
TTCAAGTTATTGTTCGTTGGCAATTTCTGTTCGCGTCAATAAAATGAACGGATCGAATCGGACTTTTCATCGCTCGTATCCGGGCCGTAAATATTTTTTATCAGTGATATACAGCCGAAGTCGTACAGGTTAATTTAAGCAAGTAACAGGTTTATGTAATGCAACACCTGTGTGACCGTGTGGTTCGGTCGCACGCATGCATTCGAGATGCGTCCATTGATAAAGGCAGCGGCACCGCATTAATAATGCATGTGACAATATGGACTCGCAGCGCGGATTCATTGATCGAAATCGCCGGATAAGGAGATCGCTGATTGCAATTTCGCTATTCGAACTTGATAAATTGACGTATTGTCTGCGAACGGGAAATAAATTGGCTTGGAATAGAGCGAAATGCATTACCGAGTCGACAATGGATAGATTGAATCAAACACATATTTGAATAATTATTAATAATAATGTAATAATCTCACTCAGAAACACTAGCAAAGGTGAAACTTATTTGAGTGGAGGAAGGCTATTATTATGCTATCTACTTCTTTTGTGAATAATTACCAGAAAGAGGTAGCAAAAATCTTATTCGTTTACGGAGCTCGGTTAAGGCGTGTGGTTTGAAAGTGAATTCAGGTTTTGTGAAAAGAAGTTTAAATTGTGAACTCTGGTATAATCTGGAGTCGTCCTGAATCGACGACTTCAACAACTAACCCGACAGCAAAATAAAGAAAAAGAATGTCACGGAAACATGTGGCAGAGCCAAATGACAAATAGAATCTGATTAATTATTGAATATAGACAAGGAAAGTGAATATAATATGATCAAATATAAAATTAAATAATAATGAAATAAAAAAAAAGTTACTCTGAAAACGGTGGCAGGCTAGGTCCAATGAATCCATACAGGAAGTTTGGGGAGGGTCACTATCAGAGAAATGTAAACTACTAGTAATCCATCAGAGAATGGATGTTGCTTGGATTGAATCACCTACAGAACAAGCGGAAGATTTACGAGTGTTGTTGAAAGAATGCTGCAAGTGGAGCTGGAGCTAGTACAGCTTCATTCCACAGTAAACCCTATGTAACTGGGATGATTATATACAGAGAGAGACTCGCAAAGTAAAGATTCTAGTTATCTTGCTACCATGGCCTATCCCGAGCTATTCTGGACACCTGAACAATTCTCACTAACCCCAATTGTTTCCTTCTTCCTTGGAAAGCTGGATAGTAGGTAAAAAATATCTCAAAATCATTCTGATCCGTAACAAGTATCATTCCTCTGGTGCTTTTTTATTGGAAAGAAGGCAAAATGTAGTCGGTAATTGTATGGAAGATGGTTCATCATTATTTTCTTTTCGTTATTATTTCTCTCTTCTCGCTATTCCATTTTAGAGAGCACAAATTAGTTTGTTTGTGATAATAATGATTGCAAATTATTATTTAATTTTTCTTTTCTCGGTAACTCGTTCGATCGAAAGAATGTAGGTATACATTTCTTTTATTAAAATCGAAGAAGGCAAAGCGGTCGATTTCAGGTAAGAGCGCAAGTCGGCCGACACCTTGCACTATAATAGTTTGACAAATACTTGGAATCCTTTGTTAATAGCTCAACCCGTAATATATGCCTACCTAAATTCTTAAATCTCTATCATCAAAAACCTTGGGAGTCTTCAGGTTGGAGGGTATATAGCTAGCAGTCAATCATTCGACTGCATCAGTTATCATCTACTCGTTCGATCAGTAAGTAATCAGATATCAGTTTAGTGTTCAACAGACGGATCCAAAACCAGGGAAGGAACTGGTGCTGGAATATACAGTGAGGGGAGAAACTCCCAAATCAGCGTCTCACTAGGAACAAACACCTCTGTATTCCAGGCAGAGATGTACGCTATCTTGCAATGTGCGAGAGAGATCAATCTGAGGGAAATGCGCAACGCACGGATCAAAATATGCACTGACAGCCAGGCGTCACTGAAGGCTCTTATGAACCCGAAAGTGACATCAAGACTGGTATGGGAATGCCGCGAAGAACTCAGTGTTCTCTCAGAACACAACAAATTAATTTTGATGTGGGTTCCAGGACACTGTGGCATCGAGGGCAATGAAAAAGCTGATGAGTTAGCCAGAAAGGGCTCATCAACTCCATATATTGGCCCAGAACCCGCACTCGGGATTAACAAATCGGACATTCGAGGATGCATTCGGGACTGGGTCAAACGAAGTCCGGATAGTTTACAATGCATCTCTGTCAGTGTTTGTTAATGTTTTTTATATCAATATTCTTTCACCCCGTAACCTTATCCTGTCAAATCAACGTAAGTTTAATGCCTTAGTATACATGATAAAAAACTTTTTATCCTCGAAAACGTGAGATTTTGATGAGAAATCTGATATTATCGGCAGAAAGCCAACTACAGAGACTTAGATTCGATATCAAGGAAAAGGAAATCGATCATGGCCATCGAAGCGAGTCGTGGCAAGCTGTGATTCAATAGACAGCAAAGAATCAAAGGGGTATCGTATTGCCTGTTCTTCGTATCGGATCTCTGTTCTTTATGGGATGGATTGAGCGAAACAGTCCCCTAAACCGCCGCAGGGCCACTTCGATGAACATCGACAAGGAGATGTAGAGGTGATGGGCGATTATCTATTCCGCCTGTTGTAGATCGAAGCTTAGTTTTCAACATGGAGATATCATATATACTCAACTATATGTCTAACAGAATATATAAATGGCAGTGCCTTATCACTGGATATATTACAGACTATTGTTCATTGTACGACGAATACGCATCGTACGCGTGCATATTCTCCTAGTTTCAGCTATGTGAGTAAATCTGAGATGATTAAACCCTGGTTTTTCACTTTTAGTATTTTCCATGTAATGGATAAATATCTGATGGATGGAGAAAATAATTGAATGCCTGTGTGAAGTTTCAATCTCAAACGGCATAAGTACAAACTATTGATCTAAGAGTAAATTGTAGCATTCAGATTTATTTTAGTCTCATGGAAATAAAATAATAATAAAATATTTATTAAAAGAAGTTCGGGAAATGTTAGAATAACTATCTTCACAGCGTGAGGCCAAAGATAGTCCATTTAATATGAAAATGCGTAGTTGTTCATGCATAAGCGAACGATTCAACAATTTATTCTATACTTACCGCCTTCCACAATGAACCTAGTCAACGGAAGTGGAAGTTGTATTCACACTACTTCCCAATAGCAGTTTTCAGTGTTGAATTCGACTCTTCTACTTAGCCGTTGGATCTAGGATAAGCAATGCTATTGATAGTGTGTTCAAATTTACATTCCAATGTTATTTGATACCAGTTTTCAATAATAAGTTGGTATCAGGTATATTTTTAAGGAATAAAAACGAAATTTCATTATTGATTCAACTACTTATTGCATTGTATTGGAATATAAAATCGTGAATTTTTGTAATAAAATTCCTCGGCTACTAGCATCCCTATGCAGTTTAGTTTCATGATACTATTTGGCATTCGTACGCAGTTCAGTTACGAGGTGAGTAAAATTATCTGATTTTCAATTCCCTTTACCATAACGTCAGAACATAATTGAACCTTGAGTTTATTGACTTGGAAAACTTTTGCCACACTCATTTGAATATCTGCATCCAGTTATCCTTCAAATAAAAAACAAAAAACATAAATAAAATATATACCCTGTTTTTTACTTGCCTTTATAGTAGTTGTACCTTAACCGGATTCTGATGCCGACAATCCTTTGTCCAATGTCCTTTTCGGCTACAATTAGTACATTTCCTACCTTGGAATTTTGCATTTTCAGCGAAGAATGGTTTGTAGTCTCTAGCATGCCCAGCGATGACATACTTGGAGGTTAGTTTTCCCTGGAGTTTTTCATTTTATTCTTGGTGGTCAACTTTTTTCGTTTCTGTAGTAACGGTTATTTTGTAGGTGCACAAATATTTGGACCATTAAAAATTACCTTACTTTGTAGGAACACGTACAGACTTAATTGTAGCTAAGGAGCGAAGCAGGTGGGGGTAGAGAATTTTCTTTGCACTCACAATGGAAAATGTACTGAAATAATTGAATTGTTTTTGCAGGGAACAACACAGCACAGCACCAAAGTAATGTAGGTACACTACTCCCATGATGCAGGGGCGCATCTGTGGAAACTATAGTTCACAAAATTGTTTCAAATCATCAGGCATAGCTCTCAAATTTGACAGGTGCTTTCACACATGGTAGACTACTACAGCTTGGCAAATCCAGCAATGCATATCGATAAACGTATGAGATGCGCGAATCAGAATGAGAAAGTATTCGGATGATAAAGAGGGTAGTATAAATTGTACATTCAGTTTGAATGTATACTGAGCTCTTCTGCTACAGGGCATCGATAGGCGTGCCGATTTCACATGTCTTGCTAGATTCCAAGCTGTACATCACTTTTGTTTCGTGTTTCGTGAGTGATGGAATTTCAGCCTATATATTGCTAGCTGAATTGTATTCTGGATTTAGTAAAACTGGAATATTTTTTGTTCCAGAATGTAGAGCTACTACAATAGTATATAGCATTTAATTCATTATTAGCTAATAGATGTTTTTACACAATCTGGTCCTACGGCCTCATTGTACAATGTACGCACATGCAACATGCTCGCAATATCAAAAATTTTTTTTTACATACGTCAAAAAATCAAGGTCGGGATTTTTATATTTTAACCTTTATAGTCCTCAGTCATGCAAAAATCCAAGAAATCGTATATTTCTCAATTTTTGACAATAATAATTAACGCTTTTCAACACTTTTCAAATTGTGACAAAATTTTACACTACCTAATTTATTTTTTTTATATTAAGCTAAGCATATTACTCATTTTAGAAGAATATTTTTTGACGTTTTTGAAAAACTTTGTCTGTATCTCGTGCGTGAGCTCGACTATTTTTTTCAACTCGGCTGACTGCGCCTCGTTAAAAAAAATTATTTCTCGATCACTAGATCGCACACCAGATACAAAAATAAGGATTTTCACTTAATGTATGAATTATATAATTTCCAAACAAATTCAATCACAGTAGCATAAAATTTGATTCCTATAACGATACATTAATTCGAATAGATCCTCCACTATTGATAGTCCTAATATAGTTGCTGCTGGCATTTAACAATCGCGTTATTTTCAACGAAAACGAAAGAATTCCTCGGTGGATTAGCGCGATAAAAAACAACCCGCCCTAAAAAATAGAGGTGTTGCTCGTGACATAATAGGTTAATAAGCAATTTGAAAAAGCGCGTATCTCGGACTAATGAGACATGGAAATGTTTATTTATATAATATTGACACGCGAATAACAGCTTTATCATCGCCATTCATCATTCCTTTTGTCATGATATGAATTAAATACGTGTTCAACCTACTTTCCAGTTTTATTCAGTAATTGTACGGTGAGCTGAAGTTATAGCTGAGCTCAGGTGTGATTTATTCTATTCAGAAAATGGTGCAGTAATAATTCATTGTGTTATTATTTTATGCCAAATTTACTATTTTCAAATAAATGTTGGATATTTTGGCAGATCCATTCTACTAGGTATTTCGTTGTTGTTTGGTGTTGGAAATGTACGCCGAATCATACAAGATCCTAGTTTCCCTGTGAACGAGAATTTATTATTTTGGATGTTATTCAATTTTATAATTCTGACAATATATTTCCTGGCTTAACAACCAATCAGTGGATTTAAAATTTTGAAATTCAGCCAATAGAATGGAACTACAGTGAAAATATATCTTGTCGCTGTATTTTCACGGTGATAAACCTGCTTAGTTTTTGTTTTACTATCTGTCAAGTGAAAATAATTTAAAATTTAAATTATAAACGTCAAATTTATGTGTTTTGACTAGTCATCTTTATTTATCAATATGAGCGATCGTTGGGGACAAATGTCCATTGGTATCATATATGAGGCCGTGGAAAAGAGTATTCCGTTGAATACGGCTAGAAGTAAAGCATCAATTACCAGGTGACACGATTTTTCTTTATTTCAAATCGATATATTGTCGTCCTAAATATAATTCGTGGTATGATTAAAAACCTATAATTTTTTGGAATATCAATTCATTGGCAATCCCAATGCAAGAAAATACAACTCGTCCTGCGGACTCGTTGTGTTTTCAGCTTTGGGATTGCAATTCATTAATATTCCAAAAAATTATCGGTAATAATCATACCACTTATTATATTACCCCTGAAAATATATGTCAGATCGTTAAATACTATTTCAAAAGTAAAGTTCTATTCAAACTGCCGTTTATTCAGATAAATAATCTAATATTTATAATCCAATATTTGGATGTCTGAAAGGACCGTACTGACTTAATTGGCAAGAGGTGTAAAATGTCTTGAAATTTCAGTTCATTGCCTGTTGGTCTTATATTCATCATCAAAAATTACTTACCGCTCCGCCCGTCCTAGAATAGAATAAAATAGACTTATTTGACCAAGTTACAATTATGTTTTTAGCAAGTCAGTAGTACAGGTTTAAAAATGTTTAAAATCGACATTAAAAAAGTTTGGGTAACATAGTCTTAGTAAAAAAATAATAATTAATTTAGAGGCAATATTGCTGAGACACAGAGGCATACTCAAATATTCGTCAATGGAATAAAAACAGTTCTACCAAGGTTCGGAATCACAGGGCTTCACAGTAAGATATTTTGGGTTCATTTCGTACTGTAAAAAAGTCCTTTTAATTTGAGACAGTAACGTCTGGAATTCTGTGTATAATAAAACTCTCCAGTTTATACTCCATTGTTTCAATATGATAACTTTGTCATATCATGTACTACATGTACATCCCTTTTTGGTTCAAGCACTCGTAGGTCTCGGGACCCGATACCGGGGAAAAAATTGATCGCCTCACCGTTGATATTTCGTATTTGTGCCCCATACAATTTGCCTGGCAATATTACCACCAAATTTTCCATATTTTTATCAACCAATTTTGAAAAAATGATATGTGAGGTACTCAATTTAATGACGTCATAACATCGTCGATCGATCTATCGATCTATTTACAGTGCTAGTTAGTGTCAGTGTGTTCTGCTTTGCCTGCTGTTTGTCTATTTATTGAAAAAAAAGTTAAATTTGTTTTTTTCTTCTTAAAATTAGTATTTTGACGATTATCTCAGGTTTGCAGAGAAAACCCCTCAAAAGCTCATCTGAGAGCTTGTGCGAGCATAGGAGAACCGGGAACTGCAGTTTGTGTAAAAGTGAATTTCGAACCACTTTAGCTCCGTATGTAGCTCAACCTTACGAAAATATAGCCAGATGCACCCTCCACGAGACCCTCTAACCATTCCAGCACGGCCATTCAAGTAAGCCCAGCGTCGCAATGAATCAATACACAGCTCTAATCCCGCGAGAGCAATACCTCCTAACCCCAATGATCAATTTAATTAAAATAATCAAATATTCCCCTTCCCGCTAAGCGTTTCTAATATCTTAAAATTTCGGTCCGAGCAGATCGGGGCACGTGAACGTGACGAGGACTTTCTCCACGCGGTTAATCCTTCAGTCACGCTCCTTATGATATCGCGGACAGCTTGACAAATGCTTTTCAATCAAAGAATCCATACTGGCCTCGGTGTTTGTTCTACGCGTTATTTATGGTTTGGAACTGTCAATGGACGCTTATCATTAAGATGCGTTATCGTGAGATGACTTTGTCATTGAATATTACAAGGGGGACATCCGAAAAGATTTCAGCTCAAGCCTACTGCGTTTGCATTTAATGTAGCTCCATTTGACTAAATATCACATGTTGATAATATTTCAGCTGAAAATTAAATAATAGTGACAATGTCGACAAAAATGTGGCTTGAAACGACGAAGAAAGATATTGAATTAAATATGATCTAATAAACCAGACAAGGCTGATTTGGTGCTGTTCACCAAAAAGACGCAAAATGCCTACTCTTGGATATATCTACTTTTCAGAAAAATGTCTTCAATATAAAGGGCCAACATAAAAGCTTAGAGTCATAATAGACGCCAAGCTAACCTGAACCGGTGACCAGCTGGCTTGATCAGATTGGGTTAAGAGCTGGAATCATCTGTATTTTATGTTTTTTGGATCGCAAAATCCGAGTATGTTAATTATTTTGTTAATAAGACGTCCACCCGAACTTTTTCCGTACTTTACAATCGTTCGAACATTGATTAAAGCGGTGTCACGAATGGTTGAAAGAACCATTACTACATATTTACAACTTGATAATCACGACCAGTATTGTCCCACAATTTTGGAAAAATTCCATTACTACCGCAATTCATAAGTCGGGTAACAAAGCAGAAATTGAAAACTATAGGGAAATATCCATTATGTGTGCCCCTGCAAATTATTTACTCTAGACTTTATAGTTCTATTAGTAAATGTATAGCGCCGGAGCAACATGGGTCTATGATACCGAGATCGATTAACACAAACTTATTAAAATTTAGTAATTATACGTTCCAAACCTTACCTTAAGATTCTTTATTGTAAGACGGGAAAATTCCATGCAAACTCTGGGGTACCTCAAGGATCCCTCTTTCATTTTTATTCTTCATAAATGACCTTCCAACAGTTTTAAAATATTAGCATTCGCGGATGACTTGAAGATATTTAATAATCTACAAACAGTGGCAGACTGCTTATCATTACAAAAAGATATTAACAATGTTATGAAATGGAGCCATGATAACAAGTTATTTTTTAATATCAAAAAATGTTGTGTATTGACAATAACCCGCTTGAAGAATAGTATAATATTTGATTATGAAATGGAGGAAGAATCTCTGACAAGGAAATATGAGGTAAAAGACTTGGGGTTTACATATAACAGTACCTTCTCCTTCAAAAGTCACATAACCAACGTAGTACGATCTGCGAATCGAATGTTAGGTTACATAATAAGGCAATCTAAAGCATTTGAAAATGTGAATACTATCAATTATCTCTACTTCACGTTGGTAAGTCCCAAGTTGGAGTTTGCGACAGTAATTTGGTTAGGAGAATATATTTCAAATCTAAGAGATATTGAAACTGTACAAAGTAAATTTATTCGCTATTTATATTTTAAAAAGCACAAAATATGGCCTGATTATAACACTATCAGCACATCCCGTTTAAGTAACGAATTTGAAATACTAGCGCTGGATCAAAGACGAATTTTAACAGTCCTGATACTTTTACATAAAGTAATAAATAACAAGGTAGACTTAATAAAAATTTTGGAACTATCTCCATTTAATGTACCCTCACTCATATTCACTCATATTCAATATATCTGTGACAGTCCACCAAGATCACCACTTGCAGCCATGTTGAAGTTAGGAAATCAATTCAATCAGTTTGTTGATATTGATTGGACGTTGTCCCAATGTAAGTTGTACAATCGAATTTTTAATCATATTCTTAGCTTATCTACTTAATGAGCCAAAATATACAGTTCTGATAGAATATACAATTATAATTTGAATTTTTTTCTACATAACATAAATATGAAATGTTTTTCTTTAGAGTGTAAACCATGTTACCAAGCTTATCAAGCTTGTTTGGTTTCAATAAATAAATAAATGAATAAATTACCAATTTTTACAGAGGAAAACAACAAACAAATTATTGTTTAAAGTACAATTGGCGGACAATGAGTTCATCCTCTACGCACCAGCTTGTGATTGTACTAAAGGCTACTTGCATTCGGTTTGAAATTACTCCGTTATGTCTGCCCCTGATGGTGAAATCCAGATGATCGGGTAACCTTGGGTGGTACTCTGTAACTTGTTTTGCATAGCGAAGCGAAGCGAAGTGAAACGAAGTTAAACGAAGCACACGATATCACTTTGTGGTGTACCGGAAAGAGATGCCGATTGTTTCGTTATCGCTATCGCTATGGGAAAAAGTTACAGAGTCCCACTGCTTGACTCGTAAAATCAACGTTGTGTTGCTTCTCTATAAGGTTGTCATTTACAAAAAAAATTTGGCTTCACCCAGGCTGATCCCACCATCCCTCGAATACGTTACATGGAAGCCCATAATCTAATCTAGAGTGTTGCATTCTGACTTTGAAGATATGCAGACACTCACATACAAACTTTTTTTTAAATTCCAAATTCATTTATATTGAAAATGTGCCGGTTTCTGTATAATTCTAATAACAATTTGAATACATTTACCTAGAAATAGAATATACTAATGAAATCATAGAGGCCATTCATTTCATTCTCAAATACTTTCTATTGATCATTATAAAAGTTGTCGAAATGCTTGCCCATACTTTCTGATAGGTAGTTGTAGTTACCGTTCTCTACATTCTTGAAAGGGAGAGAAAATCAAACAAACGATACGGTAAGTTTATATTTTTATAATTTTTTGTTTCGAACTAATCCTGTATGTTATTCGGGATTATCATACACATACACCTTAACCCGAATAATAAAATCTGGATGATGATAACGGTATTCATAAAACACTGTCAGAGAAAGTCAACTAATTACGAGAATGTCAATTTGGATCGTTGACTGGAAAGAGTTCGTGATCCACGATTGAAAACCGACCACTTGAGCAACCAGTGGCGCAAAAGGCCTCCCTCTCTCCGAATACCGACTGAAGTTTCATTCATTCGAGTTCGCTTGGATAATGTTTCCGAGCAAGTTAACTGCGAATTTCTCTTGTTATTTACAAGTTCTCCAAGAGCGTGACTAATATTTCGATTACGCGTACCTACGGTTCAACATTAATCAAACAACCTTGATAATGCTCGCTTCATTATATTACGTTTCGCCTTTTGTCATGTTTCAGGAGTCTGGCTAGTAAGGGGAATTCAAAATGTTCTGTCGAACGTTTGATAGAGGTGTGTATGCATTTGGTTCTATACTGATTGGAATAGTTATAGTGTGTAGGCAAGCTAGTATTCTGGCACTCGATTTCCAAACTGCACTTGGTACTTCTTCGAGTCACCCACCGACCGTGGCGAATTGAGAATATTTCTTGTGTCTCAGTGGCGCTCTTATGAGTGGTTCAAAACAAGTGTGATATGGGAATCCAATCTTGTGCTCGCTGGGATTATATCAACTACCGATTGTGGTTCTGTACTTTTTAAGCTTTAAGACGAAGGCTTTTCTGAAAATCTATACAATTAATGGTTATTTAACGAACAAGTGCACTAATAAAGGCGATTAAAAATCGAGATAGGTAGTTTTCAAAAATAGATATATCTTACTTTCAATGTTTATTTATTTAACGATACGATAAAAAACAATCCCTATTTCCTATTTATATTAACTCAAAGACAATTTAATTTTCCTTCGTGGTAGTTTTATTTTATTTTTTCAAATTAGAATTAAAAAAAAACAAAAAAAAACTGCCTGATGTGGGTTTGAACTATTGACCTCTGTATCACGTCTCAGCTGTCTGCCCAACTTTACCATTACGCCACGAGACTCATGTAATTTTACGTGACAACTATTGGTGAATTGAAGATTCTCTGAAATTTTATTTGGGAATTGACAAATAAATAATGACAGACAGTACTAACCAATCTAAAATGTATTAGAACAATGTATATTGGGTTGCATATAAGGAATTCGTTGATTAATAGAAAATCATTCATTAACAGGGGTCATCAATCAACGATTTTTAGTGCGTTAAAAAACATCATAAATGAACGGTCGACGGAAATGGTTATTTAACGAACAAGTATATTAATAAGGGCGATTAACAATCGAGATAATGTTCGAGATTGTTAATCGCCATTTTAATTCACGAATTTGTTACAAAACTTTTCCGTCGACAGAAGTTTTCAAAAATAGAGATATCTTATTTTCAATGTTTATTTATTTAACGTTACGATAAAAAACAATCACTATTTCCTATTTATATTAACTCTACTCAAAGATAGTTTAATTTTTCTCAGTGGTAGTTTTATTTTATTTTTTATTATTTATTTTCAAATTGAAATTAAAAAAAAAAAATTTACCCTCGGTGGGTTTTGAACTCTCGACCTCAGTGTTGCAAGCCAGGTGCACTTTACCATTACGCCACGGGACCATATATGGTTATGAGTGACAACTGGTGTAATAAACATTTTCTTAAATTTTATTTGAAAATTGACAAATAAATAATGACAGATAGTACTAACCAATATAAAATGTATAAGAGCAATGTATGTTGGGTTGCATATAATCAAATCGTTGATTAATAGAAAATCATTCATTAACAGGGGTCATTAATCAACGATTTTGAGTGCGTTAAAATACATCATAAATGAACGGTCGACGGAAAAATACATTATAAATGAACGGTTGACGGAAAACAGGAAATAAAATAATTAATATGAATATAATGATAAATGTGTAATATAGGTTATTCTGTGAGTTACAGATTCGAAAGCTTGCCGCGCAAAGTACAACTCTACATTACTTATCTAACTATATTCTTTTACACTCTTTGATTCATTTGAATAAAAGCTTGTCATTGATAAATGATGTTGGTATTTTCCATCAACAGTGTCTTATATTTTCATTTGGAATAGATGTATTTTTTTGTCGCTTGGTATTATACTGTGCGTTGTTGGTATTCAAACATTTTCTTAGCCTCTCTGAAAGACCTGTACCAAATTGGACAACAGAGATGATGATACTTTCGGCTATATTACACTCGATAAGCGAATGTTTTGGAGGAACTCTACAACGAAATTAATAGTATCAGTGTCGTCAACATCTAAAATCATGATTTTGACAATTAAAATCTATTGCAGTATAAGTTGCATAGATCTCTATCATTCTATAAACTGTTATTCGTCTTTCTGAAAAATGCATTAGTCTCCATTTAAGTCAATATGAAATAAAATATTAGTCAAGTGCAGGCGTGTCATATTTCGTTTGGCAAACGCTGGAACAGCAATTTCATATAAGTGACCTATTCAAGTAAACTAATTTATCTGAAGCCCGGACGAGATCAACTTCATCGTCAAACTTTGCTGATTTCTGTAAATGATATCTCCAAAAGACGAAATCTAGGACAAGAGACGATCGTGAGAGAAAAGGAATCCGACTCGTTGCCCTTAGGGCTTCGAGGGACACACTTCGAGAGAATAGCTATTGAAAGACGTAAAAAACGATAATGAAAAGAGGAGGAAGACTTGAACCAAGAAACTGTAGTAGTATCGACTGAGTATAATAAGTATTTGATTGATTGATAGTTCTTACCTTTTCTCGAAGATTTGATCCGAGACATTATTCAACTTCCTCGTAAACAATGAATACAAAACAGCTCAAAAAGTATATTGCTTTTTTCTTAAAATTTTCAAACGATTCTTTGCAGCTTTATATTGACTGAAAGTTGAACTATTCCAAAAGTAGATCAAATTTACTCCACTTCACCTTATATGAAAAAATATTCGTCAATTGTCTTATATTGGGGCATACGAGATCCGGTTGGAAATTTATATTGCTTAAGGAATAAAGCACTACAATAGATATTTATGATAGAAGGACCATAATGATTGTTTATGATCCGAATTTCATACAAAATTTTATATTTCGACGATTTCTTTAAAAATGGATTTCTTGTTGCATTATAGTCCTCAGTATTCTAATGAATCATTATAGTACTCAGTCCTATAAAGTATGTCATTTTGACATCTATATTTAATCAAACAGACAGAACAGTAGAACTCAATACAATCTTTTATCCTGACAAATACACTTTTTTCCTGTATTCCTCTTCATTTTGTTTTTTGCAGGAATTGCCGGCCCATTCAAATTCGGCCGAACTCTTACAATATTGAAATATATTCCGTGCAAACTTCGTAGTGAACTGAAATCGAGTTTGAGTTCCCTAACGTACGAGACGCCTACGCGTAAACCCAAGCGAGTGAGAGCATCCTGAAACTTTTCAAACGCTCGTAGCGCACGCAAAGAATTCAGAATTAAAAGTGCATTATAGCTCTAGGGAATCAACTTCGAGAATGCTCCCTTTACTCAATTCGAATAAGATTCCGGCTCATAGGGTGGAGTATATGCTGTTGCAGATCGACAGCCTACCGATACAAAAAAGGAATGATAGAGAAATAAACGTGTCAAGAAAAGTAACTAGGTATCTTCTTTCATATATCAACTATGCCAAAATTTGCTTTTTCTGCAACTGTCAAAAAAAGTCATTCATAGCAGTATATAGGGTATATAAAAAGCACGAAAATAAAGCAAACCATAGTATGTCATAATAGATAATCGATAGATGAAAATAATTACATGATGAGACAGAAATGTATTTGGTTGATTTCTGATTCAGCCAAAATATCTAAACTAGCATCAGAAACGAAATTTACTACTCTCAATTATTTTTATTGCTTCCATATTCTGGGGAAGATGAAACATCCGCAGTTATTTATAAAACAAAAAAATGAATTGAAATTGGTGTTCACGGATCCTGTCTCTCAGAATCCATAATCCAATCTCACTCGTCGCCCAGTTCTACTAAGAATTTTATTAGTCATAAAAATATTAACTCTGCCATATTTTTTCTGGAATATTTCTGTAATGATGTGGGCGTGTCGTGGTAAATAAATCACTGCCGTGAACTCGATTTAAATTTGCAGTCACACCACGGCATACGTCTGACAAATTCTGACTGAATTATTTACAGCTTCCTGATGTATAATTGTGGGCACTAAACGTCATGTAATTGCACGCAAAGCTGCCAACTCTAATTTTTATCAAATTCTGTGAAATTTCATGGCAGCAAGAAATATTGGTTGGGTTTGTATACGTGGGAACGAGAATTGTTTCAACTTTTTTTTATTGAATAAAATAGCAGAATAAATAATTTTCCAGGTTTCGCTAATTTCATATAGAGTATACCTATTTCAGGTAAAAAAAACATCGTATATTAAAAAAAAAGACTTTTTTTTACCACAACTAATTAGCTACAAAACAGCGGCAAATTATCGAATAATCCGTTACGGCATTTTTTGAAGTTGTCTCGCTAACTCATATACATTGTGGGAATCCCTAATTAGAATTTCAATTTCGAATGCGAATTGAACAGTAGATCTAGTCGTTTGTTCACTTTTTTTTTTATATCAATCATCGATTTGACCTCAGAACACCGCTGGTCATTTTCATTCACAACGATGTTTCGACACAAACAATCAACCACATACTAGTTGCTTCAACTACAATATTCAGCGAAATCTTTGGCCGATTATGATTAAACTTCGTGTGTTTCTTAGTGATTTCCAGTGGCGTCGCAGTTGATTATCTGTTACTCGGAAACGAAGTAAGTTAAGACACACGTTTATATGAACTTTTTTTCTTAAAATGTGACAAGGAATCACGTCCTGAAATTAATGACATCATTCAACATACACTCTATATCGTCGTTAATTTATCTTGCCAAAAAACAGTCGAACTTTTCTTTTATAGGATAAATTTCTTTTCTTTCAACTCAAAATTTTTCCATTTTCCATTGCTCGACCTACGGTCTCATAATTTTTTCATTTTCAGTTTTTCTCGTGAAATTACTGATAGGCAAAATTATTTCGTTGAAGGAAAAAATTTATCCGATAAAAAAAAACTCTTGTGTTTTTACTGTTGACAATTTAACTCATGTTTAAAATCGTCCATAAGAAACGTCAGTTTTGGCAGTTTGATATCGGATAAATAGAAACGTAACTGTTTTGCAACAATTCTTAAATGTGGTATGACTTTGTTGAAGCCGCACGCTGTACTCTAGGCGCGTTGGTATCAACAAAGCCAAATGTCAACAAATGCTCCTACTTTTTGTTACAAAGTGTTGTTTTTGACTTGAAATGAGTGATAACGGTAGATTTTGTAATAAATTATGTTCTGTGTATTTTTATTCAATAATTCATTTATTTGATTCGTTGAGTTAACTCACTAAATACCACTCATGATTTTATCAATCAGTTTGTTTTCATATTTGGTGAAGTTTTGGTGGAAAATAAAAAATTATGGATAAAATTTGAAGCACTCGTGATATACCTTTGAAGATTTTTTACTGATAGTTGTGAAAACATCATCAGTTTCGCAAATGATATTGCTGGCTACATTAAAACCTTTAAGAAACTTTTGAAGTATAAAGGAAGTTCCCCTAACTCAGAACCCTAGAGCGACCAACTGGGGCATCTTCTTGGAAGGTCTCTCAGGTCCCATGAGGGATCAGGCAGAGATACTCTCCGAGGAACAACTCGACCAAGAAGTAGAAAAAGTGGGAAATATAATGAATGACAAAGGCATTTGAAGAAGTGTGTCCTTTGAAAGTGGTTCCACAACGCCGAGTTCGCTGGTAGAACCAGCAGGCATGAGAAAAGCGACCAAAAAGGCTAACAACAACGCTATCAGGGCTGGCAACGAGAAAGCGTGGGAGGACTACAAAACTGAGAGAAGAGAGTTCAAAAAGCAGCTAAGAAAGGGTAGAAGAGGCTGCATTGTGTGGAAATCAATTCCCTAATAAGACAGAAGGTTCTATAACAACCTTGAAAAAACTGGATGGGACTTGGACAACATCCTCCAAAGATTGGTTCGAACATCTGCTGGAGGTACACTTTATAAGCAGCGTTGACAACGACCAACGAGCTCTGCTAATCATGTTTACCAAAGGAGGAAAGAAGACAGGTTAAGGTCACCTACCATGCTTGGCCAGAAGTTGGATTTAGTCCAACAGGTTAAATACCTGGGGTGGTATAGGATTGTACAAAAGTTGCTGGAAATCCTATGGCAACTGAGGAGAATTGTAGGAAAAAGTTGGGAAATTAACCCAGAGATTATGCAGACACCTATCACAAGTAGGCATAGAAGACTCCATTTGCCGCAGATGTCAAGAAGACGAAGACATTTTTTTTAATTTTCTCGGCGAGTGTGAGGCGTATGGGAGGCTAATATTTGAAAACTTCAAGCTTAAATACTTCAGCAAGGAACTCATCGATTGGGAGTGGACAAACATACATTAGAATGATGTAGATAATGTGAGGATGACATATTTGGCCCATGGAGGCCTATTTGCTTGGCTGCCGGGACGGCCGACTCAAGTTTATTCACTCGATTCTAATATTAACAATTTTATTTTCTAGAATAAAATGAAAACATCCTACTGATAATTTTGCTTATAGTTCAAAATTGCCACAATTTTGTCACTCAGAAATATTTATCCATTTGTTTTATACATTCGTCATACCATCTAAATCATTCAACAATATAAATCAAGTGGAAAATTTTCCTTTGTTCAACAAAGTTATAACTCTCGTACCCGTATAAAAATGTATACAAAGGGTAACAACGTCAGCCCTCCATTAAAACTTGTTTAATAACTGCAATTTTCCCGGAGGCTCGACGTTTTTCCACGTAGAAAAAGTCTATTCACGGAATAATATTAAGTCGGTATCGGATCCAGGGGTTGATGCATATTTTAGAACCGTAGTCGTCGTCTGGGAAACACAAGGGGTTGCGTGCCCACTTGAGGGATGCAATTCCAAGTGCTCGCCGGAAAGAAACTGGGAAAATTGAAAAGAATCCCTATTAGCTTGTAAATACGTAATTCGCATGCAGAACTACAAGGTGAGCAGTGGAATTTCATCTGTTGATGCGGTATAAAAAATTCCGGTAAACTGTTCGTTTCAACGTGTATGATTGAATCGGATCATTTGCTTGGTCGATATAATGATATTGATCCAGAAAATAACCAATGCAACATAGTATGATTTTTTTTTATATAGAGAATAATTATAGTAATACCGTTCATTAGCTAACGGACACCCATTTACGGGACAAATTATTGAAAGGAAAGTTCAAAGTGTAGTCAAAAATATTTTGATGAATAATATACAGGATGGTAATTGGTTCAGCTATTTTTGATATTATGTTATCCAATGAGTTTTTTGGTTTCAGTCACGTGACGTTCCACGATGTTTTTCAATAAAATATAAATGATTATCATAATTTTGCCTCGTTTTAATCATCACAAAAAATATAGAACTGCCCAAATATACAGGGTGACTAAATAATTTGGCAATTGCTCGTTTCAGATGTCGTGGGACAAAGGATATTGAAGTACCTGTAGTTCTTAAATTAAATCATAAAAAATATAGAACTGCCCAAATATACAGGGTGACTAAATAATTTGGCAATTGCTCGTTTCAGATGTCGTGAGACAAAGGATATTGAAGTACCTGTAGTTCTTAAATTAATCGTTTCATCGGGAGGAACAGAGAAATGTCAGAATATACAGGTTGTCCCATTAGTAATTTTGAATCTGACCTCACGTGACGGACAACTAATAGCTCATTGGGTAACATAATATCAAAAAAAGCTGTACTTACCAATTTACAACTCCAAAATTACAATTCTCTACTACGAGTTCCGAGATATTCACTGTCCAAAATCTCGTGGGCCATCCTGTATAAGACTATTCAAATATGAATAAAATCGATATTACAACCCAAAAAAAAAGAAGCTATATATTAATATAATGTTTTCACTTAGATATGGAACAGCCATATTTCATATGTCTTTAAATGTACTGATGGATTTTTCAGCTACAGAATAATTATTACAATTTTCGTAATCGTTGATTTTCCAAAATCTACAATTATGGTTCACTTTCTTTCATTATTGTATGTGATTTATATTGTATGAAAAAAAAAAGCAGGAAGAACGTGGTTTTACCTGAGAAAAATACACTAAACTTGTAAAATTCATAAACTTGATTGAGAAATTATCAAAATTTTTATATCAATATGACTGATAAAAATCTTTGTATTTTATTACTAATAATTCAGTTATATGAACCTTCCCTTTTCTCCTGTGTCAGATTGATTTGAGATAACATTTCCATGCGGAATATGAAATGCGAAACTGGTATACTAACAGTATCAAGAGCAAATTAAAGTATGAGACAAGACCTTCTTAGGTCTGTCAAACCTAATTATCTATGCAAGACAACCCTAATTGGATTCTTCACATTATTGAGTACAATAGAGTAATTGAATCAAAGACGACAGTTCTATTAATTCCATTGCAGGCAGACAAGAGAACAATAAAAACCACCCATTAAAATTCATCCTAACGATTTGATTAAAATTTATATTTAAATTGATCTCCGCCCTTTTTATATCATCATTGTCCACTTTAATTGCTGAAGTAAAACCGCCCACATGTTTGTTTGAGAAATTTTGTCATGAATTCAGTAGCGTAGAACATTAATTTGTAGGTACGCAGGGGAGCTAGTCAGCATTACAATATTACCCGTATATATGTAATAATTTATAACTGATAAAAAGTGTTTCAAAGATCTTTCGACGAGTCTAATTTTTTTTTCTTCATCCTATTTTACATTCTGTGTAGGTAGATCTCGAAAAACTGTACTGATTATGGATATTATGAATGTATTTATTCATTCCACCTAGATCAACTTTCCCTTATTCATTAGTCTCTCGAAAGGTTCTTATTATTGATAGTGTCTTTTCTACAATGTTTGATGGTACGAGTTTTATTTGCAGTTATACAACTCTATGGAATTGAACTGGTCGATAGAAAAATAATCACTTTTGAAATATGTATACTATCAGTTCGGATTTAACATCAACAGTAAGATAGAACAAAATTTTATCGGTAAGTTTCTATTGTCGTAAAATATCCAATTATTATTAGTAGAGCAAATCGCCCGTGAGCTCTTGAAACAGATGATTTCAGATGATTTTAATAGTGAAAATTCACAACGTGTATTTTTTTCACATATCAGAATCTGACATTTTGGCAATTTCAAATAATATAGCAATGCATTATTCTAGCCATTCATTCGGTTTTATGATGATAAAACTGCCTGCTCCTTGATAAAACCTTGTCTATCTTCGAACTGTCAAAATTAATTAGATTTATGTGCGTTTGTCAATTGGTTTGTTTTCATATTTTTGCCAAACGCAAAGAGTTTTCGTGGTATTTCCTTTGACCATACCTTCAACAAACTCATTTCATTCAAATCATTCTTTATCTTAACTCAATAATGATAATTTGCAATTGCTGGAGAAGATTTTCAGATTACGTCTCCGAAAAACTGGCCGTATTTCATTTGAAAAAATAGTGGTTTTGTATGTATATATGTATATTACCAATTGTCGAACTGTGCACCTTCACAATAACCGACATAATAACGATATATTGAATAACAATATTCCCTCATTTCTGAAATGATCAACAAATTCCGATTTCTAAACTTTCTTTTTTCATTCCAGGTAAGTACTCAAACACCTCTCATCGATGAGACTATCGGTCGTGGTAAGTTCAGCTGTTTTCTGTTCTCCACAAAATTCTCAGTCCCAGCGCTCTTATAGTTTTTGTCTATTTCACGGAAACTTTATGCAAGTCATCTATTATATGTTTCTACTGATTACTTTGATGATCTTTTACTTGAAAATAAGAACTGGTTTTGGTCGCAGAATAATTCGCAGTTACAACGGAAATAAACAACTTTTTGAACTTTTTTTTTTTTTTTTTTTCTTTCATTTTGACCATAAAAATTTACGTTTTCGACAAAGATCATGCTATAAATATTTAAACTGGTTTGAATTCGCTATAATATGAGACAAAAATGGGCTCGGTAAAAAATTTAATCTTTTTACAAACTGTGTTTGTCGAAACCGAAATGGTCAGAATGAGGAAAACCTGAAAAAAGTGCGAAATTTTGGCATTTTTTTGGATATTCAAATGTGATCCGGGGGGCTACCGCGTAATGCAACTGAAGATGTACTAGATCACTGGACTAAAAATTTAATATCGTAACGCTTTCAAAACTCCCTTGCGAATAGGCGCCAAAATCTCCCTTATACAAAAACACGTCTACGCCACTGCCTACTCGATTCAGATTCGATTTCACTTTTTCGAATTGATTTATAGGACATCCCTTCATCTCTATTACATAGGTCAGACCGCGGTCCATTGTCTGATAAAATTGACTTTTCATTGGGCTGTCAAACAGCCCATTTTATATTCGTAGAACCACATGATTACGGCCCTAATGTACACAAAGGCTTCTTTGGGTGGTCTCGCGTGCCGGCGTAAATACTTGAAATAACATGCTTTAAGGTGGATTCGACGAAGGACGTTTTTATTCTCCCGCAGGGAAAATATAGTTTCGAGTGAAAGGTAACGTCATTTTCAGTTATTTTAATAATTATATCACTGAGTACTAAGCAATCATAAGAATAGTATATTTTTAATGATAACTTGTTTTTATTGCAATAAAAATGAAACCATCAAATTATTATGCTAAAAATTATTGTTCAATTTCAAATGATATGAAACACAAGGGCTTCTTTATTGCTCTTATCAGAAAACATCCGAAGGATTAAGCAGCAAAAGCAATAGGGAAGGAAAACAGGAGAGTTGTAATTTTTCAAGTAGGAAGTATCATTTAAAAATAACATTTTTAGGCAAATGCAAATCAATATAATAATAATAATAATAATAATAATAATATTTATTCACAAAAGTTCAATGACACAATTTATACTAGGCAATTACAGAATAAATATAGAATTCCCACAGAAGGATATACCTGTGCGTGGGTTCTTCACAATTTAAGTGCTAATTACAATTTCACTAAAATTAAACATAAATAGGGTAACTAAATAATAGAGGTAGGCCGTTTTATAAATATTAGACATGTTAAATTATTATATTTTCTAACTTTCAAATGAAGATGTGAATCAGTATTGGTGTATCTGTAGCCTTGGCAAGCTCGAGATCCAGGTTTTGAGTTCCTTTTTGAATGAATTGTTACTCCTGATATTTTTTATATGATGTGGGACGAGATTATATAGTCGAGGAGCTAGGTATGAGTAAGATCTTTGGAAGATGTTTTTCCTTGAATTTGGAACATATGAATTATCTTTGTGTCGAGTTTCATATTGGTGTTCTTTTTCTCTTAATTCATGTCTATTCACATGTTGTCTTATTATAGTTTTGAGGAAGTAGAGTTGTCTCACGTCTAGAATTGATGTTTCTTTATATAATGAGTCGGTTGGGTAAGTTCTTTTTCAAATCAATTTCATAACTTGTGAGGGTTGCTCGTAAAAGTTGAAGCCGAATGACGGTTAGAACAAATCTAAAATCATTTATTTTTTATAAAAAGTTAAACAAGTAAAACTACAAAATGAGCCGTAATTGATTCTGCAATAATTGTAGTTTTTTTCAAGTGTTTTGAATTTCTGTTTGTTTCCTTAATAATAATGTTAAGCTTAATATTAATAATAATAACGCCGCTCCCATAATCCTCCACGATTCACTGTTGCGTTAATAATTAACAGTGCTGCTCCTAAGGTGGCGTATGGAGTTAGTAACAAGGCCCATCCAGAACACGTGGCTAATGACCATAGCAGTTTATGCCCAAGGACATTACACACGCAGGACTGCTCCATTCCTATCGTGACGTACCTCAATGGCCCCCTACCTCATGATCGCTAGATTTCAGTGCATTCATTTAAATCGAAAACCATCTGAAGTGTAGAAAAGTGACATTGATTTTTTTTGAGATTTTTTACAAGTATCGAGTAAATGCCTTCTAAATAGCTCTCTCTCAAGATAATGTTCTTACTCATTTACCAGTTCAAAGGAAAGACACCGAGTGAGTGTTCCATAGTATTTTTGATCATCGACCTAGTTGTAATCCTCAGCTGACTAATAAACCGTATCGGATCTGTGAGGGTGTATAATGATTTCGTAAATACCCCAACTCAATTTGGTCTTCAAAACGTCGGATGCAGGTATTTATTTATAACTGACAGATTCGGGGTTTGGTATCGTTATTTTCTGGACCTTTCATCCCGTGTTAAACGTCCCCGTCTTAGATTTCGTCGGATCCCGATTGAAATAAAATACTTCTGCTTTCGTTGATGTTTTCGACATCGGACGCCCGACTTTTGTACGCTTTGTGTTTGACATGTTTTCAGGAAAATGTTTCGAGAAGACTCGAGTTTCTGAATAAATGCAACTTCTTGGCTGCGGAGCTAAAACAGCTGTTGACACGTGCCACTCACGGAAAAAACATAAAGAAGGAAATCGTATTCAGTGACAGTGAATCAGTGAATCAGAGAGAGTATTTCGATGACTTTGCTGAACAGGGGAGCTAGACTTTTCCGAATAAGATGTCAGTTGTGTATATATTTAGTGCAAATATTGATCGATGAGACGGTTTAAAAAAAATGGTATTAACCTACGCTCTTTAGGTAGGATGCCTTCGACTTTGCTCTCGTTCACATAGAGTAATGAATTATGTTCAACAAATGTTCTGATCCTCTCATCATTTACATAATGACCCTGGCTAACATCTTTCAATATCCGTTGATAATATCTACTGGTTATATGAAAATTCATAACCATTTTCTTATTTGTTCTTCGAAAATTGTTCAAAACTTGAACCACCAAGTATCTCTGTCTCTGTCGTGTTTCTCTCGTCTGTC
Source organism: Chrysolina haemoptera (assembly GCA_958298965.1). Classification (NCBI taxonomy): domain Eukaryota; kingdom Metazoa; phylum Arthropoda; class Insecta; order Coleoptera; family Chrysomelidae; genus Chrysolina; species Chrysolina haemoptera. Next base: position 25,742,288 of record OY282591.1, on the reverse strand, counting down.
CTCTCGTAGGTTGTTCATTATTGGATTCATTTCTGCTCTTTCAAGTTTAGTCACCGCGTGAGTTTTCTCTGTCTATATATATTATGGCCCTTGCTTCCAAAAAAGGCGCGAGATGCGTCTGTTGCCATTTTCAGGCGCGTTAAAGAAGATCTGGATCTTGTGCCTGAGCGTAAACGTGCCTTGGCCCCATGCGGTACAATGAGGATCAAGGTGGTCCTGATGAGGCATAGCCTTAGCTCGAGGGCTATTCTGCTACTTTGTGGACCTAGCTGAAAACCTCAGAAGAAGGACCTAATCTAGCTTCAACAAGTCTTACATAACAAAGCAGTGGGGAGAATACCACAAACCTCTTGTATTCTTACAAAAAGCTATACAACTAACAATGGATCTAGAGACACTCCTTGATAATTGTCCTAACTCTAGTGGGATTACCTACTCAGCCGCGCCACAGCGAATTGTGACATGGCCGCGAGGCAAACCTGGAAAGTAGCGCAGGAGATCATCACTAATAGGAAGATGGAAAATGTTACCTGCACACACCACTTGTCTTGTTTTGTCTGTGATTTCCACTACCTCGGCCGCATCGATGGTTGATCGGAAACCATATTGATTCGCAGATAGGCTGACACTCTCATTTTCCGGCTGGCTCAGCCTTTCTTTTATCCCTCATAGAGTTTACCCTGGTGCTCAGTGAACATAGGGGTTTATGCCTTCGAATCGTATTTCTCTTTGCCTGAGCCTTTGCCGTGCTTTCTTACTTTAGTGGGAAATCCTTGACCGGTGGCAACGGACTACCACGACACCACAGGCTCTCCAGCATCCATTCTGGAACTGTACCAGAGGAGGCTCAGGCCGAAATGACCTTCATAAGTGTAGGCTAAGGCATTCAGAATACCAACACGCTTATCAACGTGGTAAATCTAGACAGATGGCGCTTCAGTAGCAGGTAATACAATCCCCTCTTCTTGGGAATATATTGAATGTAAAAGCTACAAGGGGGGAAATCAGGTGGGCGCTACTGTGAAGAAACCTTGTGTTAGAAACTTCATGGTAGACAGCCTCCCTATGGACTCAAACCAGAAGGGGATATTTGTTGAGGATATGACAATAATGATATAATATGATACAAATTGGTACAAATTGAACACTGAACGGCGAGGTGAACTTCTTCATTATGTTTTGCACAGGGCGAGTCTGAATGCCCGGTGATGTGACAGGCGACATACATGGCGAGTTGTACGGCCAGATGAACAACTCCATTATGTTTCTACAGTTATCCAGAAACGTCATTCGATAAAATTGTCCTTGGACGAAATTACCCATCCTGAAGGATTTAATGTATCCAGCAATTCGTTGAGGTTCGAATGGAAGTTTATCGATGAATTCATAACGTATAACTGATTATCTGGAGAAAATTGTTTGTAATTTGTATCTGGACATATTATCTTTCCATCGATATTTTTCCCCCAGAAATTTTAAATGAAATAATTGTATCAATCAGTTGATAGCGTGCCATGAAAAACTTACTGGACGAGTTCGTTGAGCACAAGTTATTACACTCGGAAAAAACTCACCAAAAAAATAACATAATACTGCTTCAACTTCGGATTGTTTCGTGTTGCTGGCTATTTTGCCCGCTTTTGTTCCTTTCGTATCACATAAACCCCACCAAACGTCATCTGTAACGACCGTTCATTTGTTTTCTCTCACAATTTCCCTTCGAAAACTATTTTATCGTTTCTTTTTTGTGAGGGTTCGCTCTGCGATTGTAAGGACGTATATATCGCGTGTGTTCTAGACACATGTATCATAACCTGTTAACATTTTCCTTTGCGTTGGGTGGTTAGCCACAGCTTTTTAATAGTCAAGGGAAATTAGTAAATAAGCGGATATAACAAAAAATCTTTTCATGTCGATTCCATCTCTTTTTCAGGAGTGTAGTAGGATTTGATACCGAATGTGCAATTTTGTTCAATATTCATTCAGAACTGAAATAATACATACTTCTGAAGAGAATAATTAATTTAAGTAAATTTTGGTAGGCGATCAACAAATTAAGGTATAGATGTTTGAAAGAAAGGAAAAAATATCATCAATATGGAGGAACGGAATTGAATTAGAAGAATTATAAATACCTACGCAAACCATTTCTTGATATAGAATCGAAAAGAAAACATAGGTAACTGAAAGCGATTTCAACAAATTTCATAAAAATTAAAAAAAAATTGAATTGCTTGTTTATTTATTTGTGTTGTGTTGTTTGAATACCTGCTGTGAATGAATTCAGGGGTTTGTTTCTTTGGTAACCAAAATAGTTTTCAGAACATACCTTGATTTGCTATGTGCTGACGGGGTAGTATTTCCTTGTTGATTATTTCCTGTTACTGTAATAGGTGAGGAATTCGAATTCTCCTAGATGGACGCGATTTCTTTCGTAATATTGTGTACCTTTCCCATCAATGATAATAAACGAAAATGTCCCTGTCAAAACCAGATTATTGACTATTGACAGATGACGGGTGTTACTTCGAGTTGACTCGAATTCTTCTCCACATTTGATCATTGTCCTAACGTTCTATTACAGTAGTTCAGACAGTAGAAATCATCTGAATATGATATTTCCTTATTTCTGGCAACAATCACTTATTTTATTTCCATATTGGGTGTGATGATATTATAGGTTAGTTCTCGGTATGGTCAAAAGTGTCAAATAAAAAAAACCGTTATCCATCATTTGGACTCATATATTATAATAAGATGGAAATCTAAATCTATTGAAAATTGTGTCACATCCACTAGGGTCTTCCATCTCAATTTTCGGGTAACCATCGTTTGTCTGTTGGGAGTTAGGAATCTTACCTCTGTTGAAGAGGGATATGAATTAGCTGGTAAACACGTGGCTGGCACCTTTTTGACTCACATGGAACCCGCATACCATCACAGGTATTATATTCTATAGATCTTTTTTAATTCCTTATTTGCGGCTGAGCAAATGGATCATAATTGTGGTAATTCTCTCTAGGGTTCCTTTTATTGGGCTCAACGCAGCACTACGGTGCTCTCTTCGCATCTGGGCTCTATTCGTGCCACTAATCTTGATCTGGGACAACTCTGTAATCAAGTTTGGCTTGAGCTTCCAACTCATCGTGCTGTCTTGTTTTGGATACCGTTTGTGGCTGCTTGGGCCTTAGTATTATCCATTGAACCCTGGGTTTCACTACACTAAAGTGCTGTTGGAATGCTGAACCCTTACCATCAATCTCAACCCTGGTGATTTCGCTCCATGTAAACCGTGTTGAACGACTACCACCAACTACATAGATGCAGTTAGTCAATGTCATATATTGTGTCTAAATTTTCAGAATAACATTATCGCTTCTTCATTTGTCTCATCACGAGGTCACTTATGTCATTTGAGTTTTCGATTTAATAATATATTATATTTGGAGACCAAAGTGCGCAGCTATTATTGTCATTATATATATATATATATATTTGCTTCAATGAAAGTAACAAGTTTGTATTTACTGTTCCAAAGTGGATTTTCAGCAGTAATTGATAATTTCTTTTGTTTGTATTAAAGTTAGTATCTGCTGTTCCAACATGTTGTCTCAGTTAGAACATTATTTTGTAAAACCTTATATATAGCTATTTAATGATTTGAAAACTTATATGTAGTACATATGGAGTATTTTTTTAAGTCGATATCTTGCTATCATTAAACATATTCATCCTGGTTAAAAATTAAATTAAGATTTTACTAAGCCTAACGTACCCATCCATCTGCCATCTGTCCCACTGAACTACCTGTGTCTAGTTTATGCGGTATTCAAACTTGGCACAAAAAACACTCATTTTCTATAGTCAACCACTTTTGATATTTGAAAAATCAAGTAAATATCAGGCAGTAAGATCCAGCCAAATCCAGGGGTCAGTTTGTAACGTCTGTATTACAAAAGCATATGCTTAAACAGTATCGTTGAATAAAATTTTAACAATTCTTAGTTTTATATTTTTACATTTTGCTGCTAGGAATGCGGTATAGTGTAATATATACCATACACCATATTTTGAATCATGTGTATTTCAGTGCAGTTAAGACAAAGATTATGTCAATCCCAATCGGCAAAGGAATTCTGAGAATCGATTGTAAATTACACTAGGTGTAGGAAAGTTCTAGACCCCGATACAAACGAAAGAAGTTAATAAAGCATGTTGAAGAAGCTGTTCATTTTGATTACATGGTTACATGACTCAAGGAATGCTTTGAGGTGAAAGAATTTGAGTATGTTACTTAGATGTACTGATATTTTGCCATTGTATTCTTTATCCTTGTAAATGAACCAGTAGGTTTGTATGGATAAAATATCACCAGTAGGTTTGTATGGATAAAATATCAATAAATATCACTCGACGATCGTTTCTTCAGAATAGTTGCCATCATTGGGAGCTCAGGCTTATTATTCGTATTCAGTAATTTCAATTGGTGAAATGCAAAATAAACTTTTGTGATGTATTTAAATTTTAAATTTCTCCATCACAACTAATCTCTCTGGTGTGGATATAACCGTATTCATGTCTAAACAAGCCATACATACATCACGGACCGCATTTTCCTATTTTAGTAGGTGGTTTCACTTGGCGCGTGCCTTCGCTCCTCATTAGTTATTTAGACGCTCAAAATGCTGGCGGTTTGAATAAATAATGCATAATGGAGAAGACAAGACGTAGGTAGCGGTTAGACGCTATATCCACTAAAATGCCTAAATACTAACCTAAGGTATGGCAATTATTTATACAGTAAGCTCAGGAACGAAAATGTTCACCTATTGTTAGTGAGTTATGAAAAAATTACACTACGAAATCTGTATCAGTTTTTCAATTTTCATTCTATGGTCATATATTATCAGGCACTTTCACGGTGTATATTTTAGATTCCAGCATTCAAATTGCATTCTATGAATAACTGACAGACATTAATCATGGAGTCCCATAAAAACAAGTCTGCAGACATGGAATATTCCAGCAGTATGCTATTTTTTGCAGTCGAAAATTATTTTCGCTCTAACTACGACAGTTCTGTTAATACCATCGACTTCGTATACTTATCACTCAAATATTATATTCACTTCTCAAAATTCGATTCATTCATTCATATTCATATAAATAGACTCCGATATAGAACATACCCATACAAGAACTGGCAGAAAAGGCAAAGGAAAAATAGATGAGAGACAATGAACTGCGAGCGCAAACATAATCCATGTATGTTATATGAATGACCAGAAACAGATCATATGGACTAAAAAAAACAAACCACCTAAAGAAAAATGAACAGTTAGAGTTGTACCATTCGAAAACAATACATGCCATACTGAACAACAAGACAATACTCAAATGTATATTTTTAGTATGTTAATTTGTAGGCAGTTACCTGTCATTTACAACAAGAATCATTTCTGTTGCAATTCGTTTAAGGTCAAGGTGATTTATTACTTATTTCTATTCCACTATTGTCACTATACTAAAAAACAGAAATTTTCGATGAAGTAAGAAGTAAGTATACTAAGAAGAGAGTGATAAAGTTTACAAAAAAAAGTTAGACTTTCCTTTGTATAAACAGAATTATTGTGAACGTTTATACCAACTTCAGTTCTTAAATTATGCGCCGCTTTGTAAATAGACGAAGATCTAACAGTTGATTATGAAAATAAAATATATTTCTCTAATATTGTCGTGTGAAGTAGGTATCAGTTTTCAAACTGGTTGATGTTACGAAACGTGAAACTTCTCCTAACTAGTTGAGTCTCCAAGGGACTGAACATAAAATAAGCGAGATTGAACAACCGCGTTACCCGTACTCGTCTTGAAACAACTTTTCAATCAACTCGCTTTCAAGTTTCGATCGTTACTCAGAATTATTTCCAACATGTATGTGCAACATTAAAACGATAGTCGGTAATGAATGTGAATAATAAAAAGGCGGATTACATGTACATACGAAGAATTTTATTCCAAATTTAATGATGCCAACTTGTTAACATATTTGAAACTGCATAAAACGGGCTAAATGATCGTAAAATGGTAAGTATGGTTTATGTGAATTTCATTGCAGTTCTTTGTGGGTCATAACACATAGAAATAAGGTTTACGAGAAGTATTTTAATCCTTACGGATGTTTAATACTTGCTCCACCCCGAATAGAGATTGTGGATTTTTTAACGTACCTGTATCATTCAAGTTGGATGAAGAACTTTCAGAAATGAAAGATATTTGAAAAATTCAGGTGTATCACAATTTCACAATTCTACGTGAAAAATTGCGGGGCACCTGTAAAATTTATTTTATTTTTTTTATTTTTGTAGTAAGTTAGCGAGAGTGGCGAGAGTTTAATACATTGTTTTTCAAAGCGGCAAAATGGGTTTTACTCGGACGAAATTAAAGATATAATAAATTCAATAATAGTTTATGAAGACCGCTCTATTGGAAACTGGGGTAAGAGTTTCTTTGAAGCATTGCGACAGCCTTTCATATACGACATTCCGTTACTCCGCTTTAATATCAACCAGACTATAGTTGGTAAATACTCCTTCAATGCCATATCAGGAGGCTTTGATTCAACTATGAACTTTCGAGCAAAAACGTAATCTAGCCAGAGAAAACCCTAGAAGTGGAGGAATATGTGATGTGTTAATACATTTGGTATAGCAGACTGGAAGATGGATTTGTTTTAATGATGTAGAGAAATTTCTCATAAAAATCATGATGCGTATCGAAATGCTTTCCAACTTGACAGACAGACTTTTAAATGAAACACCCCATTACGATGTTTTATTACTCAACTGCGCCCTTGCCTCGCCCTTTGATAGAATACATTTGAACTTATTTTCTGCATAACTGAACTGCCACAAAGGGTATGGCCAAAGGATGAAATATATCCCCGTAATATTCATCAAACTCACCCCTCATTGATAAAGATGGGAGCAGTTATGTACAAAATTTCGGTCATAATTGCCGAATGGAAGTTTCGTTACATCAGTAAAATTCATGAATAAAATTTGAAGCACGCCGAGAAAAATCAGTAGGGCATACTTTTATTTCAAATAATAAATTTGTTGAAAATAAAAATATTTTGTAGAAACACTAACAAGTACCAGAAGTTATTGGATCAAGGGAATAAGATGTAGAAAATACTATTCTTATTTTTCTTCTTCTTTTTATTTTCTTCTTCTTCTTTTTTCTCCTCATTTTTCTTCTTCTTCTTTTTCTCGCCTTCTTTCGGCATGGAAGGGCATGTTTTGAAGCCCCTGCACGTAGGCCTCTCAGGTTTGGACCATTTGTGCATCCACATATTTCTTTCAGTTGGAGACACCTGTGGAGATTTCTCCAGCCATGGTTTTGGAGGTCCCTTGGGAGGTTCCCCTGTTAACCTGTAATTTGGAGTTATACCCTCGATTCATCTGGTTCCGTTTTCCGAGGTGCCAAAACTGTTTTATGTTGACTGTAGTTCTAGGAATGGAAAATCTTAACATTCACAGACATTTTTCTATATATATATATATATTTATTTATTTCAATATGTTACGTGATGAGTTGGAAAATCAATCAAATCTTTTCAAGTCAAACATGAAATCACATTTTTACAATAATAAATTTCAAATATTGTTATTACTTCATTATAGGAATATACTTATTCCCAATCCTTCAATGTATGACCTATGAAATAATGTATACCTATTTCAAAAGGTGATTTTTAATAATATTGTATTTCTGACTTTTTTTCTTTGTGAAGTGTCAATTCAATTCACAGGAAGTTTTTTACAGTTCATAATAGTTATTCATGTATAATAATAATAATAAAAAAGTAATACTTCTCTATACGAGTAGGGAATGTTGACGCACGTCACCGTTGGCGGAGGGCGGCAATTCCTAAGAGTAAAAAAAACACTTTACTCGCGAATTTCATAGAGTATTTTTTTCTACAACTGTCAAAAAAGACAACCATTCAAATTTTCATTGCAAATATGAAATGAATTTGGAAAATTTGTGGATGTCGATATTATTATTACTAACGCTGCCTTAACTTTTCAATAACTAGTCCATGGGAAGAAACTTTTCATTTTATTACATTTTTCTTAGAGATAATCAAACAATACTCTGTGAAGCTACGTATACCTCTTTCTCCACAACCGTTACAGAATTTGCCAATTCTGAAATCAAATTTGATAACAGAATAGTAATATTCTCGCTCAAGATATTAATCAAATATTCTACAACACTGGTTGTCTTATGCATTTTGCGTGTATTCCATTCCATCACTTGGTAAGGAATGAATATTCTAACTCTGTTGTAGCAATAATAACGATAGCCTTGACTGGCACCATTGTGACAAGATGTGAATTGAAATGTCAAAATAATATTTCGTTGACTTTCCATTCGATTATATGTAAAATTTGTGATTATGGAGAAAGCTCAGTCTGTTACTCGGTTAGAATGAAAATTCGCGATGCTCGTGGTTCCTCAAATATTTATAGGCTATTAGTTGCCATAAAAAATAAAAACTGGCTCTTTGACAGGATTTTGTTGTTACCTCTTCGAATCTTTCATTGTGGTATAAATAAGCGGTCTGTTATTGGTCACGCTAACGGCGGGAAGTTTAAATGACAAGAAGGCTGTATTCTTACTTTGAAGTAATTGCCGGAGCGTTTATTTCCTGTATAGTCATTGTTGTCGCGTACAATTTTCTGTCGCCTAGCAACAACCGTAAAAAAGTGTACTTTTTTAACGCTTTTCCGATCAATAACGAAATCGTATGTTGATAGTGGAATATTGTAATACTTTATGCACATAAAGAGCACAAAAAGTGGACAGATAAAGACTGTAATTTTTTGAAAATTTTTGATAATATTAATTGAATTAGATATTTCGAATTACTGTTTTCTTGAAAAATGTTTCATGACAAAAAATTTTTCTTTTATAAATCCCTTTCAAAAATTTTCCAAATGCATATTCTTCGTCAATCTACTGGAATCAGTTGATAAACAGCCTTTATTTAGAGTTGGCAACGTTGGACCTCAACATTGGCAGAACGCGTCTATGACGGCGCGCCAACAGTTGTTAATATATATCGTAGCAAAAACACCCCAGCAAAATTAGATTATATTTTGACTTTGTCGAAGGAAAGTGTAAAATGCTAATAATAAAAGATAATTGACATCATACCTTACCTTGCAAGTCAAGCCCAAGGATTCTGCCGTAATGAAAGCAAAACAAAATGGATTAAAAATTCTTCAAATTTGAAGGTATCCATTTTTATTCTTTGATGATCAGTTTTACTGATTTCCGTCATTAAAAAACTCGATAATAAATCTTGAATAACGATCTTGTACAAATAAAAAAGGTTGAAACCGATCTCTGGAAACTTCCAACTAAGCCTTTAATAACAATTCGATCTCATTCTCCGAAGCTATCGAATATCTTTTAATTTCCGACAACAGATGGGTTTCCCGATAAAACGTTAATAAAAGATCGCATTACTTTACAGGTGGTCGCGTCAAAATTGGAAAAGCTCCTCTAATATCGTACAGAGAGAGTAAATAAAAAGGAGGTATAAAAATTATAATAGTAAACCATGAAAAGTTACTCTACTGGCATTCTTCACTAAGTATCAAGGTTTTATTATAGTTAAGCGTATCGTACGGAAGGAGGAGATTATATGGTTCGACTGAATTGTTTTGGTGAAATTGCGGAATAGTACAGTAACCACAGACAAATGTAAGACACAAGTGAAGAATGAATCGTAGCGTTTTGAAACTCGGCACATTACTTCTTGACGTTATATATTGTTAGAAAAAAAATTGTTTACATCATTTTGTAGTGCATAAATGTTTTTTGTTTCGTAAATTGGCGGGTAATATATCTTCGTCACTCTCAGAGCTGGACAATACTTTCTTTCTCTTTGGTTTTGTCTTTGGTTTTTCCTTTGTTTTATTCTTTGCTTTATCTTTCTGATTTTCTGAAGGCGTATTTGCAAAATCTTCTGAAGGAATACTCTTGCCAGGCTCTACCGATTTTTTTTTGCATCCCCTACTAGATGTTCCTGGCTTTCCAAATCTAGCCTCTTGGAACAGTTGTCTCAACCATTGTGTTCTCTGTTTCTGCAGTTGCTGTGAGATCTTGTGTCTTGGGAAGTTTTTGAAGGAATTTTTGGCGGTCAATAGGTGCAATGCCTGTTTCTTCGAATTCAGATTTAATGTTTTTCGGATTTTTTACGTCAATCGACTCCAAACACTGCCTCAAAAATCTGGGAAATACGTCTTTTCTGATAATTCCTCTATTTTTTGCTTTTCAATCGTTCAGCACTTGTCATCATTTCATTTTCATTGGTCTGAAAACACTAACGTCTAAAGACTGCGTTGAGCGTGTATGTTTTCACGGTTTCAGCTACAACTCTACTAACATAAAATATTTCTTCAGCGATAAACCCGAGAAAAATGTCTGATGAAATGTGATGAACCAGGATTATAAAATAATCTTGTGCGAGCATCTCTTTTTCTTGAGAGAACTTATTCAAATGAGATTGTCCCCTTTATTTTTATCGTGCTAGATTAGGAAACAAAATTAAAAGTTCAAGATTGAAGGAATTTTACATATTATTACCAACAATTCATCACTATAGTTACTGTTATAATAACTGGATACGCAGTCACTGTTAGAAAAAAATCAAATGGCGCCTTAACAATTTTTTGTTCAATTTAGTTTTACCTGTCGCGGTGTCTGTGTTTAATCAAATCTTGCAAGTTAAATTTGACCCACTTCTAGTCGTCCGATTAACTTGAAATTTGGCAGGTGTTCAAATTTACAGTGACAATGCATTATGGAGTTTATGTAAGAGAAAAACAAAATGGCGTCTCGAAGATGGCGGACGAGATTTGTGATTATGGCTCGATTTCATTCAAACTGTGCATGTGGGGGTTTTCAAGGTCGGAGATTTTGAATTTTCTGTTAAAATTCAGAGGGGCTCCACGATTAATAATTGGTATATGGAGGTTTTTGGGGTTGGAGATTATGAATCTTGTTGTCAGAATTTGAAAATTAGGCGGACAAGATTTGTGATTTATGCTTCGATTTCATTCATAATGTGTATTTAGGGTTATCGAAATCGGAAATGTCGAATTTTTTCTCATAAAATCAAGATGGCGGCTCCAAGATGGCGGACGAGTTTTGTGATTTTAGTCTGATTCGATTGAAAATTGGTTTCAATTAGATACATTCCTCGAAACATAATTACCCGATGTCAATTTTTTATTTAAGATTCTTATGTGCTTTCAAATTTCAGATTTGTGACCAAGTAAATTCACAGAAATTTTGCTGTGTCCTTATTGACCAATATTTGACTACCTACATTCACATCCGGTGTAACAGTTTTGAAAGAAATGACACTTGTCTTTTTAGTATTCAGTAAAAGTAAATTAGAACACACCAGTATTTGATTAAGACCATGTCACTACACATTATTTCATGGAGTCTATCTTTATCTTTGGTGCCATCATATGGTTGTATCATCTGCAAATAACTTTAAATATCCCGAAATTGGTAGAATTGTAAGGTCATTTATATATAAAAGAAAACGCATAGGGTCCAGTTCAGAGCCCTGGTGCACTCGACTTCTTATGCTAATTGTATCTGAAGTAGTGGATAATTTTACACACTGCTTTTTATCTGAGAAATAAGATCTAAACAGTTCATAGTGACTCCCCCAAATCCATATCGATTAAGCTTCTGCAGCAAAATGTCATGATCTACACAATCAAATGCTTTTATTGAAAATCAGTTAATTAGTGGTCGTTTATTCATTCGGTGACTAATCAGTTCGATTAGATTTAAAGAAATCTGATGTATAGGAATTTCAAATCATCCGTGTAAGTTTTGCGAAAAGAGGAAAATTTCCTTCACACCTGAAAAATTGTTACTGTTTGACCTCTGGCAAGTCATCAGAAGTTTACAAATTGAGAATTAATTAATAATATATTAGACAGCTTCCGTCGATGGTTGTAACAGACTCACGAATACACCCATAATTTACGAGTTTCCTTTCGTTTCGACATTAAAACCTATCGACAAAACAAGGAACAAATAGCTCCATTAGTGCCCAATCTGCCTCAAAGCTCGACTACTCGAAAACTTTCGAAGCAATTTGTGGGAGTTCGACAAAAAAGTCCGAATCAATTTCGTTTATTGGCCTCAAGTCGGCGGCTCCCTCTGTTATCGCTAGGCATCTTTTGGGCCTCATTTGAAATTCAGGAAGCCACTTTAATTTATAAGGGGTTTCACGAATCTAGTTTGATAAGAGAAATGCAAAATATCGTTTTCCGTTGGAACATTCGGAAGGAAACTTCCGGAATGGACTTTGTGTTTCGATGGTATTGAATGACCTGGAATGAAGACTTGATGGAGTCAAACAAAATAATAATAATCTTCGTCATTTGTCATTCAAAGAACTACCAAGCCATGTGTGTATGTACTTGGTAATAAGGCCTCAAGGAATGTTGATGTGTAGCCAAAGCTGTTGGTGGCAAAGTTTGGCAAAGTTGCTAAATGTATGGTGTTGCATGGACTTAGTAAGCGAGAAACGATCAAATCTGCACTGGTTAATGGAATCATTATCAGCTCCAAATAATCGTAATGTATATGTATTTAGTATGTATATGCATAACTAAGGAAGACATTTTTCTCCTCTTTTGACCACGGTGAAATAAAATGATGCATACGCACTAAACTGTGCATTATAAATCCGCAAAATTTGCCTTTAAACAGTGTGTCCGCTTAAGTTGGTGACATGAAAAACTGTTTTATTTCCCGTTTTGGGAAAAATAGTTATTCATTATACTAGAGAAAAATGTATTAGACTTCAGCTCAAGGTTGTGTCTCTCGACGCGAAGCGGAGAGCAAGGGATTCATAATGGCCTGCCATGATGGTGTCTTCAACACCCTAGTCGCGTGATGGGTATTTATAGAGGTCCCCAACACTAGATGTAGATCGTGTCGTGGGGCGCCTGAGACCATAATGCAATTGCTGTCCGCGTGTTAAGCTTATGCGGTCCACAAACATAACGCGGCACTACGAGTGTTGTACTACCATCTACTACACTCGTACGGTATAGACGAGACACTGGTTTTGCCTTATTATATTTATTGGAGCTACTCATTCCCTACACTCAGGCAAATAGAAGCAAATAAGCCGTAGGACGATTTTCGTCATAGAGTTTTCGGCTCCTGGCGAAACGAACATCGTCCGAATAGTGGTTAAAATGGTGGTTCTGATTATAGGGGTCCTTGGTGGAACGATGGACACACTGCTCTCTTAAAAATCATACCGGCTTGCCGTGATGCGGCAGAAATCCTAGCTGGACGAATGCAGAAGGCTGTCATCATTGGTTCACTCCCTCTGCTCAGGGCACATGTTTCTCGGACCCAGTAGTTGTTCACCCCATGGACGTGGGGAGTGACTACCTGGGTGTACGACACCAGCGCGCCCTCTAGGTGTGACGGAACTACGGAGACAGGGCCCGACTGGTATAATCCAAACTGATAAAAAATAATAATGATAATCAAATGAATGAAAATATGCTGTCGACATTATGACAGGGTGGAATTCAGTCGCCTGTATCCGAAGACATCGGAAACCGCTCTTCAATATCTGCCTATCACTTCTATGAAAGCATTTCGAGAAATATTCTAAAACTTCTAACTTTATTTCTCATCTATTTCATCATAAATACGTTGAGTATTCTATCAACATTGAGAGAATACTCAACAACGAAAGCATTCTAGCCTGTCAAAAAATAATATGTTTCTGAAAAATCAGATCAGGTGAGTATTCAAGTCTTTGTTAATGACTGGTTTCTCTCTTTTCTTCTCTCATTGAAAATCGGAAGATTATAGTGAATATTGTCTTTTCTCAAATGAACTTGATAATGATCTTGGAACTTTCAAGGCAGACCATTGATATTTTTTAAAAGCACCAATGACCTTCTCTTTTATGGGATTGATACAGAAGTTCTTACATATGCAGAAGATACATGCATCGTTATAACAAACAGCAAAGAAAGTGTACCTTTATCTGGGAAGATTACTTCAGTAGGTAAAACAGAATCCGTTTCATGATTGGTGTTGTAGAAATAGATGATGATAAATCAAGAAAATTCATTGAATAAAAGTTACTCTCTTCAAAATTCTCCATCAACCAGTTCTATCTCTTCAAGCCACATTGTCATTAAAAAATATGATTTATTGATATTTCTCGAAACGTTATTGAACACCAAAGTTTCATGGGAGACACACATCGATAGTGTATGTACAAAACTATGTTCGATAGAGATACCAGATTAAATGTATATTATTCATAACCCTATTCTACAATTGCTTATAATACAAAGACAAAGACGTGATATTCAAAGAAATTTTGTTTTGCAGAAAATTATTTTACTATTCATTTTCGATGTACCTTTCCAAATTTTGTGTCGCAACATATTGAGGTAAATTTTAACTGATGTGACTTCTATGTATTTTTTAAATGAATGAAAAGTTGGGCACGCCTATGACTATCATCCCAATAACTTTTTGATTCATGAATAAACAGAACGAGCGACCATATTACCAAGAGACAAACACCACAAATTACCCATCGTCCAAGACTTCATCTTTTTATCGAAATACATTTTATACGACGAACTGTATAGCCACGGTAATAAATCCTGTTCCTAACTATTTTATATAGTGAGATCGTGTCGAGCCATCAACCCTATAGGAAAAGTTTTTACTCGCCAGGCGATAACTATCAGGGGAAATCAAGTAATAATTTCAGACGCTTCTAAGCCTTCTAACTTTTATGAGACCGAATAAAAATTGTGGTCACTGATCTTTTATTATACGGCGTGTATGGCGATTTTATTTTCCTCGACTTTGGCATTGAAGGGGGTAGTTTTTCAGGATAGCTGTGTACTAAAACATAAAATGATCTATAAGTAGTGTCTCGAGGTTTTGGAACACATTCGCGGTTTCTGGGCGCCTGTGGTGGGACGAAGTGACGAAAGGAAATGTTTCTGACTTTCTTTCACCACCCACTTTTACTTCTGCTGTAGTATGCGTTCTTCAAATAATAAACGTGAGTTCCAAAAAAAATGTCGCCATTTTTACTAAATAATTCAGTAGCAATAGCATTAGTCTGGCAATTGTCTCTGATGACTCCGGCAGCAAACTCCCCGATGTAGAATGCACAGTTTGCAGTATTGTCTGCATACAATAACCGATCCATCAATGGAAATATCCTTGCGGACATCCCACCGTGGTTATAATTTCATTTTCACCTCGGAATTCGTCGATATCTGGTGATTCACGCACTTGTTTCCATCCAAGTGATGAAATGAGCAAGGGAAAAGACACATATGCTTAATGTGTTCTGGAGGGTGTTTAACAATAGGAGAACAGTGGGTGGGGTATCGCCATATATGTAAAGTTATGCGATATGGCGCGGTCCATCGGGAATCGAGGTTCTGAGTCATAGGATCTTAGTTTTCTATCCGATCAAAACACATTATAAATGATATGTGTTACCCTCGATGGGGAGTAATTTCATTTCCCTTTTTTTCTTTT
Source organism: Chrysolina haemoptera (assembly GCA_958298965.1). Taxonomy (NCBI): domain Eukaryota; kingdom Metazoa; phylum Arthropoda; class Insecta; order Coleoptera; family Chrysomelidae; genus Chrysolina; species Chrysolina haemoptera. Next base: position 25,726,634 of record OY282591.1, on the reverse strand, counting down.
GTAATGAGATAATGCACGCTGCTTCTCGTGATTATACTTGAGGGTTGATTGTTGGGCGGATAAACGGTGAGATGGTGCATCTGAATATGTGGGATTTGGGTTTCAGTTAATCGACCAGTATATGGATGTGACGACTAAGCTCGACGGGTTTGTCTCGATAGGACCGCTAACGGTGGAACGATAGATGATATTTCGGAGAAGCATCGTCCTTGAAAATATCTATAAAACATAATCAGATCGTCAACCTATCTGTGATATTCCATATAAGTGGGCGAGCTTGTAGGCGAAGTATCACCGACGGCTCGAATCGCTCACCATTGGACAGAATCTGAAAAATTCAATGTGTGTTTTGGTGCTGCACTCCATATATGGGAACAGTATTCCAGGATAGGTCGGATTTGTTGCTTATAAATCGTAATCAGTTGACGGAAGTGGAATATTTTTTGGAAACGGAAAACCAAGTTTTTGAGGGTGGCACTTTTGGCAATGGACCTCGCATGAAAAGGGTAATGGTGATGGTGATCCCGACCATTGAAATGGAAGATTTCAATGGTATGGACATTGATGATATAGTTACGCTGACAACTGTGAGGTCAGCCTTTCTAGTGAAAAGACATGCTTGGGTTTTATTCGCATTGAATTCTAATAAGACATCCTCATTCTAGAATTTTTGCTGTATCCATTTCGATCACGATTTTTCTTCGTTCATTACTGGTTTCACTGGCTGATATCAGAGTTTTGGCGTTGAAAGCGGTATGAAGCTGTGCAGTGGACATGAGGTATAGCTCCCAACAAATCATTGATGTGAAGAAGAAACAGGATTGGTCCTAAAATGGATCCCTGCGGAACACCAGCATTTATCGGTAGAGTGTTGGATGATACTTCATCGACCACCACATGGAGGGATCGTACTGAAATGGTGTCGGAGGAAGTGCTCAGTGGATACATGAAATTTCCAAGGAAGTGTCAATAGACTTGGCCAGTTGGTGTCGGAAATAGTTGTCATTTCGGTAGAACCCAAGTACAAGAGGGTTGAAAACAAACACTAGGAATGAGATCGGCTTGTGGAAAAAAATAACAGGGCTGGTTGCAGGAAATTTTGAAAAAGTTGAAGGAAAACATGAGAAGTAGAGCCGGTTTTTGTAAATTCCAGAACAGATGGAAGAGGTATGTGAAGAAACATAAACACAACGAAAGCAGGTTCGCCTGCACATGATCTAAGAAAAAGAGAAACCTGAACGAAGAATCAAACCCATCAAAAAACTATAATTATCAGGAAATTTAATGCGTTATAATTATCAAGAAGTTTAATGCGTTGAAAAGTCAGGGACGGAATTTTGTCGCATTATCGCCAGAATAATAAACACCTGCTAAACTTCAAGTTGATTGGACAACTAGAAAGAAATGTGTTACAATTCACTTGCAATATTACACTAATACATACATACTAACATGGCACGTCAATATAAAAGCTTGTAAAGAGCTATTAAGGGAAGAGTGCTGCACCGAAAGGGTCTTCATGTCTTTTACCGTATCCGGCATTCTCGATTTTTTGAATGATATGAGTTGTTCTCAATGCCTGTCACAACGGATAGAAGAAATACAACGGTTAGTTTCGCAGAAACTTACACTGTAGACTTCGCCAAAATTTAGAGACCACTATTGTCTCCAATAGTCACCTTGAAGATTGCCTTGAAAAATTGTACCTTTAGCCGGAAAAGTAGTTTTTTTCTGTTAGATATAAAAAAAAAACATATAATTTTAATGGAGAGTGTTCCGTTTCCAATTATACCTATTACCTACCTATTCCTATTATTGTACCAAATCAATAATTGGCACCTAATGTTTTGATACTTTACATTCACATTGTTTTTTGTTGTCACCAGCTCTCGAATGGCAGCCCTCAGATGTAGAAACTCGTGGGCGCCAAGGATTAACGAGGTCTTACCGTTCAACGTGAGATTCCTAGCGTTTCATTCAGCATCTTTCTGACGAGTAAAAAGAAGCATTCCTCCTTATTGTCGGTGTTTGTCTTAATTTACTCGGCTTTCTCTCGAGCATCGAGAAGCTTCAACAAAACATAAATAACAATCAATTTTTTTCAATGAATCTTTCTTGGCGATATCGGTCTTTTAGGACCGTATCACTTATGTTGTATTTTTCGTAGATAACTTTTTTAACTGCTGTGGCAAAGCCAAACACTCGAGGTATTGCTTGATGAATCTCTTTATTGAAATGACGATAAATCTCAAGCCGAGGCACTATGTAGATGTGAGGTTCTGGTTGAGGGACAACCGACCGCTTTGAAGTCGAAGAATGAACTGCGTCTCGGTTGACTGACTGTGACTTGTCATTTCTCATCCGAAAATCCCAAACCAAACATTCTCAGGAAAAAAGGTTTTGTTTCGCCTTGAAACCCGTAAATAAAACCTGTAGAAAGATTATCCTAGGGATTTCCAATCATTCACAAATTTAATTGGGTCAATCGGCCAAGCTAGGTAAGCGTATACTTGTTAAATCGGATTATATGACAGCAATTTGTTTATTGGTTTTAAATGTTCGGAGTTGGAATTCTCGCTTTGTTTGTAAGATACGACACCTCCACTGGATTAAATTCGAAATACATACAGGAGCTTAGAAATAATATTTGAAATTGAAACGTGTTAAATATTGACCTAATTACTGATTTACAATTACGTAAGTATAATAAACAGGTGGGATAATTCCCCACACTTTCATAAAAATCCTCCATATACATATACGAAATGTCCCTGAATCAAACATCAAACACATTTTCTCTAACAGTGAGAAAAATTCATTTCGCACTTCAAAGGCCTTCTTTTTTTTAATGAGAAATATTTTCTCAAACACTTCCTTGCACATCCTCTTGAGAACTTCAGTATCGTTTTGACGAGTAAAAAGAAACATTCCTCCTTTATGTCGATGTTTGTCTTAATTCACTCGGCTCTCTCTTGAGCATCGAGAAACCTCAACAAAACATAAACAACTTAATTTTTATTGAAGTAAACTACACCGCCTCCACTCGGTATTCTTCCGCCTGCGGAAAACGGCCGATGCAAAAGAATCTAAGAGCTCTTTAAGAGGATTAGGTACGAAAATAGATTGCCGGGTAGCTATTTGAAGTGGCGGTTATTTCATTTCGTATCGACTAATGATGTTTTCTGGGGATTCTTTAAAATATTTCGAGTGACTATCATGAACAGGCTCTTGCTTCGCTGTGATATTGAATGAAATATTTTATAAGTGAATCAGTCGCGGTTCGGTAGCTGAATTCGTGAGCGATTCGGCAAATTTGATTTCGCGATCAATTGAGAGGAAAAAAGTTTCCTTTTCCTGAGGCCTTTCAGAGGAATTCACAGGTTTATAGATGTTGCGGTAAACGTAACTAATATGGTAAATATTAATAATAACTGGCCATCATAGTAATGAATTCCCAGTTAACCAATTTTTAGGTTATAGCAAGGTTTAATTTTTTTGGTGAAAGGTGCCGTTTAAAGACAAAACGCGATTTCCATTACGTAGATTATGCTGGTGTAAAAAATGAGGCAATTTTATTTATAGTTTTCGCTATAGGAACGTGTGCTAGAAAATCCAGTTATCATTCGAAAATAGGCACAGGTTGACAGAAAAATATCCCACTGTTTCTAAAAGGTTTGAAATCAGCTGAGCGATTATTCCGTTGGGAGGAAAAACTATCGGTTGAAAGTTAATACCACAAAGAATATACTCAAAAAGTCTAGGGTCTATGTCACTTGCTCACATATAATTTGCTCTCAGATAATTAGCTCTCAGGTAAATTGCTCTCAAACAAGTTGCCCTAGCACAATTTGCTCTCCTTCAGTTTGCTCTCAGACAATTGAAATTTTCCTTCAAGCAATAAGCTGTTATTTGCTCTTAACAGAACGAACTAACTTCACGCAGTCATTTGGGCCAGAGGAAATCAAATACATACATTTTGGAACGAGTAATTTTTTATACTGGTCTAACCAGAACGAACTAACTTTGCATGGACAATTAGGCGCGAGGACTTGAATTTAGCTGGTGTTAAGATTCCAGTAACAAATGCACAAAATGGCGGCTCTACAAACTTAACATTTAGTTTTACCTATCTCCGTGTCTGTCTGTAATTAAATTTTCCATGTTAAATTTGACCAACATCTAGTCGTTAGATTGGGCGGCATCAAACTCGGCATATCCTAATCCTTTAATCCCAATGCATTTTAAATTATTCCAAACTCGTCACGAAGTTGTTGCAGGTACCTAACCCCCGATCAACTATTAATTGCTATTTATTTGCTTGTTAAGTTGTTGTAGGTCGAGTCGTATATTATATACGGCTAGATTATCTCTTGAATAACTTAAATTGTGCGACATTTTTACCCTGGGAAAAGAACCATAACAACTAACTTTACGTAGACATTTGAGTGTGTGAAAATTGAATACATACATTTTGCGAAAAGTGAACGAGCTAACCTTCCGTAGAAATTTTTTTTGTTAGAGGAAGAACAAAATAGCCTCCAAGATGGCAGATAAGATTTGTGATTATGATCCGATTCCATTCAAAATTTGTAAGTGGGGGTTTTTAAGGTCGGAGATTTGGAATTTTCTATAAAAATTCATAAATTCAGGATGGCGGCTCCAATATGGCGGACGAGTTTTTTTATCATAGTCCGATTGGATTGAAAATTGTTATGTGGGGATTTTCGGGTTAAAAGAATATGGATGCGTACCAACTAAAAAGGACAAAACAAAATGATTAAAAAACTTTACTAACACAAACATTATTCAGATCTATAATGTAGGTTATTCTGAGAATTGTGAATGGCAGATTCAAAAGCTTTCCGCTTTCGTAGTCGATCTGAAAACTTTGTTACGGCGCGAATTTACAAACTGTACTTTTCCTTTAACTTTCTCGAATTTTTCAATACTCGGTAATAAAACTCAGAAGTATATTCACTAATAACTTGTATTGCAATAATAGTAACACACTTAGTCAATGACCCTCCAATCAGCAGCGCCCTGGTTCTCCGAAGGTTGAGCCTTCAACAAAGATATAGGTTAATCTCTATGATCCCAATTTTCCTACCTTATACTCACCTCAATAAGCTCCATCCATTGGTTCCATCCATCTGCTGTAACCATTTCGAAATAACAAAGTATTTTCATAGAAAACTGATATAACCTCACCATATTTTCATATCATGTTTACCTTCAGTATGTCAAGTCCAGTTGGCACCAAGTGTGACTGAAAAGTGAATGAATAACTTGTGAAGTTCACTCTTCAAAATGGGTATCCCTTCCTCCTCCTTTTAAAATAACCATGAAAAGAAATGTCCCATGGTTCTATCTCTCTCTTTAGTTGAATGTCTTGAATGAAGCATGTGCTTTAGATTTCACGCTTGAATTTGCGGATTTTTCATAGTAAATAGAAATAACCAGTCGAAGATTCAAACTTGTTTGTGATTATAAAGATAATCCTTACTGATTCCTACTGAGATTCGAGTTTTCTGTTTGTTTTGTTTTTTCGTGAAACTCTCATCGAGGCCACCTTACATTCACGGTAAGTAACTTTCAGCCTGATCACCTGTTATCTTCATACCCCTGAAAAGGAAGTACCTAATGTTAATCACTTTTTCAGGCCTCGTCCAATAGTCTAGACTTTTCATAACATACTCAGCGAGTATCGTACCAAGTATCGTCTCACCTGCTTACCTTATTATTAGCCCTCCAGTAACTCATTTGCCTAGGTTTCTGACCTAACCCTACCATAGAAGTAGTCATCGCTTATTCTGCGACTAGTAGAACGCTTGCTTATCCAATTCCTTTGTAAGTTTAGTCGAATCCGGAGTCTCCAGTAACGAAGGAAGTACGACCACCATTCTCCTAGAACATAAGTAAGACCTTTCTATATTTGAGTGCTGGTGTGAGCTGAAGTAGCAGCTTTTGCATGGCTGTTTTACCTTTGAATTTAGTGATTCGTATTGAGCGCTTCTTAGCTTCTTAGTTCATCGTAGTGAATTGTTACTGATTTGAAAACCGCTTTTGAACTGTACCTTTGCATTGTCACCTACAATTAACATTAACTAATCACAATTGTTTCTCACTTTCCACTCTGGATATCATTAAATCTGTCATATTATTTCAATTACTAATAATATTTACCTACTAGAAATATGTGCACCGACAGTATATACTATAGGGGTCCCAAGATTATTTTTATTATTATATTTATTTTATTAGGTTGTACTGTGGCTAAAGCAGGAAAAATAGAAGATACTATTCTTCTTTTCGATTTGCCACCAGAAAAATTCATTGGAATTGGAAGTTGGTCACTTTATTCCTTTCTATTATTTGATTTGTTTACTCTCCTAGTTTTGACCTTGACAACATTTCGCCATATTGTATATAAATTAATTTGGGTTCGTAACCAAGACCTAAACCCAGTTCCACGTTCGTTTCGTTAACACACATATGAGCAAACTGTCAATGTCGTCCATTTAATTTGAAGTCCAAAATTTGCGGTAGTTTAATAATTACTTTACCCACCTATCCCTCTCCGCTACGAGAAGCTAGCCCTATTAAAGTGTGTGAAAAATTTGGGTTTGTGTTCGGGTATTCGAATGAAGATCCGTACGTACACTCACCCTTTTCGAAAAAACATTGTCAGGGGATTGTCTTTATTATTATTTTTTTGTTTACAATAGAGAACTAGTTGGCCTTGACTCGTCATCCCCGATCAACCCCTAACAACTTTAGGCGACAAGCTTTTGAATCTGTAACTCACAGAATAACCTACATTACACATTTGAAGAGATTACTCTTTATTTTTTAGCGTATTTCATTAACATTTAATATTCATTGAGTGAGTTCCAACTTTCAGATGATGCGGTTTTGCACATATATGATAATGTTAATGAATACAGCATAAGAATAATGAAATTATCTATAGTTTGAAAAACGTAATGGAACTAAATTATATAACTTCTCTGCCATATTTTCACGCTCGTATAGTGCGTAATAATCGTTTATGATCCGACATGATTTATCTGAATAACTCCGGAAAAAATGCCCGACACATTTCTCCACTGAAATCTAGCGTGTTCAGTTATTCGAACATGACATGAACATGGAATGAATTGCCACTAACATGAGAACGTCTCGAGTGTTTTTACAACGAGCTCTCGACAGAACACAGAACGAGCAAATACAATCCATATTCAATTATTTTACATCTACGCCTCTCGAGTATAACTAGCAAGAAAATGAAAACGAAAATATTTTATGCAGGTGGGGTTACGAAGTGTCTTTATTATTAGGGGCCGCGAGGCGCATTTATCGGGACGTTGATTAATGGTTTCGCGTTGTATATACGAACGAATGCCGCAACCGGCGCGATGAGAGTGGTTTATAATAATATTCAGTTCCAGACTAATAGCAAGAAATAAGGAATACTTCGTGTGGCAGACGGAGAACACTCTGTTTATTATTTCGAATTGATTAGGTTCGGTCCGTGGTCGATGCTGTGGAATGGAAATGTAAATGAACGAATCAAAGGAGAAGCAACAGTTCTCGGAAATGTTCTTTGTTTCAAGGATTTGTATATCGTTAGCCTCAGCTACGAAATGGTAAGAAACAAAACAGTTTCGTTAAGATCATTCTGCTATGTAGTTATGGTTTCTTTTTTTCATGATAATGTTACGTAGACAGGATCAAATTATTGAAAAAATTATCAAAAATGAATTCAACTGTTTTACAGAGCAATTCACAAAACTCAAAAATGATTACACCAGCATGTAATTCTACAACCTCAATGAAGTTTTTGTATTATCTTTTCCCGAAAACTATTAGTCTATAATATTAGCATACTAAAAAAAAAAAAATATAAAATGTTGATATATTGAGATTATGGTGCATAAAAGGAATCTTTTCGAAATGAGTTCTTGAATTAGAAGTGTGACCTTCACCAACAAAAACCACTCCTGATAAGCTGTGCAGTGCATTTTCTCGTTTTATCTGAAACTATTGGTAGCACAAAATGTTCTTTATAAAAGGACAAGGCACAAAACCCTATGAAAACGAGTTTCGACAAAATTTGATATTTTTTTATATTTTGTTTGGATCAGGACCGAGGAGGAAACAACTAGTAATTTTTTGTACACCTAATTACTAATCACTTTCAATGAAAAATAATAAGAAAAGTTTTAGGGGCCAGGTTATTCTCTAAAAAACTATTGAAGGGGCATGATATGCGATTTGACTATTTTGATTACCGTAAATTTTTCATGTAAACGTTTCAATCGTGAATCTGTAATGGCTAAGCGGTCTAATGCTCGGGACATTATGAGTGATGAAGTAATGAAAATATTATGATGTACACCTAATGAACGAGTTACTTCCCCCTCGATCAGGACCATAAAGAATTTTGATAAGTTAAGAGAGGATGTTATGGTATTTTCCACAGAAAAATCTCAATTTATTTCATCAATCAATCAAGGGTTAGTAATGTTCCAATGTATACAGTGAACACCAAAACTCAATATTTTAGGTAAGTACCAGTAGGTAGTGAAAGTGCTGAAATATAAAAAGAAGTTCCTAATCAAAACAATCTATCCCCATCGAAAAAAATCATAACTCATAAACCTATTCTTGTCTTCAGAAGAGCAGCTTAGCAATCGACATCATGGTTAGATGTATTATAGGAAAAAGATATAAACAAGAGTACCGATAATCTCCTAAAAAATTAAAGCAATATATTGAAAAATGCTCATGATTCATAAAAATCAAGAAAAATTGAATAAAACGGAAACCATAGATCACAACTATCTAATCCAACACTATTTGTCTAAATCTATTTGCCGGGGGGCTATCTGAGCCAATTTGAAGTCTGAAAATGAAAAATAAAGATGAATAAGAAATCCAAGTAAGGTTAGGTAAGCCAGGATAGGTTAGATCAAAACTATCTAATCCAACCCGAATTATTTGAATCAACTTGCCTGGTGGGGTTTACTTAAGTACTTCTTATTCACAGCTTAGCAATTTATTCGAAATCCGTTTGCTGTTAAATAGGTAGTCATATTTTCGTAAAATTCTAATACGATTCTTTCATTCAACCCATCGTCTTTCCTCAAGACTTGATCGTAGAACATCATCCATCTGAAAAAAATATCGTATGAAAAAATGCAACGCGATCAGAAAATACTTACACATCAAATAAATCTCTTGTAATAATACCCTCACTCCTATATAAAAAAACCTTTATGGCTCCTCTCTATCTCCTAAGTAGCTGTCATAATGCCTGATAATGCAAAAACCGTTTCTCCCGAGAAATAATCCATAATTCATCTGGCAATAAAAGATATTCACTCCAAACGACATCTAATAAAATGCGCGCCAAATGACTTTTGGGGGAAACCTCGATGTATTCTCATAGAAAAATCTGTAGTGGCTTGCATTTTTTCCGCTGATTTCCATCAGTAATAGCTTTGTTTGTGTGGAAGAATCCAAGAGGAGTTTTATAGACATTAAGGCTGTGACGGGTTGTTATAGTCTTGGGGGTAAATTAGCCGAAGATATCGAAGATAGAAAGGTTTTATTTTATTCGTTATGCTTTGTGTATTTGACCAAGTTTTAATCTGGGTCGGCTTGTTTGTTTTGGATTGTATTTTCTTTATCGGAAAACGATAGACAAAGTTTTTATTTAAAATTCAAAATTACAAATTGTTTATTCTTTTTCTTCTCCTTGGTGACTGACTGCCACACTGACACTTCATAAAATTATAGTCCAGGAGTCTGTTACGCCAAGAGTCTTAACACTTTGTATAAATGAATAATTGTGTCATGAACTGTGGTTTTTATCAAGCTAATCGAGGGAGAAAAATGAATATCTGCAAAAAAGCACTGGGGATGCATTTTGATAAATTTAAATTTGAAGGTACCTACAAGGTGGTTGAAAGTTGAAACAGTTGATAAAAAAGTAAAACTAAAGATTATATTTCGGGAATCCTCTGACATACCGAAATCGTCTGGACACAGTTGAACAATGAAATATTAAAAAACACTACTAAAACCGTATCCTAAGGAATACTTTAAAAAAAGTTTTTTCAGATTTTAATACACTTACGGGTTTTATATTTCTATACCTGACTATACAAACAGTAGTATGTTCTATGGTGTTGACTAATATATGTAAATTCATCATGATTGATAGGGAGGAAATAAAAAACTTCACATCAATTTACACCAAAAACTATACAGTGCTAGTCTAAAGTCCCTTCCCCTACTAATTTTTAAATCACCTGGTATATCGCAACGAAATTTGGAAGGCTCAAACAGGAAATAAAAACCTACTTTTTCATGAGAAAATTCCATCTAAAAGTTTCAAAATGGCAGCTGAGCGCCATCCTCAATAATTTTTTTAAATAGAACACCCGGTATATCATTGCATGATCGGTTAGGGACGATCATTAGGAATCCAACACTACCAAGTTTGATGCTATTATCTAAACTAATTGCACAGAAAAAATGTTGAGCATGTACTGGAAAATTCAATTCAAAAACCATTCATAAATCCAATCAGCCTCAGCCTCGTTCGATATCGTGAAGTAACTCTTCCCTTTAATTCGACAACCCACTGTAACAATGAAACAAATTTTAATCTCTCTTGATGGAATATTCGCCCAATTTCCTGATTGACTTATTGGCAGCATCTCTCGAGAATAGTTCTCACTGTCGAATGTGTGTGTGTGTCAGCTTGGGCGATAGATCGCTGGGTCGGTCGTGGACCGCCCGTCCCTATGGACCATCTCGAATCGTTCGTCCTTCGTGTGCCGTCTCACGAGGACAATTCAAATGATTAAATCACTCCGAGAATGGATTTTCTCCGTAATGACTTAAACCACGTCGGCCTTTTTCTCCCTTCTGCCAGCCGATCAAAAGATGTCAACGTTTGTAGCTAATCTTCAGAGGTCCCACTTCTGAAGTCCCGCTTCTGAACTCTTTGTCATTGAAGTGCGCTTTCGCGCGATAAAAGACACTCGAACGCTGATTTCTCGTATTGTTTTGTTCATTTGCGGGTTTCGCTCGTTGTAGTCATCAGTACGGCGACTGAGCAACAAGGTTAATGCCCTTTTCTTTCACTGCAGTGTTTTCTCCAATCATAAGCAACTGAAAGTAGGTACAAATATTCACTTATAATATCACTAGAGCTCCAATTATTACTGGAATTTTTTCGAGAACACGAATATTTTGAAGATTCTAAAAAAAATCTGTTTTTCTTTGAAGATAGCGTGGTATTCGGTAAGAACATTTCACACTGAAATATTATTTAAAAAATACTAGGATAATCGAGTCAATTCTGTTCCTCAGTAGCAAAATTGTTTATCATAACAAGACAACTTTCACAGCAAAATATATCTCAATTTTTTGAAGGCTTGAGTTCTTTTGGCAGTAGATGTTTCTACCACATCATCTCCTGCCGATAAATGTAGATATCAAGCCTTCTGCAAAATTGGGATATATTTTGCTGTGAAAGTTGTCTTGCTATGACAACAATCTTGCTTTTAAGACACAGAATTGACCCGAATGACCGTTTTTGATGTTTTTGAAATTGAAATAGTAGGCTTTGTCTGTTAATTCAAAAGGATAATATTGTTCTTTAGTTGGATCCTTCAATCCTCTCGGCTTTGGATAGTAGCTCAATCTCTTAGTTTTTCACAAATTCATTTTACTAAAGTTTGTAGAAAATAAAGAAATAGTTATTCAAATAAATAATAATATGAAAATAGTATTGGTTTTAAGAGCCGAAGAGAGGTCGACCTTCACCGTTCTGATAATAGGATGAAACATACTTCTCATGGAGTTTCATAAATAGACGAATACGCCTAAGATGGATTGCCTATCAAAATGTGGTCCAGACTATATACAGTGAGTTTCAGAAATTTGTACCATATAGAAAACTTTTTTATTATCGATTTGTCAGATAATTTTATTCCTCATAAAAATCAGTGCATTTCAAAATAATTGCATGTGAGTTGTCAAAGTCTCAAATTTCCAAACGGTGTACAGGGAGGAACAAAAAATAAAATTATGATCAAGAGTAAACTACGCTGGCTGTGATACCAAATTTCAATAGTATTTTCAATTCTGAACAAACTCCTTGAATGAACTTTTTGATAATGTCAATAATAAGGGGCAGTTTACACTTAATCAAAATTTCTGTTTTTTGTTCCCTCTGTACACCATTTGGAAATTTGAAATTTTGACAACTCATATGAAAGTAATCTGCAATGCACTTATTTTTATGAAGAATACAATTTTTATGAAGAATAAATTTTCTGACAAATCGATAATAAAAAAGTTTTTCCTATGGTGCATATTTTTGAAACTCACTAAGTATATAGTCTGAACCACATTTTGATAGCCAATCCATCTTAGGCGTATTCTTCTATTTATGAAACTTCATAAGAAGTATGTTTCATCCGTTAAACAGAACGGTGAAGGTCCACCTCTCTTCGGCTCCTGTACAGTTCTCTAGACATAATTTCTTAGTTACCCACTTCAGTTGAATAAAACTTTTACAAAAAAGTCAATAAGGGTTTAATTTTTATATTTTTAATGAATCTAATCTACTATATAGTCGTCAAATTAAAGTTTTTTTTTTTAACGGACAGAATATACAGACAATCAATTAGTTCATGGTCGTTTGTAGAAGGCCATGGTATATCAAACCTATAATTCTAACTTTTGATGTTACCGGAGTATAAATTATCTAAATAAATTCATTGTGTTGTAGAATTTATAAGAATGGAGCGATTTGCGAAATACATTCCATGTTAGTTTTTTAATGGAGTTAGTGAAATGAACCCTTTGCGGTCCAATTATATTGTAATCACCAATGAAACGAAAAAAGTCTATTCAAATTATGCAGAGAAAAAAAACACGGCCAAACCTAAAACAAAAAGTAGCGACTCCGATCAAAGCCAGTGTCGGGACTAACCCGACATCGGACCAGGACGTAAAACTGTCGGGGATTACCTGATATCGGACCGAAACGTTTAAATTTTACTGTCGGGGTGGTCCCGACAAAGGACTGTAAAGGGTTTTAAAATGTATCATGTATATTTTAACGTATTCATTAGAAGAATGCGGGCCAGAAATTTATTCCCCGAATTTGTTTGGGATTATCAAACTTAATTTGCTTCTGGTGTGTAAAAAATATGGAGCTCCTCGTGGATTACAACAGAATAAGATTGTTTCAAAGTACTACATATGTTTTATGCAACATTGACCATTTTTGCATTTTAGAGAATGTTCGCTTTTATATTCTCTAGTAAAGAAAGAGGACGTAGCTAAGGAATTTCAACCTTTACATGTTTAGTTAAAATTGGTTGGTTATATATATGGAAATATAAGAACTAACAGGCTTTTAATTAGTCGAAAATTTTAGGTGTGGAACTTTCGCTCAAATATTATGCATATTTTCAATCTAGAATCGAACAATTAATTATATAGGGTATTTCCGAAATTGGAGCAATTAAGAATATGGGTTGGTATTTGGAACATAATGTAACCATAATTGTCGAGAATTTTCGTTTTTGAAGCAATCAAAAATTTCTTAAATTTTTATTAAAATTGTATGAAATCGTTTTCAGTTACCTTTGTTTGGGAGGCACTGGTTTGATGGTCCAGGCCACAGCGTGTCTGCCCGCTGGCAGTGTTCCAGCGCAATTTGCGCAGGCTGTAGACCTCAGATCAGTGAATACAAAAAAAAAATTACAAAACTTTAAAATTCAATCTCTGCCAACAATTTTTTTTTTTTTTTCGACAAAATGTATTCCTTCGTTTCGTCTTGCTTTGTCGTTTTCTACTCCCCATTTCATTTACTGCTCCAATTTCGGAAACACCCTGTATAGTTGCAAGTGTAAAACTTCTTCAGTTGCATTTATAATTGCTAAATTATTTAAATATCCAGACTCAACAACAGAATGAATTATTGTTCATAGTTTTATACTTAATCTGGTGCCTGCATCATTATGCAAATTTTATAACTTTCACAAAAAGATTTCCGTCACACAAAATTTATGGACATGCATAAGTCGTTGAAAGAGGACGTTACTGACATCGCGATGGAGATGTTTGCACGATGACAAAGTTAATATGTGTGAGATTTTCACGTTTCTGCGATATTTCTATATACAGTTAGATGCTTGAGTTCATTATAAATTTTTGTTTTGTTGCATCGGCGTTCGGTGAACCAATTATTTTATCTATTTTTATTCACTTTGAAATAACATTAATTATGAGTGTTTCATTAAATGATATATAGTTATTCTAACAAATTTCCTTATGAGCATTGAAACCACAAGCCGTAGCTTTCATAAAATGCGTCAAATAATCCGTAAGTTTACATTATAAATAATTGCCAAAACGAAATAGTAATTTACGTAACAAGTCCGGAAAAAACTTTTCGGACGTGTTGCGTACACAATTTTTTCGGCAACCGTGTAGAATAATAAATCGAGACACATTTATTTATTGTATTCCTTTGTAGAAGAAAATTTCGCACATTTTAATTCTTATTCGTATTAAATATTGAAATTCGAAGAGAAAATGAGTACAAACAAAAACATTCTAATTCTTATTTATATTAATATTTATATTAAAACTCGAGCATTTCCCGGACTAGTCCGGGAAGTGATATTTTCTCAAAAATAGCCGAAAAATACATTTTCAATTCATAGTAATTCCCTTAACTATATAAAATTCGAAAATCTAGGCAATTTACATTCTTTTACAAATGCACGTCTACGACTAAATATAGGATACATGAATGTCATGAGTATACAAATATTTGATTTTTTTCTAGGCTATTCCGAGCCCCAAAATAATATTGAAAAATAGAAACATAAGAATTGAAAAATGCTCTTTCAGATGACACAAGAGATATTTTTCCAATTTGAAATAAACCACTTACTGAGTGTGTTCTCTATGAACATTAAAAAAAATGTTCCATGAAATATAGTGCAAACTATGTAGTAAAAAAAGTCAGTTGGTTTCAAAAAGAGAGAGTGATATCGTACGTTCTGAATTGAAAACCTGTTATATAATTCACAATTTCACAAAACTTTCTTATTGGCATGTATACAGTATTGGAAACTTTTCATCTGTGGTATAGGAAGGAACGCAATGATTTGATAATACCACATAAACAAGAGAGACGCACTACTGTGGGCCTCCTGTTACACCACCCGACGAATTAATAGCTCAGTTGATAACCCTTCCTCGAGCGAGAAGGGGAGAAATTGTAGTGCTCTATCAACATATTGTTTTTTTTTGTTTGTTAAAATTGTTTTTTCCGTTAACCAGCTGTCGTCCCCTTACGAACGGCAGCCCTCAAAAGTCGAAACTTGTGCGAGCCAAGGATTAACGAGGTCTTACCTTTTAACTTGCGATTCCTAGCACTTTCTCGGGCCATCAGATAAAAATCTGTACTCGCTAGGATTCGAACCTAGTCGACCAGCAGACAATGGTTTCGAACGTAAAAGTCTCAACCACTGAGCTACATGCCCATTCATATTCGTTACTGCTAGTTATTAATTATTTGATTTTTATTTACAGGTAAGTAATGAATCTTCCGACATCTTCATCCCACCCACGTAAGTTCAAACCTAGACAATTAATAAGCTATGCAGGCCGCGGCTCAGGTGAAACCCTTAGTTAATCAGCCGTAACCCCTCCAAGGTGTGGGAGTGAAAAGTAGATACAATTACGTTATACAAATCTATCTGTATCTAAATCAAATGTGACGATAATTTTTTACATTTGGAAGTGTAAACGTATCCTTTCATGGAGACTGGAAGTCATTAAAGTTGATGGATACGTTTTAAGTGTGGATTTTATTTTTCGTAGACGGTGATTTACGCCACGAGTGAAATGAATGAGAGATTGTTACACGGGAATTGAAAGACGCTTCAGAGAATATTTTGTTGCAAGAGAGTAGGAGAAGAGATACATTTCAGATTTCTATGAGATATGCCGGGTGTCGCAAGTCTTTTAGTCCGGTTCATTTAAATGAAAAAACAACAAAATATTCAATATTTACGAAGTATAATATACAAGTAAGTTCTTTAGCAACTTCTTAGATATTCATCATATGAAAACTACTTATTTTGCTCTCGAATTATATTCGAGAAGGATCATACCTGCTCTAGTGACAGACTTTACTCTGAAGCAAAAATCTTCGTTCGACCCAAGACAACTTTTGTTCATCAGTATTTTGAAATATCACTACAACATAAAGAATATTCTACAGAGTATCGCGTGCTCTGTACTGCACGGGGGTTGGTAATATGCTGCCGGGTCGCATATGAGCAAAACTTACCACGTTTCAGTCAATGGAAGATATTCTAGCCCTTTGATTGGTTGTGATCGAACTCCGGTGCACTTTGGCAACCAGTCTCAAGTATGGTGCAATTTGTCGCCGGAAATTTATTCGAAAAAATTCCCAGTGGTGAACAGACAAGCTAGGTTAGCTTGCTCAGGGTAAGTTTGTGAGTAAATCGCGAGCGAAAAACTAATTCACGCATTTTCGATTTGCAATCTAGGTTAGCTTGCTCAGGTTAGGTTTGTGTCCCAATTGCGAGCAAAAATCTAATTCACGCCAGTACAAAGTGCACCTCGTTTTAGTCTGGATGGGCAAAAGGCACGTGTGTTTGGTCACAACCGATCAAAGAGCTAGAGTATCTGCCGCTGACTGAAACGTAGTACGTTCTGCTCAAAT
The DNA here is from genome assembly GCA_958298965.1 of Chrysolina haemoptera. NCBI lineage: Eukaryota > Metazoa > Arthropoda > Insecta > Coleoptera > Chrysomelidae > Chrysolina > Chrysolina haemoptera. The sequence goes on along the minus strand of OY282591.1, from coordinate 25,709,836 downwards.
GCTGCCGAGTCTGCTAGTTAATGAATGAAATTGTTTTTTTTTTTGTATACTGGCATTTGAATGAATTTAAAATGAATTGGTCTGTTTTTGATGGATATATTATTTTCCACCAGTCTTTACAGCCGGTGGAAACACCATTTCTCGAATGTTTTTTCTACAGTGATCGACTTCCAAATCCTCAGTATGTCTCTAGTCCAAAGTCCTAGAGTTAATTAAATGATGACATCCGCCAGCGGCTACCTCAAATTCTTCTATAATTCACTTCATAAGGATCTCATCTACTACTATGTCCCTACTTTTACGACCTCCTAAACTAACATTAAGTAATTTAACTGCAATAAAATCATCCTTCAGAGTTTATTCTTTATTGTATCCACTTGGTGGATGGAGGTGAATAAAATTTTATTTCAGGTCAGTGCAATAAATTGACATGGACTATCATACAGGCTATATCGAAATAACCACACAAGCGATAGCTTATCGCAGATTTGTTATACGTACACTTTTATCAAGACTTGTAAATGAATGAAAACCTATTCGAAATATAGGCACACAAGTTGAATATAATAATTAAATTGAAATTTATGGACAAGCATATATTTATTTCTTCTCTCTTCACATACTACTAAGTTTGAATCGTTTCATTAAAACTCGAGAGCACATTCGAGAATTTCAGTCTTCTATATGTTCCATGACTGTTGGCTAGCGCATCGCATCTAGCCGAATGTACCTGTCACTGTTCGTGACTATACGATGTATCTTGTTCTGTATCCTCTCCAAACTCATCATTTGAGTTTTTTGGACGATGCAGAACACTGGACAAGCATATGACATGGCTGATCTGCGGTTTCTTATTTCTTAAGAAAAACTATAGCGTACCTCATAGTTTTTGAATGCTTTATTGAAAACAACTGAATCACTGATTCAAATCCACCACTCTCTCGCTATACTCACTGTTTACGCGATCTGTCATTTTTAGTACGTATGTGATAGTGCGTAGTGTTTATAGAGGAGGAATGGGAAAATACTAAATTTGACTGTCTATATCCAGGGGCGGCGCTTTCTTACACATACAAAAGGAAATTTTTTTTGATTCCAATTTCATTCAGTTTTCCACTTCTTTTGGTCGGGAAAGCAAACTGTATAATTGTCGTTAAGTGGTCGTACTATACCCCGTATAAAAGTTCACATTTGAAAATAGCAAAAGTAAAACTGAAGAACGGGGAACTGTTTCGTCCAGTTCAATGACTATTTTCTTTACAAGTTACAGCAGATGGAGAAATAAAAATGACGAGAAACAATGATCTTCTAAAGAAAATATATAAGAAAATTAAAATGGCTAAACTGAAGAAGATATAGAGAAAATGAAACAAATGAATTCATCGAGCAATATACCAAGTTCTGGAAGAAGATTGAAGTTTCCAGATGGTTTGGAAGGATGTTTGAATAGATAGATTGTTGTTTTACATTTCATTTTGTCATGGTGAATTATTATATTGAAAAAAACCATTGCTCTATAAAAAATGTCTCATATATAAAAGAAAAGTTATATTATTGAAAGGCTTCGAAGACTTCTGTTGATTCGTTTCTTTACATCATCTATTATACCTTACAGAACACTTTGCCTTGTAATTTCGTCCAAATTGTCATTCTGATAAGGCGTATTATAAATAGTTATAAATTATATTCAACGTGTATCTATATCTGAACAGTTTATTTTAGAAAATAAGGCGTGTATATGCATGGCCAATTAAACGCTCTTTATAAACGGGCCTGGTAGATTTATCTTCGATTTCATCAACGCGGGCAGTTTTGTACACCTTCGTGTAGGCAATTATTTCTCGATGTTATTGGAATTTTACAAAATCTTATCTTACTGGCCGTCATCAAAGAAGTCAACCTGGCAATTACCGATGGGTACAGGTAGCTTTTGTGGCGTAAATTTTGTTTTCTTTGGAAGTATTTTATGCTTGAACATTAGGTTGATTATAACTTTCAATGAAGATACCTAAGTAAATCATTCAAGTTTTGAAATTTCATCTGTCTAGAGACAGACTTCTGTGGGAAACTAATTTCATATATTTTATTTATTAAATAGGTCACTATTTTGTACATGTATATGATTTTTTCCTGTATATTTCAATAAGGCCTCTGAGGTAATCTACGGTACCTACTTACCAGACAGAATTTTCCCCTATTAATAGAATGTTTCTAGTAAACATTATTTACAAGCAAACTTTCCGAAAATTTGTCGAGGAACTTTGCCATGTAATGTTTTTAAATAGGCTTAGGGCCGTTTTCACCACTTGCTGATAAAGTCCATGATAGCTTAATAGGAACTTATCTACCAAATAAACTACAACTTCTGGTTTCACAGGTCGCGAATAGATATATCTGGCAGATAAAGTTGCCGGTGACTTATCGGCCAATTCAAGTGGCTGTTAAAGTTTTTATCTGGAAGATAAAAAACAAAATTTGTTTGTTTTGATGTTAACAAGTGTAGATCACAGTCAAAATTATCCTGACATGGATTTATTCGACGTTTTAGAAAATAAATTTGATGAATATTATGAACGTATTACGATACCTCGTAGGAACCGAGTAATTCGCCCTAGACCAAATTATTTTGAAACACTGGACGATGCCAATTTTAGATTCGATTTCTGTTTAGCAAAGTAAATCGTGGTAAATAACTGTCAGAAAACAACTACTTCCCTGGCTAACACCACGACGGGTATTCAATTATATCTGATACTTGTGCAATTTACCTGATTGAAGAGGAAACAATTGCAAGTACTCCATTGCAATCGAATAGCAGAGTTTTGATTCGTACAAAGGGACCACCTGTAGACTGGTCTTGAGGTTTTTGCCAGTACAGGGTAAGTCACCACAGACAGCCTTGAGGACATCTATTCCCCGTCCGTATCACCATACCATTTCATCTATTTGGTCACTCTGGTATGACGCTAGTGGAACGGATGACAAATATCTGTCAGATATAATTCAATACCCGTTGAGGTTTTCGCCAGTACAGGGTAAGTCACCAGACAGCCTTGAGGACATCTATTCCCCGTCCGTATCACCATACCATTTCATCTACTTGGTCACTCTGGTATCACGTTAGTGGAACGGATGTGAGGTACATTGTACAAATATCTGTCAGATATAATTCAATACCCGTTGTGGTATTGCCCAGGGGAGTAGTTGTTTTCTAACAAGTATTTGCCTCAATAAGTCTACGTTTCAGGTGTACATGGAAATGGAAAGGGGGAATATTTTGTCCTTCATTAGGAAACCAGTTTATTATTGAGTCCGATGTTGAAGTTCCTTAATAATACGATAATTGGTTGCTAGTTATCAATTAATTGTATTCTTAAAAAAAAGCTTATATAAATATGGCACCTACTTGGCGAAACCACATCTGAATCAAAACAACTACTGTAGTAGTAAACACTCGAGATGTGCCCTGACCGCCAGCAGTTTTGTAGCGCTCAGCTTGAATCACAGCACTTTTTTCCTAGTATCCCTATACATTATTTATCTGCCCCTTATTTTATCAGAGAGTTTGATGGTGAAACAATAAATATATCAGCAACCCTTATTTGTTAGATAGCGTTATCCGTTAAATAACTATCTGAAACTTTATCAGTAACTGGTGAAACTGGCCCTTATTTGTTGTAAAGAATTCAGATTTCTATTTTTATAAGTTAGTTTTGGACTACTGCCAGACCTACTCAAAGGTCGCCTGGTTAATTCTTTCACTGCGCTTACCTCCACAGGAGAGATGACGCCGTGTGAGACATCTTCAATAAAGACTGTCGCAGGTTTTACTCCATACCACAGCTTTTTGAACGAGGTTCCTGACATAACGCGCCCAGAAGGAATTCTCAAGGAACTATATCATTAAGCACCAAATAGTGACCACCCCAGGACCGCCAGTTGGGAACCATCTGGGTATTTTTGTGGACGCCAGAACAATTCCAGACTGCTATCCAGTTCGACATTTCGAAGACTTTTCCCATTGTCTCCGAGGAAGGATATTTACCACAGTGGAATAACAATATTGATTTTTCGGTCAAGAAAACTTTGTGAATAAAGATTTTGATTTCATTGAATACCTCATGTGGCGAAATATTTATTAGAATATAAATACTAACCTGACTCACTGAGAAAAGCCATTAAAACTTTTCGAAATTACTTCCCATAACAGCCGTTAAGCACATTCAATAAATCCCAAATATATTTATAATTTATCCATAAAAACTCGGTAATAGCCGAAAATACTTCGAGAGAGATCTCTTTGAGCTGACGGTTTATTTTTCTTTTAACGAGTTTTGAAGGTATGAGCAGCGCGCGGCTTTATTTTTCTTTCAACGGAAAATGGATACTTTCATCTATTTGTTGCAAAGTAAATAATTCTGTCAACAGATGAGGTTGGATGTCTCGTATCACTTTATTTGTATTCACTACGATTTATCTATAAAATAAATATCAGAAAATAATCCTTTGAAAATTGAAGCACGTTTGAATCGAATGTTTTGAGCAATCACGAGATTACCGTGAGACTTTTTTTAAATTCAATTACAATTGATGAATTTTGAGGTTGGAATCGTAATCAAAAATAGTTGATTATCTATATTTCGGACGTCTATCGTCTTAATGGACGTCGGAAATGTAAGTAATCAAGTTACTACAAGTGGATGATTTGGGTATTGTTAGTCGACATGGTAATGTTCATTGTGAATAATCCTTCTCGGTACAAAAATACAAACTTGTCCATTTTTAAACTTCGATATTTTGATTTTCTCAATTGAAACACCCTGTATATTTTCATTTACATGAACTTCTTCTCATTTTTTCTATACTTTTCATTCCTGACGTCATGAACCTAAAATAACCCGTTTTCGAGATATTCTGCATCCAAAAGATGGGTATTTCTCCACAGAAAATTTTGAGAATGTTCGTTTTTTTATTTTTGGGATTGAAGTTTAAATAAAAAATTAAAAATTATAATTAAAAAATTGTTATTTTCCTAACAAGTGCGGAAAGTACTACTTTTCCGCACGCGACGGCAAGCCGTTAAGGGCGGAAAAGACATTTTCCGTAAGAGTTAGGTATAATATTTTTCCTAAGAGTGTTTTTGTCCATTTTATTGATGAAAAAACAAGGTTTTTAATAAACAAGTTTTTATAATAATGCTACAAAATGACTAATAAGACAGAATAGTTACATAGATCATTTAGTTAGTCCTAAATATCATCATTTTCAAAAATACAAAAATTGTGCGGAAAAGTAAAAATCGTACGGAAAATTAGAGTCTTTTCACAATATCTATCAGATGTAGTTCAATGTCCAGCGTGGCTTGTGCCGGGAAAGTAGTTTTCTGTTAGATATTACAAATAGATCACATTTTTCATTTTTCAATTTTCATGGAGAATGTCCCCCTTTTCATCATTTTTACATTTACAATATATATCTGCCCAATATGAAAACAAGATTCAGCCAACATGAGGTGCTACCTCGGGAAACTCATCATCTTTGTTGAAACTGATATATGATACCGTTCTTCCTCAAATATATTCTTGCAACTCCTGGAGATATGATCCTATTGCTCCTGATGATACAAGCTCTATAAGCGAAACGCACGTAGAGTGAAATTGACGTAGTTTTGGTGTTCGGCGTAGTTTTTTATGTTCACACCAAACGTTCTACGAATTCATATATGTTAGATAAGTAAGTAAAATGATAGACTTTTGTATGTATGAGATTTATTGTGAAGCGTATAATGTTTTATATATTGTTCTAGAACTCTGAAAGAACCGTTGTTGGTGGATAGCTCTGGGGGTCACAAGTTATATAGTTAGTTATGCTCCTGTCATCATCCTCATCTCGCACAAGTTTTACGAAACTTTCAAAAGTTGATTATAAAGGGACAACTATTTGATAAATTTCAGGACACACCCTCAAATTACCGACGTACCCTGTAACATATCGAAAATTAGCACACATTCACATCAATGAAGCAATTGACTATAAGTGATCATTAAGACGATTATAATAATATCCTCGAGTTGTAATTCAAGTATCTCTCAATTTGATGTGACAATTACCTCGAGAATGTAAGTAGGCGTCGATGAAGACAGTTCTCGTTGTAATTAACATGTACCTATATTTGTTACAAAGTTCAAGTGTCCATTATACACACGCATTTGTTGAAGAAATATCGTAATTCATTTGAACATTTACTTGTTTCCTTTCCTAATAAACCATAAAATTCCCAACTCAACAGTTTTCTTAATGAACCAGAGTTTGATTCCACCATCGATATGTTTCAAATTACAACTCTCTAACCTATAAAACTCTTGGATGCAACAAGTGTTGGCTATCGTTAAAAATTCGAAACTTTTTAACAGTAAGACCACGACAGGCATTAGGAAGAGAATAATTCTTCTTCGTTTGAAGTGAGAGGCGTTAAAGAATTTATAGAGGAGCGAAGCCGTCCGATGTTTCTACCCAATTTATGGATTTTCGAATCAGAAACAATTATTTCAGACGCTTTAACCTAACGAATTAGTAACAGTGAACTCTCCCGAAGTCTTTTACAGCTGTTAGACAAATTAATGGTGTTTCACAACAATGAAGTAGTTCGGCGTGAATGAATTATACACTTCCTTAAAGAGGTTCTCGAACGATTTGGGTACGCGCGATTATACTCATTGTTTTAGGCACTTAGTTTAACTAACTCGGTTGGGGACGCGACGAAAGTATTGTCAAGAAACGGGAACAGGAACTCGACGACGACATGAATGAATATGTATCAATAGTTTTGGGTAAGGGTACTTGTTGTGTGGAAAGGTTATTTTATCGTTGCAACGCAATGAGATTTGTATTGGAGAATCGAGTGGCTTTGTTCCAAAAAATTGTCATCCTTTTCTAGGTGGCCACAAGTTGGAAATGAATGTGAGAAAATGTTGCTTCTATTTATCAATAAACTTTTTTCTCCCCTCGCATTATTTCCAGTTTCACTGGACTGAAGTTAATAGGCTGAGTTGCTCGAACTTTTAACAATTTTCACGCACTCCCACAAAATTTCATTTATCAAATTCTATCCCAATCCATTAATATTCAACTCAAACAAAATGTGCCTTACCAGGAATATTTTACAAATGAACATCTTTTTGGTACAACTCGTAACATTTTCAAACCTACTAGATGAGTACCAAAAAATAAACCAGATGCAATGTTGACCACCTCTCGTAACCCAAATGTACATTTCCGAACTTCATAGTTTCAATGCAGAAAACTTCACAACATAGAAACCAATTACTATTCAAATGATTGCATGCAATCGAATATCCCATTAGAAACTCAAGGATACGAAAATATGGCTTCAGGGTTTACTGAAGAACCGTATGACTTATCATACTCATACGAAGATGTCGATTACTAAAACAATTTTGTCATTTCATTTATCAAAAATTAGTAATGAAACCATGATTGAAATAGACAATTTCACCACTTTGTTCGAATTCATGAATTTCATTACTAATCAAAATTTTATTGAAACTTGAGTAACGAAAATACCACATAAAAAATATAGCCCTCAATCACCTACAAAAAAATCTAACATACATTTATGTTCCTAAAATGAAAGCAAAATTGTTGACAGAGGTAGTTTCACGAGTCCAAAATTAGTGTATGCATTTTTCAAAAACTATATATTTATCTAATGAAAAATTCAATATTCAACTCCTCACAGTATTCCAATCGAATGGCTGTGAATCCCATATCCGTGATTTTCAACCTTGAAGAGTTCCACAAATTTTATATTATAGTTTTCAATGAAAAATACGACAGACTTATAGGTTTATGAAACTTGCTGATAACTCCAATGAATCATATTTCAATTATTTTGGAACAGTTAAAACTGACAACCAACAAAGTTTCATAAAAATTCTTCCTGTTGATCTAAAAAATAGTCTACGGTTACTTGATCATATAGATTTCAGAAATAAACTAGAATCTTCCTCTTTGAAAAGGAAATTCAAAAATCATCATTACAACGAAGAACGAAAATATGCCATTAGAAACTTATGTTATACCTAATCACAGAGACATTTTCTAATGAAATAAAACCTGGAATAAAAAATAATTGAAATCGAAGTTTTCACAAAGTTTTATCGTCCACAAAAATTACAATGTATTAAAGGATAATCCAACCTTCCAAATTTAGAGAAGGGTCGAAACGGCATTCCAAAGACAGTTTCCTCGACATAAAATGTACACTCTGAGTTAAAACGTATGCCATTTGGTTTAAAGAATACGCCCTCCACCTTCCACAGGTTCGTGGAAAATATTCTTGGGAGTCTAAATAACGAAACTTGTCCAGTGTAACTAGAAATCAGTGCTAGAAAACATTTCTAGAATTGAAAACATATTTGCCCTATCACGGAGATCAATTTCATTTTCCAAAAATCAGTTGCTTACCTGATTGACTGAAACCTAATTCTGATGAGCTATCAGCAATTCAAAAGTTTCCTATTCCAAAGAGGAATCAACTTCATTAAGGATTTCACTAAAATCACTTGACATACGAACTTCTGTTTGAAATGAAATGCAAATATAATTCATGATCCGAATTTTATCCAAAGTTTCGAAATTTTATGCAGTTTTAGAAAAAAATTATATTTTCCACGGACGCTTCAAATATAGAACTTGCTGCCGTCCTTTCCAAAGGTACAAAAGTACTAAACAAATCTATCGCCTATGCCCGCGTAATCTAAACGAAATCGAACAGAGATACAATACCAACGAAATTAAACCTCTCGCGATATTTTGTGCTTGGAAACAGTTGAGGCATTATCTTCCTGGACGGCCCTTTTTTGTAACCCTAGCCCACCAACTTCACTTAGCATTTCAACATCCGCAGATGCACACTCTTCCGTATATAACTCAGTATACCCAAAACTGATTCGATAATGAACAACCCAGGTTATATTAATGAAGAATCATTGGAATTTTTTAAAGATGTGGCTGACAACTCAGTCGACTTTGAGATGCCAAGCAGAAATAACAATTTAAACTTATTTTTTCCAAAATCAACTTGCTTTCTGATATCCACATCAATCTTCCTAATAACAATAACTCCAACTCTTTCGGGGTTCAGCTGGAGACCCTTCTTTTCAGCTGGATACGCGCTGCAGTGCAATGTTCGAGAAGCACATCAGACACACTTCACCCTTTACCGTTTGCTACAGTTACCATGGCAATATCATCTGTACTTCCTGGTAGCTGATTTATTCTCAGAAACCCATCATAGAGAATATTCCACAGCCATGGGCCCAAAACTGAATCCTGTGGTTTAGGGCATTGTCAACATAGCTCGTGATATTTTGATGGTGAATAATTATGATGTTATATTCCTCATAAAATTACTTGAGTTCGTAATTGTATCTGATGCATCGTAACTCAGGGCAGTGGTTATTCTTCCTTAGATGCCTACATATGAGATGCCCATTGTATATCATTTTCTGGAATCCTTGTTTTATCATTTAATTATTGATATTCTTTCTTGGTTCCAATGTTTATTTTGAGAAACGAGTAGGTGAAATTCAGTTTGATTCATTTCGGGACCATAATGAAAATTAATGAATGAGAATGGTACATCCTGTCAGCCACCCAAGTCCTATCATTGAAAACTAGGATGCAAAAAGATTCAATTGGAATGAGGAACTCTTAATGACATTATAAAAACTCGATTAAATTGATAGGTAAGATTGAAATCAGGAAAAACGAGCTGGCATTTTCTCTTTTTTCATATACCAGCACATTAAGTGGTTACAGATGAGTTGCCAATGCTTGCATTCAATTTTCGATGTTATCTGCAAATATTTATTATGCTAAATTTAATATCTCAATTTAACCACGTTTCATGCATTAAATTTACCATATCTTGGTTAATTGACAAGCTTAAAGGTTCTCTTCGAATAGTTTCTGGGTAGAAGAAACGTATTAAATTGTAGTAGGGAAATGATGCTATAACACGGTTGATGTACTGCAAACAGGTCATTGTCGTAGGCAGAGTTATTTATAATTTGGGTGGATGAAATTGTTTTTCAGAATTCACGTTATATTAAGAGTAAGCTTCATCGTCAATAGTTTTCGATCACTTACTTATAGTTTCTCGGATTTTCATTTGGGGAATGAGTCGCAGCGTCACCGCTATTATCAACAGGAATATCAAAAATTACCGTCAATGATGATAGCAAATCCGATAAAATCATGAGTTAGTTGGGTTACCCCGGGATTTCCACGGGAGAGCTAGCACCCAAGTATATGAGCAACAGTGTTCAGATTTCCTTCAAATTGGTACAATTCGCTGAACTCGGTTTGTTTGATTTTTCCGGAATGTCTCCTAAAAATGTACACACTCCCAAGAACCTCAAAACACCATCGCCTGAATACGTGACACGAACCGTAAGAACGAGTTTATTGGTCATCATCTCAAACAGTATATCGGAGGGAGGAAGGGGGGGAGATGAGGATGTCCTGCAAAACAACGTAAGGGTAATGCACCATTGTTGGTAGGACCATTGCTTTTTGGATGGTTCACTCGCCCCCTTAATAAATTTGGAAGAACAGAAAAGAACCTCCCTCAACAAACCGCATACGGCTAAAGCTCTGTTTCCTCTCCCCTCCTAGAGAAAATGGAAAATGGAAGTGCTCAATATAGGACGAACTACGACCACTTACAGAAATTTATACAGTGTGTTATCTCCCCAAAAAAAAAGAAGAAAACAGACTTGAATTTACCTTTTGTATGAGCAGGAAAGTGCCGCCCATGGATGAACATACGTGTAAAGGCAGAATGAGTGTTTTTCCGTTCCTCCTCCTCAATCAAACTTTTATTAGCATGACTCCCAGCATGAGGTTGCACAATAATTATTTTTGAACACAGCACATCACATGAATTCGAACAGAGTTCAATATGAAAATTGAAGTGAATAATATTGGTGTCGAAAGAACACATTCGATCCAAGCTATTGATGCCTTTTAAACGATCGATCGATAAAAATACGTCGAAATAAATCTCAGCAATCACGTTAATGACAGACTGCCTGTCCAGTTGTTAGTTTGCGTGGAACCACCATCATTCTGTTCAAGTCGTAATTTACGCTGAAAAGTGACATTGTAGTGTTGCTTCTGGTGATTTATCTAATGAATAACAAGAAGTTAATTAGCGAGGCTAGAAAGAAATCGTGTTTATTCAGTTTGTCATCTTGTAGTAGACTTTAAAGATCGTACGAAAAGAATTATAGCTTCATTAAGTAGTCGTTTGTTTTACTCAAAGGAGTGAAACAACAACAAGAGGAGAGCCGTGCTCAGTTTCCATCTCGAATTAAAACTGACAATTAAAATTAATTGAAACTGTGTTGGTTTACACTCTCTGCAATTGATTTTTTTCCTATTGGGTGTTGTCGTAATTGAAAACTCAGCAAAGATCTATTCGTATAAAGAACTCGGTGGTGACATGACACCTGTTTCTTTTGGAAATATAACAATGGTGGATATCGATTGCCTGCAAGGATTAATTTCATGCTTCTTGTTTCACTTAGACAATTTTTTTTTTGGCTGTACAACAGTGGGAAGGATGAAGAATCATAGAAGAAAATGTGAAAAGTCTGACTATATCATTGGATTCAGGAAGTCTCTTAATACGTCTGATCAGAATTTTATCAAAATCAGTTCATAAAAATCAAAAGATTAGTGGTACAGTCAGAATTTTGTTAAAAGTTCTGAAATTGAAGTGGTGGGTTGATTACAGCAAATTTTTCAACTTTTTTATTGATGAGCGTATTTTAAGGTTATGTCGACATAAACCATTTAAAAACGTTGTGAATCCTGTAGTGTACTCAGAAAATTGGTAATAATTTTGATTTTGCGTGTGAAGTATCACACAGATTGGTAAGTTAGTCATCTGGGAGTGGGAAAAGGAAACAAAAAAAAATTGTTTAAAATTGTTTTTTCCGTTAACCAGCTGTCGCCCCCTTACTAACGGCAGCCCTCAAAAGTCGAAACTTGTGCGAGCCAAGGATTAACGAGGTGTTACCTTTTAACGTGCGATTCCTAGCACTTTCTCGGGCCATCAGATAAAAATCTGTAGTCGCTGAGGATTCGAACCTAGCCGACCAGCAGTCACTGGTTTCGAAGGTCTCAACCACTGAGCTACATAATGGGACCTATTTATTTTTATTTTTTATTAATATTTGTATAAAAAATCATTTTGTAAGTAAATATGAGTAAATTTTGCTGAGTTGGTCGATCTTTTATTCATACTGTTATTGTCACTGTTAATTGCAACCATTTCCAAGAAGAGTTTTTTTGTTAAATTTTGTTCTTGATTTATAATTATTGCATTATCATAAATCATTATGTGATTTAGGTTCACTATATGATCAGAGAGTGCGCAAGAAAGTTTCATGTTTGACCAATGTAGTTTTTGTTGCAAGAAATGCAAAGGACCTATCGAGAGATCATGAAATATAGACATATTTTTAGTGTTGGTGGTTATACTTCTCATTACTCAAACACCTTAAAATTGCATAATCATTCAATTCCGAGTGCAGTGCAGGTGATTAGCGGCGGTATCGCCAGGATCACTTGGAAGACTAGAAGTAGCATAGATATAGGAAAAAGATGAACGGATCTGTGGAACACATGGGTAAGTTACGAAATTTATCATTTCTGTGTGTTAGCGAAAACTACCAATTTTCTATTAGACAGTCAACTTATTGTACACACTTCATTGCAGAAAAAAAATCAAACCTATTTTTCTATTCACTATATTCAACTGTAATCAGTCATTTCCAATAACTCTCTTTCCATCGTAAATAAAAAATTCTCTTTCCATTCCGAAGATCAATCGACCCTCGGAGACATTCTGTTTGTACATAATTTATGCCGAAAATAAAATGACCGTCGTCCGGGGGCCAGCGATTACTCCAAAGGAACTTTGTACAAAATAAACAAGCGAACACCGAACACTGTCCATTCTCAAAGGCCAACTAGACGGGAGTTTGACGACGATATAGTCGGTGACACGGAACGGGCGTTCCTCGAAAGGTTTCGTTGGGACGCGCTGAAAAACTCTGTGGCGCCACTATAAAATGCATCGGAACAGAATTTGTACTGGAGAAAAGTTTAAATACGCCGATATCAAGATAGCCAAGGGGGTGGTCGACTCGATATTATTCACCCCTTTCCCATACTTTCTTTTATCTTCGGTTCCTCTTGAAAACTTCGAGGAGGGTAAAGGGGGTAATTCCCCCCCCCCTCCCAAGCCTATTCCAAAATACTCATAGTGCCGTCCTAAGGTCTGAGGATGAACGCAGTATGTTTCAAAATATCGTAATTTGAGTGTTTCAAATACTTTTATTCGCAATTCTTACATACCGAACCACTTTATTGCTTGTTTTTATTATTTCATATGTCTATTGGAAATATATTCATATTTTACTTTTCTTAAATGAGAATATTTATATTCAGTACCCCCCCCCCATACCAGTACCCTGGATCCGCCACTGAGTGGATAGATATGAAATATGAATTGTTATTATTTTGTGTTTTTCAAGACTGGTGTATGATCCAGTACGATTGGGTTTTGAGACAAAAATCGATTGTAGCACCACCAAACTTGGTATGCTAGTATCATGATAAACACGAAAAAAAATTGTTGACCAACATTCCAGGGGTGGATCATATCTTTTTTTTTTTTTTTTTCGTTTAAAAATATATAAATAGATTTTTGCTGTAATCTAAGAAAGTATATGATTTATCGGAAAAACAACACAACAATATTCCAAATTATTGTTATAGAATATTTTTGGATCTTACAGATATGATGCAGTGGTTGCAAGAATCAATCGTTGTTTCATGTTTAATGCTTTCTTATACAGAATGCATAATATACAGGTTGCCCAGGGTTAAATCGCCAAACATTCTGTATCGGTTATTTAGGCGAAAATAAGATTTTTTCTTCGTACAAGCATGTGCCCCGACAGGGTTTCAAAGTTTTTAGAAAAAATCAGTTTTTTTATTCATTACTCAAAAATTTCGGTATTCTTATTTGCGGTAATAAATGGCTTATTTTGATGTACTTTTAATAAATAGGAATATTTTTTTCAAAAAACTTTTACACCATGTATCTTGAAAACGAATCAAGTTGAGACACATGCTTAGGTATATGAAGGAAAAATATTTTTTTCACCCGATACTGGACATTTGTCACCCTGTACATATTGTCGCGGTAGATTAAATTTCAAATCCATTATTAATTATTTGATCATCCACTAAGCAAACCAGTGAACATTGCCGTGTAGAAAAATCTGTTGCATTCTCAACTGACGATATGAAAAGGCAGTCTAATCTTGTTATGTATCCACATAAACTTTGATAGTAATACCCGAACGTATAAATCTAGAGACTACATAAAAAAGTTTTCTCGAAAAAATAGAAGAGAAAAAGTAATGACGAATAATAAGATCCTCTCAAGTTTGTAGGTAGCCATTGTAGCGAGTCAAACTTTTCTGGAATTGCGCTCTGGAAATCAATTACGAAGTTTTTAATATTTGACAGTGTTCCTTATTTTCATCCCTATTACAAAGTTTTCCTACGGCTGATATAAAAACGGAATGATGAGGAATATTGAAGTTGGAATTGTTTGAATATTTGACAGTCAGTTAGAACAGTTTCTACTTCAATAAACTTGAGAGTAGAATGGATACTTGTGAAAAACGTACAATAGGAGTAACGTGAAATGCGGCAAACCATGAGAAAATAAGTTGAAACAGCTCATTTTTTAAATTTGTTTTTATGTGAAGATAGCTATGAGAAGAAAGTTTTAGGGAAGTATGATGTGCAAATGGCATATAAATTAACAATTTGTGGTATACATGCAATGAATACTTTATACAGATGTACCTTGATTCTAATTATTGTGCTAAGGATCATGCCTCATTGATTCTTGTTATTCAAAAATATTATTCTGCAATTATCGTTATTTCGTCTAAATCTATTGAACATTATGTAGCAATTATGAGGAACAAATGATAGTAGTTATCAGGTTACTAAATTGGTAGAAAAACATATTTTCGGAAGTTTTATTCAGTTGGATAACTTTTTTGAAAAATCCACCATATCAAGAAATCGTATTTATCATTTATCAAACGCTAGACACAACTTAAATCAAGGTGCACACTTTTTATTAACTAAGTTACTTCTTTTACTATAATTTCCAACACTTTTTGTATTGCAATCTATTCAAATGAACTTCTCAAATTGTGAATAATTAATATATGTGCTCATGGCCCAGATATAAGGTAAGATTTGACAATAAAATGAAGAATTCGGCAAACATCGTTTATTGTGCCGAAAAAAAAATTAAGAGCGCTGGAATAAATAAATGTAATCTAATACATTGATTATCAAGTTAGGAAACCAACCAAACTAGAATCGGTGTATTGAATGAAATTTCCAAATAGTTAGTTATCAAACTATTCAAAAATGTGTGATTCTTACAATAATATCAAAGGGATAATTCGGAACAGATGAATTTACCAGAAAAGGTTACTCTCAATGATCGGCTACATTATACAAGACTCCTGAAACTTCAAGTCTTTTCTTAGATTGCATTATGAAAAAATCTCGTTATATCGTTATTATTTCTACTTCTATGTACAGTTGTGTGCATAAAAAAGTCGTACAAGATTTGTATGGTATCTAGTTGAGGCATAGCACTAATTGCACTAGAAAAATGTTAAAAGCGCATTAATGACAAAAATAGTTTGAATTTTAACACTACTCGTCAAAGTCGATAAGAAGTTTAATTAATAAATATTGACAAGCCTGACTCACAAAAGCCTATAACTGCTCTACGACTCTTTCTGCTTTACGATTTCTTTATGCACACAACTGTACCGGATTTCTCTGTAGAATTCAGTTATGGTTTGAACATATTCGATTAAGGGAAATATGACGTTAAATTGGTATAAAACTGAGTGGTTTATACATGATATTTAATTTAAATTATTGATTTTTCCCCGTATAATTCTGCACTCGGAGAATATTTTATTTTTATAATTTTGTCTCTTTCTCAGAATAATGAAACTGAATGTGGAATTGAAAAAGTCTTCCAGACTAAATCGTTGCTAAAATTGTTATTTCCATCAACCGGCTGCCCCCTTACGAGCAACCCTCAGACTTCCTCGAGAGACTTGTGCGAGCTAGGAAAATTGACTACATCTCTCGGGGCAGTGAGCTTTTTTGCCCACTTCTATGGAAAACCAGTGTAGGCTGAAGGCAATAGGAATACTTAGCGACGACCTTCTGACATCCGTGTAACGGCATGCAGACAAAAGTTTATAATATACGAGAAGCTTTTCCATCTTCCCAGGATGTCGCCTTACGAGCCTGATTTGTTATTCAAACACAATATTGTTTTCTCATCAAGAACAAGACAACTTTTTCGTGTAACTTCTATCTCCGACCACGGAAAATAAATAGCGTTACAAAACTTTTCCGTAAACTTAGCTGTGGGTGCACGCGACAACACGACATACCCCGTTGCGTTCCACGCACTTCTAGAAAAACACGCCATACATCATTCTTCAAACCAACCCCTTGAGTATCCATTGTCTTTGAAGATTGATCATCTCCTTCGGAAGGGCATATATGTCTATGAATTGATATAGTTGAACAAAATAGTACAAATGGACAACTCAACAACTTTCTTAAATTCAAACATTCTTCGCATCCGATACTGAATTTCTCAATAGACTTAGAAAAGGAAAATGATATACATTTTCTAGATTTAACTATAACTATATCTAAGTATAAACACGATTTTTTTAATTTTCGTCAACATACAGTAACAGCTTATAGTATGCCTCACAGAGGAGGATTTAGACTAAAATTTTGGGGGGGTCATGGAATTTTACCTCACCTGACTTAACCCAACCCAACCTTCTCCCACTGCTTAAATGTTCAATTCAACTTACATTGACCTGATCTTCACTCATTTTCTTATTCATGGATCTTGAGTTGACAGAATTTTTACCTCACCTGACTTAACCCAACCCAACCTTCTCCTACTGCTTAAATGTTCAATTCAACTTACATTGATCTGATCTTCACTCATTTTCTTATTCATGGATCTTGAGTTGGCAGAATTAGGTCTACTTATGTGAAATCTGGAATTAAATACATGGGAAGTTATAATACAAACTTTAATTTATATCAACGTATGGTGGCCGGTAGCTTGGCGGTCTAAGGCGCAGACCGTTCGAAATTTCAGTATAGCGGTAGTCGGTTCGAGACCGATGTTATGCACGATTTTTTCTCAAATACTCAACATCGGAATCGATAGACGACCACAGTCCTTGTTGAAAGCAAGTGTATTGTGTGTTGTCTAGATGCCAATCTCGTCTAGTGCTATTAGCTTGGAGTGCACGCCGGCCACCCGAGGTGGTAGGTTTTCCACCACCAAAAATCAGTAAGTCGCCCCGGAGCACCACGGCAAATAATAATTATAGCCGTCTTCTACCCGCACAGGCTATGCCTTTGGGGTACACTATTCGAGTGTTTATGAGGGAGTATTATTATTATTGCTATTGGTAAGTATGGATGGTGACTGATGCACTGACCTGCTTAGATCTATTGTGCCCCATCTTCTTCTGCTATCACAAGGTGTTCTTGTTTACAGCAGCCCTTCAAGCCTCAATTCCTTCAAGAATTTTTGGATTTTGAGGGGTTCTACTTGTGGTATTTCTCCCACAGTCAGCTAGTATGATCCCAGTATATTCAATGTTTTATGATGTACAGCGTAACACTCAATATATGGTGGGGTGTTTCTGAATGTTCCCCACAGAATCTGCAGGTGCTGTCCTCCTCTAAGCCTAGCTTCCTTAGGTGTTCTTTGAGTCTGCAATGCCCCGTGAGAAATCCCGTGATTGTCTTTAGACTAGTTTTGCTGAGGTTAATCTGTGTCTTCGATCTTGCTCGGTTGAAACTACCAAGGAGATCTTTGGCCTGCCTCATCCCTGGAAGTCCTAGCCAGTATGTTGCTCCCATTGCTTCTTCAGCTTTATTGAGTTCTTCTCGGATGTAAAATGGCTCTGGCCCGATCAATGGCGTTGATTCGCCTTTTCGTGCCAGGGTGTCTGCTTGTTCATTTCCCTCCACTCCACTAAAGGCACCTGGATTTTGTTGAATTCAATTGTAGTGAAATCATATCGTACAGTTGTATAGTTCTAGCTTTCAGAACCGAATTGGGTACATTAGTTTCGGTATCCATTCTACTTTTTTCTCATAAGTCATCCATATATTTTCTTTGTTATTTATTATATGTTCGACTTTCTCTTATAGTTGCTTAAAATACAATACAATAGTTGCCAATTTTTACTTTGGTAGATGCACAAAATTCAATACTCAGTCAGCATTTTTGTTCCAAATTATGAAGCTAAATGATTAAATACTTACCTGCATTAATCATCCAGCACAAACCGATGTTATTCTTTCATTCTGCATTACTCTGATGCCCTTGACTCACGAGTAGACGTAATTTACACGGATATACAAAAGGCTTTCGGCACCAGTGATTATTATTTATTGTCATCTAAACTAAGATAAGGGTAGTTCGTTTTTCTGAATCAATAGTGAATTCTTATTGACTTGGTAGAATTCAGTTTGTACAAGATAAAGGGTACACGTCAAATCGCTACGTGTGTTGCTCAGGTGTTCCTCAAGGTTCCAGTCTAGGTCCAGTTCTGTTTTTCATATGTATCAATGATTAATGACTATTATATAGAATTGAGTACCATCCATCTTCTATTTGCTGATGATTTGAAAATATATGGCCCAGTTCCCTGTACTGAAGATTGCTCCATACTCCAAAATAATTCAAAATCGTTGAATTACTGGTGCTCTAGAAATTATGCTGAACTCAATATCAACAATCGCAAAATCTTTACGTTCTCGGGAAGACAATAGCCAATTGCCTGCAGCCACAAGATCAATAAGATTGTTCTTGAAACATTTTCCCTTTTCAAAGATACGGAGGATTTGACAGCGGACTTACTTTTAACGAATATATTAATAAAGTTGTCATGAATTCAATGAAATTACTAGGCTACTGTGTCGGAAATTGGTCTAGCTTTGCTAATTTAGAGAGTCTGAAAATACTGTACCCCACATTCATCAGAAGTGGATTAAAATGTGCCACAGTCTCTTGGTCAGCATTATAAAAATGCAATGGACAGTATTGAATTTGTTCGAAGGAAAATAATGTTTCGAATATATGTTATGAAAATGTTTGTCTATTTCATCGAAAGAGGATATGCTCATGATGTTTCGAATTATTGCCATCCTCCATATTGAATGGCATAATAGACTATCACTATTTGTTGAGCAGGATTAATTAATTTTCAAGCACCAAAGTGTGAGAATTGTGATTGATTTTTTTTTTAATTGATTTCATCTTTCATGTTATCCTATATGTCGAAAATAAATGTTTTTTTCTGTGACGGGAAAAAAGTTTGACATTTTATCTGACATTTTATTTCTGTTGATAGGTACTGAAATATGGCTTTTCATGAAAGGAGTACTTTTTTACCGGATATATAATAGATAAAGGTAGATATCTGCTATTGCACAATCTGATCTCGCACGCATCCGATGTTCAGCTGGGGGCTCTAACCCAATCTTCTACCTTCATCACTCAACCTGCACACTACGAACCTAACTTGCCTTTATTCCTAAGTTCGAAAAAAGCGGATGAAATGAAAAAAAAAAAAAAAGATGCCCAACTATCGCCTTGAACCACGTAGGTACCAATGGCGTAGTATAGGCAATGATCCTATCGATACTGCTATAAACCGTGTATGTATATTTAGATGAAATAGTTGTTCATAAGAGAAAATGTGAAAGATCTCGCGAGCCGAATGCCGTAGACTTTTCACTATTAAATCGTCGTTTTTCCCGTCACAGAAAAAAATTGTGTATTATTCACGGGAGAAATAATAGATTTTAGCTCTCGGATTTTTGTCTCACACAAACCTCAAGCTAAAATCTAATACTTTTTTCCCTTGTATAATAAATAACTATTATTATTTTCATTATTATCTTCCGTCATGCATGTCGTACCCTTTTGAATTAATTATTAGTTGATTCTAACTATAATGCTTTCTCATTTTCCAGCTATAAGCGGGGCACAGAAGGCGGTGCATGAATGCCTTCTACAGACGATGAGTTTTTTCTCTCACATATTCCCACATGTAATGATCGAACAAACTCGCCCCTGCTACTTAAAAAATAACTTCACCCAAAGACCCAAACCAAAACCCTATTATTTTCGACTACATATAGCGAGTGGTCACGCGATCGATCATGTAGGAAAATGAAATTCTATCGTCAACAAGTAAACACGTCGCAAGATCATGTCTTGTGCGGTTGTCGTGTTCGTAGCCGTTGAATAAGTTATGAAACTTCGGTCACCCCCCGTGACTTTCCTCTATAGTTTATCCTAATTAGTACGTGGCTCGCGAGACGTCTAGTCCGAACACGATGTCCGTAGTTCAAAAGGTGCTTTATGAACTCCGGCGCAAGTTTTATACGCTAATATACTGGTTGGAAAAGAACAGTGACATGTCCGAATTGTCGACGTGTGGACGTATAGTTTGTATGAAAGACACGAACATTTTAATTCGTCTATAAACGAAAACAGAATACTACTCTACACTTGTTTTGCTAATCAATTCCATCATTGAGTACTCAATTGTATCACATGGAGAACCTCAATGTATTGGTCTTGGACCCTGACTCTTCGATATATATTGTCAGTCGGCTTAGAGAATGCGCTTGCCGTATTTAATCAGATCAAGATAGGAACATAATGAATATATTCTTTACGATTGAAAATTGTAAAAAAATCAAATATATAGGTATGTGAGAAGGTAAAAGATTTTTTGTATTCCTGAGAAGAAAATTGGATAGAATACTACAAAGAATTACTAACTGATGAAGCGGTAGAGGATGAACAGATAACGATGGAAGCAGAAGACGAAGAAGAAAGGAGTGAAGAAGAAAGTAATATATGTATATATATATATATATATATATAAATGATGAATAGATAATAACTATCCATAAAAAAGGAGACCAACAAACCTGAAAGAATTACCGAGGAATAAAACTACTCAACACAGCGATTAAAATAATGACATCAATAATACAAATCAGGCTGGCAGGTATTACAAAAAATATAATAGGATCATATCAAAGCGGATTTACACAAGGAAAATCAACTAAACAAGTGATAGAAAAAGCTCACGAACATAAGCTAACAAAAACTGAGAAAGCTGATAATACTCACGATGATAACGACTGAAATCATAATAAGAACACAAAAAGGAGAAACAGAGAAATTCACAATCAATAAAGGAGTAAAACAGGGGGACTCACTTTCAACGACGTTATTCAACTTATCTTTAGAATATGTGCTAAGGAAAATTAACAAAATGAATCTTAGGACAGGAGGAGGACAAATTATTGCATACGCTGTTGATATAGCCATAATTACCAAGACCAGAGAAGTAATGAAAGATATGCTGAAAGAAATCATAGAACAAGGAGAAATAATGGGACTTAGGATCAACTAAAAAAAAAACAAAAATATTGAGATTGTGGAGGAAACCAATGCATGAGAAGAATAAAATAGGAACGAGAGAGTTTGCAGAAGTTGAAGAGTTTAAATATCTAGGAGTAACGATAGGTAAGTAAAACTGGAGAGAGAAGGCCAGACATACAAGAAAAAATATCAAACGCAAATAGAGCAATAAAACATTATTGAAAAGTAAAATATCAACAAAGAGGAGTAAATTGAACATTTATAATACGATAATTAGACCAGTAATGATATATACGGGGCAAAGACGATGACAATGACAAAAATATAAATGCCTATCAGAAACCAATGACTCTCCTGGCTAATTCCACGACGGGTATTGAATTATATCTAACATCATTGCAGAGGAAACAATTGCAAGTGCTCCCCTGTAACCAAATAGCAAAGTTTTGATTCGGACAGGTTGACCACCTGTAGACGACTAATTTCAAGGTTTTTGCATCGTCATCAGTACAGTGTAGGTCACCACAAACAGCCTCAAAGCCATCTGTTCCCCGTTCGAATCATCACACTATTCTGTCTATTTGGTCACTCTGGTCTCACGCTGGTGCAACGGGTAGTACTCTGATTCTCCAGGTTGAGAGATTCTGAACACTTGCAATTGTGTCCTCTGCAATGAGATACATTGCACAAGTATCTGTGAGATATAATTCAATACTCGTCGTGGTATTAGCCAGGGTAGCAGTTATTTTCTGACAGGTAATTGCCATAATAAATCTACGTTGTTGGTGGGTATGGAAATGAAAAGGTTAAAAAATCGGTCGACAACGACTATAGTTATTAAACCAAACTCCGAACTTTGTGTCTACAGAATTTAGTGATGTTTCATCTAATATGAATAAAAATTGAAATTTCGCATGTTGTTCCCATAAAAGGACAAACTCGGAAAAATATTTCATCATGTTTTGCTCATTAGTATTTCGAAGGTTCAAAAAATGATAATATTTTTTGAGAAAAGCACAGCGACACTCACCGTGTATTTCATTAAATTACTTCTTTGTCTACCAACCAAGAGTATTACTTCCCAAGTGATATTACTTTGCTCCATCATTACTGAAATAATAGTTGACACATTTGACTATCTCGAACAACTTTGTTATTTTTTCTGGGAAAAACAATATAAACGACATACCGAACACCATCTTGTCGACTCCTGAAGTATCATTTTAATGTTGAATACCGGAATTTCGTTGACAACAGACGCAACTAAAATACCTGCAGCTACCGACATACACTAATGTCTTTTTTATGACCCGATTAAAGGCTTAAAACCACCACGATTGTGTCGGTCTGAAAGAAGATTTAAAACTTTTTTTTATTCCCGACAGTCTCTCACAGTGAGATTTACAGGGAATTTGAGGATTAAACATCGAGGGAGGTCCAGCGACTGTCTCTGTGCTCTAAACATACTGATTCAATTCTTCTTCGTGTTCATTTGACATATAACATGATTTCTTTTATTTAGAAAAGTATTTGTTATGCATTGGTTGCGAGAAAATTGAATATGATACCATTTTATTTCGGAAATATTCTGAAATTTCAGAATGATCTGAACCATTTATTTTGGGCAAAGATGTTTTATATCCTGCCAATAATTCATATACAAAACCAGCAAGGGATTTCCTTAGAATTTCTGTATATTTTGTTCCAGGCCCATATGCTCCTGTTCCAGTTTCTTCTGATTATTTATTCATATAAAGCATATAAACCACCCAAATGCGAATATACCGTGAACGAGAAAGAAGGGTATATGAACCCATAAGTAGAAGTGAGAGAAAAATAAAACAACTGAAGTCACTAATGGTGACGGGTAATCTTTGAGGTATCAAGAACCATCCAACATCTGGTAAAATATCAAACTCTTGCCTTAAGTATTCGTCGGCTAGCTCAACTTCTGCTTATACTTTTGAAACGTTCAGTTGAACGGTGACTCCTGTGGTTTTGATAGCTTCTGGTCTACTCTGCATTATTTCAACACTGCAAGGGATCTCCATAAAGTTACAAAAAATATTTATTCATGACCTTGGATATGGTCGCAAACTCAGGAAATGATAAAGAATGGTATTTTCCTTGTTTTTACCATTATGCGACTCTTTTGCATTTTTTTCTCCACAAATAACAACGATTGTTCATACAAATTCGTAGAGTTTCATCGAGCACTAAAATACAACTTCTGAAAAAGTTTACATTGTTAGTTTTGCCATTTTGTCCCAATTTTAGCCAAAGAAAATTCTTATTCCATATATGTAGCTGAATATGATTGATATGTAGACTTTACGCCTACTCACTTGTTTCCACTTTATTTCAATCTACTAATTGTTTGAAACACAAACAACAGACTAGATAAATGGAAACAAACCCTTCTAATGTGTTCTACCTGACTTCCCACCAGAATGAGAACAACTTCATTTACTTTTTTGCCTTGGTTTTTCATTAGGTAAAACTACCGCTGCATCTGCAAACAGAAGCACATCGTACAGTCATTAAGTTTTCCAGAAAAAAAAAAACTCCACGGAATAGAAATGCATTTCATGGCATAGTTGAGATGTCTTTACTAATGACCGGGATGTTTTCGGTGCAGCAAACAATACAATAAACACTTTTTGTTTGCTTTTATGAACTACGGAGCACTGGCAAAATGGCAGACGTGTACGTTTATTCTGTTATTTATGTTTGCAGGCAAACGCTGTCGCTTCTAGATTTGTTATTGCTGCAGAAGTCTCCAGTATGAACCATCAATTGCGAGAGGGATTATGTAATTAAATTTTCTGAATCGGGACTAGGAATGAAAATGGATATGGAAAATATTAAAATGGCTTGACGGGAAGCTTTGAAGCAATGATGAATAACTGAAATTGCATTTTATATGGAATACGGTAGGAATTTCAGTTACAATTGAAAGATAACTTCACGAACATGACACATGACAAATTGTGATTTTTTTATATGCTGACATTGTTGAAAAGCATTGTTTTAAATTGGGTACAGGGTGATCCAGAATTGCGTGCAAACTCTATAACGTTTTTATTTCCAAGTCATCGACCTGATTTTTTTCAAGCAATAGGTCTGACAATGATGCACATTCCAAAAAATATATCTATTTACGTAAAGGATGTTTCAAAATAAATATTTTGTTACAGTTTTGGATCCTTCATTGAATTGTCGATATTAGGCACCTGCTTTCCTTAGACTTATCTGTAATAGTTTTTTATTTATGTGTCAAAATAGCGTCGGAGTCGTGCAGGCATCCACATAAAAATTCATAACTTCACAACCATTCAAGATAAATTCACCAACTTTTTCCAGTCAATTCCTTAAGCTTTAGTGCATCTTTTGAGAAGCAGGTGAACTCGAAATCTATAATCCATCCCCTACTAAGATTTTTTCAATGACAAAACACACATGGCAATATCTCGACTTTTTCAAATGCATTACACTTTATTTTATTACATGACATTTTTAAAAGATTTTCATTTCTACTCCAGTTGTTTGACGATCTCTGAAAACTCAGCTCAACGGTTAGGATATATGATTAATAATAATAATAATAATAATAATAATAATAATACTGGCTAATGACCATAGTAGTCGATGCCAACACACCAAAGAAAAAATAATAATAATAATAGTAACCCAAACCATTCTGTTAAAATGGTGGTTCTGACTATAGGGGTCCTTGGTGGAATGATGGACACACTGCTCTCAAACTTAAAAATCATACCGGCTTCCATTCCACAAAAACTTGAAGTTGTGCGTGGTAACTTATCTGCTTAAGTAAGTTTTCCTTTTTTTGCTATAGAGGTAACATCAAAGGGTTTTCAATGAACTTGCTTATACATATAATATTATAAATTGATAATAATAATAACCTAATAATAGTTATAGTGGTACAATTTCTTAATAATGATAATTTTATATTCATGTATTACAGAAGCAAAACAACAAATAATGAATGTATGAATGGGGGTATCATGAAAAAAATTGTTCGATGACCCGATCCTCCATTGAGGTGATGTATTTTTTGGACTTTCTTTTGAACATATCTACTTGGTTCAATTCCAATAAGTTTTTTTTCATTTCGTCCGGCAGTATATTGAAAACTCTTGACGCAATATAGGTGAAGCATCTTTGGCCAACAGTTTTTTTAAAAATGTTTGTTTTCAAGAATATACCAAGTCTTCTTATAGTTGAGCAAGAGTGATCCATGAAGTTGAGAGTGAAGCGGTTTTGATACAGGTGAAAAAGAATTTTTTGTAAAAATATTTTTCTGATATTGAAAATTTTATTTTCAGGGAATAAGAGGTCCGAAGGATATGTCCTCTGTTTGCCATACATTATTTTGAGAAATCTTTTTTGGAGGCTAGTCAGTTTTTTCAGGTGGTAGCTCGCGACTCCTCCCCATGCCAGGATTGCGTATTGTATCCTGGATTCTACGAGAGCATAATAAATGATTTTCATGTGGCTGATATCTAAAAATTGTTTGAAAAATTTTAATTTGTGCAGAATACTCCTAAGTGTCGTTGTTATTCTTTTTATATGTTTATCCCACCGCATATGCTGGTCAATTTTGACACCTAAGTATATCATGGTATCCACTTTTTGAATGGTGTAAGAGTATTCATCTGCGATAATTTTTAGTTCAGTGAAGTCCGAAATTAATCTTATGTCATTGGAGAAGATAATATATTTTGTTTTGTCGACATTCTGAGATGAAGCAATTTCTGATTGTACCACTCCACAATTTTTGCCATATCTTTTTCTACGTATTTTTTTAAATTTGCCCAGTTGTCACCTTCGTAGAAGATCGCAGTATCGTCTGCAAATCTAATAATATATCCTTCAACATGAAGATTGAAAATACTGTTCAGATAAATCGAAAAAAGTATTGGCCCAAGAACTGTTCCCTGCGGTACCCCAAAGGTTACTGTTCTAGAATCGCTTATTTCTCTTTCGCTCTGGAATAATTCGAGAGGTGTTCCTCTAATTAAATTGATCAACTTCTTCTATAGCATTCTGGAAAAATGTTCGCAAAGAAAATGTAAATACATTTCACTATTCAGAGCATTGTCGCTTCTTTCGCATTTAATCCCCAATACATTTTGGTCGACGAAAATCTATTTCACTTTACCAAGCTCATCAGGGAGATTAATAAAATAATTGGAAAGCAGGCTCTTCAGAAGCAATTATACACATCAAGGATGGAATTGTTGGAAATATTTCTTCTGCGGTAACACTTTGAAAGTTATTTCTTGACATAGACCTGTCATGGGTTTTGCATTTTGATTTTTGTTCAAAAATATGAATAGAATATTCATAAAATCTGTTGTGGAATCATCTGCGGCTGATGTAAAAGTTTTCACACTATAATTAAAATTTTCCCAATTTTTGTTTTTATCCGTGAACTCATATCTATATTGAAATATGTATAAAACATGAAAAGAACTACTCTGTTTCCTATATATTTTTTAGGATAGAGATTATCTTCCTCAAAAAATAAATAGGAAATACAAATAAGCAGGAGTGTGGAATAATTTTAGTCTTCAAGGTACGGTTGAAAAATGGAGACAAATAGATACGCCAATTTGAAGGTAGCTTTTTTATAAATTCGTAGC
This sequence comes from Chrysolina haemoptera, assembly GCA_958298965.1. NCBI lineage: Eukaryota > Metazoa > Arthropoda > Insecta > Coleoptera > Chrysomelidae > Chrysolina > Chrysolina haemoptera. Next base: position 25,682,488 of record OY282591.1, on the reverse strand, counting down.
TATTCTCACCTGGAAATTTGTCATTTTTGCACTGAGTCAGAGCGTAATTCAGTTCAACGATGAATATTGTTCTGTCAAGGAACTCATTTTTTGAGTTTTTAACATTGCTCAGTCGTATAATATCATATAATTAATAGCCCACTAACATGGAATAGTTTATTACTGAGTAATGATAGGCTCCACTGCTATTACCTGCGAGTACATTAAACGCATATATATTGTAATCAATATCTATCAGTAATAAATGCGTTTCTATTAAATGACCAATGAGGATATTCCTAAACTGTCTTTGTAATACTGAAATTGAATTGCCATTACTTGAATATATTCATATAAATGGTACTTTGAAGCTAGAAAGTTTTGAATAGTATATATAGTACAGTGACCACAGACAAATGTAAGCCACAAGTGAAAAATGCATCGCAGCACTTTGAAACTCTTCTTGACATAATGCATTTTTACCAAGAAATCAGGAGTAGAACCAAAAAAAATTTTATTGAAAAAAAAATGTTTGCTGTTGTTTCGGAAAGTGTAAGATTTATCAATAAACAACAAGGTGAAAGATAATTTAATTCTACACAGTCACAATTTGATTTCATTTGAATTCAGTTACGTACAACCTGATTGGGCGGAGTTTCGACGTTTTCCACCTTCAAAATTCTTTAACGTGCATTAACCATTCACCATCTACCATTGCGGTTTCTGAATCGTGGCTAATGCTGCTTATCAATTATCCACATGTGTGTAGGTTCTCATCGATTCCATACCGTCATCGCATTATATTTATAATATCGGAAGACACGGTATCGCAAGTGGATTCTTGGTAAGGTTGGTCAGCGAAATTGATAGAGGGTGGAGATTAATCTACCTCAAGGTTGCCGTAATGGATTGCTTTTATTCATATCTAAAGTGGAAGATGATGGTGACTCAACATTTCATGTGCGTGAGAATTAATAACTGCTATTAATAATATTATCGGGAAATTCGAGAGAAATAACTTTACTATTTTCATACCAGGGTGTCCTAACAAAGTACCCACTACGAGTAACTTATATGAGTTATGAACGCATCCATGGGAAATCCTCAGTTACAATCACCAACGAAACTTATCACCGCGTATACTCTTTATCTCTTGAAATTTTTTATTCAAAATGTTGAGGTTTGTCTGTTCATTATTCAATGGCATCATGTTTCCATTTCAATCCATTTATTTGAGAAATTATCATCAATTAATCGGACACTGTCCAATAATATTCTGCGAAATTTACCGCTTAGTTCTGAGCACCCTGTATAAAAATGATTGAAGTTGATAATAGGGAATGATCGAAACAGGCTTGTGACTGAACTGGCAGAACCTGAATTTCAGCAGTTGACTCACTCCACTGAGCTTTTTCTCTAAAAGCATCTAGAATATTGATTTTTATTCGAAATTATGGAGTTGTGGAATCATCTGCGGCTGAAAGACAAACTTTAGTCGCTATTTTCCATCGTTCAAGATAAGCTCTTGGGAGGTATTCATGTTGAAAAGGGGAACATTCTCCATGAAAATTGAAAAGTGAAAAATGTGATTTATTTGTAATATCTAACAGAAAACAACTACTTCCCCGGCAAAAGCCACGCTGGACATTGATCTACATCTGATAGATATTGTGAAAAGGCTCTAGAATATATTTGAACCGATGGTTAAGATTCCGAAGGATTTGAAGAATGGGAAAACAAGCATTTAATGACGATGGTAGAGTATAGAACATATAATATATCCCAAGAATAGCTTATCTGAGTGTATTAAAAATGATAAGGGGGTCCGTCAAAGATCAGTTTGGGCCCCCATACATTCATTCTCGTCCTAATTGATTCATGACAGCAAAAAGTTGTTCTACCCTCAGATGAGAAATGAAGCGTATTGGCCATAGAGATTGGATCTCCTCGAGGATCCACATCGGAGCCAGTCTTCTCCATTACTTTTATCAAGGATAGGTCGGACAACATTAGAGTATCCTTGCATTGAGAAGTGGTAAACAAACCGTGAAACATGTCATGTGGTCATTCCCAACCAATGGGGGATAATATTCAATTCTTCATTGCGATTAGCACTTGCAATTGTGTCCTCTTGGAAGAAAATTGCACAAATTGGTGTCAGATGTAATTCAATGTTCGTAGGGGGGAAGTAGTTGTTTTCTGACAGATATTTGCCTGAAATTTTCCTATTTGTGGGATAGTGTGGAGTAATAGTATATAATATATATATATATATATATATATATATATAAAATATAAAAACTGAATGGTATATGTAATCAGAATACTTGCAGAATTCAGTAACCCAAATACAACCTTAACATTATATTATTACATTAATATAGGTTATTCACGTTAAGATGAGCATGACGTCATGTTCGGTATTTTGTATATCCGAAATAACAACCTTAAAATTCCCAATGAAATGCGTTCAATTGCGATAAAACTAGTTAAATTTCTTTTCATCGCTATTGAATGCATTTCTATGGGAATGTTAATGTTGTTATTTCGGATATACAAAATACCGAACATGACGTCATGCTCATCTCAACGTGAATAACCTATAGTTGAGCGCCCATCTGCAAAAATTTTACTGATAGATACTTTCTCCAAACTTCCTGTATGGCTTCTTAGGACCTAGTTTGCCACCGTTTTCCTCTGTGAATTTTTTTTGTTTCGGGAGTGTTTTTCAAAAAAAAATAAAAATCTGACTTTTTTTACGAGTTTTCTCCGGTTATTCCTAACTAAGGTACGAAACTACAGAGGTTGATTCGCTAGGTAGTTTCAAGAAAATAAGTTTCTATGAACATATGTCTGAGATACAGGGCCTTGAAGTTTTTGTTTTATTCGCCCTGTATCTCAGAAATGAAGCAACTCCGGGCATATGTTCCTAGGAACTGTTTTTCTTAGTTAGGAAACACGAGGGAAACACATAAAAATCGTCTTCGAAACAAAAAAAGTCACAGAAGTTTGGAGAGAGTATCTATCAGTAAAATATTTGCCAATGGGTACTCTAACTATTTCTACTCTATTTTCTCGGTTCGGTGTGATTTGTTCGACAACATTTCTTCGACGGAAATTTTTTCGACAGCATTTGTTCGAACGGAAATTTGTACGAGCGGAAATTTGTTCGATCGGAAAGTTAATCGACTCCCACAAATTTTTAAATATAAAAAGAAGGCAGAATATACTATAGTGTGTGGAAATTGAATACATACATTTTGCCTAAAGTAATTATTTAGTATAATTGAACCAAATCGAACTAACCTTACCCAGACATTTGAGTGCGTGGAAATTAAACACATAATTTTTAATTGGGTGTACGAAACAATAAGGCCAATCATAAATTATTGTCATCAGAATATCGATAACTACTGGAAATTTCTCAAACTTTTGACGAAAAGTACTGGTCAAGTGCTGGTCGAGCAAATTTCTGTCTCGAACATTTCCGCTCGAACAAATATTTTTCGAACAAATGATGTCGACCAAATTTCCGTCGGACAAATGTTGTCGAACAAATTTCCGTATTCCTGTTTTCTCTTATGGGCTCTTTTGTGGAGAAATTTCGTAGAAAGTGATAGAGGCTACAAAATCCAAAAACTGTATACGGATAATAGGACAAGGTGGTTTCAGGGATCACTGTCCTTCTTTTAAAAAGATTCAATATGTTAACTTTACCTTTAGCATTTATTTTACAATACGTTATGTTCCTGAAATAACATGAAAATTCACTCTCTTTCAATTCAAACTATCATTCCTGTAGAACCAAGAAAAAAATATTTGAGCATATCTCATTAGGCTCAAAAGAACTCAGAATCTAGGAATGTTACAGCAACAGTGTAAGTTGAAAATAATTACTTGCTGAAAATCTCACGAGAAATTTATCTGAAATCCTTTGAATGCTTTACAAACAACAAACATTTTCCAATTATTGTTTTCATCGTAATTATGAGGTTATGCCTGATCAAGTGAAATATAAATACATTTTTCACAGGGTCAGTTGTGGGGCGCACAGTGATAATGCCATTGGGTATGTAGATTTTGAAAGTGAAAATATTGTAATAGAAAAGTAAATGCTTTTGCGCTTCAGTGCTGCGAAATAGGTGAAAAATGCTTGCAAACAATATGACCGAAAACGTCAGGAGAGACGGGAGATGTGAGGATGCGTATATTTTATATATGTTTTTTGTTTTTCATTGTAATTTTGTGTTCGATATTTTATTCATCATTTTTTACTTTTCCCATGAGATCATATGGTGTGAGTGTCATAATGTACTGAAAACTTTGTATACTTTTATTGTTTAAAAATTTCCTCTTCCAGAATATATTTCTTTTAATTTTCACCAAAGTCACCCCTTACTTAATCAATTTGAGTATACTTTCATCAACATTTGTCGATGTTAAGGTAATAAGAAATATCCCATTTCTTAATATTCAAGAATAATGATGAAATTAATTGACGTAATGCAAAACAAAACTAGCTAAGTGGTCATCTACAAATAGAAACCAAACAGCTGATATCAACTTTAACTGCGAGAGAGCGAGAGTGAATCAATGAATAATTTACCACTCCAAATATATCCGTAGGAAGTTGTAAATATTCACCAGACCTTAATGCCCTCGTTAGCGTCGGCCTTTTTTGTTTTTCTTTACCATACAATGAACCTCAACCAATTAGCGTACAGCGTAACATTATTTATTACCGAACCCATCGATTATGCACGATCAATTATACTCAATATTCATCTCATTCATTTGCCCACCAACGTAAGACAAGATAGGATAATCATAGTGCTGCAAATTTTTTCGTTCGGTTCATTATATTTTATTATCTGCTGACCATCCTTCCTCCCACTGAAGATACCGTAGAAAATTGCTCATGAATGAAAGGTATTTTTTTCATTCCGTAGACTTTTCTCTGAAGTTCAATATCCAATTAGCATGATTGGATTTCCTGAAATACTCGTAGTGCTTGATTAGGAATTTCTCCTCTTGGATTCGAGACTAGTTTTCAGATTTGACCTATGACTTACTCAATCGATAGAATTCATTTTGTTGAAATAACAGCGTTTGTTCTTACGTTATAATTATCCGCAGGAAAGGATTATTTTTGACTGTTATTGATCATCAATACAAAGAAAAATCTTTGGGTTGACAATATAATCCTGTTAAGGTCCAAGAACATCGTGAGAACGAAGAAGGAAGTATAAGAAACTGATATTATTCATGAATGTTTGAAGGGTTTCCTCCCTAGGCAAAAAGTTACAAAGCTTTGCGTTCGTGGACAGAAGAAACCCTGATAAAGAGACATAACACGTCTCCTGACCCGGCGGGTCATTTTTGATAAAACTGCTAAGGGTGGAACGATTGAGTGAAATATAATTATCTGAAAAAAGAAGAAATCGCCAAATCAATAAATAATGAAAAATAAAAAACAATGAAACCCATACATTTCCAAAAAACCAGAGAAAATAAAGCTGGGTGTCCGAGAATAAAGGGGGCAAACTCCGATGGTAGAATCCTTAATTAATTTTAAGGCTATACATTCCAATAAACATATACTCTTGAGATGAGCAGAGGTTTACGGCAGGTAGGATTAATATCTATTTCGTCTTTTTTTTTCTTATTGCTAATATTTCAAAAAAAAAGATAAGTTTCGTAACTATCAAAACGGGTTTCAAGATATTTGAGTTGACTTGAATGAGTGCGTGTGATTGTTATATGGATACTCATTAATGATTATTTTGTTAGGTGCTATGTAAGTTTTCAAAATCGGGAAATTTTTTTAAACAAAATTCCTCGTAATTACCAACAATTTTTGAAATATTCAAAATTATACTCATTGCAAGGTATGAAATATATTGGCCAAATTTTCATGAACACATTGCTTTCATAAATCAGGAGATTTTGATAACGCACGCACTTATTCGGCTTCAAATATCTTAAAAACCGTTGATATTTTTGGTTACCTGTCCCTTTTTGGTGAAGGAAATATTGGGGATTAAGAAAAAGAGGACTAAATCGGTATTACTCCAGTGGCGTGAAAGTGGGGGAGGGCCATTGTATGCCGAAATATATTTTTGTCGCGGTTTTGTAAATCAAAAATTGAAAAAGTGAAAGTCAACATCAAATTTTTATTATGAACTTTCACATCAAGTCTCGGCTGTATCATTTCGAAAAAAAAAAACTAGCGTTTTTATTTACAGTGAGTAATCATTTCACTGTTTTTTCTTCAGGTCCATTGTAACTTCGAAGCAGATAAAAATTTGTTAACAATTTGTTCAGAACCACTTTAGCTCCGTGATGGCGGTGGGGATCGAACCCAGGCCGCCTGGGTGGAAGCAAACGCTCTTAACATCTCGACCACTTCGCTGCTTCCTTTGCCAACATTGAAATTCAGCTGTATTTTTTTCGTTTTTTTTTTTCTTCACTAAACTGGCAGTAAACCTACGATTGAAAAAAATGTCTCTGGTAAATTTTATTTCATTTCATTTCATTTCTTTTCGTTTCTTTTCATTTCGTTTCGTTTCGTTTCATTTATTTTCAGTCACATAAGAAATACAGTACAACAGAGTTACTAATGTGACGATGTCACTATATAAATAAGGTGTAAAAATAAAAAATGACTGACAGGTTAACATATAAAATAAAAACATTTGACATATAAAATAATTAAAAATCACTATAGAATTCTTTATAGATTTAGGAAGAGCGTTGAACAATTTACAGCCAATAGAATAAATACCTTTATTTTGATATGAGGCAGATGAATGTTTGGACGGTAACAATCTGTTTTTTATTCTCGTTCCGTAAGTATGTTGTACCATTTCAGATTCAAAGTAATTTTAATTTTTGAAAACGAAGCAAACAACTTCTTAGATATATATTGATATCATTGTTAGAATTGATAGGGTTTTGAAGTGTTCCCTACATGAGTTCACTGGGCCAATTCTACTCAAAATACGGACAGCTCTTTTCTCTAAAGTAAAAATTCGATAGGCTTCTGTAGAATTTTCCCAGTGCATTATACCATACTTCAGATTTGAATGGAAACAGCCAAAATAAAGACTTTTAACAATACCTTTGCTACATTGTTGAGAAGTTAAGCAGAGTGCATAACAATTTTTTGCTAGTTTTGATGACAAGGCATCAATGTTGGTGTTCCATTTTAAATAAGACCTAAAAGCTTAGTGGAATCAGATCATGGAATACCAGTGTTGTTTAAGACTATTTCATCGGGAGTTTCCATCTGGGACTCAGCATTTTTGATAACTACTATTACAGTTTTATCGCTGTTGAGGCAGAGTCTATTTTTTTACTCAATTAATAAATATTATAGTGAAAATTATGGGCTTGAATACCCAACCAGTCAACCCTAAGGCAGGGTAGGTAACCAAAGATCAAACACAATTAAAATTCCCCGAAGAGTTCTTGATTAGCGTATCGATCGAAGCGAAAACAATGGATGCAACACGGTGAGGCGCGCAAGCATTTGTGTTGTGATTGTTTGGTTAGTCTCATCGAGACAGGCCATGCAATATGCATGCGGTTTTTAATAAGCTCGCACCCCATACCGTTGGTTCGGGCTCGGGGATTCGGGAATCTCAGTGGCGGAGATGAGTTTTGGACTAATTCGATGTGGTCCAGACGTCACATCGCTAGGTATAGTATATCCATTATCAATAATTGCAAGCCCTTACCGACAATTTTGTTTGATCGACCGATAAAAATGATCTGTTACTCTCCAGCCTCGATACGCCCCTCGACCAATACACTCCATTCAACCTAATGATTTGCCATTTTGATTGGTTGACCAGCAACGACTTTGCATTTTGACGTACGTCAAGCAAGTCTACGTGGACAGGCACTTTCTTTGAATTTGAAAAGGTTGTCGGAATAATGGATGAACTATAATTGGTCACGTTATATCAGAGTGACGTCTCGCCGTAGACATGGGCTTTTAAAACAAGTTTGCTGAAAATTCTTGCTTCAATATTTTTAGAAAAGCACCCAAAAATCAAGTATAGTTTGAGTGAATGATTGATTCAGTTCTAAATTAAAATGGGCGGCACTCTCAATGGCCAAAAAAATTATACCTGGAAATAAACCGTCTGTGAACCAGTCGAACCAGTCAGAAAATGTTCCATGATTGTATTAAAAGAGTTCTTTCGGAAAAATGCTATTATAAGAACGGAAAATTTCTAATTGAAAATCTAACAAACTTATTTCATCCGCATCATCAAGAATGATAATTAGGAATTGGTGGAAATTTTAAGATCACTTTTTCTTGGAAAATGGTCGTATTTTATTTAAAAAATTTGTGGCTTTGTATTTTAAATATAGATCACCCTCTTTATCCAGTAAAAATTCTAACGATTTTCTTAGAAAAAATCTGACTATACCATTGGATATTTCCAAATGGTTCGTGTTGAAATTACTTTGAAATGCGTCAAATAATAAAAAAGTTATAGGGGAATGAAATTTGAGGAATATGCCATGTAATAAACCCACAACTTCAATTTCAAAACTTTTTTACAAAACTTTCAATACACTACTGGATTCAGGAACTCTCGAAATATCACTGAATAAAATTTAATCGAAATCTATCATTAAAGGAAAAAAAAAATTAAAATTATGAGATAAAATGATATTTTCGTGAAATTTCATGAACAATATTATAACCATATGATTTTCTATTTATAAACAGTTTTTGATGAAATTTTTACCAGTGATATTCCAAGACTTCCTGAATACAGCGGCGTTTTCCGAATTTTGGTAAAAGTTCTGAAATTAAATTGGTGGGTTGATTAAATGGCATATTTTTTAAATTTCATTTCCCTAGAACTTCTGTATTATTTGACGCATTTGAACGTAATTTAAACATGAACCATTTGAAAATGTCGCGAGTCCACTGGTGTAGTCAGATTTTTTCTAAAAAAATGTATTACCTTGAAAAATAAGAATAGTGGACTTTTAGAATTTCTGCTTGATAAAAAAATGTAAGTTTTATAAGGGTGCTTTCATTTCAGATGGGTCACACTATATGTATTGAAAATTGTCGAACTGTATACCTCCTTTTTTATCATATGTTACGAATTAAACTGAAAGGTCACCTTCACTACAACCAACACAATACGATGCACTGAACAACAATATTCTCCCATTTTTCATAAATGATCAAAAAATTACGATTTATAACGATTTCTTTTTTTTTCAGGTAAGTACTTACTCATCTCTCATCGATAAGACATACTCCTCGTCGTGGTAAGTTAGTTCAGTTGCTTCATGTTATCCACACAGCTGTCCATAGTTTTCGCAGGAACGAGCACAAGAAAAGATGATTCGAAGTTGAAAATTGAAATTGAAATTTGTCGACGTTTCGACGTTCATTGACGTCTTCTTCAGGGCTATTATCACTTGTTCGTATATGTAAACATTGACAAAATTATACCATTGAAAATACACATCATCTCTCCACTGATAGTTTGAAGCCGCGTACCCACTAGAGCATTTTTTCCTCATAAGCGCCGAATGAGCACCGAACGAGCGAATGCTCGGACAGGATGGAATCAGCGTCCACACTGTCCGAGAATTCTCTCGTTCGGTGCTCATGCCTGATGTAGTCCTGCTTGACCATCCAAATGAGACGATTTTCGTCATAGCGTTTTAGGCTCTTGCCGAAACGAACATCGTCCAGAAAGAGAAAAAACGGACTAAATATCAAAATTTAATTTTTGAACTTCGCAGGCTTTGCCCGAACCAAATTTTTTGTATGTTTATTGGATGGTTTTTAATCAATATGCGTTTTCATCGAAGAAGAATGTATTCTGGGTACTAATTTCTGAAATAACTTGAGAATGTCAGTTTTTTTATGGACATATGATTCTGGTGTTGTGCGGTAATTATTGAATACCATCAAGTTTGTTATATTTTCCGAAACTCTTCTACGGCTATGCGACAAATTATTAATTAGGTTTTTCCCCTGGTCCCTTTGCGTTGGTAACAGTGCCCGAGGAGAGTCGAGGGCCCTTTCTCCCTATTATCATGCTTTCAGATTCACGTTATGCAGCGGTATTCTGTTATTGCGGATTAACTTTTGGTTAACATGGATTTTGGAAGCTTTAATAAGAGCTTGTTTTTGAAACCTTTCGCTGCAAATTAACAGATTATAATTAAAATCGCAATTTGTTGCACTCGAGATATGGTGAAATATGGTGAAATATTTACGTTTATTTTTGGTATTAAGGTTGAAGCTATTTGCTGGAAAAAATGCCATTTGGAGAAGATGAATAATGCATTCTATAGGTGAAGACTTGAACAGAGTTATTTATAAATTTACTTATGATATGCAGGGTAATAATGAATATTTTTGGAACCGATTCGTCAGTCAATTTGGGTAAGATGAGTCTCTAGAAAAACATTTTCGAAATTGCTTAGTTTCCAGATACATGGCACATTTTCCAAAATATTTTATATCTTCGTAAGATGGTCTTCTAGACTGATATTATGCAATGTATTCCTACATCCAGAATCAATTGGTTAAGAAATGTGAAATTTTACGTTTTTATAAAGATGCAGATGCATTGATGTTTTAGCTATATCTTCATTTCAGAGTCAAACAACTTGTTACAATTCTACGTACATCCGTAATTAATATTCCGTGTAGAAATTGAAAATGAATAATAAATCAAAATAATTTTGTTCAAGGGAAAAAATTTACTAACAAGATTTGAAAACAATTACTATAGTATGGCCATTATTTGTCGAACAGTTGAAGTTTTGCTTTGTCGACTTTCAAAAATATATTATAAAAATATTTTCATGTTTCAGGTAAACTAGAATCAATATTTTCATCAGAAAGACCCTTAATTGTCGTCGACATTAAAAACCAATTAGTGGCAACTTCTTCGGAAATTCTTTATCCGGAACATCAAATATTTAAAAAGTTTCCTTGCCGCATAAGAAGCGTTAAACCGGAACTCATATAAAATTAATGAAGTCAGCAAATCGCCCCACGGCTTTTCATTAGACAGCACTATTTGAAAAACCTCATTATTTATGAAAACCTGCTCGAAAACCCCGCGAAGAAGTTGATAATAACCGAAAAAATTCATTAACGCGCTGCCTTTGATTAAATAAAAAATGAACCGTTTAGAGAGTGCGAAAAATAAGTTTGGAACTGCCATTGAAAATTTCATTAACATAGATGAATGAGGACACTATGGATATACACGATTTTTGAACGAATTAGGGTAGTTGTTCATCAGAAAATATCATTTTAATTATATTGAATGCTTTATGAAAGTCTATGAAATATCTAATGAATGATTGTCTTGGGTCTGGGGTTCCTTAGTGTTATAATTATTATGAACCTGTTTAATTTTTTTCATTTTGTCAAAGGATATTCTGTACCCTATTTATTCTTGAAAACTCTTTTTCTTAGATAGTGAAGAGAGATAAAAGATTATGCTTTTCCAAGTTTCTTAGTTAAAGAAATTTTGTTAAAAATCTAAGTTGATGTTCTCTCCTAATTAAGCACAATAAATACCAAGGAAATTCATAACTGTATTGTGAATTTTTGTAATTCTTCAAGCGGAGTAGATCTTTTTTTCATCCGCCACAATTTTTGGATATATTATCAAAAATTTACTGATTAGAAAAATGTTCGTGAAATTTCGATGAGATTTCAGTGGTCGGTCATTACTTTTGTCTAGAATGCAGACTTCGCAAAGGTCAAGAGAATCGGACAGGAGCCAATTTAACAACTGAAAGGGTGAGGAATAATTATTATAACTGTGGAACTGAAAAGACTTGTGCTTTCAGGGTTTGCTTCTATTAAATTTCTGATGTCTTCACACTGAATAATTCGTCCCCCTTATCACGTGGGGGCGTATCTGATTTCTGAATATTTTACAGGAGAGAGAAAAAACGAAAATGGATGACAATTTAATTGCCCTGTAGATCTCAATATGGTATATTTCAAAATAATAACTTATATTAAATATAAATAATATATAGATAATAAAAAAATAATAAAAATAAATAATAACTTATATTTTGAAATATACCATAATGATATCTACAGGGCAATTAAATTGTCATCCATTTTCGTTTTTTCTCTCTCCTGTAAAATATTCAGAAATCAGATACGCCCCCACGTGATAAGGGGGACAAATTGAAATTAATTCGCTTGATTTGAATTGGTTAGATGTCAGGAATCATCCCAATAACTCATAATCTGTTTTTTTTTTATCGGAAATAGATAATACCTCTGGCGCTATACTAATCCGGTGAAAATATAATATATTAAACTGAACTGAATTATGAAAAAAATGGCGATTTTTTATGACTTAAAAAATGTTTGGGGAGTCAACCGAAAAACAAGAGTTATTTCGCTATGGGAGTAGAACAAATTTATTCAAGGATTTGTGTTTTTAAGAAATTATGGATGAACGAAAAGCTGTCTAATTCGTTATTAGGAATTAACAATATATGTGTTATTACGAAAGTTTATGAATTTTTAATATAAATAATTTGGTACAGATTATTAAAAAAAATAACACTCAGATATAATTTCAAGAGATTTAACAGACGAGAATTCCATCTAATATGTTTTCTAATATACCTGAACATATTAGCAAACAAACTCATATCTTACGCATTAAAAATCCACGAACGAACATGATAGCAGTGAACATGAAAATTCAATAATAAATAAGAAATCAGCTTCCCATATCATTTATTATAACACCAATGGAAATGTTCTTGTCCGACAAGCTGTGATAAGAGATGTAATGTAATGTTATTATTGTTTCATCGCTAATAACCTATAATCGTTGATGCGATTTATTTGAAATAAAAAAAAAGAAGAGATGTACAACAGTTGTGTGCATAAAAAAGTCGCAAAAGGCATTGCACTAATTGCATTGTATTGCACTAACTAATTGAGTTAAAAAAATGAAAAAAATTAAAGCGCGTTACTGACAAAATTAGTTTGAATGTTGACTATACTTGTCAAAGTCGATAATTTAATTAAGATTGACAAGTCTGGCTCACAAAAGCATCTAACTGCTGTACGACTTTTTTATGCACACAACTGTACTGTTTGATTACAAGAAGTACTTTCGTTAGTGTCATTTTGAGAAACGAGAGTAGTAATGCGTTGGACCGATAGAATATTTAGCTGTGTCACCGAGAGTGTAGGTTCAATAATGAACGTAGGTCTTTTTTTAATAATAATAATAATAGTCTGAATATTAATTTGAAGCTTTTCTGTCAGTTTCGAAGCTATGATAGTTTGGATAGTATTATAGGGTGTTGAGTTATATCCTCGTAACTAGTTTCAATATATTTTTTTCATTTTTAACAATTACTGTTGTCTTTTAAATCATGCTCTTTTCATTTTTATATAGGCATTCTCAAAAGATATCTTGGTTACTGCATTTCTTAGAGATTTTCTGTGGAGATCATAAAGTCCTTATTGAAAGGTAAGTTGAGATATGATTTTATGTTTCACACAATGATAACAAAAACATGTTTATGACTCTGTCAAGAAAAACGAAGTAATCAATTCAAACATTACTTTTGCTGTCCATTTTATTTTACAACAGAGTTTATTACTAAATCTTTTTGAAACGAAACGCGATAAAATATGACCGTAAGGAAAGTGGAAAGGAAAATGGAACGGATTTTAATGAACTTATACGGTATACTATGTAGAAAATATAATCCGTGAATTTCCATAAACGCGATAGGTTTCCGCCGTCTTAAGAGGTATAATAAAAATATAAGAAACCCTATTTCTCCATTTTATGGTTTCCTTAAGTCAATAAAGCTAATACTTCGTTGTATATAGGAAGATTAAAGTTTTATGACAGTCGACTTTATTCCTGGAGTATCACCTTTTAGTGTCAGTTATCCGTAAAAAGGCTGGAATAGCCATGTAATTAGAAAATCTCTTGGATTACATTCGTTTTCCTATTCGATTTGATCTTGACTTACTGGAAAACATGACTTGATTGTCAGTATTTTTTCTGTTAGTAATGTCTAATATATCGCAGGTGTCTGACAGAGGGGCTCTCTTTCTCATTATTATTCACTAAATCACTTCGGGTGATTTTTGATGACGCATTGAGCTCTGAAGAGAAACTCAGTTCAACCTAAAGCACCACATCGATAATCCAACCAAAAAGAGTCTATAGAGCATAATGTACAATCTCCCCAATCTTGGAAGATCAGAACCAAGGTAATCTCCCTCACTTCCGATTTCCAGGAACGATTATTTTTACGAAATAATATCCTTAGAATTTGTGAAACCATCTGTCTTACTCGTCTATCACACCAGCCCTCAGGAAAAAAACGTTGCTCCATCTCTGAACCAGTGGAATTAGTGGATATCGGTCATTCTTGGATTGAAGGTAATACAAGCCTCCCTAATCGGGTACACAATGGAGTGAAAATCATGAAGAATTGCCCTCAGTGGAAGTACTATCCACACTATGGTGGAACCTCGTGGTAGATAGCCTCCTTACAGAGCTGAACAGGAGAGGAATGTATGCCCAGGGCTATGCTGATGATATCTTCATAAGGGTTAATGGAAAGTATATAGGGGTCTACGTGGATAACAGTAATAATAAAAATAAAACAGTTTTTTTAGTAATCAGCCCTCACAGACATTCAGACATGGTGCCCGAGGGAGAACCTCAAGGTCAACTCAAAAAAACACCATTGTTCCTTTCACCAGAAAGAGAAACCTTAAGACCCACTCTCCTCTTCGACTCTTTGGTAAAATACTACAAGTCAGGAGAGACAAAATACCTGGAGCTGAACCTAGTCTCAAAGTTCACCTGGAACAAACATCTGGAAAACATTTAGCAAAAACATGGGGACTTGAACACAAACCATCCCTTGGGCTATACACCGCGACAATGAGGCCCTCGTTAACGTATGGAGCTTTTCTGTGGTGGTCAAAAGTTGAACAAGTGACAACCAGGCGGAGGCTAGCTATAATTTACAAAGACTGGCCATGCTCGGGGTCCAGCACATCTACAATTAGCCTGAAGGATATTTTGAACCTTCCTTCTGTACATCTGCATATTGTAGCGGTGGTGAGGATAGAAGCCTGTAAACTAAAGTGCCTGGACCAATGGAGAGGCGACAGCCTAGGCCACTCCAACATAATCGAGGACATACTTCTTTAAGTAAGTAGTTTATTGAAATAGGCATGCCTAATATTCGAACGTTAGATAAATAGTACATTTTTTTCAATACGAACATATACATATACCACCATTTTACAAGATCGAGAAGTCACATCAAAGCCAAACCAATGCTATCAAGAGACCAAATCTGATACACTGATGGCAATGGAGTTGGGGCTGGAATATACGGGGAGAGACTGAGGCAAGACATTAGTCCAAGCCCCGATACGCATGCCAATATATTTCCCAATATTTTCCCTATTTTTGTTCGCACGAGAAAGATTCTGAAGAGTGGCCCTAGAAACCAATCCATAGTCATTCTTTCTGAAAGTCAGGCGGCAATAAAAGCCCTGCGATCAAGCAGGTTTTCTTCCAAACTAGTTTGGGAGATACGCGAAATCATCAGCGATCTTGGAGCACAGAACAAGGTGAAATTTGTCTGAGTAGAGGGGCATCCACGAGAATGAGAGCAACAACTGTCATCGGTCCGGAACTTGTTTGTGGTATCCCATTTTGGAACATCAAGCAGGACATGAAAAAAATGGATTGGCCATCATCAATCTTCCTAGGAAAGATGATAATTATTGGGCCAACTGACAACTTCTTGAACTGTGCCGGAACTCTTTTAGGAAGGTGGTTGGACTCCTAACGGGGCACTGCCACCTGAGAAAACACCTGCTGTGCTGGGGATACACAAAGACTCTACACTATGCAGGTTCTGTGATAAGGAGGAAGAAACAGCCTTCCACATAGTGTTTGAATGCAAAACCTTGGCTCGCATGAGGATGGATAACTCCAGGAGGTCATCAGAAGATCCGGAGTACTTGTGTGATAAAGCTGCCAGCGGGGAAAGGTCCTACACTTCGGCTGATAGCCAGGCCCGCCGGGCAATAATGATAATAACAATAATAAAACATATCACAGCAGAACCAATGTAATCTGCTTCACTCCCGATTTTTAGACATGATCATTTTTATGAAATAATATTCTCAGGATTTGTGGAACTATGCCGTAACACGTTTTCACAGTTTTCAACTTTCTAGTCGCCACGTATTTTCATGAATGCCCATGCAATTTTCTAGTTATTAAAGTTACAATGTCGTTTTGCGAATTTCAAGCGAGATAAGTTTAACATAGAATGCAACGCTTAAAATTTAGATTGGATAACATAACTTTGATGCAAATTTCTAGCAGTTGCAGGATGCCAAACTCACTTTTATATAGGGTGGATTAGGACGAGTTCTCTAAAGAAATGAATGTACACTATACACTGGTAAGCAAATTCAATTGTCTGTGTGAGAACAGCAGAACTTTCGGAAGTTTTAATATTGTACTTTACCAGAAAAGTACAGTTGTTTCTTAAAATTATCATGGGAACCGAGAGGATAGCTCGAACGATAGAGCGCTTGGGTCATCGATATCTCGAGCCAAGCAACGCTATGCGAAGTCATGGTTTGGATGGAGACCTACGGACCACCTCCCTTCGAGATCTGTTCTCCTCGGATCGTGCTAGGAATCGCACGTTAAAAGGTAATGCCTCGTTAATCCTTAGCTCGCACAAGTTTTGACTTTTGAAGCTGCCGTTCGTAGGGAGACGACAACAGGTTAACAGAAAAAACAATTTTAAACAATTTTTTTTTAAACCAAAGTAATAGATGAAATAGTAAAATCGACAATGTATTAGAGTTTAGCGTCAGATATAATTTATTATTAATAAGCACTTCAAAAATACAGCAATTCAAAACTTTCTTCTCTAAGACACTGATTTGTTGAGTGTAGATGTAGGTAACATAGAAAATTATTTTTGTTTTTTGTGTTTACTTCAGTATTAAGTGAACAAATTGTAAAAGTAAACCCACGATATGACCTAACCAATGCAATATTGAAGCTTATAACATTATTTATGTTTTTGAAGAACGGATTATTTATAATTGAAATTATTTTTAATCCTTTTAGCAATGCTATTACTGTAGTTGATTATTATAATTGACTGCATACGAACTGCTAGATTGCAACACACGTATATTTCATATACAATTCCAAGTTATTGAACACGTAAGAATAATTTATGTAATTTTACTTCTATGAGTATATACGTTATAACATTTTGTCAGTAGTTTAATGACATTTTATCTGTTTTAAACTATTCACAGGTATAATTTATATTTTGTTGTAATTGAAAACAGTAAGTTGTGTTTCATCACCCATAAACGCAATCATCGTCATTATTCACCACAGTATAATAAATTTCGTTAATAAATCTATTTAAAGTTGAGGCTTTGGAATGGAGATGTGATCGAACCCTTTGTTGCAAACATTAGTTATTCTCTTCACCTAACCTATACTGATGAGGGCAAAAACAATAAAAATCGATCTATGGGTGGTCCAAATGTTTCAATGAATATTTCCCGTGCAACAAGCAATTTATTCATTTGTGCATTCATTTGTTTATTTATTTTATTACGATTTTGGGATACAATCAGGTATTAATCCAATACAGTATCCACCAATTCACTAAGTACAAATATCTCAGGGTCAGGTCAGGCTCAGTGGTTAAGACTGTCGCGATCAAAGCCATTGATTTTTATCTGATGACCCGAGAAAGCGCTAGGAATCGCACGTTAAAAGGTAAAACCTCGTTAATCCTTGGCTCGCACAAGTTTCGACTTTTGAGGGTTGCCGTTCGTAAGGGGACGACAACTGGTTAACGAAAAAAAAAATTTAGCTAACTTTAACAAAACAACAATTTAAATAAGAACATGTGTTTAGTACAAGTTTTGAATGAGGATATATCCATCTCAGAGCAAAATCTACTGAAGGTATCACTCAATCTTGGAATAGGAGAATTTTGGCCTAAGTTGGTATTCTTATGACTAACTTTGAGGAGCGCCCTATTCCTAGTGTTTCTGGATGGTACGTGAAAACCTACTAAATCTAGAAGATGGGGAGCATCACACATATTTTTGTCAATATTGAAGACGTAGACCAAGTCTGTTATTATCCTTCTTTGCTCTACTGTCAAAATATTGAATGAAAGTCTAACTGAATTTACATTTTCAATATTGAAAACACCAATTACCTTAAAGTTCAAAAATCTTTAGAACCTACTTTGGATTCTATCAAGTCTTACCTTGTATAAGTTATAACGTGGATCCCAGATGACACTAGCAAAGCTCAATCTGCTTTAAATGTAGTCAGAATACAATGATTTAAATTCCTGCTAATAAAACCTATAACATTTTGCTACATTTATTAACGATATATTCATAATGTAGACTGAAACATAATTTTTAATCGAAAATTACCTACTCCTAAATCCTTGGTGTGATTGACTCTAAGAGTTTTACCAAGTGAATTGTAATCGAATTCAAATTTATACTGATTTTCCGTGGAGGAAATTGTGAAGCATTTGTTAAGATGTGGAAATGGAAATGTATCAGATGTAATGCAACGTTCATCGTGGTATTATCCAGGAAAGTTGTTGTTTTCTGATGGATTTTTTACCCAATTATTCATATTGTATAGGATCATTTCAATGAGCAGTCCTGGCAGGATATCTTGAATCTTTTATCTATTGTTACATTGTAACTAGCCAAAATTGCAAGTGCCAAAATAAATTGATATTTACATTCTGTACGGAAGAAATTAAACGATTCTAAATCTAAATTCTATTCATCGGAGTTCCAGTGAATTTTCGAGATTTTCGTGAAAATAAATTGAACAATGGGTCGTCTTAGTATTGGGGTAGGTCCTTTTCAATTGACCATCCTGTGTGAGACGTATAGAATTACTAAAATCCTTGTATAATTTCATTCCGTTCCGTCACATCTGGAAATGCTGTTTTCAAAGAAAAATCCAAATCTCTATCGGATAACATGAATTTGGCGAATCTCAAAGAGAAACCCTAATTCGTCTTTGGAAAAGCATATTCAGAGATAGATTGCGAACTGTATACGCATCGAGACTGTCTTTTATCTATCCCCTAGGGCAATAATTGCTCCAAAAGTGCCTTGTTCATCCCCTTCAGAAGCTTTCTGGGGTTTATCACATCAGTATAGTTTATTGATCCTGATATGTATCTCGTCTTTGCATGTAAGGACGATGTGTTATTCACTTAGTGGGGAAGGATCATTTTAGAAAGACGCTCATGTCTTTATTTGGAATAATAATAACTCCAAAAAATCAGTGTGTCGATAAAATTTTCAAAACAATATGGTCATTACTTATTTTGTTGATATCAACGATTGACTGACCGGGAGATTTAGCCAGGTTTTCGCGGCCCTGCAACTTTCTTAATTAAAGAAAAAACCATAAATACGTTTTTGGCACAACTGTCATTGAAAATGATGTTTTGAATTGACAGGCATTACAACTAAAAACTGGCGTTTTCACATAATCACTTTTAACACTAGTATTAAACCTCCCTAGAAGGAAGTACTTATAAACGCTCCCATGTATTTGGCAGTAATATTAAATCCCTGCGAAATTACTTACGAAGTATTCAGTCCAATTGTAGAAGTTTTTCGTCACTAACCGATGATGATACTATTGAATACAGTGCATCTTAATCCAGAGATCGTGTGTTCAAATCCTGTGGTCATGGATATCATATGAACTTTTTTCTTTTTTTCTTGCTAGCAGTAACTGTTGTACAAAAAAATATAATGATACATTTTTTAAAGGTGGGGTTGCTCCACTCGCTGAAGCTCCTCGCAAGATTCCCCACTCGCAAAATAAAATGGCACTTTTAACACTGGTATCAAAAATAACTATTATGTTCCGACGTGTCGTAATGCCATTATTATAGATTTCATTTTTAGTGTCAAAATGAAATACTTTTGTGGTCCGAGTACTACAATGAAAAAATATCTATGCATACTAACTTGCATAATTGGTATGAGTTTTTTCGTATACACTTTTAGAATTTTAGGTCATCAATCCAGCAACTGCATTATTAGCTAAATCGTGGTTGATCAAACAGCATATTTTTCAAATATCATTCCCTTATAACTTTTTCATTGATTGACGCATTTCAACTTAATTTACATATGAACCATTTGAAAATATCTGGAATCCAGTGGTGTAGTCAGATTTTTTCTAAAAAAATCACTAGTAATTTTTTTAGATTTTTGACCTTGAAAAATCAGAATAGTTGGCCCTGGAAATGGAGATTTTATTATGAAATGGGTCACACTGTATATACTGCCGCCACTCGCGATGTAACAACCCATTTTCACGGTCAATCGTATTAGGGGGCAAAATAGGATCGAAATCCCTTCAGATTCGTGATCAAGACCCCCAAATTACTACTGATTCATCTTTTTTCTGAAAAACTTTCAATCTGAAAAATACCAATTTGTCTCACTTTTCATGGAAGCACCCCTGTAACTTCCGTAATTATTGATGTAGGATAATGAAACTCTCAGTACTTATGGAAATGGTGAAAATGCATTTACTGGTTCATTGGTGTTGATCTAAGTGATGTACACTGCCCGCCACTCGCGAACTGTACTTGACTATTAACATTGTTAAGTTTCTAAATTCTTGAAATCTCACATTATGTTACAATAAGAAAACTCTCAGAATCAAATACTGCAAATCATCGTTATGAGAACAACATACAGAAAATAATTTTTTTAAAGGAATACTCCTCTGATTTTTTTCTTTTATCTCTGAAATGCAACCCCTCACAAGTCACCCGTGAAATAACAATATTCTCCTCCAGCTACCCGAATTTCGTCGGATTACCAGCCTAAAAACCGCCACCCGCGTCACGCAGCGAGCCGTCCGCGAAAAGTCCGTTTACCCGGACGCGAAGGCACATATTTTTAATAAAATTAATCCGGAAGGACGCAGCTTCGTTATTGAGTTATCACGCTTATTATCTACATATGCACTCTAATGGTATTTTCAGAAATGTGCACATGGTCCCGTCGTCGGCGAAACGCGTGCCACACGTGCCCGGTCCAGAGCCGTAACGGCGGCCCGTCACAACAAATCTCAATCAGGGGTTCCATGACCGCACACTCGGTAACTGCAGAGTTGCGGATGGGCGGAGAGGTCGGATGAGAGAGAAGGGTGATGTTCACTTGTTCTGTGATACTTGGTTTTAGATTGGACGACAAAATATCACCATCACCATAAATAACCTCACCTGGATTATTTCACAATTTCGTCCTTTTCAGAAGTGTTCCTAAGGTTTCCCTTCACCTACGTAAAAGAGAATTTATTGACCCGCCAGAAAAAGTTTCTCTCTCCCACTCATTCGGAGAAAATGATAGGTGATATCTCTATAGTCTTTGGAGATAATAGCATCAAACTTGGTCTTGTTGGATTCCTTATGATCGTCCCTAACCGATCACGCAATGATATACCGGGTGTTCTATTTAAAAAAATTATTGAATATGGCGCTCAGCTGCCATTTTGAAACTTTGAGCTGGATAAATTCATGAAAAAGTAGATTTTTATCTCTTTTTTAAGCCTTCCAAATTTCGTTGCGATATATATGTGGTTCAAAAATTAGTAGGGGGGGAACGGACTTTACGGGCACTGTATATTTAATAACACTATTGTGAAGTGCAAACCTCAAGCTTGAAATCGCATACTTACGTCATTTTATATGTAGGATGTGTTTGAGCGATTATTTTCAACATTTTGAAGAAATTGCCGGGATTATGGGTGAGTTGAAAACTGAGTTAGGAGTAAATTCCAGTTTTTTCTTTTTTTTTCTTTGGCATGTATAAGTGAGACTTGTCTCACAGTCTTAAATCGTTGCATATGGTCCAAAGAGGGTACTGATTCCTGCTTCAGTATAATTATTTTATATCAACTAAAATATCCATTACTTTCAGATCCTCCGTAAATATCGTAGAAGGTTTATGTGAAGTGGGACAAAACACATCTTAGTTACTCAGATACTGACATGTTATATTTGCATGAGGAAGTAGAAGTCTTCGGGAACGATATAAACTTTTTCTTTTCCTTCTACTAAACTTGCAGTGGTGGGTTAGCATGAAATGTGACGTTGGCGTTAAACCACATTTTCTGAGAAAACGAGCGTATTTCCTAAGGTATTACTGAAAATCATTCTTGTGGAGAATTGAATTATCTCTCATCCTATCGAAATCATTTTTTGATAAATCTTATATTTTCTGAAATAACAACAAAAAAAATTATATTTTTTTTAAAGAAAAATTGTTTAGGTTCCACCCCTGATTTTTTGGTAAATAGTTTTTTTTCTAATAAAACATGATGTCGAGATGTCATGTGCCGAGTTTCAGATTACTACAATTCATTCTTTACTTTTTGCTCGAGTTTGTCTGTCGTTAATGGATTACAAGTAGTGTGTAAATTATCTGTGTAATCTCCATTAAAATTGCATAATTCTATGAACATGCTTCTACTTACTCACGAGTTCTAGAATGAAGTGAGAAATTCTGAAGACGAGATGTGGCAATAAAATAACTTTTTCAAAACTTTTTATAAAAAATCTTGTAGATAGTGTTTCGACTGGAAACAAAAGGTTTTGGTCTACTCAAAGCAAAAATAGACAAGCTGAAA
This sequence comes from Chrysolina haemoptera, assembly GCA_958298965.1. NCBI lineage: Eukaryota > Metazoa > Arthropoda > Insecta > Coleoptera > Chrysomelidae > Chrysolina > Chrysolina haemoptera. The sequence goes on along the minus strand of OY282591.1, from coordinate 25,659,710 downwards.
GATGATCTCAACGAATTATCAGACAGCTTTTGCAGTAATGCAACCTAAAAGAGTGCAAAGACTGTTAGAGAAACAGTGCATGTTTGGTGGGCGAACAAAAATGTTGATTTTTTTCAACTCCTGGTTGCCTCAAAAAGAAATGTTCTTCACAAAACATCGTGAGAGCCAAGAGAAAGCAGAATAAATCAGATGAGATTAGATTACTTATATTTCCTAGAAATGCAACATGTAAAATAATATTTTAACAAACGCATTCATAACTTTGAAAGTATTTCAGACACTGCAGAGGTGTATCACAGGATACAATTTCAAAACAATTAGCTGTTACTTAGTACTTAAGCGTTCTTCGCAATGCACCAATTTTTATGAAGAATACAATTTTCTGGCAAATGAATAATAAAAAAGTTTTCTATGTGGTGCAAACTTTTTGAAACTCACTGTATAACATGAGAAAACATATGATCTTCATACACAGAAAAATTTATTATCTTTGACGGTATTATCAATATTGGGTATTGCCATCTAAAAAAAAATATAATGACTCGAACAGTGATGAATTAATCAAAAATATGAGTGCACCAAAAAATGCGAAACTGAAAATAGAATTAAAATCGACGTGTCTGAGCTATTTTATTCCAATGACCATATCAAGCTTTTAACGAATTTGTTCCAACCTTTACGTGCTCACTGTATAAATTGACATTCAGTAATGTTTTTCTGTAATTTTGATAATATGTACCGAGGTAGTTCGAGCAGATGTGAATTTCATGTTCTATAATCATGGACATCCAAATGTCTAGTGGATACAGATTTTTTTATTACTTTTAAAAAACTAAAACGCCGATCTTTGTAAATGAAGGCTCACAATGTTCCTGTAGTTAGCATTAAAGATTATTCCAATAACCTTTTTAGAATACTTTCACAGTAGTGAATTTCTTCATTGAAGAAGCCCATAATTCATATGAGAGTGGAAAAAAGTATGTACTCTTAAGACCATAAAAATCCAAGAAGTTTCTGTCGTCTGAAAGCAAACATGTTATTGGACAATTTTTTAACGATTCTTCCACTTAAGCTGACCAAGTAATTTAACATTTCGACATAATATTAATAGTATTGTTACTGTACAAATTAAATTCTTGTGTTGTCTCCATTCAATTTCAATTGATTGATTGTGAATCATTCAGCAGCATAGTTCAAATCATCACGTTTTCCTTTTTGTCGAATGTTAACATGGTTATGTTGTCATCAACATTTCAATGGCAACATGCGAGGTAACAAGTATTGGCCAAAATCATTAATTTAGAACTGAACATAAAAACCGATCCCTGGGGAACGCCATATTTGATAATTTTGTTGAAGGAAAATCTATCATTCATGAATACCATTGGGATTTGTTACTCAAGTATGATCTGAATAGTTCAAGAGGGAAGTACTCACATTCCATAGTACTCTATTTTCCTGAGGAGTTCAGAATGACGATCGGTCAAGGTATTAGCCGCGTGATATTCATTTAGCCATTTGCCATGAGGGCAAGTCTAATCTGAATAGAGATCCTGAAATCCTGGATATGTGTTTGATTGGATCACACCGATTACCCAGCCACTCCGTCGTACCTACTCGCTAATCCGCTCATATACCCTAATCACCAAACCAAACCTTATTTCAAAAAATATATTATTCTAACTGTATCTACGAGTATCTACATTTATAGCCTAATAATTTATATTAAATAAAAAATAAAATGAATTTGGAAACTAATCAGTCGCATAGATATCCAACAAGAAATGGAAAGTATTTTCATAACTTCAACGTTTTTTGATGTGACCTATATCGTTGTAATAATCTACTAATCTTCTGAAATAAATTTACACGTATCAAACAACGATAGTGATTTTTTATTGATTTTTTCAAAATGTCATATGGGCGTCAGTATCTGCAAGTTTTGAATCAAGTTATGTCCTTGAATAACGTTCACCCAAGTAGGTACTGCCAAAAACTAAAATACTGTTGATGTCCATCCGAGAATTTTTCTTCTTCGATTGATGTATGACCGACCCTTGCATATACAATAATGTCAGCGCCACTGGAGTCAGATTGCGAGGGAATTGGAACAGTGCCATATTTAATTATTGATTCAATTACCAGTGCGTTTCTGATGTTGTGCATCTGGTTGAAATATAATTATACAGAGGAAATGCTTATCGCTAAATGCGAGTCTCGGACTTTTCAAGAGTGTCTGTTTATCTGTCTAGTTTATGCACTCTAGAAGGTGAGTCGATAAGCAGGTATTTTGACGCTATCTTGATGAAGCTACAATTAGCATTGAATCTGGATATGATCGCTGTCAAGCAGTGATATGGGTAGTTGAGAGGATAATTACCCATACTGTCTTATTCGATTTTTCTGAAGTCGGATCTTAATCCAGTCAAATCGTCTCCGGGGGTGCCTGTTTCAGGAAAAAAATATCCCTAGTAAAAACCTCAAAATCACATAATACAAAAATAAAGAACATTACATTTTCTACACAAATGTATTTTTGGCTGAACGGTTTGGCCGCTAGAGCGCCCTGAAAAAAGGCCAAAATTTCCTACTTTGTGGAAAACCCAGTTTTCTTGTTAGTTTTTTGTAACTCAAAAACTATGCTTGTAATTAAAAAAATTATAAATTTTCATATTAATTATAATCATTAATATAGGTGAGTAAATAAAAAAAGTGATAGACGCTTAGCGGTAGAAAGTCCTGGTTGCTGTTCTGGAATGTGAAAAAAAAATTGGTAGCAATGGTACTATAAAATGAGTAGTTAAATTTTTTTAGAACCAATACATTGAATTCAGTATTATATACCTCTTTTATCTGCAATCACTGCGTGGGCTGTGAGCTCACTGATGAGCTATGAAAGGTAGGTATGCACGTCATTTGAAAAATTAAAGGAAATATGATAGGAAAGCAGCATGAGAATTCAATTACATTAGTAGATAATAGAGATGTGGATACTGTCTTTGAATGTGTTGATAGGAGGTCCAAATTCTGGGTTCTCCTTCAACATTTAAACACACTTCATTTTGCCCTGGCTTTATAAAACTGAAGTTGTATCACAACCTCCAATACTTGGTAGGTCTTTATGTTTGCCAAAAACATCAAATCTGTTATAGAAGGGACAACAACAGTACGTTCTACTGAAAAAATCTCTCCAAGGTGTTGAATCTTTATTCCAGCAAGTAAGTCTCTACTACCTACCAAATTCAACGAAGGACATTTGCTTTTGGAAAACACAATCCAACGTCTACAACGGTTCCATTTATTTATAAATAATAATTAGTACTTGATTAAATTTATGTATATTTATTAAATAACTAAAGGAGGGTATGCTCCCGGTCATAAGATGTCTATAAAAAAAAAATTCTAAAATTTTAATTTTCAAATCATTCCGGAATATCTTCAAATAAGTTCTTTTAGAGCAGAGTTTGTAAGGCAAAATATGATAAAATAGACATTTTGGCAACAAAGAGTATGTGTTTATCCTGGGTTTCAATGTACAAAAAAAAAGGAAAATGTCAGTAATTATTTATTGAAATAATTCGAGAGCAATGTTACCACTTTGAATTCTTTGAAAATATTAAAATGTGCTACTACATTACTCATTTCTAAGCATTTGAGAGAAGTTAAATGTTTTTTCATGAATAGCCCAAATTTCTCTATCAAAAACACACCCTCCTTTATGATTAATCAGTAACTGATTTTGAGTTAAAGTGATTATAAGCATAGTTTTTGAGTTACAAGCAAAAACCAAAGAGAAAACTGGGTTTCCACAAAGTAATTAATTTTGCACTTTTATCAGAGAGCTCTTACGGCCAAACCGTTTAACTAAAAAATTCTTTTGAGGGTTTGCTTTTTGTAGGAAATTTTATTGTGAAGCTATATCCGTGAAAAGTAGCAAGTATTTTTTTCCTAGCCAAAACACCATTTGATTGAACTATCTTGTTCAGTCTGGAACTGTTTTTTGTTGGGAAAACTTTGTATGAGCATTGACTCGTCAGAAATCGCTGTAGTTTCGATAACTTATTTTTCATTTATATCGTTTCAATTTTCTGGATTTCCAAGTCACATAAATCGTGAACAATTCAGGAAGAAAAGAAAACTTTAAAAAACTACCTGCATTATTCAAGCATGAACTTCCTTTCATCTATTCCTTCCAGCATTTTATAGCCTTGTTGCCCTCCGCTGGAATGGCTTGTTTACGGAAACCATACCTATCTCTATTAGTCGTAAAGTGAAGTTCAGGCTCTTTTTTTATGTAAATTCGCTCCGAGGAGGACCGAAGCAGAGCTGTAGTTTGATTTATATTGGTTTGAAGACATTTCCATCAATGACTCGATAGTTTTTCAGTATTGTATAAAATAAAAATGAGTAGAAATGGTTGTGAGTTTGTTTCCATCGCAATCATGATTTACGAAAATGAAAAACTGAGTAAATTAAATAGACTTACTAGCTCATTCCTTTCCTGTTCCATATCGGAATTTCAATGCTTATACAATTCACCTCCTGAAATATTTTTCCAGGAAATATTCATGTTCATCATCATTTATATATTCATAGTCACGGGTTCAGAAATAGCCAATTAGCCAAACAGTCAACTGATGAGTGCAGGTGAATTTAAAGTTCAGAGGCGCCTTGGGCTAAAAATTGGTGATGGATTAATCCTTCGATTTCGTTCCCAACGTTTTTTCCTACGATCTGCTGGTGCCCTTAATATTTGCGGCACCTTTGGCTTCAGCCTAATCAGCCTTATGGGTAAAACGACCATGGATACGACAAGTGCTCTAGAAATTTAAGAAAAATGGGCAATGAAATTTCAGAAATATGGAATAAAATATCTCTTGAAAACTAAAGAGTTATTTTGTCAATTGCCTCATCATAAGGATACTTTGGCTTTGTGGAGAAACTTTTCCGAGTGAGCGTTTAAGAAAGTGGAGTTGAATCGCCCAGTTTCCCCTTCCTGGTTAAACTATTACAGTCTGGCTGGGAATGAAAATCATCTGTTTCCACTGTAACCAACTGTGTACGTCATTCAACGCTTTTCGGAGGATATCAGAAGATATCCTTCCTGACGTTGTCCTCTCCAAAATGTCAAGCTCGTCAGCATATGGTTGAAACTCTACAAATAGATTGTTTAGCAGAGGTGACCACAAAAGAGGGGATAGTACCCCGCCTTGTGGGCAGCCCCTAGACACCCATACTGAATGGCCTTGTCTTGTAGAGATATAGTAGCTGTTTATGAGCATGAAAAATCGAAAATTTAACATTAATTCCAAAAGTTTTCAAACTTTGTCAAGTGAAAGGTACATCGAGAAAGCAATAAATCTCAGTTTGCAACCCCTTCCGAAGTAAGCAATATTGTCAAAATGGCAATTAACTTGAATTTTGCTGTATACTCGTTAAGAAAATTCCAAAAGTCTGCAAACTTGGAGTAATATTGAATATATTATTCATATCACGATTCAAGTTTGCAACCAATTCATGTGTACGGAACATTTTTTTTAACGACCTATAATGTTTTTCCTTAATATACCATAAGAGAAAATTCCAAAAGTTCTGCAAACTTGATAAATACATCGGAAAAATATTCCGAACAGTTTTGTTGATTTGCAACCTTTTACGTTGACCGGAACATATATTTTCTTAATACGTGGTAATTTTTTTGATCAAGGTGGCCTCGAGATAATTGCAAAAGTTTTGCAACTTTGATGCAAAATTTAAAAACATCTACTCTGATGCATTCACAAATTTGCAACCTTGTACACGATTTGGAACGTCATGCAATTTAGAAAACTAATTGATTTACAAATTAGATTTTTGAATTAAAGACATATATGTTCCGGTCAACGTTAATGGTTGCAAATCTGCATAACTATTCGGAATATTTTTCCGATGGATCTGCCAAGTTTGCAGAACTTTTGGAATTTTCTCTTATGGTATATCAAAGAAAAACATCAGTTTTCGATAAAAAAAATGTTCCGTACACTTGAATTGGTTGCAAACTTGAATCGTGATATAAAATAATATATTCAATACTTCCAAGTTTGCAGAACTTTTGGAATTTTCTCAGCAAACACACAGCAAAATTCAAGTTAATTGCCATTTTGACAATATTGCATGCTTCGGAAGAGGTTGCAAACTGAGATTTATTGCTTTCTCGATATTTCTACCGGCCTAATGGTCTGTTCTTTGCCTTTTCCAGCCAAAGCAGAACCAATAGACATACAATATACATCTCAGATAGGTACTTCAACCCAAGTGACTGTGCTTCCCCTTTTAACTGTCTTTTTTAACTTATAGATAGATAGATGTCAATAAGAATTTATTGTTTCCATAATAAAATACCGATTATATTGATTGATATAGGACAGGGATGTCCTGTTTTCAATTGATTGAAGGAATTGTCTAAATTTGATACTGCAGCAAAATTGAATTCTTTATGCTGTCATTGATCACATCGAATGTAAGAACAACAGGTTGGCAAACGAACTTTTCATGCATCTATTTCCATTCAGTATTTTAACATATTGAGGCCATTACTAAAACCCATAAACTTGTATCAGAGTATACTTTCAATAAAAATTCATTAATCCAAAATCTGATTCATTAAACTCGTTAGCGGGCCCATTTCGTTCAATGGAAACCAGAAACATCTGCATAACGAGCATTGATGTTTCATTCGGCATTTTTTATGGGGGATTTCATTACTTGTGTGTCCTATAATCATCAGCTTCGAAATGGGTACATTTCGAATGATGTCATTGCACTCTACTTAGAATCGCACAAAAACAAGAAAAATGCTATTGTATTCTTGTTGATTTTCTCAGAATCTGAGTACCGAGTTATGAATAATGGAAACTATCATTTAGAAGTTGTAAACCATGATACAGCTTGAGTATATTTCTCTATTTGCCATATTACCTATCTCCTACCACCTTTCTCTCTGTCTCTATCGGTCACTTTCTCTATCGGTCACTTTCTCTATCAGTCACTTTCTCTCTCTCTCTCTCTTTCTCTCTCTCTCTCTCTCTCGCTCTCTCTCGAGGTTATTTTCGTCTGAATGTTGGCAGTACAATAATGTGAACAATGTTTCATTTTCCATCTTCAGTATTATTATTGTGGTGCTCCATGGTGTGTTAAGACCTCTGCTATTTTCAGTTAATAACAATCTCATGAATTATTATCATATTGGTGATTTTGTTGGACTTGAGTTGGTGACAGTTTATTATGCATCTGATCTCATCTATAGAATATGAAATGAATGATTATGTTCATATGACAACGCCAACATAATAAAATATGATGTATGGTGAATGAAGTGAATAAAACCCAATGAACTTGATCCCATCCTATAAACATAAACCTCTTCAACATATCAGCGGATAACAATAAAATCGAATTTGAAACCAAAGTGAGTGTTTGGGTTTCATGTTTGGCAAAAACTCATCATTCATTAATTATTTTCTATTATATTCCATTAGACATTGAAGTCGTTTTTATAAATGAATTGAGCGGAAATCATATATCCAATTAAAAACCAAAATTTCACTCCGATCTAATTCTTACATATTCATAATGTGATTTTTATACATTTTTGCTCTTCCAGGACTTGGTCCCTTGAAACAGGGACTAAAGTAGGAATTTTAACATTTGTATGTACATGTATATCGTGCTGGGTCATATGACCCCCCCCCCAAAATGTTATACGGGCTTGTAGTCTATATACCTTCAGGCTGAGTCGTACCAATTCATGTTCCTTATCGCCTACTGAAAATTGTATGAGAAAAGAAACATAAAATTGCTTTTCAAATGATCACAAAAATAAGACTAAAAGTAATTAACAGAATAATCTCATATTTCGGAAACAGCGGTTCACAAGAGGAGAGTGTGTCCTGTCTCGTTATATCTTGTCGTCATTAGATAAAGGGGAGAGTGGGCCACCATGAGGCAATCTTCATCAAAAAAAACGAGGCACATTTTGTCGATATACACAGAAACATCAAGTGCCAGGCATGTTGGTCTGATTTCTGTTGCCGAAGAATCCGCACGTGCCTTCTCGAAAATTTTTTCATACTGAAATTTCTTGTTGCTGTTCAGTACCTCATAAGCGGTTTCCCATATATTTCTATATTAATTGGACTGAGATGTTCATTAGAACAGGTGAATATCAGTATTGTTTATGTTTATTACTAGTCGATTTTTTCACGTTTCACTAGAATATTGCGGTTTTTAACTAAGACCAAGGGACCAAGGCTTAGTATCGAACAAAAAAGCTCATTTATTTTTCCCACCGTTGAGGATGTTGCTTATATGAAGAAAACTTACATGAAATGTTTGCTTTTAGCAAATAGTTGAGTGGGCAGCACAAAACGGCAGCTGTCTTTATAAACTTTGGTGTAAATTTTGATGGCATCGTTAGTACCTTTTCATGTCAGAACCACATATATATATTTATACGCTTGTTTTTTCCATATAATTGTGTAATATCTTTTAAACGTGTTTTTTTGCTTCTTTGTTTTTTTGTCTTGTATATCAACACTTCGTGGGCTACCTTGAGACAAAATCAGATTTTTAAATTCCTTTATATGAATTGAAAAAAAAAGCATACGTATGTAAAGCAAAAAAATTAAAATTGCCAATTCTATCCGCAAAAAAGTAAAAAAATTGTCTCAATATGCCCCACTCTCCCCTACTCATCAGTCCGTCCCATCACATCACCTGTGATTATTCTCTTATCCAGGGACCGAATACATACTAAGTACCCGCTTTATCTCTTGTAAAACATCGCGGACCACCCCGTGAAGAACCGCGGTGGTCCGATAGTTGTGCGCATGCCATAACGTTGTCCTACGTGGGCGAATTTTTTTTTTTTAATCTAGCGAGAGAGATTAAAATGAGTAATTAGATTTATATGAAAGCAATTACGAAGACAATTGCTAATGAATGTGTTATTAGTTTTATCTAGAGATGATTTATCGTTATAGGTGTGTAATTGAAACGAAATGACATGGCAAAGCTTGCTCACTATTTTTCATTATAAATAACTCGAATGTATCTGTTTCAAAAATTCGAAATTTTTAATTTGAAAATAGCTATGCATGATACAGGTTCTTAAAGTATGACTTTAGAATGAGCGTGATGTTTGTTGAATGAGACGAAGTTCTTATATTGCTAAATTGCAGCAATTGTTTTTAATTTGTCGTTGTTGTTTTTGTAACAGATAAATTTTTTATTTGTAGGAGCGGTGACGGAATAATGCATAAATGAACAGAATGTAAAAACTACTTTACGCACAGATGATGTTTATACGCAGTTTTACACACTGAAAACTTAGTTTACGCACTGTCGTAAAAAATATTTTCACATACCTAATTATTTATTGATGTCAGCAGATGAAGTCTTATATGTAATTCGGATCATAAACGATCATTATGGTGCACGCCGTGTTATCGGGCTCGGTTGTCGGCTTGCCTGATAATATTCACAGCTACTACCATTATGTTCATTATTATGATCCTTATTACATAAATAACTATTTTTCAAGATGCATTTGCAATTTCAGGTAAAGTGCAAATCACCTCAATAACTTTTGAACGGTTTAGCTAATGAAAATAATTTGAATGGCATCACCGATAATACTTTTTGACAGAAGATACAATACAATTATTACTCGACAGATGACGCTGGGGGCGCATCAACTTGAAACTCTCCAAAGGCATAAAGATCGAAATTGTGGATACACGTATAAACGATGTTCGAAATAAGTAAATTTTGTCAACTGATTTACCTACCGAATTGGGATGATACATCAGGGAGACAATCTGTCCTGTAAATTCGCGTCATTTGAATATTTTATTTGGTGATAAGGGATCGGGCAACCGTAACTGAAATTATGTAGATCGGGTCATTCCGGATTGGAATTCAGTCCCGATGGGCATTTAGAATGTATTATGCAAAATCTGGCTGAAATTTCAGGCAATCAAATTATCATTTCTGTTTTTGCCGCCTCTTCTTCGTTGTCTGGTCGTGTCGCTATATGGAACTCATCTATTGACAATTATAGTCGATTATGTTTTTAAACAAAAATCATTTTCTTTCTATAGTTATGAGTGGGATACATTTTACTTTAGAACGCACTGGTGGGAGAAAACTTTAAAATGAAACAATGAGAGGAAATCAAGATATCTCTTGAAATAAATAAATAATTTTAAATAAATAAATATAGTTTTTTGAAAACTGACATTTCCGTTAATATCTGAGTTAGCGAAGTGTCTCTTTTTCGTTCTACTTCGGGGTCGTGCGAAACCTCACTCAGTCTCACATGGGGGAGGAGGTCTCGGCAAATAGCACGTAATTTTTGTTCTGCAAGACACAGTGTAAAATTTGCAAGAAAAATAATTAGGTAAAAAATATTTCTTCACTAAAATATGGCTAAATCATATAGGTATAATAATGTTCATCTTCACTCTTAAATGAAAAAAATTATAAGAAAATTGTTTTTTTTTTGATAAATCTAATGCAATCGAGCACAGATTAACAACTCATTTACATTTCAAATACGCATTTCGAAAAATCTCACTTGAGATTAGGGGAGGGTGTCGAGCAAAATCTCACTATATCTCACCAAGGGGGAGGGGGGGTCGAAAAATCACCAAAATTGTCTCACGTAATTAATGGATGCCGTCTTATACGGTAGTCATGCAATCATTAGGTTGTTCATTTTGCTTCAAACACGAAATGTCACGAAATGTCAATTAACAATGACAGATACTTATTTAATGATTTTCATTCCGATATTAGTTTTATAGCAGTTTTCGAAAAAATATTGTGTGCATCTCGAATGCGAAATGATACTTTCGCGTTCGAGAATGGAATAAGTTATTTTGCTGAACTTCAGCGAAGCAAAATAACCATTCGAAAACTAAACTCAAATGTTAACATTTTCGTTAAAATCTCAGTTAGCGAAGTGGCTCTTTTTCGTTCTAGAACGTGAAATACTTGTTGATACCCACTAAAAGCCTTCATTGCCATCTAGCGGCTGTTTGACTTAAAGTCAAGTTAGTGTTTTGAGTGTTCTATGTTCTATGCTCTCCGTGGTAGATTGTAGGTAGATGAACATTTTTTTTTTTTGATCAGGTGAGGCTATGTTGTTGATCTTAGTTACTGAAAAAGTTTGTTTGGTTGTTGAAGTATTTTTGAGCTGATGTAATATGGAAAAATAATAGACATACTAATAAAAGGAGGTTGATTTATTACTTTAATCCTGGTAAAAATTTATTCAAGAAGACTTTTATGTTCTAGAATGTAAAAGACTTTTGCGTTCTTTTACCGTTCCGATAGTCATGCAAAGAATATCACCTAGATAGTTCATTTTAGTTCAAATACTTATTCAATAATTTTTCATTCCCATATTAGTTTCAATTCTCGAACGCAGAAGTATCATTCTAGATACAAAAATATCTAATTTCAGCTTTACGAAAACTAGACTAATAAAATTGTTCCAGTTTTGATTTTATTGTCGAATCATGAAATATACTTCTTATAAACTATTTTCAATCCATAGTCCGTGGAAAATACATGCTTATACAATTTTATATTGTACTGGTATTGTTCTATCGAACTCAGTTAATATTGTATGCTCTTTCATAATAATACCTCAAAGACTTGTTTATTCTGAAAATGGCTCGCCTGAAATATCATATTAGTAGGTTGAAGACAATTTGGGAAAAATTAATTTCATTTTCAGAATAACACCGTAAAAAATCGGGAAGCATGAAAAGAAATTTATACCACGTGTATAAATAAATCAGAAGCTTCAATTTGACTCATTTAACATCAAGTACATCTGAACATATTGATTATTTGATTTGATCAAATCGATTATTATTTTTACACCAACAAAACTCAGGGAATTTAAAAAAAAAAAACAGATAATACGCATATTTTAATGAGTTCTATTTTTGCACTTTGTGCAACTTATGTAACAATAAACATCAATCTTATTCAAATTTTATATTATTTCTGTTGGACATTTTTCAACACATTATTTTACTAAAATAATAAATGAAAATTAATAAATTTTCTAAAGAAATATGCGAATGCTATAGAGAAATACGAACAGTTCAATCTTTTTCAAACTGTTCCCTTCTCTAAGTAATCACAGACAATGTAACTAGAAAATTATTTCTTATAGACCTCTGTTCATACATAATAATAATACTCCCTCATAATACTCGTAGAGTGTACTCTAATTCATAGTCTGAGGGGGTATTAGCGGACTGCTATCATTTGCCGTGGCGCTCCGAAGCAATTTACTGATTATTGGTGGCATATTCACTTTTCAGCTGCAGGAATTTTCGAAAACCCTACAGCACCCTATTGTTTAACTAGTATTCGAAAATATTAAATAAAAATAAATAAAACTTATTCATTGTATGAGTGTTTTATATTCTAATGAAATATGAAATGCAGTACACCGTTTTATCCACAGCTGATAGGTTATGAACACTAACTAGTACTTTTTTCAATTTGAGGACTTCTTCGACATAGCGGTTACCGAGAAAGCTATGATACGAAAAAGAAGTGACTTGGACGAAAAAGAAGTGACTTGGATGAAATAACAGATGTCAATCGATTGTCGATAACATGTCAGATCAGTATGACCCATAAGACACTAGCGACTTTATAAGATTTCATTGTTTGAATGCATAACAAAATTGTATTGGTAAAAACACAAATACTTTTCCTAATTTGAGGGCTTCTTTGACGTTTATGACAGTTTCTGAGAAGGCTATGATATAGAAAAGAAGCTTCCGGACATTTTTGTGGTGGTCGCCAATCTTTCAAGAAAATTCGGAACTATAAAGAATTTCTGGAAATAATTCATACTCTAGGGAGATGATAAGTAAAAATAATAAAAAGCTAGCACATATTTTTCGAATTATCAACTGAAATATTGACAAAAGTGTTTCACCTTTTCTACGTACATTTATGTACCGAATGTCTTGTTTTTTTCCGTCTTTCAGTACAATTAACCATCTTCCCTAAACAGAACTCGTTAATAATTAAGGTCTGTGGGAAAATTTCCTCAAGTAACCAAAGGAAAATCTAATTAGAGGGAAACTAAAACAACAGTCTCTTCTACAATTGTGTTCAATTTGCAAGCAAGTCTAATTTTTCTCGAAGAATGTAATATTACTACAGCATATTTCAGAGTTATTTCAAGGGATTACATTCTTGTTTCACCGCATTTATTCGTGTTTCACTCTATGGAATAACTCCAGAGCGCTTGTTTCATTAGAAAACTAAAGTCGCTCTTTGAAACCGCTTAACGAGCCAAAAGAATAGCTATGACCAACTCCCAGCGAGCTGAATTGCATATGGAAATTTTCTTTTGCCAACTTTCCAAACTTGAACCTCCCCGGATGTTTCACACTTGTTTTTCGTTTCGTTTCGTATCGAAATGCATAAATGCATGCAGATGCAGAGTTAACAGATGCTGAGCGTTATCTTCCGAGTAGTTTAACATTTTCCAGACTTGGATAATATCCCGTGTCTTGGCGCGGTGTATGAATATCGAAGTGGTTTTTTGCTTTGAGGAACTTAACTGTGGCTCATTACGATACATTCTGTATAGGCGTTTTAATGAACGCATAAATACCTCAGGATTTTTTCATCTAACGCATATTCAATATTACAATAAGTCACTTCATATAAAGGACATAGCAGCAAATAGAGAGTGGTGATTAGCGCAGTGGTTGCATGAGAGCTCGCATGGCGACCGAAAGGTCCCTGGTTCGATTCCCAGCCGGTGCCAAGTTTTTTTTCCATCTCAGATGTGAAAGTCTGAATGATTGAATTACTTAGCCGGTTGGAAATAATCCTCCACGATTCACTGTTGCGTTAAAAATTAACAGTGCTGCTCCTAAAGTGGCGTAAGGAGTAAGCAACACAGCCTACCCAGAACACATGACTAATGGTCATAGCAAAACACCAAATAAAACCAAATAGTGGCTTATACGACGATATTGATCTCATATCTCATATCTCTTCATCGAAAACGTAAACTGAGTACGTGCAATAAAGTAATGGTTATAAATGAAAACTTTACCAAAAATAAGAAAGAGACTTAGAGGACTCGATGTGTAAGAATGCCAAAAAAATAATTGACCTTCACATTTACGAAAAATAATTGCAAAATTAAAAAATAATTGGAAATATTTCACATTTGAAAGTATATCTCTGAGTTTACGTTCATCGGAAACACCCCCCACCATAATTCACGTTCCGAAACAGGTAATACCGTTCTAAATAGCTTCTAGCTTGATATAAGCCTTCGAGCAATTATTGAAACTTGGACTCTTCAAAAAATCTACATAAGGTAAAAGCATAGTTACTGACAGTGTTCGTGATTGACACTAGCTCAGTTTCTCCAGAATAATAAGATTATATGCTCAAATATATGCTAAAATATCATCAATATTTCAAAGAAATCCTATACAATAGAATGTCCATCTCGCGGGTCCATCTCATGTTTATCTGTGATTCTTAGGCAGTCTGTTAAAAAAGTCGTTCGATTTTATTTTTTCTGATCTTGCCTTACCCAAAACGAAAAACCTGGCCAATTTCAAGTGATGTGCATCTCAATGATTGGTACAATAGCTGATATATGTGTATATGTGTAAATTTTTTTCTTTTCTTCGTAAAGTTTAAAAACAGCATCAGTTGACACTTCACCATTTCATCATCAATCTATTGTTGTCTCTATAAACAATGCCAATTTATGTTCTCTTGATTGTGATGAATAAAGACATTATTATTATATCAATTCGATGATGACAGTGTTTTAATAATCACCAATGGCCTTCCCTCTAAATATGAGTTCAAACAAACGTTTGGTAGAAGATTCTCTATTCCAAGGATCACATTATTATACAAATCATCCGGGAAGCTACCTGTAGACACAATACCTTTTCTCAGAATGATCGATTTTATTCGATCGATCTGCCGTCTTGCAGACACATGAAGTTATCACTTCCGGATTATTTCTATCCTTTACATATCTGGTTATCATCCATCAAATAACCTAACTCCCTACCTCACTCATTTGCCTATGGAGTGTTCATTTAAATTTCTCATTTCGATGAAATTGAGTGCGAACATGGATTGAGCACTGTTAACTTCATTCAGTAATTAAATATCTGATTTAATATAATTCAGTAAAAGAATAATGAAATACATTCATTATAGTTAATATCTATGTCAATATTTGACAATGCCAGTTTCAGCGATATATATTGTACCATATACTCATGTTGGACGTTTCCACATGACATACGAATATTTAATTGCTTCACTATTTATAGAAATCCTTTACGAATGACAATTCGACATGAAGCAAACGTTTTCATAAATGAATTAAAACGATATTTATGTAAATATGAATGTTAAAACTTAATTTGAAACGAACCACCATGGAATCCAAAGTTAGATGATTATCTACTCATTGATACCCAACAATTTTGTTGTTCTGACAAACCCAAGACGCAATCAAGTTTCTAGTACGTTATAAGGAATGCAAACAGAATCTAAAGAGAGTTTCGATTCAATCCAGAGTTCAATTAGAGTTCCATCATCCGCCGACAGCTGTTTCGTGGTTTCCCACTCATCAGGGGAATCTCTCGAAATTGAAACGAATTCACTCTGAATTAGTACCTCACGGTAAAGAGAGTATATAACGAAAAATAACTTGCGACATCTACAGTCACTAGTGGAAATTCAATTTGAAACGAATCATGGAATCCTAAGTTGGGTGATTATCTACTCATTGACAGGCAGCCAACAGTTTTGTTGGTCTGACCAACCCAAGGCTCAATCAAGTTTCTAGTGCGTTAAGAGGAGCGCAAACAGAATCTACAGTAATGAGAGTGTTTTCGATTCAATTTCGAGATTCCCGTCTTCCGCTGACAGCTGTTTCGTGATTTCCCACTCATCAGGACGGCTTTGCAGAATCTCTGAATTGGTACATTACAGTGAAGACATTATACATTGAAAAGTAACTTTGAGAACTGACAATTCGTCGTGTACATATTACACAAACAAAACCAAGGCAGAAGTTGGTGATAATTGGGGAGTTGAATGAATCCTAAGAAAAGGATGACAATTCCCCAAACTGACAATAGAGTTATGGGGAAACGGAGCTTTTTGGGTCTCTCTCGATGAACCTGCTCTAGGTGTTACGATTGCTGATATTTCAGAATAAATCGGCAGTGAAAATATATGAAAGAAGTACAAACTACCAACTTTTCTGCGTTGTTCCACTCTATACATCAAAATATACTAATGTTTTTCATAAAAGTGCAAAATAACGTTTCGTTAGAATGCCAGCAAAACGGAACAAAATTTAATAAAACAGCAGCCTGACCGCGGACAAGTTCTTGAGACTACACCACAAAAATAAAAATTCGTGCACCCCGTGGCGAAACAGTTGAATCACGTAGTAAATCGTCGCAATTACAGAGGAGTGTTGTTTCATAACGGCGCAGCGTATACGTCCGACAGACACATTCGCGAACACTGATTGTAGCACACGTCCCATTTCTCGCTAAGTAATTGCTCATTTGCGGCTGATACGCAATAAAGATAGCGCTATCAACTACACCCTGTTGTGTATGGGACGCGACTACGTCTATGGCTCGGCGAGTATATGTGGCTCTACGAGTATTGCAGCAAAACTTTTTTTTAGTGTATGTTGTGATTTCAAATTAGATAGTCATCACATATCAGTCGGGTGCTCCTCCACTGGGGAGTATTCTTCTTAGTCAATGAATTTGATTCATCCTGATGAGGAATCGTCAATCCAAAACATCTTGGTTTAGCTATTTTTTGGGATTTTGCCGTGCCGTCTGGAACCCGTACAACGCGAAGGACAAAAGGGGTACACCAAATAGTAACCAAAATTCCATAAAAGCTAAACAGAAACCATCAGAATATCGATGATCAAAGATTCAACTAATCACATCCAAAGAAAACATATTAAAAGGGGACATCAAAGAATCTTACAAAATCATTCAGAACTATTTATGTTGCATCTTGAAAATATTTTTCTTCGGAGGAAAACCCAACTCAGAGGGTACTTTAAAACACTTCAAGTTTTCCTACCTGGAGTGGTATACATATTTAAAATAGTTTGTGGAAGGCACAGACAAAGTATCTATTTGATGATTTATTGAATGAACAATTTTTGCACATGACATGATTCATGTATTTTTTTTTCTGCTGCTCTTTTCTGCTCTTTCTGTTGAAAAGCTTGGTATTTTACAGTATTTGTATTTTTTAATTAGGTTCAGTTCAATGAACAAATTCTACAAAAGACATATTTAATGTATTTTTCTCTGCTGTTTTCTGGACTATAAGAAAAATATTTGAAAAAATTGTTAGAAAGCTTGGTAGTTCTTTGTATTTTTGTTTTTGTTCTTGATTATAGATTTTTTTTTCCCGTACGTTGAATAGAATAGTTTTATACTGATCATGCGCCTTTTATCCTACTATAGACTGTAACATTTAGTAATATGTTTGAATCATCCAATTGGATAATAAAGATTATTATTATTATCAAATATTCATTTATTCGGTTAGGTTTCACAATTCTAAGAACGTCGAAAAGTCGAAGACAACAAAAGTAAACTCACATGTGGTCTTCGAGTGCCCATACAATTTTACGAGGGGAATTCAATTGAAACGAAACAGAAATAAAAAGAAAAACATACCATTTGAATAAAATAATAGCCCCATTGATTTATCTGAAGCTCTTACAATTGTTGTCATTATTAACAAGTACCTGGGCGACCGAGCCTTGCTCGTTTTCCAATCCAATATGCTATCATTTAAACATATTATTACATAAATATTGTAGAATTCCTGACGACCTTGATATGTGTGCCAAATTTCTTAATAGTGAAATCGCGTTTCTTTCCAGGAAATAAGCTCATATAAATGAACTTAAACAGCAAAACCTTAGCTGAATAAAAAATTTGATCCAAATTGTAGCAGCCGTTTCCGTGATCCAAAAATGATTATTATTATTATTATTATTAGTATCGTGTTTTTCTAAGAAAGACGCCTCTATAGATGAACCTAAAATGCAAAACTTCATATGAATAAATTTATTCATTTCATCATTTGCTTCAACCAATAGGCTTATTTCTCCAAGAGAAAAACGAATATCGTCGACAAATAAAAGAAAAATGGTAGGTTCTTGTGGAACGCCTGTTTCAATGTTACGGGTTTCAGAAAAATATTATCCGAGTCACACCTCAACAGTTTGAACTCTCCAGAAGAAGCCTATTTCTTTTATTATTTTCGGATTTTGGTAAGATATGATCGATTGAAGAAAGACATTTTGAGATGATGAACCAATTTGGAATACATATTCTATTTTTGAAATGATATTGTACTTTCTACAGAAGGACATAAGTCGAGATTGTTGTGATGCCATGCTTCTATGATCGAAGATCAAGTGATTATCATTTTTCCATAGTAGTATGGCTAGAATTCAATTTTAGTTCTACTGTGTGGATTGTTACCAAATATAAAACATTTGTGGGAAGATTGTCAAAAATGCCCTACAGGAGGAGGACTTAGAAGATGATATCGAGGCTATGATTCTCTCAAATGGTTGAAGGAAGACAACTGAGACGGTGATGGTGTTATCCGAAATGGGATAACCTATAGTTGAGGAGGAATGCCAAAAGGATATTGCTGATCGTTTTGAAACTCCACAAAGCTTTTGGCACCTGTTTTTTACCATTCACTATTATGAACCAGACTTCTCCGAGTGTTCTTGTCAATAGCCACACATATGGAGTCATATCTCTAGTTTCTGATAGTTTATATGGAAAGTTCTGGCCTGTTAGTCCAAATTTTCATCACAGTCTTGAGAGGTTGTGAAGGAGCCAGTGATCAGTAAGATTATATACAGAGGTTATCTGAATACATATATTCCGTTTATTGGATGTTATTATTTGTTTCAAATAAAGTGTAGGCGTATGTTAGTTTTCATTTTACGAGCATTCAGTCAGTCGAAAAGATACTTTTAAAATTTTTCAACCAAAAAAATGCACGAATAGTAACATCTGGTTTCTTCGTAGTAACTTCAAAAACTTAATTTTAATATGAAGTACCTTTTCCACACTTTCATTTTAAAGTTCTTCCATTTGAATTTGGCATCAAATGATCCAATAAAAGAAAGGTTCCACTTTCCTTCCTTTCTAGTGGATAACTAGATATAAAGTAATCCACTCTCTCCTTGAAATCGTTCAGAAAATTTATAAATTCCTACTTTGTTTCACTAACATCAACATGGTTAATAAGAAGCCACTTCTATGAAGAGGGACATTGAAGAATTGAGAGTAAATCGCCTGTAAAAATAATCAGTTACTTTTCATTATATTTCTTGGCCTTGCATGACCAGCCGAGTGCATTTACATTCTCAGTTTGCGGCTGCTTTGAATTCCAGATTGAGGGAGTGACTTTACTCGTAGAGACTTGATGGAAAGCGCATTGTTTCTTCTGTATGCTTCATTTACCTCGTCTTTGTTTGCACACAACGTGAAAATCATTCGAAGTCGATTTCAGATTCAGCTTTTGCTACGGCCGCTCACTGAAATACTCGCGTTGTCGATGCTGAAATAATTGACTGAAAATAAAAAAGTTTACTTGATTTCGATTCTATGCGTCGAGTGCTCGAAAATAACTCAGTTATTTTATCGAATTCCGCTTGAGCGAACTAGCTCTTGGTTTATTTCTACGTTTTCTGAAAGGAGAAACATCTTCAAATGAGACAAGAAAACCAACGATATTCCTCAATGCGTCAATGAGTAATACTTTTCCAGTCTTCGGTTCCACACACACGAAGGCTAAAATAATAAGAATTTGGTAGGTCATTCTCAGAGAAATTGATAGAGAGAATGATGACCGATTTTTCAAAAGAGCAAACATTTCTATTCAAAAAAAAATTGGGTCGCCAACTCTCTCTGTAGAATTTCAAAATTAATGAAATCTGGAAACTTCCCTGTAATTTTGGATTCTGGACTATGCCATAAATGTGGACAGTTATAGGACAGTATTCTAAATTAAGTCAGATTGAGTTCTCTACCCTTTTCCAAACTAGTATCACACATACCATTTTCTAAAATAATTAGGTAATTTTGATTTATAATTTCCCAAAAGAAAAGTTCACTTCGATTGGCTACACTCCGAGCTACTAGCAAGTCACTTAGAAAAATACAGACTTCAAATATTTTTACGGTTCAATCTTTTTCATGCAATGAACAGGCAGCTTCAACGATCTCTGGTCATACACACTATTATAGTCGTTATTATCCAAGTTACTTTTTTAATAATTATCATTACCAACACTTTTCTATTATATAACACTATTCAGATCAAACACGGTTATTGTTGTATTTAGTGCGCGAAATACTACTTTGGTGATCGAGAACTAATTTTTTTTGAAGAGGCGCAGCCGAGTTTAAAAAATAGTCGAGATCACCAAAGTATTTCGCGCACGAGATGCCAACAAATTTTTTACTACAAACGTCCAAAAAAATATGTAGTATAAAATTTTGTCACAATTTGAAAAGTGATAAAAAGCCTACTTTAATTATTGTTGAATATTCAGAAATTAATGATTTCTTGGATTTTTGCTTAATCGAGGACCATACAGTTAGAAATAAATGATTTCTTGGATTTTTGCTTGATTGAGGACCATCAAGTTAGAAATAAATGATTTCTTGAATTTTTCCTTAATATAGGACTATATAGGTTAGAATATGAAAATCCCATATAGTTTACATACAGTGTGCGAAATAGGTATTTCGCTGTCATGGTAACGAAGAAAAATGAAAAAAAGTGCCACTTCGCATATTGTTGTCAATGCGCAAACCTTGTCATTTTTTGACGTTTGTAGAAAAATAAAATTTTAATTGAATGAAACAAATGATTAAGTAAAATAATGTATACAAACCAAAAGTAGAGAACATCGAAGTCTAGAAATTTGCTGCGCACTGGTCGTGTAGAACTTCAAGGTGGTTGACTGCTGTCAAAGTCGAAGAGAATACACTTTTTATTTGTAATTTATCAATTCAATTGAAATTCTATGATATTTGCCTTGTTTTTGTGTTTAAAATTGAGGATATTGTGATATTGTGAAATCCGTTTGGCAGTGTCTAGTGATCATGGATGACTATTTGTGCAGGGCCAATCCGATAATTTACTCAAATTGACTGATTCACTATGTTTTCTTATCTTTTTAAAAACCTGGGTTTTTTTGGTGTAGAAATCAAACGCCACAAAATGCTTGGGTACCTACCTAAGTTAAACTAAAGTTCTTCATCGTATTTCTTATTGTTCAGTAGCATAAAAAATGGGTGAAGGTTAAGAAAACGCTAACCTCTTTGATTTTCATGAAACTTTCACAGATGAATGAAAATACGATAAAAACACTATAACAAACGAAATTTTGATGCGGAAAATATAACTATGGCGAAAACGGTGCAATTAAAAGAAAAATTTGTGGATACCTTTTTTGTAGAGAATTTTATGGAGTATATTAAAGCGTTATTTGTTTTTAAAAAAAATGGATTTTTCGATTTTCCTCGGAAAATTCTTTTACTTTTAAGCAAAATTTTCCGTTTTTCCGTTACTGAAATGCTTTGTGATCATGAAAAAATATGTACTGAAGCCGTTTTAAAATAAACACTATAAGGAATTCATCCACTGTGTGAGCTTCGCGAATAAAAAATGCCGGTTCCATGCAAGGTAAAAGTATGGGGAAATTCAGTGCCGGAAATTCCACACGAATGACTTTTTCAAAAATGTCTCTCCTGTAATTCATAGTCGAGATATATGAATAATTTGGGAAAAGGTGATCCTGAAAATATCATTATGTGACTTAATGAGAGAGCACTGAAAATTGAGAAAATCGCATTTTTTCGAATTTCGAGCACGTTTTACTGGAAAACGGTGCATTTTCGAGAAAATTTTGTCGATACCTTTTTTGTAGAGAATTTTATGCAGAATATTATGACATTTGTTTTTGGAAAAAATGGATTTTTCGATTTTATGAATTTTCTGGATGCTTTCACGGCTCCCTCGAAATTCGGATTCAGCGGGTCAAAATACATAAGAATAACTTGGGTGATCCCGTCGCGCTTCATCGGCTACGAAAACCCTCCTTGCCACCGGACTATTTGCACTTGTTGCTGATTTTTTACAAATTCGCTTGGCAAACATTTCATGAATCCCCGCGGGCTATGCTGTTTTATTATTAAATGGTTTAAATAGAAAGATTCGTAATAAAAATATTTATACTATTTTCGAATTATTCAATATTTTTCAAAGTTTCCTAGACTGATATTCACCTGCAACCCCTTTTTTGCAATATCTGCCACAGTTATATTTTTCATATAATACATAAAATTTTCAATGAATCAATACTTGAAACAGAATAAATCGAGAAATATTCTGTACATGTAAATATTCCATTTATTAAGAGAAAAGTGTTGCTACCTTTGTCCATTTATGAAACTTCATAAGGAGTATGTTTCATCGTGTATTAATAGAAATTACTGGCGCATCCACCAGATATAATATTAAAATACCAATAACTTTTCCCTTTGAATTCAGACATTCGTTACCTTTACTTGCATCATATTTTCTATATTTTGTATGCCAGCTTTTAATCAAGCTAATCATTTTGTCATGTTTGAATTTTCCTGATTTTATATCCTATTCGGCCTCAAACGATTTTTCAAACCTGTGCATCTTTCTACTCACCCATTTCTGCAGAAAAGTTTCGTTTCATAATATCAGTCGTGCATTCTCTATTCAGATAGTTGGTCACGATGTCAAATTTTTCTTTCACTTCAGTTAATATACAGAGGTAAATCATTGTTTGCGTGATTGGTACAAAAGTACTAAACCATGTTGAATGTCAAGTTAACTCCAGAAGTTACAAATGTTTGCATAGCATGGCAGTGTATAAACAGAACGGTGTATATCTCACTCAGGTCTCGAATTGATAAAGACAAATGCTAATCTCGCTGGAAATTCCTATAAAATTGAAATATGAACAACAGAACTGCTAAATTTCCATTTTATTTCGATCACGCTGGTGAAGTATGCCTGTTTTTCGATGGTTATTATTTTTTATATATATATTTTTTTGAGAATTGGTTGAGAATCTCTTGTGGATACGATAGTTGGAATATTCCTATGAGCATTTTAATGGAATCAACTCATGACTGAAAACGAATTTATTCTGCAACATCAAACTTTTGATTGATACAATGTAGTATGTTATGGCACGGGTCTTGGTGATGATTTTCAATAATGTTTTTCCTGTTTTTTTTTTGTTGCTGGAAGACTTATCTATATTGTCAAGAATATTCTTATTCGAATAGAGGCTGGTGCCATCTAGAGGAAGAATAGCAAAATAATAGCGGCTGGGTGAGTGATCGCTACACCACCTGTGAACGAGTTCGCCTAGAAGAGAGTAGAGAGTTCTGGAATGGACCAGAAGCTTAATCTCCAACTATAAGAGTCCGTGCGTGTCGCTGAAGAAACAGTTTTGGAAGAGCCGATTAAAATTATATTATAGCCCAGTTATTGTTGTATATAAAATAGTGTATCCTTTTTTAAGTGTTGTAAATAAATAATTTTAGAGTCGAATTGTGATAATTCTTTACAATATCGTCAAAATAAAAAATCTATAAACAACTTTTCATTTCATATTTATGATAATTCATCCTATTATCTGAAACAGATGCATAACGCAATAATAGGACTTACATGTCTGATGCCTATTGTCATTGATGACATTTAGATTTTGACAGCACCTAAATATTCACTAGGGACGTGTTCTACCTGTCCTGCGATTCTTATCCAATTCATAAAAGTCATCGCCAAAATATACAAAATGGAATATTATATAACTGGTGTAATCAATCTACAAATGCCCAGATTTAATGGTATTTCACCTATCAAAATATACCACAGGGATCCATATATATAAGTGGAGTGTCGGATGAAACTCCAATAAACACCACAATTTTCAGTACATTTCTGACGTAGAAAGCTCGCTACAAATAATAAACTATCTGCATAAATTGATAATCAGTTGTTTATATCGCATGAAAGTCCCTTCGAAATCCACTTAGTTCGTGTCCGTCAGTCTACCAATTAAAATACAAAAGCCTAATTAAATTAGAGCGATGTTCGAGAATTAGCGCGAATTTTAGACGTAATTATAATTGGCACAGAATGACCGTTGGTTTCACCGGAGGCCGTACGTTGGCGCCTCGTGACACTCGAAACACGGCAATTAACAAGAGATAAAGTGATTACAAACGGCGGCTACAACATCCGGACCATCGCCACACCGAGATGTGCAACAGTGCGCTGGAACCGCAATCTAACAGACTATATGTCTAGTTTCCTACATTTCCTGCTACCATACACGAGGCATTGTATATTTAACCAAGTTTAAAAAGATTTCCAGCTCTTGAGGATGAAGTGACAAGAAAAAAATTTTAACGGACTCCGTGAAATCAGATCGTAATTTTGCATATTGTAATAAAGTTGAACTTGACTTGGACAAGAACAGAACAAATATAGGGACTATATTTGAAACCCACCAAAGTGTCTTAGAGATATATTTTTCAGACTTAAATTCGATAGAATTCGTCTTCACGCATGTCACAGAATTATCGAATCATATTTGAAGATATAACCTCACTAAATCAACAGATGCATTATTATGAATGACAAGATGCTTGAATATGAGGTTAATCAGAATGTGAATGAAAAAAAAATGATACATTAGCAACCACAGATATTGTTTGTTTAAGTATTGTTTCTGTAATTTTCACTACGGATTCGAAACTATTCTGTACAGTAGCACATCAAAAGTCAAGTCAATTCAATGGTATTGATAATTTTCTTTTATCGAATGATCCTGATTTAGAATACCAGTCAATCAACATCCATAGTATAGAGCGTCATCTCTGTCTGATCTTGAACTAATTTTCAGTTCGTATGAAATCGATATCTACATGTCGCCTGAACTCCATAGTATTTTTGTTTTTCGAAAGCGTGCTTTACAAATCTTAAGTAACTTACAATATGACGAATCTTGCGAATCATTGACTATGATATCCCTCCACATATATGAGTTAGTGTGTTTTGCTTTTGAAAATAAAGACACCATTCCGAACTCAACATCACTATAAAGTGGGATGTGAATATGGACTATTACTTTTGAAACATAACACAAGCTTATACCAAAAAAGTTTATATTTTAATGATGTTTCAATCATTTACCATAAGAAATAAGATGTCTTATCATCATCACACTCCTTTAAGAAACGAGTTAATAACCTACTCATTAGAACTTGTTAGGTTATGAATGTAGTAGTACTTCAATCTCTGCCAGGGTTGTTATGTTTTAAACATGTTTTAAACACCAGATGCCAGTTTCTTGATTTTGTTTAAAACTTTTTTGAACAGAGAATTTCAAATATGTTTTATTTAAATTCTGAACATTAAAAAAATCAGTTTAAAAAATACTACCAAGAGTTAATAGATATATTTATTGAAAAACTCATTTGTTCGAGATCAAAACAATATACATAGTACATTAACAAAAATGAACAATAAGATTATGAAAACTGAATATCAAATAAGTGTTTAAGTATAAAACAAAAGTTATATAAACATATGTAATATTGAAATTTTGTTAAGTGCTTTAAATATTGCAACCAGTTTGGAGACCATTTCAACTCCTAAACGGTTTCGAAGTTTACTATGAACTATACCAAATGAAGAGAAAATACGTTCAACTCCAGCCGAAGATGACACTGCACTAATATCATGATATCACTTTGTAATTGATCTCTGAGTGGTAAGGTACCACCAAGTTAACCAGTGACCTATTTTGTGAGGCACACCTGTTTAAAACTGTGATTTAAACGATGTTTTTTCAGTTTAAAATTGTTTGAATCCAACTTGTGAAAAACTGAGATTAAAACAATAAAAAACTATTTGAAACACTGTTTTCTGATTTATTTGTTCAAAATGAAATAAACGTGTTTTTTTCCAACTCTGGACTCCCTGCAGCTTTAATATAACCTTTTTGCTAAACGGGCTCCAACTCGGTGACAGAGTTTAGTCACCCACCTCGTTCATAGTCGGAAACGAGACAGTTCATCGACTGTACGGGCTGTTGTCTTAAAAATTAATACTCGGGTCCCTGCTTTCTCATGGTCGTAGACCAAGCAGAGAAGGGGATCTGAACTCCAGATCACTTTACAGGATCCATTCGGTACCATTCTACTATGTAGATACTCCAAAAGTCTACGGCCAAATTAAGTGCTCAATATTGGTAGCTTTGTAGTAATTAAAGATACAAAATTGTTCAAACCAGCAAAATTTTGTAAAAGCTACTGTGATAGCGAAACATGTCGTGATTTGAAATAGAGTTTGTGAAGATTGAATCGTCTCCTGTTTAGTTTGTACAATGATTGCTATGGATATTTATCAAGTAATGGCCGAGTCAATCAGAAACTCTCATTTTATTCATGAGCTTATAAAACAAATAAAAATCACATTGAGCATGCTCAATAGTAACCTCAGTCTTCTATATGGTATGGTTTAACTTCTCACTAACTGCAGTCTTTGAAGCGTCAAAGGTTTTCGTACCTGTGCTTGTTGACTCGATTCTTTGAATAGAATTAGAAAAATAAATCAAGCGATGCTAGGTCTGATAATCGGGGAGGCCACTGAAGAGGGCCCCTTGTTCCTATCCAGTGCGCATTAAAAATGGAACTTAGAAGTTGATAAGTACAAATACATAGATAGTTTATTCATCTTTAAGATCACAATACATCAGACAATTCATAAAATACAAATGGTATAAAAATGTTACCAGTAACATTCAGATCATATTAAACATATTATAATCATTAATAATTTTAAATTCACTGTTTGTTTCAAGCGATCCTTATTCGTTAGTATTATAGAAACTTACGGTGTTGTGCTCAGTTGCGCCATCCTGTTAAAAATGCAAATTCAGTATCGCGTTCGTCTAAGAAGTTATCAAAACATACCAAACTTAATAACAGTTAGATACGATTTAATACATACCCACTCCAAATTCTTCAATTCTTTTAATATTCGCTCTTATCCCCATTCCACATGGATGTAGATAGGCATGTCACGAAAACTCATTAATGTATTAATATCGAAACAAAAAACTAGCGGCATAAAGAGTTCCAACGTCATCACGGTCACACGTACATTTTTGACACGCAAGCCAACGACACGTGACAGGCTTGAAAACGTCTCAAAAGTGTGTTCGGAGCAATAAAATCCCGTAACTATGCGAATATGAGCGTTTCAGAAACCCTTTCCATGTTAATTCAGATCGAATGGGCGTTTATAATATAATTTATTGTACGTTTGATGGTATTTGCATGGGCTGTTGTGTTTTTCTCTAAGGCGAGTAATTTGAATTTGAATTAGCTCTTCAGCATTATTAAATTTAATGGTTTCTCATCGGGATTGTGTTTTTCCGACAAATATCTATTTTATTCGACCGATAAATTTGTTGAATGGGAGTATTCTAATACATATTAAGTTATGGTTATTATATTCAATGGGAGATTTCAATCATGTGATACAAAATTTTCATCAATCGACTATCGATGGTCTATTCATAATTCGGGAAATACTTTTTTAGGGTATTAAGTATGTACTCATTTCAGGAATTTTAAATGATTCATAAATATTCCAAATTTCTGGTTTCCAAAGAGCTGTAAAAGTAATTTACTTAGTTTTTACCTTTTTCTTTAATTCTATTAACTTATTTTATTATATTTAGTATTCCTTGTTTTTATACAGACCACAAGGGTAATAGGATGTTTATTCGATTAAATATATATATATATATATATAAAAGACGGGTAGTCTCTTGACTGGACTATATATATATATATATATATATATATAGGAGAGAGGAAGTCTTTGCTGACCAGTTAAGATAAAGCTAGGAAAACTTGTTGGGTACGCAGCATGCAGGAAGTATACTCTTATAACACTTGTTCCAATATTTCGACAACGTTTATTGTCATCCTCAGGGAAAGAGTGTCGGTGAGGTTATGTGCATAGATATTATAAAATAGACGTTAACAATTGCAATGTACATATTAAAACAATTTGTGAGAGTCCTTAAAGGTCATCATCAACAATTATTGACTTTTATAGTTAAAAAACATTTATTATAATAAAATTGAAAAATTATTTCCTCATACCGGTATTTTAACGTCGGAGTTAAAATACCGGTATGAGGAAATAATTTTTCAATTTTATTATAATAAATGTTTTTTAACTATAAAAGTCAATAATTGTTGATGATGACCTTTAAGGACTCTCACAAATTGTTTTAATATGTACATTGCAATTGTTAACGTCTATTTTATAATATCTATGCACATAACCTCACCGACACTCTTTCCCTGAGGATGACAATAAACGTTGTCGAAATATTGGAACAAGTGTTATAAGAGTATACTTCCTGCATGCTGCGTACCCAACAAGTTTTCCTAGCTTTATATATATATATATATATAATAATATATATATGTATATATGTATATATATATATATATAATATCAAATTTCTTGCTTTGTCGTGACGCATGACAAAAAAAAATGACCGTCGTCGTGGGTTAAGCGAGCGAACCAAGATGCCGCCCAGTTTTCATCGTACCTATGTCCGATAGTCAACCCATAAATCGTTTAATATAGATCTTTATTGATCCTGTCTTGCAGAAACAATAAACAATATTGGGTACTTGAAAATAATGGGATGGTCCGATGATTCACATCTCAGATAAAAAATTGAGAATTATCGCTTCCAGCGAAAGCGAACATAAACTTTGTTGAATTATTTCTTGTGCGTGAAATCACCAGTGCAATTTACGAAATTGAAGTGAACGATATATTTTCGATGTGCGATTTATAATTCTCGTTACAGGTTTTTCTGGTGTTGAATTTACGAATTCATCAATCAATAACTGCCATGCTCGATTAAAAGACTCGTAGAAAGAAAATTCTGTATACTGACCACTAAAACTTCAGGAAAAATTACTGGTTTCTGTTCAAATCTTCATTGGATCCATCATCCATCTCAAAACTGATCTGATAATGGACCATATCGGATAAGAATTGATTTGGTAGCATGTTCATTATCTATGTGTTGGCATCCATGAATATTTGTCATTAGTGTCAGTTGTCATTTATGAGAATGTCAATTCCATGGCAGAAGACACACTAAAACTGCGATAAAACTATCAATATTCATAAAAATTTTGAAAGTAAAAATCAAAAACTCTGTACTTTACTACAAATTAACAATTGACATGAATGACATGATTGACAATTGACATTCTCATAAATGACATCTGACACTAATGACAAATATTCATTGATGCCAACACATAGATAATGAACATGCAACCAAATCAATTCTTATCCGATATGGTCCATTGTTATATATTGCGAAATATATAATAGTTCGATTATCGGATCTTTTAATAATAATATAATGTGTACTAAGGTTTGTATTACCTGCGTCATTCAATATGGCGAGTGATGACACATTGGACTTTTCAAACGATTTTGAAGGTGTTACAGCAAAATGAGCTGGAACAAATCCACTTTGTTCCTTGATGGGTAATTTTTTAAACCACTTCCAAAATAGGTACACAAGATAATTCACATTTGAGTTGAAATTATATTGAGTGTTTATTCAAATTTAACTGAACGCAGAGTACTTATATATTCCAATCATTACGAATTCAGTGAGAACAGATTTGAGAGGATTACGTCAAATAGCTGCGAAGATATATCCATAAAAGTTCCCCATTTATCCAGTAAGTGTGAAAGAGACTTTTGACCTTCCCACTCTTGTCTAGTTTCAGTCACATTCCTAAAATATATGAGTTTTTTTTGGTGTTTTGGCATCGACTGCTATTGTCATTAGCCACGTGTTCTGGGTAGGCTGTGTTACTCCTTACGCCGCTTTAGGAGCAGCACTGTTATTTGTAACGCAACAGTGAACCGTGGAGGATTATTGTCAGCCAGCAACGAGATTCAATAATTTCAGAAAAATAAAAAAAAGCTCGCCCCTGTCGGGAACAGAACCCAGGACCTCTCGGTCACCAGGTCCGAGCGCTAACCACGGCGCTAATCCCCGCCCCTGTATGCATTATATAATAATATGAGTATACAAGTTTTTTGCCCATATCTCCGCAGCCGTTTGCAACCCTCAGCTCTTCAACCCTTAATCATTATCAAAAGTATTTTTTTCAATAATGCGTTTTCTGTAGGTATGACAAAGTGAACGAGGAATGTTTTTCAAAAAACTGGATGATATTTTCGAAACCACTGCATACGTTAATATCAGATAGTGAGTTTCCATTTAAACATCTGGACTAAAACCCACAAAAAATGAAATTTCTACAGTGAGATAATTATTCAGGCGTTTTTACGTAGGTATTCATGCATGGACGCTAGGACATGAATATCTAAAAAGTAAAAAATTCCAGTGAAAATATATTTGCATAGAAAATACCAAACACATGATTAACATAAAGTTTCATGTAAAAAATATATTTATGCTTTTTTTATTGTGTAGGACTATGAAATAACAAGAATGAATCTTGAGTAAGAAAAAAAACTGAAGATTAACTTAACTCTGATGTTTTTGATTATGGGTTCAATATACATCACAAATACGTTTCTCTTGTTCATACCATTTTTCTATGATTGATTCTAGTTCACTTTTTCCTGAGGTAGATGGAATGGGTTTATTCTCGTTCCTCATTCTGGTGTTGTACACCGTTGTTGGTGCTACTATCAAAATACACATAAGAAAATTTTTATTGTGGTTTTAATTTTCACCTCTTGAACGAATGAAAATGGTATCGAAAGTACCTACACAAATTTTTGTGCATGTAAATTGAGGATAGATAGTTCCAGGCATAATCTGAAAAATACTAGAAGAATATTGAATGTTTTTTGTGATACTTTTGAATTCAATTAATGATGTTAAAAGACGTTTAGCTTTGTGAAAAACTGTTTTTGTAATTTATTTGATTGACTGCAAAACACGAAGAAGGCCCCAATGACAGATACAAATTACGTGAAAGAGGTACTGCGCTAGTCAAGATATGTCTAGTAAGTTTGGTTACACCAACACTGTCGCTTGTTGATCGATCATCAAAATACCATCTTATTTGATTCAAAAATAAATGTTAACGAAAATTGATCTGCTCATAGCGGTTAATTGTTAAAAAAAATTGTTAAAATTATTTTTTCCGTTAATCAGCTGTCGTCCCCTTACGAACGGCAACCCTCAAAAGTCGAAACTTGTGCGAGCCAAGGATTAACGAGGTCTTACCTTTTAACGTGCTATTCCTATAGCACTTATAGAAAGATATATTGCATAGAGAGGATTTCTTTGATCATTAATTGATGACGGATGGAAAAAGATTCTAAAATGCAACTGTAGGTATCGTATTGTTATAAGGAACATCCTAACACATCGCCAGTTGGTTGTAGAATTCATCTCAGACACATCTGGGGGTTTCAACAAGAATGTTTCTATACACGTTATCTCTATTCTGCTGGACATATTCTCAAAACTTTGGTGCTGTGATATCCCTACAAGAAAAACCTTATGGCGTTATACTGGGAGATATTCCACCAAAACTGTGTCATCTTCTTCTACTATCTCGAAAATCATCGGATCTATGAAGATACCCAGCATCTCAAAGTAAAGATGGCCAGTTACATTTTCTTGTATGAAAATATTTAACATAAGTCCGTCACCTAATATTGCAGTGTAGTTCCAACCAAAATCCATGTCTTAGGACTCTTAGGTATCACATTTTCTACGAGGACTTCTGAGATTATGCCAACCTTTTGGTTTGGAATGGGCATCACTTCAGGTCCCTCGGAAAAGGGTATTCTCTCCCCATAACGGAAAGGATCCCAAAATGTCATCTGCTACTTTTTCGAACTATATATTCTTCAGGAATAAATTACGTCCTTGTCTCGAATTTTAGTTTTGGGTCATGTTTTCCAGAAGCCTAGGCAATTATCCGAGAGGACAGCTCGAACGGTGGAGCGCGTGGGTCATCAATATCAAAGCCCAAGCAACGTGATGCGAAGTTATGGTTTGGATGAAGACTTACGGACCACCTCCTTTTGAGATCTATTCTCCTCGGATCGAGCAACACTAAACTTCTTTGATGATTTCACTCCCATCTCCTGCATTATAAGGACCAATCAAGACGGTGTGCCTTTTATAGTACACAGTTATTGCCTTTCGAGGAGGACCACGTCCTAACGGACTCGTGGTGTTACCACGCAATTTGATATCACCGATTTCCGACAGAATTACTATCTTAATTTTATGTTATTCAAGCTTCTGCTCGTATCGGTAAAACTGTGCCAAACATGGACTTCCTGATGGTCTATCTGCAACGCCGTATATGAATTTTGTTATAGAGTGTTGCAATATCTCTAGCATCTGACCTCAGGCTACTAGAAGTTCATCTTTATCAGACTGTAACAACTGTATATAATCATAAATATTCAAACAATTTTAATCATTAAGGACATCAATTTCATCTTTTCCACCCACGGGCACCAAGATGGCAGGTACGAAATGAGCGGCAGGGCGAATTTGTTTTTCATACATAAAATTTCCGAAACGTCAGCTGCTCGTTCATCAAAATAAAACAATACCCACTTAGCAAACAAGTCGTCCTCATACATACTAATTGATAATTATGCAAATTTTTCCCGCCTCCAAAATAACTCTTTGAGTGAAATATTACGACACTTCCCCAAAATCTATTAATTATAGAAGTGGCAATTCTTAACGAAGAAGGTGCGTTATTTAGCCGGTGTCAGCGTTCGTATAATAGGCCAGTAGAAATAGGCAATCAATTCATAATAACTCCAAAAGTTTTCAAACTCTGGTCAAGTGAATGGTACATCTAGAAAGCAATAAATCTCAGTTTGCAACCTGTTCTGAAGTCCGTAACATTGTCAAAATGATAATTAACTTGAATTTTGCTGTATACTCGTTGAGAAAATTCCAAAAGTTCTGCAAACCTGGAGTAGTATTGAATATATTATTTTATATCACGAATCAAGTTTGCAACCAATTAAAGTACACGGAACATTTTTTTTTATCAAAAACTAATGCTTTTCTTGGATACACCACAAAAATCTTAAAATGATAATATTTTTCCAAATTCCAAGTTCCGGATCGTGTACAAGGTTGCAAATTTGTGAATGCATCAGAATAGATGTTTTCAAAATTTGCAACAAAGTTTCAAAACTTTTGTAATTATTTCGACACCACCTTGATAAAAAAAATACCACGATTTAAAAAATATATATGTTCCGGGCAACGTAAAAGGTTGCAAATCTGTACAATCTGTAGGTATCTGTCAAGTTTTCAGAACTTTTGGAATTTTTTCTTATGGTATATCAAAGAAAAACATTAGTTTTCGATAAAAAAAAATGTCCCGTACACTTAAATTGGTTTCAAACTTGATTCGTGATGTGGAATAATATATTTAATATTACTCCAAGTTTGCAGAGGATTTTTTTCAAGTATAAAGCAAAATTCAAGTTAATTGCCATTTTTGACAATGTTGCGGACTTCGGAACAGGTTGCAAAATTATATATTATTTTTTTAAACCTTTCCCGACCTTGTATCAAAGTTTAAAAACTTTTGGAATTATTGTTAATTGATTGTCTATCTCTACTGGCCTATAAAACAATTTTAACTTCATCTGATGGCGACATGGGCGTAAATTGGCCATAGAAATTTTATCTTTGCCATCTTTTCTTTCATAATTGGACTGCAACTGGTTTTATCTATCTCTTTATTGATCTTCTAGATGAGAAATTACATGGTTTTGCTCGTTTTATAACAAGTTTATAGTCATGTGGAATTATATTGTGTATCTTCTTCATCTGTGGGCAGGACGTTGTTTAAGGCCATATACGGTCCGGTGGCATGTAAACTACAATTACAAAATGATCCGCAATAATAATTGATATCTTATTATTCATTCGAATTCCAATTTCTGAGTATTTAATATTTACTATACGTTTTCAATGTAATACGAGGTGAACCAGGTTGAGAGGACTGACTGTAGACGTTTCAGAAAAATAGAAATAGAAATTCTGAAAATTTTGAGATCCGTAAGTATTCAACTTTCCTTCATAAAATTTTGATTTGTAATGATTCTGATCATGATAATTCCCAAGTAACCAGTTTACGCCAAAACAAAAATTACCAACATTGTAGGTTAATACGAAGTAGATAGTGGAATTAAATTCGCTGTAGTTGAATTAAATAATATAATAAAGGAAGATAAAAATCAGAAATGAATTGAAAAAATGTGGATCAGCTGGGATTCGAACCCGGGATCTCATGGTTTCTGGCCATGCGTGTTAGACCGCTACCCTATTGATCTTATTTCAAAAAATGGCGATTCATATTTCAAATTCAGCTTTGTTAGTATGAGATGATGATGAGGGTTGAATTAAAAGATGGAAAAATTGACAAACAACGTATTTTAAGTCATACCTCGCCAGTTTCATTCGAACAAATCCATTGTCTCGTCCTGAATGAAGCCAGTCAAATAAGACGCCAGGCAAATATTTAACGACATTTGTAAGTTTGAATCCTTACAAAGGAGGGTGAGACTGGTTGCGAAAGAGGTCGGCATCGACCTCAGGGCTTCATTTCCAACCACAATAAGCAATCAAAGATCCCTCTTCCTCTTTAGTTCGTAATAAGACCTCAAAAGAGGATTAATAAAGCTATGTTGGAAGTTCTTCGAGATCGATACGGTGGAACTTTAACAAGTTCATGACGGGAGATTCCTTTGGGGAATAAAATTGTACATTGGAAATAACTCAGAAACATGAAGGCAGAGCTGGAATATGGTGTATCATTCACGCCTGTTGAAAATTGCATTTCATTAGTTAGTAATAGAGCTGCGGTTTCGAGTGGGATCAACTTTTGTTACGGGGGCTGTATGAAAAGTTGCACATTGAAGTATTTAAATAACTTGTCGACTGGAAATTAAAAAAGTTAGCTACGCAGTAAAAACGATAGAGAATGTGAACTGGATAAAGATAAAATGTAATGAAATATTTCTATGAAGGAAAGGAGCAATTGGAAAGGCTTGTTTTGCAACACTGAAAAAATGGCGAATAGATAAAAAATGACAAAAGCGTCTAATTGAGAAAGCGGAAAAAGAATAAGGAATCTGAGAAGGTAATCAGGAAAACGAAAAAGAAGCTGAAATATACGAAAGTTCGTACAACACCAATGCGTATAGTATAGAAAGGAAAATATTTTTAACAAGATCAGCAAAGAAGATGAAATGTTCATACAGCCCCAAAATATCTATGGAAAACATACCTAAAAACGAAGAAAATGTTCAAAAAGGAGCAAAATTACATGTATGTAAAAAGCCAAATTGGACTAAAAGAACAAGATGTAAACTATAAAGGAAATCAAGCATAAATGTCCGCACATAAACTTATGAAAAACCATAGGAAAGAAACAAGAGAAGTGTCCAAAAACTCTCGCTCACATTTGAGGAAGCCTCCTCAGAGGATGGAAAAGATAACATAGGGAAAATAGAAAGAATAAACAAAGAAAAAGGAGGAAAATCCAATTAGAAACAACAAATAAAGAAATAGATGAGCCCGACCCAAACACCCCAGTGGAAAGCTCAAATGAATGCACTCGAAGTATGTCCGAAGAAGGAGAAAATAAAGAAGATCGGGAAACCCCTGTGGGGAATCAGCATACGTCGGTAGGTTGGAAAATCTCATGCCGGGGTGCTTGTAATGCCTCTCGGAATGCGGGTGCCGGGGACCCGGCTCCACCATAGTCAATGACCAACCTATTAGAATAGAGTTTTTGCAAACCCCTGTTTCTGCCAATAATCTATAATTTAAAAAAAACTTACAATCACACATTTCTCTCACATAATTCCAGAATAAGGCTCTTTCAGGGGTCTGGGGATCACTTACAACATACGGTATGAGGGGGTGAAACTATCTTACCTGGCTCTAGGTCCAAGGAAAAGAATAATAACCTACATATCTTGTTATTATCACCAATGCCATGTTATTAAGGTTAAGTGGAAGAACAATTTACTGGTGATTGATATCACCATCTAAATTGAACTTCGCCTTTTACTTCAATTTATTTTTTTTTTCTCTTCGTTTTACAAAAATGTATATTCTGTTTCGTGCGTAATAAGAACGATTATTATTAGATAAGAAAGAATGAATAAATAATTTTTGATTTTTGAGTTTTCGTCACGGGAAGACCGAGGTTTAGTTCCCCTCCTCGCGTCGCAAAATGTATTCTCATGAGTAATAGCCATCATTACACGCTCGAATAAAATACTACCTTTCTTCAAACTCATTGAATGAAACTTCCGTTTTATCTACCAAATCCAAGAATTGGGTGGAATTGACGCTTCCACGAATATCGGCGTATTTATTTACAGTATACGTATAGGTATATTTCATTTCACACGAATGATTTGGCACAGGTATAATGAAAAGCCCATTGAATCAAACCATAATGATGTTTGGACCGAAATAATCCTTTATGAAGCATGACACAGCTGATGCATAATTATAGTTATTCCACTGATTTCCGTAGTAGTGGAAAATTAATATTATATGGTGTAGGTGGAGCTTTTGCACATTAATAACTATACAAATGCGTCGGTTTCAGGACATAATTCGATCACAATACACAAAACGAACCAAACGAATCCACGTAGATTGTCACATTGAGTTGGCCACGTCGTTGCATAATTAAACGCCTATTGTGAATTTAGATAAACATATTTTATGGTCTAGTGAGAATCTGCCACAGGGGTGGTGCACGGGCCATTTTCAAAGGGTTGTTCCACTCAATACAGATATGTATGTAAAATAAATTAATATTGCAAAATGGATTATCAATAATCCACCCTTTCGAAAATATTCAGGTGTTTTCAACATATTCCACATTTTTGTGAATAATATGAATATCAATGACTTTTTGTGAAATGAATGTTTCCTATCAAATACAGAGAAAATAGTTATTGATGCTATAGACATCAAAGAAATCACGGTGGCTATGACTTGCAGAAACAATACTACTTTCGACACTTCCTATTATCCCAAAGAAGTGCTGTTGAATTATTTGCCAGTGGTCATAATTAGTATGTTGAACAACAAACTGAATGTGAAGCGGAAATAATAAGTGAAATATTTTTTCTGTTCAACGCGATTAGGCAGTCCTAACCAAACTTATGACCACCACCACCATTTTGTTTTAAAATTACGAGAAATTAACCCAGATGAATCTTCTATTCTATATTACTATTTTTATTACTACTGAACCTAGAACCTAGAAAACTAGACTTTTCGTCAGTATAATATAGGCTATATATGTATAATTAATGGTATGCGGAAAATTCTTCGACAACATTTGTCCGACAGAAATTTGTTCGACAGCATTTGTTCGTGAAATATTTGTACGAGCGGAAGTTTGTTCGAACGGGAATTTGTTCGACCAGCACTTGTTCGACCTACATTTCGTCGAAAGTTTGAGAATTTTCCAATACTTATCGATGTTCTAATGACAATAATTCATGATTTTCCCCCTTGTTTCGTACCCCCAATTGAAATTTATATGTGTCAAATTACCAGGATGCCAAATTTCAGTTCGAACGAATGGTGACGAATAAATTATACCAAACCATAATTAATTCATTTTGAAAAAAGGAATTTTTGGTGTGAAATTTCAATGTCTCCCTGTGCGAAGCCAGAACGGGCCAATCAGGGCGGTCCAGAAAACTACTGGAACTAGATTTCTGGAAATTTGTAATCGGGAGTTTTCCGCTAAATTAGTTTCAGCTGAAATATTTTAATAAGTTGCTGCAACTTGCAGCGGAAATTGAATTATTTTTAATTATAATGTGGATTTTGCGCCCCTTCTGAATTATTATGGGAATGATTTTGATGGAATGTCAAAACTTTATTAAATATTTTTTCCCTCGTAGCACTTAAAAAACTTAAAAAAGGTTAGCTATACGTCTTTATTGACGCCCATATACCTAACTGAATGGTTTTTATAGAACCATCGCTAAAAACGACATTTTCGTGGTTCATTTCCATTTGGTCTGAAGCCAACAAGATTCAGAAGTGTCAACAAACAAACAACATTGCAAATAATTCAACGTTTCTTCAATTGCGAAAATGTAAATTGTGCGAATAGGTCGGGTTGCGACTAGACTGTATGAATGCTCAACCCACTCATGGTCTTTTACTTTGAGGAGAGCGAACTCTTTCTTTTGACGTGAATCCAACCTCAGTTGACTTCAGATCAAAGCCAACTGATGATTTGTAATTATCTAATTACAAATTACACACAAAAAGTATATTTTTTAAGTTTCGAACCATTTCTTGCATTCCCCCCCCCCCCCCATTTTTATTTAATGATCTCCCAAAAGAACTTTAAAATCTAAGCTCAGTTTCAAAAAAAATTTAAACACAAAATTAAATGATTGTTTCATTTATTTATATTAATCTTGAATATTTCTGACTATTTTTTATTTTTATTATTATATTATTTTTTATTTTCTTTTTCAGGTAAGTTATCTACTGAATTCAACCTTATGGTGGGTAAGTGAGACCCAATTTACAATATAATGTTTACTCATTATTTATCATGTACAGATGGATTCAAATACTGAAACTAATTGGTATAAGAAAACGTAATCTCAATTCGCATACCATCTTTATTGGAAGCAATTTGGGATAATTATTGACTGAAACGAATTTTTATTTTTTTAACAATTCGCATTGAGCTCCTGTTGTTGTCAAACATCATCTCCTTCATGTCCAATATTTATAGATGACATTGTTGAAGTAGTCTTGATGAATGTCGAATGTTCCGCCAATGGTCTAATTTTCAAATTTAGCCAAGCGCATTAAAATCAAACGTAAACGCGTATGAAATCCGTGTTCATTTAAACAACGTTAATTTTTTTATATTCCATTACAAAGCATCGCCCGCATATAAATTCAGGAGGAACAACGCCCAAAACAAAACGAATCGTTCACATGCATATTAATATCTTTTAATATTCCATATGACATAGCAGAAATGGATATAGGCACACATTTTGTGCAGAGACATAATGAATACAAAATGGATAATGCCCAATATAA
Organism: Chrysolina haemoptera; assembly: GCA_958298965.1. Classification (NCBI taxonomy): domain Eukaryota; kingdom Metazoa; phylum Arthropoda; class Insecta; order Coleoptera; family Chrysomelidae; genus Chrysolina; species Chrysolina haemoptera. The sequence goes on along the minus strand of OY282591.1, from coordinate 25,620,268 downwards.
CCAGAGGTATTTGTAAATGGTCGAACACGAGGCCTTTGAAAATTATTGTTGGGGATCGCTCTTGTGTGATAATCCCCGGTCTGTAAAACATTCCGAACATTATGTAAAGTCTGGTGGAGATGAAAGTGGAATGGAAACTCTGAATGGTGGGAGTTTTTACTAATTTGATTTATATGATTTCGTTCAATTTTGGGAAATGCTCAGGTTTGTACAATATTTGTAGCACATGCCATGGCCATGGAAGTCCGACATTTGCCACGTATCTCACCTTGTGGCTTATTTCGAAGAATCTCAACTCAGATGAAACATTGATTCTTCCCCATACTTTTGTTTCTCTTTAGTAATCAGGGATTTTATCGAGTACTTTAATTTCAGTCCATTACCACCACGCATGTGGTTATTCAAACCTGAATTCTAGAATAGTGGCGTACCAACTACATCAACTAAGCTTATGTCACTACCATCATCACATATATTGTTGAACAGTGATTAACTTTATCCCCAAGAACTCTGACTTCTGTACAGCTTACAGTTTCTAAATGGAAGCAATTACTCGGTGAAAATATATACAATATTGTCAGATTTCAAAACCATAGACAGACATATATTGAAAATAATTAGAATATGATGGACTGAAAGACACTGTGTTGGAGTGATTTGAAGCATACCTGAGCAATAGATCCCAAGTAAAAAAAACTATAATAAATTTGTTTCGAACAAAATAGTAAATAGTCAAGGAGTGCCCTGAGGTAGCGGCATATTGCCTCCATTATTAATGATATACTTTTATTACCTGTATTACCTGAATTACAATTGCAAGACTATGATTTTTTTAATGTCAATACTGATGTCACTTTGATTGCTTGCTATGGAAATTGATTGAATGAAACTGTAACGAGATTGAACGAAGTTTTCAATAATATTGAAAATTCTTGAACATAAACAAATTGAAACTCAACATTTCCATGGTACTGAGCAACAAGTACAAATTATCAAAAAAAAATTAAAACACAATTAATTTAGTTCTGGAAAATTAAAGAGTGGAATGAGTAGAATGTTTAGAACCGAAATCTGCAATAAAATTGCAAAAAAACTTTATTTTTCCACCAGAATTTCTACACATCTTTCTCTACCTACCTTGTATACAGTTAATCGTATATAAAGCAATAATTCAACCACATTTTGATCTAATCAAACTCATCAAATATATAATTTTCATATCAATAGGACGAAACTGAATAGTTCCAAGAGATCTATATTTTTCAAGGATTGAATGAATATAATCAGTTGCTAAATGAGAAAAAACAATATTTTTCATCGTATTGCCCGATGTGAGAGAAAGAGATACAATGAGCAATTGTCTTTAATATAAAAATATGAATGTAGAGGGCCTATAATGTGGCCAAATTAATTGCATTAATGAATTAGCAACTACAGTTCCATAATTTGTTCAAAATTCTCAGGAATTTATTTCAAGCAACTAAATCATCAACCAATGGTTGTATTATAATTATCTTTTTGATATTTTCTAAACTTGCTAATTGTCTAATATCAAATTGTGTTGATGACCTAACAATAAAATTATCATTATTAATATTAAACGATCTTATTTTTTGTTTGACCACCTAATTTTAAAAAACACTTTACCTACCTAAATCAACTCTTTCAACAAAAATGCAGAGATACATTCTAAATGACCCCTGGTATTTTCACTAATGCATACTTATTGATGAAAATACCAGAGGTGGGCTCAAATTAGTAAATTAGGGTCGTATTAAGGATTATAAAGCGGCGAGTTGGGTGTGCCTCAGGCGCCGTCCACAAGCACGTTGAGCTGTGATTGAATGTCTGAATTCTTCTTTGTGGGTCTACACATTATTCGGAAAATGGGGCCAAATAAATGAGGGTATTAATCAATAATTATTTAATCAACTAGTGTATTGAAGAAGGCGATTAAAGATTGAGATATTTTAGCCCATGAGTGAAGTTGTCCCTCTTCTTATGGGCACAGTCGCATTATACCGCTGCGATACGAAATCGAACATTGATAATTGTCATTTATGGATACTAATTATTTTTCATCAACTTATACTTCAACTCGAACTTCTATAGACTTCTGCCTCAAGTTCTTCGACAGCACGAATTACCCTGCTTATATAACCCGATGGGAGCTTCGAGAACTTCTGCGGCAACGAAAACGCCTAGAATCATCCATTTCGTCGAGTTCTAGAAGGTTTGCCTGCATTCCTCACTTCGATGGCGCGTCGATGGTAACGTAATCCAACCCGAACTGGCCATCATTGTTTGCTGATTTATCGGAAATGTAGTTTATCGCTGCATAATTCACCGTGTAATGGCGTAGATTATTTCGTAACCATACTTAAGTACTTGTTCAATATAGTGCTCTTCAAAGTAGTTACTTTTATATTGTAATTTTTCAACATGATGAAAGAAACAGCCTATATATACAGGGTGTTTCCGAAATTGAAGTGAGAAATGAAATGGGAAGTAGATGATAAAAAAAACGAAATGAATACTTTTTTGTCGAATAAAAAAAAATATTTTGGAAGATATTGAATTTTTAAGTTTTCAAGACTTTTTTGGTAATCACTGATAAGAGGTCTACAGCCTACGCAAACCGCGCTGAGACACTACCAGCGCTGTGACCTGGAGAATCAAACCAATGCCTCCAAACAAAGTAACTGAAATCTCTTTCATAAAATTTCATCAGTTTTATTCGAAAATTTTTTAGTGCTTCAAAAACGAAAATTCTTGCCATTTGTTGATATATTATATTCCATATAACGGGTAATGGCGCAATGGTTAGCGCCGGGGCTCGTGATCAAAAGGTCGCTGGCCGATTCCCAGACGGGGCAAAGTTTTTTTAATTTAAAGAAATTTAACAGTACTGTTCCTAGGGTGGCGTATGGAGTTAGTAACAAGGCCTATCCAGAACACATTATATTCATAGTAATTAGTGTTTGGATATAAACATAAATGAATAAACCCATTTTCTTAACCGCTTCAATTTCGGTAACACCCTGTATGGAGCAATCATTAATTTTTCCAATAAGGGTCTTATTTTCTAGATTCGATAAAGCAAAATTAAAATTTCTTCACCGAAACATCCGGTATAGCTTCATTTCAATGTGACTGCAACGGTTAATGAAGTTCATTCAAGTAAGAAAAATTATTGCGATAATTAAAACCGTAAGATAATCTGTGAGGTCTGTTTCTAAAAAAAATCGTAATTGTTTCAATAAATAACAGTCCAAAGGAACATTTTGTATAGTTCAGAAACCGGAGTGCTGCCATTTATAAACTTTAATTGGATATATGTTGGAAATAGTGGCTGGCGGGCAGAAAATTATGTAATACAGGGGAATGCATGTGTTTCCTGAAAATTTATTTCAATATTTGTACGGTCCATTACCGTTCGCCTTTGAGTTTTGTTTAACTAACCTTGGGAAGGAAATTCGTCATGACAAAATGGTACATATTTTCTTAATTAGCCTTGGTGTACGTTGTGAGTTTTCTTTCTAGATGACAATCATAGTATCTTCTATATAAATATGTATGAAATAGTATATACATATTCATTCACTCTTAGTTCATTCTGATTTTTTACCAACGTTGTTGAAAGAAACAGCTTGAGAACAATGGAAGAGTACCCCCATATATGACTTACCCACAGACAGTCATGAATCTGAAATCACTTCTCATCAACGAACTATATCAGACGGAATTTGGCAGGTGTTAACATCAACTCCGGCAGTCCACCTATCGCAGAATTTTACCAATAGCCCTCTAAAACTCTGGTGTTCTTATTTATCACAAATAAAATATGTCCAAATCTGAGAAACGCAACGAGTACAGGGAATTCAAAAAATAAATCAAGACTGCCAAACTTGAGCGCATCGAATTGATTAATGTCGTGAAATCTCTCTAATCCATCTTTTCCTTTCAAACAAACCGAAATTATATGGTGTGACTCATTTTTTGACGGTTACAAATGAATACTCTTTCAGAAATAAACACTCTACATTTACATTTGTGTTTAACATGAGAGGCTGGAGAAAATAAAAAAGAAACAAAATTATTGCTACGTGATTATAAGGTCTGGCGCGTCACTGATTGTCATATTTTTAATGAGAATGGTCCGGTCAGGTCATAATTATAAATTTAATTTTGAATGAGCTTCGAATGAGCGTCGCCTGCGTTCAGTAACGTAACCGATAAACGGTCCAACCGGGGGATATTTTCATTTCGAAAATGTAATGTTACATTACCAATTTATTGAAGATATTTGGTTAATATCGATCAGTGACGATCAGTGAGTTCCATCTTTCGTTTTATTTCGAAGTAGAGCTGATACAATAAACCATAAAAAACTTCCACAACCCTTAATTTTCCAGACAATTTTGAGACCCTCATCGATCCTGAAGGAGACATAAATTTTTCAGAACATCATTTTCATTTCATTGAATCGCATTACTCCTTTTACCTTACGTTTAACTACAAGGCAAATCATAGTTGAATTAATAATTATCAGACTTTTTTGACGTACACATTATTTTATTATTTTTGATTCTGAAAAATAATTTTGTGAAAATATCCCTGTTCGATTTCAAATCACTTTTTGAGGTTAGCTTTCGGTCAAAATACAAGTAGATCTGCGTAGATTTTCCTTCGCTTTTTCCTGGTTGGTTTCAGATGGGTGTTGAGTCCAGGTTTAATCTTAATTATTGTAAGTCTGACACTAAAGGCTCCACCAAGGATTCAAAGAGCTCTGTTGGTCTCTAGATCTTCTTCTGGTGATAAGAACTTCAGTGAGGTTTTTAGGTGGTTGATCTTGGGGTGAACCCCGACTGTACTTACGTCTGTCCAAACAAACTCCCATGTGAGGTTGTTATAGACTCTTCATTGCCTAAAAAATAAAATAATAAATTCTCTAGAGAATTAGTTTTCTTTCTTTTGTTATTTTATTTTTTAGGCATGAAAAGTCCATAATAACCTTTAGTCAAACTGAAACATTTTCCACCAATCTCAAACTCCCATGTACCCATGAAATCCTTAGCGTAGCCCTTGGGAAACACCCCTCCCCAGTTTACCGCACAATCTGCATATAAGGTTGCCGTTAGACCTTTGGGGACTCTGGGCTGGAGAGAATAGATCTCGGGTTTTGCCTGTCGTAAAAGGCGACTGAAAGACTACGCCAACACCCACACCTCATTCAAGGGCAAGCCAAACTGAGGGTGCCTCTGAGGTGCAACCCTAAAGGTGCAGAGGCGGGCACTCGGGAAAAGGGAACCAGAGGAACCGCCGAAGGTACGTCCAAAACGCAAATTAGCAAGGGAACCTCTCAAAGGACACCCCAAACTTCTTTCCTGGGGAACTACCCAGATGCGGTCTGCCTATTATAAACGGCGACTAAAACACCGACCTACAAGGGGAACCGAATCAGGGACCTCTGAAATCTTTTCAAGGGTAGCCAAGCCAACCGTCTCGAGAGCACCGACCAGAAAAACCCCAAGGGTGCCTCTGAGGTGCAACCCTAGGTGCGGATGCGGGTACCCAGAAAATAGAGCCAGAGGAACCGCCGAAGGTACCCGTCCATCCGTGGGTTAGGCCTTGTTACTAACTCTATACGCCACCTTAGGAGTAGCACTGTTAATTATTAACGCAACAGTGAATCGTGGAGGATTATCCCCAGCCAGCAACAAGATTCAATCACTCAGATTTATATCTGAAACTAAAAAAATCCTGCCCTGCCTGGGGATCGAGCCCGCGACCATTCGATCACGAAGCCCCGGCGTTACCACTGCGCCAATCCCCGCTTTTATGAACCCCCCGCTCTTATGAACCCGCAAGTTATGAACCCTCTTGCGACTCTTACATGCTTCCCTATAGCACAGTCCTTTGATATACTCTTTCCTATATTTGTTTCCTGGGATTTTTTCACAGTATTCTTTGTGGTTGCCCAGCATCCATTCTTCTACAAAACTTTGTGCTGTACTTTTTGGTACTCCTCTAGTCGGTACTGGATCTGGATCGTTTTCGACCCATTTCTAGTAAGTTCCAGCTTTCTCATTGTCTGCCATTGGCTCGTATTTTCTTTATCTGAAGGGGCATCTTTCAATAATTCTTATGTTTCTGTTAATCAGTTATTTTTCCGAGTTCGGAAAATCCAAGAATAGCTATTTGTATTACTATGGAGAAAAGTGCCACTTTTCCTACCGCGGGATGTAGTTTACAAATGATGAAAATACAATTGAACAAACACAATGGTTGTTGTAGCAGAAGATGAAAGAGGATATGATGAAAACGATAACAGAACGAACAAGGCTGGTTATATCGATAGAAACCAAATTCAAAAGCAAAATAGATACCAAAAAGAAGTGAAAAAGCACTTTCTCAAGAGAGTTTGTCGTTATGTCAATTATTAAATATAGACATACTTACTGACGAAAAAAACTGACAGAATGGGGTCCTTACGAAAAATATACTGGGACAAGTAGAAGCAGACTTTGATATCCAAAAAAACTAGAAAAAACGGAAAAACATGTATGGAATGCTGCAACTTCCATTTGTTTCTCACACTTTTTCTGGGGGATGTACGAGATGATGAAATGAGTAAATACATTTTCATTAAATCTCTTCGCCGAACGTCACACTCAGACATGGTAAATTACAACCGATTGGATTCCATTCTTGTTTATTACAATCGTTCCCTATTTTATCGACAAATGCCGTTCGGTTCTGAAAACTTTCTGTAATAAAAGTATCAGTTTTCATTCAATTTACCCTAACGCTCATATACACGCAAATAATCATAAAATTCCCGTTCGATTACCAAAAATCGAGCGTGTTCACCGAAACACGTGCGAATGGCGATATTTCACGCCTCCACCCCACTCAGACTCCACTATGAGAGGAATCCGCGCAGGTAAGTCACACCGCTTTGGATTTATTACATTATTTTAAAAGTTAGCTGATCGCGAAGGTGGCCCGACTTGATCTCATTTTATTTATTACATATTGTCTCGGCGGATTTCGATCCCAGATTTCGTATTTTAACAATGCCCCGTCAGTCTGATGTATTTCTTTATTAACAGCGGATAGAAGAACGAGTCGGTGCGTGGTCGGGAGTTTTTTTAACTTTGTCGAAAATGTCGTTGAATTTACGACCACGCGATGTTTTCGTGAATAAACGAGTACGGGCACTTTGTAAGCGATTGGAAATGAACCGGAACTGTTTGTTGCTATGTAGGAGACTTAAAACTCTGTAGAAGTGCATTTACAGTTCAATGAACCCTCCGAATTGCTCATTTTGATGATCTCAGGGATCAAAGTCTATCATTATCATTGTCTGGAATTCTTTAAATATTCTCGTGGCAATTCTAATAAGCAGCCAACATCCGTGTTCAGCAGGAACTGTTCTGGAGCTATTACTCTCAAATTTAGGCCCTGAAAAGATTGAGGGATATGCAATGAAGCATTTGCATCAAATATTAAAACAATAATGTATTCCTCACTTTAATACTCTTGGTACATGTGGTAGATCAGTAGATAATGGATGTACATATACATCCGATACTGACAATTCATAAAACATTGGTATTTGTATTGCTTCCTCGAAGCAGCCCCTCAAGCCACAGTTTCCGGTGGTATTTAGGCATTTTGAGGCACTGTATATTTGGAATTTACTTCACTATCAACTGGTAGTAAATTGTAGGGGGGTCGTACATGCTGTGCAGCCTCACAAGCACTTCGACTTAAAGTTCTTTTGTGCGCGACCCTTGGTCTATTCGAGGCCCGGGATTCCGAGACTTCTTGTGAAGTTTATGGAAGCTAAGTTCCTGATGTCGGAGGGCGTTAAGAAGGCCCCTTCCAGGAACTTAAGCCTCTTGCAGAAAAGCGCTGGGCATTCGCAAAGCAAATGTTCTGCAGTTTCCGCGAAGTTCTCGCAGTAGTGGCAACTATTAGTCTCTGATTCATCCATCTTTATGAGGTGGTAACCCAGAGGGCAGTGTCCAGTGAGAAGTCCCGTTACCATCTTCAAGTCTTTCTTGTCCAACTCGGGAAGCTGTTTAGCTTTCTTTGACGATAGGCACACTAGTCTTTTCGCTTGTCTTAGTCCTGGCTCTTTATTCCAGGGAGATTTCATTTCATCGGTTTCCCAGCGTCGGAACTCCTCTTTCAAGTGGGCTTTGGAGAGTCCACAGAAGGGTTCTGGGCCGAGAAATTGTGTGTTTGCCCCTTCTTTGGCAAGGCAATCTGCTTCTTCGTTACCTTTAATTCCTTTGTGACCTGGCACCCATATCAGGGTGACTTGATTGTTTGATGCCAGTCGGCTCAGGAATTTTTTACAGTCCCAAGTCAGCTTAGACTCACAGGTGTATGACCTCAGAGCTTTTAGTGCTGCTTGGCTATCTGATAGTATATAGATTTCTGCACTTCGAGTGCCTCTTTCAAGGCATTCCTGTACACATAATTCTATAGCATGTACTTCTGCTTGGAAGATGGTTGGGGTGTTACCCAGGGGTTTTGAGAGCCTGAAATTTGGTCCTGTAATGCCCACTCCAACCCTTTCATCCATCTTAGATCCATCTGTGTTTTTTTCCACAGATTCACACAGAGTTGTTCTCCTCTAAGCCTAGCTAGGCAGAATTGTATACATCAATTTCAGTTTTAAAGGGTTGCAACCACACGATTTTCTAGAGACGGATCTGCATACCATTCTTGACCGAGTTGCCTTATTGATGATATTTTTTAGGTGTCTCTTCCACAGTAGTTTAGAGTCTAAGGTGAGTCCTAGATACTTCACTTACTGCTTCCATTCCAGATCTATTCCATCGAGACGTATAGTCCTTATAGGTACGTATTTATAAAAGATAAAAATGATATTAAACACTGGCAGTCATTTTAACCTTTCGCCAAAGAATTATCAGATGCATTTTGTTGGGTCTCATTACCAACAAAGCTAATGGATCTGACGGAACTTCACCGATCGTTCTCAGGAAAAGTGCTCCCAAACTAAGACCAGGTTTTTGTAAGTTGTTCAACCTGTCCTATAATTTGGGGGTATTTCCGTCCAACTGGAAAATTGCAAGAGTACAACCAATCCTCAAAAGAGAAGAAAATACACTTTCTAACAACTCTGCTATCTGTTATTCGAAGGCCATGGAATATATAGAAGATCAGGAAATGTAAATGAAATAAGAGATCATCTGGTGACTTGCTTGCTTATGTCTCACATATATGGCAGCATATGACATCAATAAATATGGTGAAATTCTAGCCGTTGCATTAGATATCTCCAACACGTTTGATCACGTTTAGCACCCATGAATGGAGGCTGTTGGGTAATCTGGAGTTCATATCCCCTTCTCTGCTTGGTCTGCGACTATGACAAAGCAAGAATCGGAGCATTTCTTTTCAGGGTGGCAGCCTGTCCATCTGATGAACTTGATCTCGTTTTCGACTCTGAATGGGGTGGCCTAAACTCTGTCTCTGAGTAAGAACCCGTTCAGCAAAAGGCTCAACCTTGCTCATTGTGTAATGAAGAAAGCAGCAGCAATCAGTGCCTTCAGACTGAGCCAGACAGTAAAGTGTTTCATAGAAGCCAACATACCAGTCAGGTACGACTTCAAAATGCAGTTTGAAGTGGTCATAAACAACTACCAAATTCGTACAGAAATTCGATCTCAGCTGGAAAGGATGCGTCGCAGGCCAAGTTTCAGGCTCTCAAAATTCCTTGGTAACACCATCTTTCAAGCAGAAGTGCATGACTAGTACATGCTTGGAAGGTCCTTGAAAGGGGCAACCAGAAGGAGAAAATCTATATACTGTGACAACTGGCAGAAAACAACCAGGTCCCATTGATCTGAGTGCCCGGCCACGGAGTTATTAAAGGTAACGAGGAAGAAGATTACCTAGCCAAAGAAGGAGCGAACACACTTTTTCTCCGCCCAGAACTTTTTGTGGCTCTCCAAAGCCCTCTTGGAAGGATTCCGACGCTGGAAACCCGAAGAAATAAAATTTCACTTGAATAAAGTGCCAGGTCAAAGACAAGCAAAAGGCTTGTGAGCTTAAGTTGGGCAAGAAAAACTGATTGGTAACGGAACTCCTTACTGGACACTGACCTCTGAGGTATCATCTTAAAAAAAAAAAATTTAAAACATCGACGTCATAAATCCAACAGACCGTCCGTAGACAACCAGAAGGAAGACATCGTCCAACATACAACAAACAGTTCATTGTTTTATTTTACTTTTTTATATCTTAATTTTTCTCTTAAAGTAACTTCCTTGTATATAAAACCCTAGCAAATCGATCAAATAAGTGGAATCATCAATTGCATGATATAGGGAGTAATGAATACGTATACCATATATTTATATTTGCTCAGGTTACCTAATTTTTCAATTTCTGGTTGCACCGATGCATCATCCAACAAAAAACACCGAGAACCCTAAGTACAGAAGTACATGCTCGAAAACGAATTTCATATAAGTTATTTTCGGTCCACTTGTTCGAATTATATACACACTATCCACCACGCTATATAATCAGACATAAATTAGAAGGGTGTGTGGCCACCCTTGAAATGAAATTCTACTGGTCCTTTTAATCACATTTCGTTTCATTGACCCTTTTCGCTCTTCCGTTCTACTATAATTACCCGAGATCTTATCTGCATGATACAAACAATCAATATGGTTTTGGTGGAGATGGATTATCCGTGATGGGTATTAGAACTCGATGATGCGAGCTCTTTCGGAATGAAAGGGTCTAGACGGGAGAGATGAATATGAAATTTGTGATGATGCATTTTTGTTTCGAAAGTGTACTCCTTCCTGCAAAGCCCTTTCGATGCGTCTGTTATATTTTGAGTGTCTTTTAGGAGCTTAATGATGAAATGAAAAGGACATGTTCGAGTATAGTTTTAGTGCACACATGGTTCAGTGTAGTACAAGGGCCGGTAATACTGTAGGGCATATGATCGATCTGATGGATCACACCTACATGAAACAATAGTTCATGATCGCCTATTTACCAAATGGATAAGTTGATTTTTATTGCCGGAAGGTTGTTTGACGACTCAATAATAATACTTCCTCATAAAGATTCGTAGACTGTACCCAAAGGCATAGCCTGTGCGGGTAGAGGATCGCTGTTATTGTTATTTGCCGTTGTGCTCAGAGGCGACTTACTGATTTTTGGTGGCCTACTCACTATTGAGCTGTAGGAAAACCTGCAGCACCACCTCAACGTTTTTATTAATGTTTTAACCAACGTCAATGAATAAGCTCTATTAAAAAAGTGCATTGATTGCGGGCGTAAGCAACCCCTATTTTTTTATTATCAATAAAGAAATTATTTTTTACTTTTTAGCGCATATGAATAAAAGCTTGTCTTTAAAAAGTTTTTTTTAATCATTTTTAATATATTTTTCAATGTGACTTTAAACAATTGCACAACTCATTGACTCGTTGCTTTCGTTTTTATCTGAATGCAAAAAAATTGTCGGAAATCATTCGATTCACGCTGAAAGTGGGTCGCGCACGAATTGAAAAATGTCGCGTGTGCTCGACTTTGGACGACGGTTGCTACCATTTCCGGCAATCGAAATTGAGGCGACTAAATGTTTTCTGTTGAGTATCGTATTCAAGAAGATATCGGCAAAATAGAGCTTATTCATTGACGTTGGTTAAAACATTAATAAAAACATTGGGGTGGTGCTGTAGGCTTTCCGTAGGTTTTACAGCTGAAAAGGTAATACGCCACAAATAATCAGTAAGTTGCCTCGGAGCACCACGGTAAATAATAATAATAGCCGTCCTCTATCCCTTTGGGTACCCTCTACGAGTCTTTATGAGGGAGTATTATTATTATTTACCGTGGTAAATAGAAGATTATAATCTATTGTTTCATGTGGGTGCGATCCACGAGAACGATCATACAGTATCGATAGTATTACCGCCTCTTTTACTCTTTTACTAGTATAATTATTTGACATTCACGAAATTTGCCTTATTTTATTCCTAACTATGTTCTTTTCAATCATATGCTCTTGCAATTATTTTTCTGTTACCTACATTTTATAAATATTTTCAACGGGCAAACGAATAAATTTCTACTTTTCTAATCTCCATAAATAGACTAGTATCTCCACATATGAAATTGAAAGGGAATCGAATCCAATTTTTGACTTTGATAGAGTTTACTGGAAATACTTCGCGCTTTATAACCTAATAACTTTTCTGTATCCTCTGTGAGTTCGATTTTACGCCTGAGTACGATTTTATTCCATTATATTTTGTGCCAATAAAAGTATCTAACGATGCGACGGGAATTGTACGGATTTTTGCTTCTGATGTTGCAAAATTTATTATATTTCCTATAACTGTATTATAATTTTTTGCTGCACATAATATGTGTGATATGTAGCTATGTTAATTTCTTTCTCTATCAAAGTATTTACTTCGAATATACCGGGTGACCTGGAACCAATTTACCACTCTGTATCTTCATTGTTATTTTGTATAGATGTTTCAAACCTGATACATCCATTTGATGTCATTAATGTACAATTTAGCAGGTATCATACCAAATATAACACTTCCGGTTTGACCGGAAGCGCATTCAATTTCTTTAGATCAAATGGAAAGTACCATTTTTTTTGGAAAATTACCATTCAGTACAAAATTACCTTTTCAATGATATATCACAATCATTCTTCCAATTCCCAAACCACTGAAATATTTGATATTTTATAAAAAAAAATCCTTTTTGTAATCCCCTCCTAACGTAACGTTTACATGAAAGTGTGCTATGGAAAATGAAAGAATAGCATGTGAGTAATTTAATAATTTGTGAGTAATGTGAGTAATTTAATAATTTGATGCCAAAGTTTTCTCATTATGGTTTGTATGCAGATGTAACTATTTTCCCAATTTTTGTTTTTATTTATTTTTCAACATCAATAAACTCATTTCTTTTAAATGCTAACATAGGAGTATGTTAGAAACTCCTATCTATATTAAAACATGAAAGAACTACTCATTTTTATTCCCTATTGATTATTTTGTGAAGATAAGGTGAGTTATTATACATAAATTCTGTGGATTTGAATATTTTCACTGAGTGTAATAATGGTATAAAATTGGTATTTTACGAAATACACATGTGTTATTTTAACTCTCCATCTAGCTCAAATGATCCATTTTGCACCGCAGAAGCCTTCCCATAGCATTTATAACTACATAGAGTAGTTGATACCATCGAAAAATTATTAATTTTTCATTATTTGTCACGGTTTTCTTTGAGTTATATATTTCACTCTTTACGAACGATGTATTCGGATTAGCACGAGTTGATTTACATTTTAGGGCAGTTCATCCACCAAAATATGGTATGATATTAGCGCGTCCGCCAAATATACGACAATCGTTCCCATTGGGAAAATAACAAAGGGGTGATAGAGAATCATATGATTACCTAAACCGAAACCGAAAAATATTAGAGTATCAAATAAAAATTGTAACCACTCAGTAATTTTATTTTTGTAATTACAAATCGAACGAAAAATAAAAGATAGTCTCTTACATCTAATGGAAATAAATTTGTCTGAAGAATATTATTTCAACATAGTTCTGTAATTAATTTTGACCTTAGAACGATGAAAAATCTGTAATGAAATAATTATATCATTTTAAAACTCCTCCAAAGTGAATTATCCAAGCATATCAACAAAGTGTGTAGTAAATTCGATTATACGTCGAATATATAGACATTATTACATGTTGAAATTCCTGAAAGCGGAATGACGAATCGATTAGATGAGTAATTCTCTGAAATATCGGCACTTACACTCAAATAGCTACGTTGAAACTTAATCAAGAAAATAGTTGTTCCTAATTTCGTTAAGTGTTCTATCGGTTTACCTAATCATCTTTATTAAAGCTAAAATTTAGTAATTATAAGGGTGTGGAGAATTTACGTGACAAATGAAAATGTATGCAAAATAGTTTGAAGCACAATAAACTCAAACTTTAATCTCAATGAATAAAAGCGGATTATTCCAAACCAAAACGTGGGCAATTCGTGGAACTATGAGGCCTATATCATATTTCTAATCATGAAAAATGGGCCGAATAATCCAGACACATTACCAAATTCCAATAGATTCCACGCCTAAATGAACATTTTTCTCAAAGTGTAGTTTAAAAAAGTAATAGTAGTGCAAAACAAAGAACTCATCAAGCTTGTGAAAGCGAAATAGAATTTCGTCGATAAAAATGTATTGGAGAGTACATGAGAGTGAAGAGATCCTTGCTTCAATGAAATGAACGATTTTTTTGATATTTTTGAATAACATTATCCCTACCTCAATTATTTATTTGAATTTTCAATGAAAACTGGAGATAATTAAAAAAAAATCAACTATCTAAATTAAAATGCGAATTTTCACTTTCAGATTTTTTCTTTCTATTTCGAGCTCATAACGGATTTTGTGAACATCCTGTTTATATTTTCAAACAAAAATCAAATCCTTCGTATATTTTCACCAAATTAGTTTACTTTCTTGCGTGAATTTCACCACTCTATAAAAATAACTAGATTTATTGTTCAAAAAATATTCAAGAGGACCAACACAATGAAAGCAAAAGTCAATTGACTTCATTCAAAATTAATTAATTTGCCCTTCTACACTTGTACAGATTTCTTTGGATTAAAATTTTTTTTTCATTTTCAGATTGTGGAAGGTGATAAACCCAAAAAATTATGTCAAGAACTGGATTTCCTCCACAAAATCAAACTTTTAATCAATATTTCATTTTATCTAATTCAGCACTGAATGGATGAAAAACAAATGCCACCATGTGAGACGTGCCATATCTCTTTGCTATCGCTAGCCCAAGAACTTGAAATTGTACGTGGTAAATTATCTAATAGATAGTAATCTATTGCTCTCGTACCTGTATATCTGGTTCATTCTTATGTCCATAAATCACTTCAATGCATATCCTATTTATTTTCTTACGACTGCACATTTCTCATACTCTTCGGATGAGATAATGCGGCGTACCAGTTATATACAAGGTTTTCGATATTTATCACTATCACTATTTTTATTGGGTTAGTTATTATGGGTCGATTCCTGAGTTGCGTGACCTATTGGTATTAACTATTAACTACCTGCATAGAAGTAATGATGAGAATGGTGGAGAAATGAGTAATTTTAATAATTTATTTACGAGAGAATGTTCAATTTTTATTGCCTAGTCTTATACGAAAGTTCACTAACAATTTTCTGATACAAATGGTCATAATAATTACTAGTATATCCGAATATCGAGGTACTTTTTGTTGCTCTCGGAGTCAGCTAGTTTAGATTTTTTTTTTATATTCCCGAGAAACGTTTTGTATCAATTTATCGTCAACCTTAACGCACTTCACCTTCATTATTTATTTGATATTTTTTGTAGTAGTGGGTACTTTGAAAACTAAATGAATCTATTGTGAACTTCCACAGTTGTTTAGCTGGTGTGTCACTTCAGAATTCATTAATACTAATTTGTCATTAACGCATGGGTTTTTTTCAAGTACATTTTGTCAACAAATATCTTCTTGTTGATTTTGAATACGGCTCAATTTTTTTCTCATTATTACTTTCTAGTTTATTGAATGGTACCACAGTTATATCAGCCCACTTTGCAAAATGAAGACTAACTGACGCTTAAACTGAAAAGGGTCAAGTTTGACGAATACTATTTCCTTGATGAATTATGAAACTGGCTAGAATAATATTTGATTTGTACATTTGAACAAGTTATGATAACATTAATTTGAGCCTCTTCAAGTAGGTTTTTTTGGCGTGTTTCTAATTTTCAGACCTGTTATTATTTGACAATAAAAACTTGAAGAACTTGATGTCAGCTATTATTTGATAATAATATTGGGAAAGCTCTTTTCGAAACGTTACACTATACAGATTATTGAGAAATTAATTTAATGTGTATCATTTTATGCATTTAAGTAATAAAAACGTCAGCAAAATGCAAAATAGCAGACGTATTTCTTCATGTTATAATATATATATATTTATTGGATATTTTTTTTTATGGAAAATTCTATTCTAATATTATAATATTTGTTAGTTCTTGTCATTCATTCAAATAAGTTTAAGAAGTATGTATTGGATTTTTTATTCCTAGCTAGCTTTTATTTAGTTTCTCCTGTTCCGGTGCCTATCCGTTATTAGCTCTGGAAAGTTAAATTTATGGAATTTTTGTTAAGAGAAAAAACAAATTGCGGCTCCAAGATGGTGGACGAGGTTTGTGATTATGGTCCCATTTCATTTAAAATTGGTATGTGGGGGTTTCCTGGCTCGGAGATTATGCATTTTTTGAATTTTTTTATCAAAATTCATAAGTTCAAGATAGCGGATGAGTTTTGTGATTATATGTGTCCGATTCGTTTTAAAAATGGTATTTGAAGATTCTCGGGGTCGAAGATTATGAATTTGGCGTCAAAATTTATAAATTCAAAATGGCGGCTCCAAGATGGCGGAAGTTTTGTGATTATGGCGATTCGATTAAAAATTGGTATGTGAGTGTTTTCTGGGTCGGAGATTATGAATTTTGACCATGAATTTTTTGTCAAAATTCATAAATTCAAGACGGCGGATTCGATATGAAGGAAGGATTCTTGTGTTTATGTTTCGATTCTATTTGAATTTGGTATGTGGGAGTTTTCGAGGTCGAAGATCATGCATTTTTTGACGAAATTGATACAATATAGCTCAAAACAGGCCTCGTAATAACCATGTTTTATCAAAAATCTGTAGAAAATCTGCAAAAAAATCTTAGTTAATCTAGATAAGAAGATATCCTGCTACCTAGGAAGGATGATATCGACATTTGAAGAAGTTGGGGGTGAATTTTATTTTCGAAAAAGTTTTCAGGAAAAATAATTTCCTGCAAATAAATCATTGGGATTGACACTTTCTCCTGCATTTCTGCGATAAGCGCACTTCTAATTACGTCTTTAATAAATATTTGGTCGTCAAACACGGCGACCTCGATCTAATATGCATCTTGAGCACTATCAAACGTTGCAGATACGTCGAGGGAGCGATTTATCGATTGAGAATGTCATCTCAGTTGATATTGGCGACATATATCACTGTCGCCACTAATACAAGGGGTGGTGTACCACCCACAGACCGTCGTCCTGCATCCCCTCCGATGCTTGTTTGTAATTATGAGGGTGAGTGTGTGTTAAATGAAACACGTTTTTTCGGCTGATGTTTTGTTTGCGCGATCTATCATGTTTGATGAGACAGCCGAATAAGTTTCGAGATTGATGGGCGCCTTTTGGAATTCGGTTTTTGTGTTTGCACTAGTGGAATAATTTATTTTTTATAATTTAAATTATTCCGAAATGGTGATAGTTTCGCGTATAATTGACATTGATGGATGTGACAAACAATGAACCATAAAAATATTTGAAAAAAGCGCTTGAGCGTGTAACAGTTGTGGAAAGATTGTGTGATGAATTTTTTAATTCATTTTCGGACGAAGAATGGAAAAAATGTGAATATGGGTTCCATGACATATTATATTAACGTGACAGTTCGTATCCCCAAAACTGGCAACGGACAATTCGTAACGACGATAGTTCGTAACGGCGACACTTCGTAACATCGACAGTTCGAACCCACAGACTGCTTAGCCGGAGTGCTCGAAATAACTGTGAAATTTCAAGTATATGGGATTTTGATAGGCTTGGTAATTTGTTATATAGATATTTTCATGGACAGCTCTTCCGTTCCATACCTTTAACGGTCCCATCGACACTGACCCGTCGCGCTCAGTCCCCAACTCGCTGCCTCGGGGGGTGTTCCCTGAGGCATATATCCTTTAGAAATTGAAGAAGAACACCAACTTTTTCTCGGCTTTCACGATGTTCTCTGAACAATACAGGATTTTCCTTTTCGTGGGAACCAGAAAAAAAAAGGTACATCCACAACTTTTGAACGGTTTGATGTGAAACTATATGGAACAGAAAATATTTTGAAAGAAGATACATTGCAATTACTCAACAGATGGCGCTGGGACCACTTCAACTCGAAAATTTCGAATATCATAGAGATGGAAATTGTGAATAAACCTATTAACAAAATTCGAATAGAGATGGTTGAAAAGAGAATTGAATGATCTTTTCAACGATGTGACACTTGACCCCCTATGCTATTTGAAATGTTTTAAGGAGATGTGCCTTCCCACGCCATCTACCGAGCAATCACAACGTATTCCATTTCAAAAAGTGGTAACGGTGATATCATTCAAAACACCTTTTGTCTCATGTTCGTACGTAGAACAATTCAAATGTTAACATGGGGGGGTCAAAAGTTAACAGGGGGTGGTGACTACAAAAAGCCGCAATGTGTGAAATAAATTAAAGCATTTGTGAGATTGACAATGAAAAGTATCATGACAAGTCCACTGATCGAAATTATTCCGTTCCAGCCACTGCAGATTTCCCAAAATCGTCTTTGGAGGGGAAGAGATGGTTGTCTGATACTTACTTTTTGAAAACTGTATCACTTGAATGTTTATATTAGAGGTATTAATTATAAAAAGTTTCAAACGTGTCACCCTGTATTTGAAATTGAGCATATTTTATTCGATTTTGATTGTGCAGGATTTTTAACATATCTTTGAGAAAACCGTAGGTGTAGAGCTGGTTACACTTGAAGTGAGGATAATACCTCAAATATGCTATAAGAGGATTTTTTTCATTTTATACAGGTAACTCTATACTCTATTGCGAAATAACGTAGAATAAATTCTCAGAAGTACATAGGTATATGCACAACAAATTAGTTTGATTTCTGAGAATTTACTCTATGTTATTCTTCAAATATATTATAACATATTTGAGTGTCATACGATGATACTGAGGTGAGTACACCAGAGTATTGTTAATGGTGTGTAATCCGAAGATTGAGATGAGTTCTTTCTAAGCGATTAATCACCCATTCAAAAGAAATATTAGAGTGCCACACTCGTCATGAAAATTTAATATCCCTGTCAAGAAAAAGTGGTTTCTTATAAATACCCATATATTCTTGTCGTTTGCATAATTTTTCAATTAGATAAACTTCTGGCTGTGAAAAGGGGCATTGGGTTATTTCCAACACGTGACTAATTTTGAAATATTGAATTGCTTATGAAAAAATGTATTTCAGTTCTTTCTACACGTATTGAATGTAGCGAGAAACCACTAATAATAATGAGCTCAATAAATTTGACGATTTACGTTAATGTGGGTAAAGTTGATGCTCGAAGTATTTTTGTATAAGTAATAAACAGTACTGCAAAACAAACCAGCTGAACATATCACTGGATATATTACAGACCAAAGTCCGTTGTCCGCCGAGTGCGTATCACGTTTTCACGTTCAGCTAGTTTGTCGAACTGTACGTATATCAAGATTTCGAAAGCAACAAGCTTGAGGAAGTTCAATTTCAAACAATTTTATTCTGTCAGCGTTATTTTCGTCTTCATATTATAAATCGAAATGAAAATTTTCGATAGAGAGAAGTTGAATTCCCATTCTCTCCACACTATCCCACAAAGCGGAAAATTTTAGGCAAATATGTCGGAAAACAACTACTTACCCCTACGAACATTGAATTATATCTGATATCAATTTGTACAAAAAATGTTCGTTTCATTTATTTGAAATTCTCCGGCACACTTTTCGGACTTTGTTCGAATTCATTATAAATGTAACTGAATAATAAATAAATAAATGTTTATTGATCCCTTAAGCTTGTATATAAACAAGATGGGACATGTCGTTAAAAGTAATGAGAAAGATACAAAAGTACCAACTCTGGTAAAAGTACATAAATCATTAAAAAAGTAAATTGATACAACTGTTAGGATTTGATTTTTTTGAAAATATCCCTACAAGAGTTGCGATTTTTTATGTCAAATATCAATCGGAGTATACGCTTTTGAGCAACAAAAACTCTAGTGATTTCAGCTGCTTGACCCCACGCTGGGTGGATGTGTTTGTAGGGTTTCCGGTTTTCCAGCGATAATCATCAAGTCACCCTAGAGCTCTACGGCAAATAGTAACAATAATAATAGGAGTGTTTATGATGAAATCTACTCTTAACAGTCGTATTTATTAATATGTTTTCCAATATGGTGCCTATAAAAAAACTTAGTCCCTAAAGACAGTTGCATTTGTCGTGATATATCTCTGAACATTCATCAAGTGACGATGCGCCAGCTGACTAATGTTTGCGACGTGACTTTAAATATGAAAGAATCTCCGCGACAAGACGGTAGGTGGTCGAAACGATACAAGATTTGCCTTTCTTTTTCTGAATAACTTTCCGAAACTTGTACGTGTGGATACCGGTCGTTTTTCAAATTGTCAGCTGGTATTTCGGTTGATGGCAGTCTTAGATCATCTTTCAAGTCTAAATGTTTCGAATGAAAGGATGGGTGTTGTATAAAATGGAGTGAAATATTTTAGAAAAAAAGGGGAGCTTTCATGAGGATGTATTAAAATGATGAATAAAATTTATTTTCTACGACCGTGCCTTCTTTATCACTTTCTCGCGCTTATTTAAGTTTACCATAATGCATTTGGTGTCCTTGTCAAGCTTATGCGGTCTCAGCCTATTTCAGCAGGCATAACGCGGCTCTACGATTGTTGTACTACCATCTACGACACCCGTACGGTATAGACGAGACACCGGTGTTGGCTTATGCTCCGGGGGATATTGAGTTCGTTGTGAAGAATGATAAGTGCCGAAGCTATTGTAATTACTCATTTCCCACCATCAGGCACATATGAGCAAATGAGCCTATTTATTTATATGAGCTTGGCATCCTGAATCGTCCGTTCCACTGTTGTAATTCCCCAAACAACAGGTAGGCCGTGGACTTTTGTGTTTGGAGTATCCAATAATAATAGAATTGTACTGGATGGAGCCTGTAAAGTTATCAGGTGATCAGATCCCCTTCTTTGCTTGGTCTGTGAGCATGAGAAAGCAGGGATGGGAGCATTCCTTTATAAGGTAGCATCCCATGCAGCCGATGAACTAGGTCTCGTTTTCGACTTTGAACGGGTTAACCCAAACTCTGTCACTGAGTTGGAGCCCATGCAG
Organism: Chrysolina haemoptera; assembly: GCA_958298965.1. Lineage (NCBI taxonomy): Eukaryota > Metazoa > Arthropoda > Insecta > Coleoptera > Chrysomelidae > Chrysolina > Chrysolina haemoptera. Next base: position 25,599,066 of record OY282591.1, on the reverse strand, counting down.
CAAAAAGCTCACATCAAAGCTGCGGAAAATAAAGTACTCCTGCAGCTACAAATGGATGAGCCACTGCATGGGGTCTTCTTCAAGAACATCGAGGACCTTGGTTTATCCAAAAATTTGACCTTTGCTTTCCTCAGGTAGTTGGACCAATGAAGAAGGCCGGTGTTCTTGATTCACTTCATCTGCTCAAGACACATGACTCAATAATCACTCACCTCACGGTCATGGGGAGTGACTATCTGGGTAAATGGCACCAACGCGACCTCCGGACGAATCGGGGCTCCGGAAACAGAGCAAGGATGACACTGAGAATCAATTGTTAACTCATTAGATCAAGTAAATGTTTTTTGTGTAAATTGGAAGATTTTATTTCCTCTCTATTTATTACCTGAACTTTGTCGAGTCTTTTCGGTTGCAATCCCTCTAAAAAAAAGTCGATAACGGTTCTGTGTGGAAATTCACTTCGCTTGCCGATTTTTCTCAGACTTGTTGATGCAGGCCGCTGTATTTAGAGCCACAAATCGAATCCCTGCAGTAGTACGAATTATTCATGCAGCCTGGCAACAACGAATGGAATGATTGCATTTCAACACGATTACTTTCCATCAATCTCGTTTTGCATTGTACTGGTAATTCCTGCCCGCATATGACCAGCAAGCCGGCGTCCGTATTTGCATTCGACAACTAAAAATTAAAAGGCAATGTTTGCATAAAAATGAGAATGGTTTTTGTTCGGAGCTTTCGGAACATATTAGATTTGACGCTGGCCGAACCTTTGAAGTATGCAAGCCCTCTCCCCGGCAAAAAATAAATAGACGCGTTTGTTGAGCCAATTATTCCTCTTATGATTTATCATACGTGAATGGCCAGTAATTAATTCGCGGATACGGAGCAGCTCTACAGCAGAGGGTGGCTGGAGGAACAGAAGGGTTTTTGTTTTTTTTTTTCTAGCTACCCCGTTAACGTGTTTTTTATAGGATTAAATATGAGCGCGAATATAAATCTGAAATTACTCTTCCATTCCAGCCAAAGAATAATTTTCTATTCTCATCAAATGAAAAAAATTATGAAGATATATTGGCGGAGTCGAATTAAAATTTTTTCAACTCCAATACAAAATACTTTTCATTGATTTTTGTTCGAAAATATGAATGGAATATTCATAAAATCTGTTGTGGAATCATCTGCGACTGAAAGACAAACTTTAGTCGCTATTTTCTATCATTCAAGATTAGGTCTTGGGAGGTATTCATGTTAAAAAGGGGAAAATTATCCGTGAAAATTAAAAAATGAAAAATCTGATTTTTTTTGTAATATCCAACAGAAAACAACTACTTCTCTGGCTAAAGTCACGCTGGACATTGAACTACATCCGAAAAATATTGTGAAAAAAAAATCTGAAAGTGAAAATTCCCATATTCATTCATATAGTTGATTTTTTTAATTATCTCCAGTTTTCATTGAAAATTCATTAAATAAATCAAATAGGGAGAATGTTATTCAAAAATATCACTCACAGAAATCGTTTATTTCATTGAAGCAAGGTTCGCTTCTCTCGTATTTAATCCCCAATACATTTTTGTCGACGAAAATCTATTTCGCTTTGCCAGGCTCATCAGGGAGATTGGAAGAATTGGAAAGTAGGCTATTCAGAAGGAATTATACACGTCAAGGATGGAAATGATGGAAATATTTCTTCTGCGGTAACACTTTAAAATTTATTTTCAGTTAGTGTCTTTTCACAATATCTTTCAGATGTAGTTCAATGTCCAGTGTGGTTTAGCCGGGGAAGTAGTTGTTTGCTATTAGATATTACAAAAAATCACATTTCTCAATTTTTTTATGGAATACATTCCCCTTTTCAACTTTTAATTGTTTCAACACAGTAATAAAGTTGTTATCTTCTTTTCACTAAGTATATCATCTCTAATTGTTTTTTTTTAAGATCTGCAGAGACTCAAAAATAGTAGTAGAAAAAAAATCACTTATGAGAAATTCAGTTTATCTCATACAATACAACATACTTAGTATTCAAATATCTAATAATACCCTCTTTGTTGAAAGAAATGACGAGAAATGCGATATTTAAATCGGAAAAATCCGTAAAAAGAGTGAAAACATGGGATCATTGAGTAATATAATTTGAATCAATTTTGCTCCACTGTCCCCCTAAAATCCAGAAATGAATGTGTAGGAGTTCGAAAAAATTTCTGACGGCTTCGGACGTCGAAAATTACTGCAAAATATTCGGGAAAAATTGCGAAAATTTGCAAAAACTAGCGAAAACTGGTGGAAAACATTGGACTAACAAATAATTATATATAATATATATAATTATAATAAATATAAATAATAAACTCTTTCCCCCTCCCCCTCCTCCTCGAAAAATAATCGCAAAATCTCGCGATAATAAAATCGAGTACAATTCTTATTAATACCAGAAGTATAACACACAGCAAAGGACTCCGCACGGAATACATGGTATTTTGGTTAATTATGGAATTCAACGAAACTCTCGTATGTTGTAGATCATGATCTGTAGGTAATACTTTAAATGGACCATAATCAAATCGTCGAACGTCGAAACGAGATATCTTTGAGAACGTTTGTGACGACCCCGGTATTTTGGATACTATTCTATATTATAAAAATGGTGCGTTTCCAAAGGCCAAATCACGAGAATAAACCAGAAATATTTTCAATTTGTGATAAATTAAATTTATTTTCTGTTTGTGTAACTACTTTCAAAATCACCCCGTTTCGCAGAAACTAATCATACGATTTGATTATACTCTATTTAAAGTGTTACCTACAGATCGTGATCTACAACATACTAGAGTTTCATTGAAATCCGCAATAAACCAAAATCCCATGTATTCCGTTCGGGGTCCTTTAAAAACAACATTCACCCTGCAGGATCCAACAGCCTACTATCATTTAATATTCCTTATGTGATCCGACAGAATGCAGCCTGTCACAATACACCTCCGTCATTTAGCTGGCGCTCGACGTCGCAACGACGAACAGCGACAGTCGCCCAGACCGTACGTACGCCTTTTCTCATTCATATTCATTCAAGTCATGAATTATACATCTAGATTGGCATCCTCATATCACTCAATCAACCGAGATGGAATTTCCAAATGATATTGTACATCGCGGCTACGTTGTATGGAAATTGAGGATCGTCATTTGCAACGGGGAGGACGGGATTATGGAATGAGGTGTTATGCAGCATATTAGCTAGGAGGACGTGGTTATGTAGGCCAGATATCTCAGAGAAATGTCGATGAGGGCCTTGAGAAAATGTTCTCTCGTCATAAAAAGTTATATCAAGTCATTTTCTAATTATGATAAGCCTCAATATTTTCGTGGAAGAGCTCCTCCTTCACAGCATTAACTCAAATAAACTGATAGGACGCTGTAGATGTCTCTTCGACATGCTTAATCACATAGTCGTATATAGAAAATAAGTTTCACACGAAAAAAAATTTCTTCAGTGTTCTGGTAACATCCGGAAAACCAAAGAAGGTAAAAACTCTAGGCAGAGTGTCTCAAATCTTTGGCCTTCGAAGACTGCAGAGGGTTGACGTCTACAAGCTTGTTTCGTTGTCAGACGTGAAAACATTCTTCATCAGACAGTGTATTATTTCAATATAAAAAATACCTAATGGAAAATGATTTGACATTTCTAAGAATGTTTTTAATTGTTTAATATTTTGTCACGAAATAAAAATTCAAACACTTATTAATTTCCCTTTCAAATCAGTTTCATTTTGAACATGTTTCGCTACTGTAAATTATTATTCATCACTCTTCATTACGTGACAACAAGGAAGAAAGCAATCCTACTGGTATATACGCAAATGGTATTTATATTCACAATTGAAATATTTATTCGAATATTGAATTTTGTCCCTATCATGTGTTTCTCGTGCCTACAGTTGGAATACAAAGTAAGCTGAGTCGGAAACATACCTGTTCCATAAAGGAAACGAAATATAAAGTTATATTGAAACCTGGCAAAATAATGAATAATAATGAGAAAATGTGAAACCCGAACCTTTGCTCTATATCTGCAAGAGCAGTTAATTCCAATAAAACAACAAAGTTATGCCGTTCACGTCGTAATAACTTGGGCGAAAACAAATATGTTTTCCTCAAGATGTAATCTGGAGAAAAGGGGCTGAAATCGACTCTTCACTGGGTTTGTGTTACATTTCCTCCCCTTTATCCCGATCCTCAATATCCTCAATTCGCGTTACCAATGATAGTCACTAGGCTGATGGGAATTGAATCTGCTAACATCCAAGATGATGCTTTTCAACATGATAATATAATTTATATTTGCATAGACAATAAACGAAAAGGAGATTACGTTCAAGCGAATGTTGGTAACCGTTGAATCCTAAGTTTCAATTGTAGTATTTTTAAGCGTTTGAATTTTAGTACGGTGACAACTTTTAATTCAACTTCATAATCGTTTCTTTTAGTTTTTCACAAAAAAGTGTTACTACTCAGTGCTTCAACATCTTAAACAATATTCGTTGAATGTTGGTAACTGTTGAATTCTAAGTTTCAATTGTGGTATTTTTAAGCGTATGGATTTCAATTCTGTGATAACTTTCAATATAATTTCATGTTCATTTCTCATAGTCACAGTAAATTATCAGTATTTATTTTAGTAACATCTCATTGAATGTTTGTTGAATGTTGGTTAACTGTTGAATTTAAAGTTATAATTGTAGTGTTTTTGAGCGTTTGAATTTAGTATTATGACAACTTTCAATATGAGTTTATCATCGTTTCTCATAGTTTTTCACATAAAAGTGTCACTTATCAGTACCTGAACCTCTCAATGAATGTTCATTGAATGTTGGTAACCGTTTCAATTTTAGTGTTTTTAAGCGTTTGCATTTCAGTACTGTGACAACCTTCAATATAAATTAATAATCATTCCTCATAGTGACAGAAAAGTGTCACTATTCAGTACCTGAACATCTCAATGAATGTTCGTTGAATGTTGGTAACTGTTGAATAATTTTAAGTTCCAAGTGCAGTGTTTTTAGGTGTTTGAGTTTCAGTACTGTTACAACTTTCAGTATAAGTTTAAAATCGTTTCTCATAGTTTCTATAGAAAAGTGTCACTACTCAATGAATGTTCAATGGTTAGTAACTGTTTAACTAAGTTTAAATTGTTATGTTTTTAAGCGTTTGAATTTAAGTACTGTGATAACTTTCAATATAAGTTTATAATCGTTTCTCACAGAAAAGTGTCCCTACTCAGTACCTGAACATCTCAATGAATGTTCGCTGAATGTTGGTATGTGTTCTAAGTTTTAATTGCCGCTGTTGAATTTTAAGTTTCATTATTGTAGTGTTTAAAAACGATTCAGTTCTAGTACTATGACATCTTTTAATGAAATTTGATAATTGTCAACTGAGAAATAATAAAGGAAATGAAATTGGGGCCTTCAGTGCCTCCTGGCTATGAATAGGAAAGGATAGGAATCTTGTCAGATATATTGTTCCCCATATTGTTACTGTACTCTTTGGTGCACAGTCTAACTTTTTATGAAGAAATCAACAATAGTCATGAAAATTATCTTGGAATATGTTCACATTTCACCCATCAATAATCATTTTAGAAAATTAGACTTCCTTCAGTTACCAGCCTTGTCTCTTCTTGTTATTAATTTAGTTTTACATATCATTTTAATCGTTATTTTTTTTTATTTGTTTTCATTTAATTGTATTTCGTCTAGAGTCACTGAAACTTACTCATCCTGCTATTATTCTGTTTTATTTTTTATTGGATACTTTCCACTTCAATTCATTAAGTAAAAAACTTCCACGGTTCTTCTCCATATATAACTGTCTGTTCTGACTCCCAGACTAACATTCTCAAATTCCCATCTACAAATTACAGTTACGCAACTTTAATTAAACTTAACCGATGTTTACAAGCTCCACAGCGATCTACGAATGAACCCGAACTAATTGAAAATTAATGAAACGCAAATTTTCTACAAAATTAATATTATTGATAATTAACCCGGTTTTTGTTTTCGATACGTCAACCCTTTTCAAAAGTCGCTCGGCCGGATAATTAGATTGGAGATTTTTTTTTTTATATTGAGCGAAGGTTATTAATCTGAAAGGCTTGGTTGAAATTTCCCGGTAATTGAAAGCCACTAATTGGGTTTTTTATTGGTTACTAAAAATGTCGCGTAAGTCACTTTCATATAGCAGCAAAAGAGCAGAAAATTACTTGTCTTGGTAAATGAAACGTTCGTAGGTGGTTTTGCTAGGGAATTATTTTTGGAAATTTCCTGTTAGTTTGTTGGAAGGTATTTCAGGAACTTGAAGTGGTTTGTAATAACTGACTAAATCTGGCTCATCCTGTTCTCTACTCGATAATAAAATAGTCCAGCTTCTCCATTGCTTCGGTATGTTTGACTCGAAACAAGTCGAAAATGTCAATATTGGGAGTAATTATTTTTTCGTTTTCATCGCTATATCTAATATCAGTCTGAATGTATGGCCTGGGAATTTCACAACGATGATGAACTTTTATTCGAGATATTAGAAAAAATATATATTTTTTAATTAATTACTATTGACCAGACGCAGGAATGCATGCAGGAATACCTCAGGAAGAAAAAAAAGATAGTAAATTATCTAGTTATGGATTACATTCATATTTAAAACTTATTAATTTTTATCTCATAAGGAGTGGCAACTAACTTAACTGTCATCGCAGCATCAGTCCAAGACAAATGAACGAGCTACTGGGCTCGTAGGAGACTTGATTAGTATACAGACGGAACCCGCCAATTTCAAGTAGCACGCTATGGTGGGACATTTAAAAATTTACATATATTTAATCTGTTTCATATTATATAATTCCCAAAGTAAGGAAGAGTGGTAGCTTGTTTGCTTTCTGTCAGATATTGGCCTCGTATAATACTGATTTTCGAGGGTAATAGAATTTGTACATATACCACTGCTTATGTTTTTTTTTAAGTTTTTGTTTAAAAGTGTTAGTGTGCGTTTGTGTTAGTTTGGGTCGAATCTTGAATCTGCATTAGAACCACTTCTCCGATCCTTCGGAGTTGAAATTTTACATATTGCTTCATCTTGCAAGTGACTTTCGACCCACTTCTAGTCGCCATATTAACTTGAAATTTTGCATGTGTTTCTAATTCTGGTGACAATACATTATGGATTTTTCTTTGAAATAAAAAACAGAATGGTGGCTCCAATATGACGGACGAGTTTTGTGATTATAGTTCTATTCGTTTCAAAATTGATATTAGGAGTTTCTCGAGGTCGGAGATTATTAATTTGTTGTCAAAATTTATAAGTAAAAAATTGCGGCTCCAAGATAGTGGACTAGTTTTGTGATTATGGTCTGATTCGATTCAGAATTGGTATGTGGGGGTTTTCGGGGGTTTTTGTCAAAATTCATGAATTCATAGATCAAAGACTGCGGGTGATTATTGCGATTTATGGTTCGATTTCATTTGAATTTGGTATGTGGATGTTTTCGAGGTCAAAGATTATAATTTTTTTTTTGAAATTATTTAATCCATGAGTTTTGAAGAACTAGAACTAGATAGAACTCACATGAAATAGGCCTTATAATATCCATGCTTTGTCAAAAATATATACTGCCCAATTATGGAGAAAGGCAGTGACTACAAAAAATATTATGTATTTGTATTATTTGTATAGTGTAAAACCTATTTCTGATGGAGAAAGGCAGCATTTTCAAATCTATAAAATATTATTTTCACTAATTTGTAGTTTTCATTTTACGACTTCACACTGGCTCAGATAGCCTCCCGGCATGTTGATTCAAACAATTCGGGTTGAATTAGATAGTTATGGTCTAACCTATCCTGGTCTACCTAACCTCAATTCGATTTCTTAATCGTCTTCTTATTCTTTATTTCTTATTCGTCAATTTTTTTTTTTTTCATTTCCCGACTTCAAATTGGCTCAGATAGATTTTTTTTAAATTATTTTCATTTATTCTTCATTTTCATCAATTGCCACTTGCATTGTTAATTTGAATAATAAGCACTTAAAATTTGATTAACCACCAAGACTTACTTTTCCCTTACAAACCATTTTTTTCAGCAATCATATTCGATTGTCATCATCGTCCAGACCGCTACCATCAATTTGGCGGGATTCTTTATCTCCGCGTTCTAAGAGCGAGTTAGAGTGTTCGAACAGAAAGATAAAACGATTGACTGTCCGTGAATGCGGTAAAAATTCAGTCCGCTCTATCGGCGTTCGCCACCATTCCAATATTCCCCGAAAGGTAATCTATCTCCATCGACACCTCCGAAGGACCGTAAATAATAGGTTGGGGGCCGGGCCGGGCCGGCAGTGAAAGAGTTTTCGACATATGTAGCGGAATTCCGGCTCCATTATTCAGAAAATATGACGTTATGAATGCCGAATAAAAAGTGCTTTAAAAGGACCGCGTTGCGTTTGTACCGGTTTGCTCGAAATCGTGATTTATAACGGACTGCATTTTCAGAGCTTTTCGGGAACTCGTTTTGAATTGTGCGCTTTTTAGAACACTTCGCGGTTGATTGATCTAGGAAGCGGTTTGGTGTACTGGGTGGTAGATTTTCAAGCAGGTGGATTTGAATTGTTCTGACGTTTAACTGAAGACTTATTTTTGTTGAAGATCGAGAGTTTATTTGAGAAAATAATAAATAGTTATTTAAGTAACAAGGAACGTAGAGACGTGTTAACATCCGAGGTGAGCGAGTACGAGCCGAGGCAAAGCCGAGGCTTGTTGCTTGCCGAGAATATTAACAGTCGATACATTCCGTGTTACTTATTACGGTTTTCCCGCTGCTTGTTGATATTTCTCAAAATTTGCCTGGATTGAAGTTTGTTTTTTAACCCTTCCTTCATGATTATTCATTCCGCTATTTCATTCTAAGTTACTTGTGCGCATAACTAAGTTACCGAATAATATTCAAAAAGTGTCATAACCTAAAAATTGATATTGAAATTGAAGGTATTACTTGTCAAAGTCAAAGTCATTATTACCCTAGGCGTGTAAATGACACTATTTACATTCCGTTGTCAAGATGAATAAGTAAACGAATGATATAGGCCATTTATCTGTTTTGTTGCTAAGCATGTATGGACTATTTACAGTGACGGCAGCGGGAAAAGTAAATTACTTTGGTGATATTTTTTAATGGGACACACAATGTATTTTTCCATATTTCGTCATACCCAATTCAATGAAATGATATCAAATATCTGCGAAGATATGAGACAAAAACTTGCCCGCGTGCCCAATGAGTGCGACAGAAAAATTTTAACCTTCCGAATCATGTTCAGTCACGACGAGCTTTTTCGCCCTTATCTCCGCAGTCCCTTTGAGACATATTTTCATATTCAGGACTAATGAACTTTTTCCATACTTCATGCACGCACTGTAGAGGAGATATAAAGAAGTTGAAGAAGAGGGAGAGGGAGAAAAGAACGAAGTGAGATAAGAAAGATGAGTGCAGAGCGAAAACTAGAAAAAAGGCGAAGAGATAAGCAAGAGAGAGAAGTGAAAGAGGTGGAGAGAGAAGATATGAGAAGGGTGAAAAGAAAAAATATACAGAAGAGGGAAAAGAGAACGAAAAAAAGAAGAGAGAAAAGAAAAAGATGTAAGATTGGAAGGGAGGAGAGAAGAGGTGAAAGACAGGTACTACAGTTGTAAGAGAATGAGAAAAGAAAGAGAAGACAGTAGAAATTACTGTTTGAGCGGGAAAAAGGAATGAGCGGAAGATAAAAGAAAAAATTAAAGGAAACCAGCGGAAAGAGATTAAAGTGATCTTATTAGATGAATAAATGCCACTCAGTGATAAATGTTGTTTTCAAACATTCCTGAAAGTGTTATAGTATATAAAAGTATGAGTGGATAAACATGTATTTCAAACACGCGCGATTTTTATAATAGAGCAAGTTTTTTTCAATTGGTGCACTTTGAAATCATAAATACTGGTTTCATTATTACAAATAATGGAAATAAGAACATTTAATGTAAAATGGATGTATTCGTGATGGGATTATACCATTCGTTAATGTTTGAATGAAAGTTTTGCATTTGTTTGTAATATTTCATTAAATGAAAGCTCATGACAGACAATGCGGTGTCGGTCCTAGATCCTTCGCCAAAACGTAAAGATTAGGAATCGAACAGTGAAACATTGAGGCTGTAAACCTTCGGCGATTTTTGTCGGTCGGTCGGCGAATACTTCAAATATTTTTATGAATGATAAGACGTCAAATTAACGTGAAATAGTTCACAAATTGTTCAATTCCAGGGGTTTTTTTGGCCTTTGAAAAATCCGTAAAAATAGTGAAAACAGGATATCATCAACAATGTTGAAAAGAATTACCGGCCTGCCCCCTGAAAGCCAGATAGAGAACACGAAGGATTATGGAGAAATTTCCGACGGTGTGAGACTCTGAAAATTACTGCAAAAATACAATGTCGGTTGGGTAGCGGACCCCTTATTTTTGAAAAATAGAGAACGCGTAGGAATTCGATAAACGATTCCAGACGTTGAGAATTACGGCAAAAAAACTAATCGATTGGGATCAATTAAAAAAATACCATTCCACCCTCCTCCTTCTCTAAAAAAATTGTAAAAATTCGAGAAATTGAAATCGGAAAATAGTCAAAAACATGGTAAAACCCTGTGATTCAATAAAAAAATACCTCCTTGTCCCTCAGAAAGCCATATGAGAACGCGTAGAAATTTCGAAAAACGTCCACCTGTTTTGGACGTGGAAATTACAAAAAAAATGTCGGTTGGAGACATCGGACACCCTCTAATAAAGGTGCAAAGACTCGCGAAAATAAAATTGGAAGAATTCCTAAAAAACCTGAAAAACAGGTCTAGTTTAAAAAAAAATTACCCCCCTGTCTCCCAGAGGGCTACTAGAGCGTAGGGATTCAGAAACATTTAAACAAACAAACGTTAGTCCTTGCCGACCGATGTTCTACGCTTTTTACTTACATCTGTAGGCTATTATGGCAAATATTTGTTAGAAAACAACTACTACCCTGTCTATTACCACGAAGAGTATTGAATTATATCTGAAAGATACTTGTGCAATGTACTTCATAGCTGAGGAAACAATTGTAGGTGTTCATTAAGGTAGGCTATACGTGCCGAGAATCTGAACGCAAGGAATATCGCCTCTCTCACCTCTGAGCACCTGGCGCACCTATTCAGCCAGATAACCAAACAAATTATAATGCTCAGAAGTATAAAAAACTTTTTAAAAACAAATGAAATAAAATGTCATTACACTTGAAATAAAATCTCATGCTGATGACAAAATATTAAAATTTTTGAGAGTTTCTTGTTTTCATACACTGCATATTATTTTTTACTTTCTGGTTCAATAGTTTAGAATTGAAAGCTTGTTTTTAAAATGATTTTATACTAACTTTATTTTATAGATATTTCCATGATGGAAATTCTTACTAAATACTAACGTTTTCTGAAAGACAGATTATGAACTCGATCCATCCACCAATTATGTTAAACGAATTCAATAGTAGTAAGTTTTCCATTCAGTTTGGTCATCAATTAGATTTCTCGCATATAGTGTGTTATGTGTATTTTATTAACAACACTGTTTTTGTGGTCAATCATTCACGTTTTAATAGTTCGTCCAGTCTACGCGACTTCCCATAAATACTTTACAAAATTCATCAATTTCGTTAAAATTCTTTTCTTCAGTGTCTATTCCCCTTTCCACCAAAAAAGACTTGTGCAAATTATCTTCATAGTAAAAACGAGACTCTTGTTCCTGAGGATCTGGAGCACTTAAAATTGCTCAATTTCATCAAAGCTCGTGGTTCAATTTTCAAAAATCTGAAGAAACTCCCTGCACTTTACGTGGCGAACCTTCAAAGCCGAAGCACTTAATACCTAATTGCAGACATTCCCTGTAACAATTCCTTCCTCGTAAAAGATGACGGCGACCATATTCCACAGCACACCAATATAGAGGGTAGCACAAAGCAACATACGGCAAAAATGTATTGGATAATTTGGTGTTTTCGAAGAGAAACGGCCCGTGAGATGAGAGCGGCACAGATTCTTTGAATGGGCCAGACGCCGGGTCCAAAGTGCTCCATTACTCCTTATAATAGGTTGCGGAGGTTCGTGACCGCTACGAGTTACGTTATGCCGGTTAATGGACAATTACTGGATCCTCTTGTCTTTCTTTGTTCGAATATGTCTTCCTATAAAATGGCTGTAAATGGCGTGCGGCGTGTGTGGAAAAGAAGCCGACATTGGCGGAGGGAAAGGGTGGTTGTGACTATTACAAACTGTTCTGTCGTCAGAAACTGCAATTTTCCAGAAATTTCGGGAAGTAGTTCGGAAATAAGATTTCCAATGCCAATTTTCTCAAAAGCTAGTACTGATGACTATCAAGTTTCGTCTATAGTCTGTCAGGCTCCCAGCGTTGATCAAAACTTTAGTAGTGCGATTTCGAGTATCTGGAAATCGATTAATTATCATCTGAAATTCTAGAAAATCATCAATTTCGTTTAAAAAAATTCGCAAAAATTTATGACGGTTTCGGACGACGGACCCTCCCTCCCCATCCTGTTTGAGAAACATTGTGAAAACTCGCTAAACAAAATCAGAAAAATCCTTGAAAATAGTGAAAAACGTGGGATCATTGAATAATTTGATTAAACAAAATATATACCCCAGACACCCCCCATTCTTGTAAAAAAAATCAAAAACTCGCCATATAAAATCGAAAGGAATCCGTAAAAATAATGACAAACGTGGAAATGTGGAAATTCGGAAGATTCAAAAAAATTATGTTGATAGAGGGGCTCGGATGGCCTACTTCTCGAAAAAAATTGAGTAAACTCGAAAACGCGAAAATAAAATCTGAAAATCCGTAAATATAGTGACATATATGTGATCATGTAATATGTATTAAGAAAAAAGTACCACCAAAAATATTATCCTCTGTGTCCTTGAAGGCTAGATAAAGATACGTAGGAATTCAGAAATATTTCAATTGGAAGAATTCACGAAAATTGGGCACTCGAATACGTTTCTTATGTTATCCAAACGCCAAAAGAGAGACAAATCAAAAAAGGGCAGCGTGAAAACAGAAAAGACGCGGAACAGATTTTATGTTCGTCTACCCGCCTGACGCGGCATATTTTGTTATAGTGCGTGTAAATCCCCGCCACCATATTTCTCTCTCGGGTCGAGAAAAATGATATTCATCGAAAGTGACAAGTGAGAACCGGGATTGCGCAAGCGAAAACTGAAATAGGAAGCGACGCGGACGTGCGAGATGGCGTTAATAAAGAATCCTGTCAGGATAATATCTCACACTCCATCAAACGGACCCCGCCCGGCCAGCTAGAAGTCCGAACCGGACAACATCCTTACGAAAATAGCTGGGAAAAACTGTCGAAAGAGAGGACAGACGTCAGATCATTTTTTATACGGGAAATGAGTAGGCGGATGATTTCGATGGTAGTTCAGAAAAATGAGATCGATGTATGACCACATTCAAGACTGAAACTGGAAGTAAAAAGAAGGCTTGAACCTTTTAAAGTTCCGAATGAAATGAGTGTGTGCCAGTTGTTTGGGCATTACTTCAATTTCAACGTGATTTCGAATAACCAATCTACAGTATCGGAAAGTATTCATCTGGGATATGGTGGTTTTATGAGAGCGTGAAGAATAGCTTGCTATAATGTTGAGAGAGCATTACTATTTCTCCTCTACTCGCTCGAGGAAGGGATATCGAATGAGCTGTTAATTCGTCGGGAGAGGTGATGGGAGAGGCGCGCAGTAGTGCGTCTCTCTTATTTATGTGGTATTACCATATCATTGCGTTCTTTGTTGCTCGCGTAGATTTCTGTCAATACCCCAGATGAAAAGTTTCCGATATTGTAGATTGGTTATTCGAAATCACGTTGAAATTGAAGTAATGCCCAAACAACTGGCTGTATATTCTATATTATAAAAATGGATCGCTGAATTCCTTGCTAAGCGCAAAACCCGAGAAAGCCTATAGAACAATTTAGTTAATTATTTTTTAAATTTACTTGAAGTTCGATGAAGGTTCTGATGACTTCGCCAAAAATTACCTAGTCGGTGAATCTAAGAGAAAAATCTATGCAAGAAATGTTCCCTACTTTATGAAATAAGTAATAGTTTATTGAAAGTAAATTGATAGTTTTAAAAAAAACTGATACGAAAAAAGGTTTCAGCGCCCTAAAATACATACGATATAGGTAAATTGGTTCAAAAAGATTCTACAATAATTTTTTTCTTTGGCCTGTGATTTGTTGGCATCTCTGTATTAAACCTCTTCAGCTGTACCACAGAGAACTATTCTGGGCCCCTGATGTTTATTTTCGACAATACCTCTTCACAAATTTTGGTAGGTCCAAGTAGACTTCCTTTTTAGTAAGAACAACGCAAAACTATCCTATAAAGTTACAGGTCTATGAATATGATTGTCACATCTTAAAAAAATTTACCTCTTAAGTTATGAAATTCAATAACATACATGTGATTGTTGAAGTCGTATAATAAAATGTTCGTAAAAACTACTCGACCTTTCACTTTTCAGAACAACAGCTAATAATCCAGTCGCCACAGATTGACGAAGGGGGCTCCCTTGAAATAAATGCCAAGTTGGGGTGATGGTTCGGTATCGTATAGTAGTACTCCACTATATTTATTCATGGGAGGAGCCGGAAAACCACGTTTTTTTGCAATATTTTTCGGTTATTCCTGTATAACTTTTTTCCCTTGTAACCTACGACTTATATAATGCTATTCACTTTGATACGATAAATTTTCTATAATTTGTACTAAGAAACGTATTTTTTGACACCACAACACAGTTCGTTTATATTTTGTCTTTAGTTTACATAAGTGGATACGACACCACTTCAGTACCTTTCGGATAATGCAAAAAGAAAATCTACACTTCCCTGAATGCGTTAGCAGCCGTCTTCAAACAGGCAGATGCCTCCCACATTGTAGAGGCAGGAAAGAAGTTCCTCATACGGTTGTATGGAGAAAACATTGCTACAGAATCCCTAAACTCTCTGCGGTACCGACTTTTTAGTAAATCTGTGGTCAAAACAAAAGTCCAGCTGGCAAGTGGTGGGCGGTAGCTACCACATATCCAGCAACCCACCATGCTCACCGCACATATCTGAAATATATGAAAGGTAGAACACGGCAGCCTGCAGCTGCAAGAAAGCAGGGCTGGTGTGCTTCACCATTTATAAGAATTGCAGAGGGCATGGTTGCGAAAACATTCCTGAACCTGAATTTCAAGAGAAATGAGAAGAAGAAGATATTAAGAACGAACACGGCTAAATCATTTACAATATATAAAATTATTATTTGTACTAAGATGGCCTAAATACCCTGGTGTATCGACTCATACCTGCAAAACTATGGAATAAAACGCGAGACATTCGCCAACTTGATTATTGCCAAAACAAATGAACTAGTGGTGTGCTTTCCGAATGTTCCGCAATACTTTCGTGTATCGCCACCGGCGATTTTCTTCTTAGGGTAAGTTTCCATGAATAGAAATTTCAAGTATTGCGTATGACTATGAAATGAAAAACAACATGATACGTGGAATATACGGAACTACTTTCCCAGGTAGTTTTAATTGTTACTGATATCAATTTCAGAAAAACTATTTTTAATTTTTCTTGAATACAACTAACTAGAATTACCTACAATGCATTTTATATAAGAGTCTTCAACTTTAGGTACATGAAATGTCACCTTTAGTAATGTCAACGACTGAATCCTATGAAGACGCCATCTCTGGATCCAATTACAGAAGCACACCACTAATTCATTTGTTTTGTCTTCAAAATAATCTAAAAAAAATCGAATCAGTCGATACACCAGGGTTTTTAGACATCTTAATTTGTACTAATGTACGTTAATTTAGAAATATATGTATCTAGCATACAAAGAGTTCTTATGTTCTTCCAAACCTGAAAATGATTTATTGATAAGGCATAAGTATAAGCAATGGCAAAAAAATGATCAAATTGCTAATTGAAAGAAGAATCCAGTTACTTTCTGAATTTTAAAATCTGTAGAACATCACAAACCTACTGGGTTTTGGGAAATTTTGAACTTTTGGAATCCCTGTATTTTGATAAGTGAATAATATTACAAGAGAAAAAATGTGTACAGGAAAAACTAAAAAAAGTCTAAAAAAATCGCGGTTCATCGGTCCCCACCAAAATTCCACAAAGAAATTTTGTTATATAAATGGGTTGGAGCAGTACTATACCATACCGTACCATCTCCCAAAGTCTCAATTCAAAAGGTTGTTACTTACGGGCATAAGCCTGCATTCAACAAGCAGGTGGATATTTCGAAAATATTATTAATTTTTCAATTAAAATAAGTTTTATTGACATTAGGATTAATTTTTTTCATGATCTGATCACATTCATATTCCTGTAACTTTGAAATTAATAAAAATTGACATACCAGTTTGCATTTTTTTACTTGATGAAGTCTACTTAGCACTACCAATTTGAACATATCGATAAGAAATATACACATATAACAGCTATATATTCTCAAATATGGATAGAACATTCCTATACTCATAATGAATAAAAATTCAATCCAAACGAAACCGTGGATTCATGCATAGAATCTCATAGACAGAAAGTCGAAGCTCAAACAAACTTTAAGCTCACTCTCGATAACGCACACAATGACTTGGTGGGCAATGCTAAAAAATAATGTATGTGATTCTATTTTATGTCTACTTTATTAAATGTATGTCATACAATTAAAAAGCATTTTCTACCCCTCGCCCAATAGCTCCAACTGACTAACTTTTATCATATATCGATATAATAATGTCATTATAGCCCTCACATTTTCCATTTTATTGTGCTGTATTTCGTCGTCAAAATTTCGACAGGATATGAATTTTACGCCACAAAAAACCCAACAACGGACGTTTTTTGGGAGAGATAATTGTCGTTTATCGACCTGTGAATATTCGAACTGATTCTTTCGATCCTGTGCACAGTTGCGAATATTCATTTGTTGGACCGTAAATAATTCTGTTGGATTTTTGTTGCAGCAAATCTGATAATTAGTGAGGGATTTTGTAAACTCGTGTGTTGGAAATAGTGATGATTCGAAACAGACAGGCCTGAACGGTTTGTATTTGTTTAAATGCGTTATTATATCCATTGCATTTTTTCATATTTGATGTAAACGGTAAAGTCTGATTTGTTGACAAGTTAGTTTTTGATGTATTTTGAATAAACGCGGATATGAGAAAACATGGAGGCATCACGCTTGGGGAACAGTCGATGAAAATCAAAGACGATGAATCTAAGAGTTGAATTTCTCTGCTAGGATTTCCTAAATATTTTTCACAAATACATCATAATTTCTCCTACTGGATGCAGTATTTTCAAAATGGTTTGAAATGAGAAAATGATGGCATTTGATTGTTTTTTATGATATGGGGGCAATTGTTGATATAAGTACGATAACATTGTCTAGATAACAAATATCAGATGTTGTTAAGGAAATGTTAATTTTCAATGCTGGCTGATAGTTAAATATTATTGTTAGGTAGGTATTCTATTCTTCACATCTTACATTTCAAAGTGGTTTTTATTCCCATTCCGATTCAGATTTGCTCCAGAACTTCTTATTGCCACCAAATGACATAAAAGTACAATTTACAGTCAATTACTGAAAATTAGGACTTGAAATTCATTATTTTAACTTGATACTGAAATTGTATTACTATAATCAGACTAGTTTCATTTGATAATTATTTTCACTTTGCCCAAATATAGATTCTACAAAGACTTATTTTTGTAAATTGGACCATTCTCTTAATAGTGTTATTGCATGAAATTGTCTTTAACGCTCGCCTATACTGATGTCTTACAACTGGGTCATCCATCCTAAGGATAGTTGTTGCTACCGTTACAGTTATTTTATCAATGAGAGCGAACCTTTCGAGCCGAACGCATTTCTCGTTTCCATAAAAGGCATCACAGAAATGTTAATCCTCAAAAACCTCGACTAGAAGTTGTGATATATAAAACGTCGCCATGGCACTCTCGATTTCAAATGTGATAAGAATCCTTTTAGGGAAATAATTTGCTGTAAAAATTAAGTCGTCGCCTTGGGTTAAGTTTCGTGCAAAATAATCATTTGTGTTGGTTTTAATGTTTATGTAAATCCGTTTGAAAAGTTTTTAGAATGCACGCGATGCGCGAAGCTTGGGAAAGTTCCGATTTGAAAATGTTTTTAGCACTATGGGTTTTCAAGATTACAGAAAGCTTTCAAATTAGGATGCAAGTAACCGCGAAGATCTTCTTGTAGTAATGTGGAATCAATTACCCAGTATGAATATGAATTATACTAAACAGACCATCTTGAATATAAAAAAAATAGTGCATGGCTTGTGCTATAGATGACTTATTTATTTTTCTCAGTTTTCCCATTACTTAATTTTCACTATACCATATCATCTAGAATCAACACATACCAAGTATATTATTTTCAGATTTTATAACTTTTAACTTTGTATAAAAAGCTCCCTAAAGTTTTTTTAAGTTATTAAAACTTCTCATGGAAACACCGCCGTAATTTCGGTACTTTTTGATGTAGAATCATGAAATTTGCAGAATCGGTAGATACTTCAAAAATGAAGAAAATGACTTGAAAGAAATAATTTCAAGTAATATATACTGCACGCCAGCAGCAATGGAACCACCGACATTTCCGAGTATGACAAACGAGTGCCATCTCGAGTATTCTTAAATTTCGAGTAAAAATTATGCCATCTCGAGTATAGACAAAATTCTCCCTGATGTTTACTGGGTTCATTTCGATTATCGCCCTTAAAAATAACCTGGAAAAAAAGAAGGAGTAATTAATTAGTTTGATACCAGAACGAACTAACTCACGTAGACATTTGAGTGCGTGGAAACTAAATACACACATTTTGTGAGAAGTAATTATTTAGTATAATCGAACCAGAACGCAATAACCTTATGTAGACATTAGAGTGCGTGGAAATTGAATACAAACATTTTGGGGGGAGTAATTATCTAGTATGATCGAACCAAAACGAACTAACCTCGCGTAGACATTTGAGTGCGTGGAAATTGAATTGGCGTAATATAAAGCAGTGATCATTAGTATGGTGGTTTGAGTTTTCTATTTTGTATGTATATCTTAAAAGGTACCCTTATTTAAGACGATACACGAAACTAACCTAAGAAACAGGTTGAAATTCACCTATACTCGAGATGGTACAGTTTTTACTTGAAATTTTAAAATACTCGTGATGGGATGATATATCCTTTTTACGATACGCTACTACGCAACAGGTAGTTTCTTAATTGCAATGGGAGATTTTATGGGGGTGTCAAAAGCTTCAGCAAGTCGAATAGTTGAAAGGGTATCGGAAGCAAGTGCAAGACCACCACAGTTCATTAGAATGGATGAAGATAACCGGGAAATGGCAAGAAGTGCTGTTGAGTCACTTTGAATAACACCACTAAACACCAAAAATTGGTAATTTTTTCTGTAAATTTTCGGCTGTGCTAAAGTATCGGTTATATACTTTAGCTGAAAGTTCGGATGGATATGAAACACCCCACCTTCAGTGGATTGAAGTGAAACTTTATTTTTGGTTGAAGTAAGTACATTTTTTTTAGGTCTGATTATGAAACTGCCATTTAACGTTATAACCTAAGTTTATTGAATAAAACTTTCATGTTGGTATATTTATTTTTCTTGGCATTATTTATAAACTTTTAAGCACTCAATAATAATGAACATATCAAACTTATCTAACCATGATATTATCAAGAAATTAGTAAATATGATAAAGTGAACGAAATTATCGAGTCGCCGAAAACGCCGATACTGAACAATTGACCATCAAAATTCCTGGAAGGTTGCGATAACTAATTTATTACGTGTTGGTTCATGACGAGACAGACATTTTTTTGTTTCATTCGATCGCACCGTTAAAGCCAAATGACACGGACGAGCACAAATAATGACAAATGAACAATCTTTCAACGCCGCACGGGATCTGCCCGGTATTTTATTGTTTTGTTTCACGGACTCTGCAGACAGACAATGGATGTAATTTCATAAATCACTATCAAAATGGGTTTGATTGGGGGTTATAATTCAATCAGCCCGCCGCCTATCCTTCCCCGTCTTCGCAAGCTTTCAGAGCACACTCTGAATGTTAATTAACATGGCGGCGGCGAGAACGAAGGAACATACAGGGTGGGTGAAGCGAACAGTCCCCAGTAGTAGTAGTAGTCTAAAACGTGCATTTAACAACTAGTGCCACTATATTTTTTTTCATTTTGAAAACTTATCACATTTGAAAGTATACCTCTGACGTCACGTTCATCGGAAACACCCCCCACCACAATTCACGTTCCGATACAGGCAATACTAGTCTGCCTTAAAATATTTCTTCTAACTTGAAGTAATAATTGAGAAATCATTAAAACTTTGTTACTTGATCAACCATTCAAACATTCTACATATAAGCTACTTTTTATTTTATTTGCAGCTTTCAAATTTTCTAAACGCATCTTCCTTACGATGAAGGACAATCATTGGTAACAGCGTATCCCTGTTTTTTTTTTCTTCACCTCATGCCCAGTGCATAGCTTTGCGGATGATAGTAGCTGTCATACCGCTTTCTCTTTTGATGTTCCTATATCAGCAAATGAAGGAAGAAAAAAATTGAAAGAATCGTGAACGAATTAAATGCGGACAAAAATTCTAGAATCTAACAACTTGATAGAATTCAATGCGAATAAAAGCATGTATTTTCTCTAGAAAAGCCGATCTCACAGTGGCAAGCGCATCTATGTCGAGAGTATCCTTACCAATAAAATATTCCATTTCAGCAGTACCCTTTCATGGGAAAACCATATGAGGTCAACTGCCAAAAGGTCGATTTGAATTCAACATTTTAATGCGAAAATGAACTGACTCAAATAAAAATAATTTTGTTCTTCTACATTCATGCAAAAAGCAAAACTTTATTGAACTATATTTAGTGGAAAAAGTTCTTTATTGCACTAGTGCAATAAAGTTTTCATTGCCCTCATCTGTCAGTCAACTTCAACGTGCTGTCATCATGACAAACATAAATGTTCAAACCCACTACACATTTAGCAGATATTCTGTAAGATTGGCAATACGTTTTAAACACTTACATATTTTATATCATTTTGTATTAATATTAGCAGCCAGAGCTAAACAAACAATGCCTTCCCAAGAAAAACTCCATAATCAAAACTGACCCAATTTGTTCTAAACCGTCTACCTACATAGAGCAAACTATGACCACACCTCGTGATAACATACGCGCTCACAGCTACTATGATTTTGATTTTTACAATGCAACTGTGGTTATAGAAACGTCAGTCAAAAATTATTTCTGACAATTACAGAATTGAAAGTTTCAAAATGAGTATTATACTATAGATGATAGTGATCTGTTTCAAAGCAAATCGATAGTAATAATCAATTATTTAAGTTGCGCTTTTCATTTTCCAACACTTAATGCCGTACCGTAATAAATCATTTTTTGCTTTTTGCATGAACGTAGAAAAAATGTTGTATGCAACTCGTGCAAAAATAGTTTATTGCACTCAACGTGTTGTCCATTTCACGTCGAGTGCAATAAACACTTAATTTTTGCACTTGTTGCATAAATAACTATTAGCATTTCAGAATAATTTTGTTCAATTGAATGTTTAATCCCTGATTCCCAATCAGAATTCACTCCTGCAAAGTATATTTTTCCAACGACTGGAATCCCCACTCTGTATTCAATACAGTCTCGAATAAATTTCCAAACCGATAGAGTTCACTTCGGAAAGGGGTCTTCACTCGACAACTACCGCTTTTAATTCGATTTAATCCTGTCAAATTTATTTAATTGAACGAAATGGCTTTTAAATGCGTTTTCAATTGAGTTTTTTTAATTGTACGCTTGCCTTGTGGTAATAAGCACTGTGCGTGGAATAACAATTTTATCTTTCTTTTCCATTGACTGTCGTCTGACTACTTATTATTGGTCGAGTTCGCGACAGTTCAGTGACTGAAACGGATGATTTGATTTACTTTCGGTTCATGGATTTATTGTTGAAACCTTTTTGGTTTGATGAATAATAAAATAAGCAATATTTCTCAAAAACATATGAAAAATGAGTAAAACCAAACCAACCCAATTTTTCTTATTTATTGTCACTGCATAGCACTGTTGTATACATCAAATTCTGAAGGTCGTCAGAGTTTTTTTTATTTTCAAAAGAGAAGCAACTATCGTTTTCGTTTCTCGTCTCTACAGGGTGAGCTACAAACAAGCGTTGAATGTTTAACACCTACCATGAAATGCTGTTTGTCTATCTTTTGGCTTCTTAAGCACAATTCTTTCGCGTGCAATGTCTAGAATTTTTGTGATACTCGTTATAAAATTTACATCGATAGGAGACCACATGCCTTGTTGAAAAACAAGTGTGTTGTGAGTTGCCTAGATGCCATTCCCGTCTAGTGCTAGCTTGGAGTGCACACCGACCACCCGAGGTAGTGCTGGAGGTTTTCCGAGGTTTCTAGGTTTTCTTACAGCTGAAAAGTCAATGCACCACCAAAAATCAGTACGGCGCTCCGGAGCGCCACAGCAAATGATAATAATAGCCGTCCTCTACCCGCACAGGCTATGCCTTTGGATACACACACTCTACTTTATGAGAAAGTATTAAATTGTGCATTCACAGATTTTCTTTACTGATTGAAGTGTTTCCATTTCCCGTTTTTCGAAGATCATCACTGAACAATTCGACTGGATTACCATTATTATATATATATATATTTTTTAGTGGCAGATGAGTTCGAACAAAATGTCTGTATATACTTGTATATAAAATGCTCTATTTGGCCATATCAACAGGATCTCGTCTTTTCACAGGATATTTTTTCACTGCTGAAAGTACGTCAAAAAAAAACACGAATAAAATTTAAAAAAAAATTAAAAATGTCTTCTTTGGGGTATCTCCAACCTCCAACATATCAATGACACAACAAACTGCTTGACGAAAAGTTTTACAATTTCGCCATTTATGTCTTCAGAGAATTTCTGATTTTCATTGCGATACATTCTGAAATAAATGATTATTGAATATTATCTTTTTTTATAGATAGTAACATTCCCCTTCTTGTTTTCAGAGACCTCCAAGGAAATAATATCAGCATCATCTATGAAACCGATTTACAGGAACTTGGGAAACTCAAAATCCTGTAAGTAAAAATTTCACATATTAATTTGAAATACATCTTAGAACTCCCATTTAGAACATGTACAGGCATTACTTTTCAGCTCATAAAAATAAAGTTGGCTGAAAACGAAGGTGTTGATATTATATTGCAGGAAAAATTTCAATCAACGTTGATTTTTACTAAATACTATTCAGAATTTCCACAAAGAAGTTATAGCATGGTAGGGATATGAAGCCATTCTTAAAAATGAAAACACATATGCTGTTTGCATTTCTTCAAGAATTATAATATAGCCATGGATGATTCAAAACGGAACACTCTCTTTATAAGCAGAATAGTACATTCTGTAAGAAGGATAGAATGAAAATTCAATGCGAGTGGAACCACAAGCATCGCGAATTTTCATCTTGACCGAGTAACGGACTGTGATCTCGAAATATTGAAAATAGGTCACTGTTTTTCAGTTTCGTCAAAAACTCGTACTTGGAAGATTAAACCTTCTTCTCTGTAACCGTCTGAAATCTAATTATTTTCATTAATTTTACATACTTCTCAAAGCACGTTTGAGGCGCGATAAGAATTTATATTAAATTTCGTCGTAGAGGACAGAAACAAAAAATATATATATCATATTTCATAACTTGGAGTTGGAAAAAGGTCAAAGTAACTAAACCTACTATGGATCTGTTTCCGACGTTTCGACTCATATCAAGTCATCTCCAGGACACTACCATAGGGATTATTATTAGGGATTATTTCTCAAAATTCGATATTAGAGAACACTGTCAATTTAGAATCAACAGGTTGAAATTACATATAGTGTGACCAATTAGAATTTCATGAAAAATCTCCATTTCCAGGGCCAACCAATCTTATTTTCCAAGGTAAAAAATCTAAAAAAACTACTAGCATTTTTTTTAGAAAATATCTGACAACGCCTGGATTCGCGATATTTTCAAACGGTTTATATGTAAAGTTCTGATAAAAGTTTTGAAGTTGATGTGGAGGGTTGATTAACCGGCATATTTCTCTAATTTCATTTCCCTATAACTTTTTTATTGATTGACGCATTTCAAAGTGATTT
The DNA here is from genome assembly GCA_958298965.1 of Chrysolina haemoptera. Classification (NCBI taxonomy): domain Eukaryota; kingdom Metazoa; phylum Arthropoda; class Insecta; order Coleoptera; family Chrysomelidae; genus Chrysolina; species Chrysolina haemoptera. The sequence goes on along the minus strand of OY282591.1, from coordinate 25,574,583 downwards.
ACATATGAACCATTTGAAAACGTCGCGAATCCAGTGGTGTAGTCATATTTTTTTAGATTTTTGACCTTGAAAAACATTATATGGCCATCTTAAATGAGTCATTAATTGGATGGATTTATTATTTTCTTCAATATCGAAAACATAGGAAAATGGATGAACTTGCCCTTCCTGCAAAATGTGGCCTTGAGCTCAAATCATAATTGGATGGGATTTGTTATTTTCTTCGATACAGAAAAAATAAAAAAAAAATGGATGAACTGCTCCTGAAAAATATGGACTTGAATTCAAATTATAATTGGATGGATTTATTAGTTTCTTCAAAACCCTTCGGTATTCGAAACAAAACCTCATTCGAAATATTACCCGGACGTATATATCTTCATTACTGTGGAATTTGCTGTATACAACCCTTCCTCCTTTATATCGCCATTGTCTCTAAAAGCACCAATTGTTTTCCGCAGGCAGCTGACAGATAACGAAATACGTACTATAGAAAGGGATGCATTTCAAGACCTAATAAATTTAGAGCGACTGTAAGTAAGAATTAAAGAAAAGAGTCAGTCAACTATTACTCCTCGATTTTTTTCTAGACGTCTTAATGGCAACAGTATACGACACGTCCCGGAAAATTTATTTTCCGCCGTTCCCAATTTATTTCGTTTGTAAGTAATTCGTTTGTTTGTCAGAGGAAAAGTACAACACTTGTAGTTTCGAATGAAATATTACATAATATAAGAAGCGAATATGTATATCTGTAGCCATTCTACTGGTAGGCCAGTAGAGATAGACATTTAAAACCGAAAATTTAACAATAATTCCGAAAGTTTTCAAACTTGGTCAAGTGAATGGTACATCGAGAAAGCACTAAATCTTAGTTTGCAACTTGTTCTGAAGTCAACATTGTCAAAATTGCAATTAACTTAAATTTTGCTGTATACTCGTTGAAAACATTCCAAAGGTTCTGCAAATTTGGAGTAGTATTATAGATATTAATTTAACGAGATTATTATGCGATTTATAATAATCGAGGATGTTGCCAGGCGACGAGGCACTCTCAAATAAATCTCGGAATTTGCACAGGCGTCTCGTCACAGAGTGCCTCGTCGCCTGGCAACATCCTCGATTAATAATCAAGTTACATTCAAAGCTTTATCTTATCATTGACAACGTTGATGTGAAAATGAAATCAACAACTTTGATTATGTCACGTTATTGTCATTTTAGCGTGCCATTTGGTATCTAGGATATTATAAACGTAACTAACGTATTATGTGTTGTTATGATGTTAGTGTTTTATGATGTTATGATGTTAATAATTTGAGATTTAACATAAAGGAAGCTTAATATTCAATGATACGATAAAATATATCATATGACGAGTTTGTAACCAATTTTAGTCTACGGAACATTTTTTTACAGAAGTTATGCAAACTTGACAGACACATCGGAAAAATATTTCGAACAGTTGTACAGGTTTGCAACCTTTTACGTTAACCGGAACATATATTTTTGTAATTCGTGGTAATTTTTTTGATCAAGGTGGTCTCGAAATAATTACAAGAGTTTTAAAACTTTGTTGCAAATTTTGAAAACATCTATTCTGATGCATTCACTTTGCAACCTTGTACACAATTCGGAACTTATGCAATTTGAAAAAAAACTAATTATTTTAAAATTAGATTTTTCCGCAACAAAATTTCAAAACTTATGTTATTATTCCGATGTACCTGTCAAGTTTGCAGAACTTTTGTAATTTTTTCTTATGGTATATCAAAGAAAAACATTTCGATAAAAAAAATGTTCCGTACACTTGAATTGGTTGCAAACTTGATTCGTGATATGAAATAATATATTTATTACTACTCCAAGTTTGCAGAACTTTTGGAATTTTTCCAAGGAATATACAGCCTAATTCAAGTTAATTGCAATTTTGACAATGTTGCGGTCTTCGAAAGAGGTTGCAAAATTTTATAGTTTGTTTCTAGACCTTGTATTGAGATGGAAAACTTTTGGAATTATTATGAATTGATTTGTCTATTTCTACTGGCCTATGGCTATATATTAGAATAAATATCTAATGTTTGAATTTTTCAATGTATCATAGCGTAAGTTTGTTTATCTCAGCCCTGAATCAAGATTTTCAACACCTTGGCACGTGTTTCAGCCACCAAGTGAACATCTTCGGGAAGAAATTTGAGTTCAATGGAAAAAATTAAAATTCCAGTCGTTTCAATGTAATTTTGAAATGTCTGATTATGGGGTTACAGCTCTCAGGGGATATAAAAATTGTTTATTCTTGTACATTTATATAACCAGATTTGAAAATGCGGGCGGGCGAATTTTTCTTTTTGGGGAAGTTGAAGCAAAAGTTTTCATCGCTTTTCATTGTGTTGAATAAAAAATACTTGGAAAAACTTTCAGTTCGGTGTCAGTTTTGGTAAAGGGATTATCCTCAAAGGTTTTGTTCTCTTCTTCAGCTTTTATTTAACGCGAAAAATATTTCCGAAGTTAATCCAAGTTATACATTAAATTCCAATATATCTCTAGTGTTGTACTGACCTCCTTAAGTGGTGTAGGGTTCTATATATCATTGTCTGTCTAGCTGAAAAATCAGTATGAAAAATAATCAATCAACCAAGAGTGCCTGAAACAAACACTAACAAAAGATTTCGTAAAAACTTTCTTCGGACCAAATCACTGAGTTTTTTTTTACTCTGATCACACACATAAAGTGATTCTATTTGTCTCAATTGTAGTTAATGGATAAATTTTGGTATACTTGAACTCTTGGTGTGATTAAACTGAATCTTTTTGCTTCCACCAATACCAAAAGTGTCAATTCAATTTCTACAGGGTGGACCAGGGTTAAACGCCAAATGTTTAGTATCGGTTGTTTAGATGAAAATACGATTTTTTTTTTCATCAAACATGTGTCCAAACTTCGTTTTCGAGATACAGGGTGTAAAAGTTTTCAGAACTCATTACTCAAAAACTTTTTGACCGATTTTAATAAAACTTGGCATGCTCATTTGCGGTAATAAATTTGATGTACCTACAATATGAAAAACTGATTAAAAAAAACAGTGACACCCTACATCTTGAAAACGAATCAAGTTTTACACATGCTTGCATGTAAAAAAAAATGATTTTGAACAAGACAACATATATTTTGATATTGACGAACAACTCTTTTGTAACCAGTATCTGTAATAAGTATACAAGTGCTCTCAACCACCAGGAAAGTAGAAGTAGTAGATTACTAGGAAAGGGGATCCCAACTTGGTTCAAAACAGTTATTTTTAACACGCTTTTATTAGCTTCACCTGTATCTAATCTATCTATGTAACGGAATCTTTGAACGCGATTTTCACCTACTTCCAGACGTCCGAACGATTTGAAATTTGGCAGGTGTTCATATATAGTTCCAGTGACAGTGCAATATGACATTTTTGTTATAGAAAAAAAAATCGGCGAGTCCAATATGGCGGGCGAGATTTGTGATAACTGTTCGATTCGATTCAAAATTGGTATTTTCGGGTTCAGATATTATGATTTTTTTGTCAAAATTCATAAATTCAAGATGGCTGCTCCAATATGTCGGACGAGATTTGTCATTATTGTCCGATTGGATTCAAAGATTAAGTATGAAATTTTTTTCAAAATTGATGAATTTAAGATGGCGGCCCAAGATGGTGGACAATTTAGGTGATTATGATCAGATTAGATTCAAAATTGGTATGGTTTTCGGGGTCGAAGATTTCGATTTTTCAGTCATAAAAAAATAATAATTTAAAAAACTAAAGAACGCGCTTTACTTTCAAGATGGACTGAAAAGAAAAAATAATCATCTATGTAGTTATTCGAATGTAAAAAAGCGTGGGGTGCTTGACAAAGTTCTCTTGCGAGCTCATGAACGCTCAGTATTATTAAATTAAAATAAAATATATGAAAATATAGATCTAAAGCACCCACGTTTTTTTAACATTTGAGCAATTACATTGTCAATTATTTTTTACTTTTTAGTCGATCTTGGAAGTAAAGCGTGTTCTTTAGTTTTTTAAACTATTATTATTTTTCTCATATTTGTCACTTTATCTTCTGAATATATGATATTACTTATATGTTTATTTCATTTAATTTTCGAAATATTTGCCCAAATTCAAGTTGAATTTTACCTCTTGTGTCACTTGATTCTTTTCATCATTTTTTCAATTGAGAATACAGTTCAATAATTATTCAGTTGGCTCTTTAATTTTAAATTTAAATGTTACAATTACATTATAAATTTGGTCAAATGAAAAAAAGACACGTATTTTTTGTACTGATTCAATTCTTGTAGCGTTCATCTTCGTATACTTCCTCCATCTCATTCCTTCATTTCATTAACATAAACGTTTAGGACCTTCAATATCGACTTAAACTATCATCAAGCCCTATCTAATACCATTCGACAGTTTGCTTGATTAACTCTCGAAGTATTTATTATGTAGTTAGTTTTTTAAGAGTTTGGTATACGCTAAAAATTATTAACCACTTGTACTAGAGTAACATCTCTCATTCTCATCCTATAGCAAAGTGATATACTGATGAGGATCTGTTTTTTTTTTCAGGGATCTCAGCCATAACCTGATTTCAGTTGTTGGAAGAAAAGCTTTTCGGGGTGTCACCGCTTTGAAAAACTTGTAAGTTTACCATATTTTCATATTTCCCTTATGCATCCCTAGAATTCAGGAGTGAAAATTTAAAATTAAAACAAAGAACAAATTCGGAGAGAATGCATTAACACAACTGAAAATCAAATTTATGTATGTTTGTTTGAGTCTATTCTGTAGAGTCTGTCGATCTTATTATGACTCACTCTTTATAACAACATTCAATTGGTTTTTAGCGTTTATTCAACTTGCTTTAAACTCATTACCGCGCCAGGACAACCGATGAATTTTAATCAAACACTATGGATGTTTATTCTCTTCATAGGCTATCATAAATAATAAAACAAAACATTTTTCATTTATTTATTACAAATCATGCAACTTTATCACATTATTTTGTATTATGCCTGCATTATAATCCTTGCCAAATGCACCAAATAGCGTGCGAAATTTTCAAGATTCTAATAGGCCGTGCTATAAATGTTGTTGCTAGGTAACAACGCCAAGTTCCCAGTTTTATCATATGAAATGTCAAATAAACCTCCATTTCAACGATACGTGACATGGGATGTCCGTTAACTACTTGATTAGATGTAATAAAATATAAGGTATATCATCCTGAACTGAAATCATTTCCAGCATTGTCTCTGGGGTCACGATGTAGGCATAATAAAAATAGCGTATGATACATGTTGTGCCCTCAAGCTCGTTGCACGTGCTTTAAATGCTCCTATGTACACTTCCCTCAGAGTAATAAAAGACCATAGAGATGCCTTCTCCATCCTTGTCTTGAAGGCAACATAACTTTGTTTGTTTACAAGCGAGGGCCTTAAACATGTTGAGTCCATATTCCATCGGGTAGTTTCGTGTATGCCCGCTCATTTCATTCGGATCAAGTTTTGTCATTCTTCGTTTGTAATTCTTCGTTTGTATTATGGTCCCCCTTACTCTAATAACATTTCACCACCCGTCATCCCCCTAGCTCACAAATTGTATGGAAAAGGATAGTTCATGTTCACTTCAAAACAGGTATTTGTGTTGGTATAGGCAGGGTATCTCTATGTCTTTTATTACTCTGAGACACTTTCGTTATAATATACTATTGTATTTTAAATTTGCAGGCAACTGGACAATAACAAAATCACCTGCATGGATGATAACGCCCTAAAGAGCATGAAAGACTTGGAAATTCTGTAAGTATCGAAATGTTGCTCACTTTCTTTTTAGTTCTGACACATTTGCAGCAACAATCACTGTCTAAGAGCTAGTTGAAATGAGTTGTAATTAGTTCAGTCGTTGGTTACCTAAATGTTTGGTAAATATTAGCTGTTGAATATAATGAATGGCAATAGTCAGAAGTATATATATTATCGGGGAGTTAGTTTAAAATCGATTGCAAAATTTGTACCGAACAAGCAAATATTAGTATTATTTTTAGCGTTAGTGAACTATCAAATTAATTTATTTTCAATATCATCGGTTTGAAATATTAAAACTACAAATAAACTTCTAGAACATGATTTCTGTTTGTTATACTAATGGACTATTTTCAGACCACACTTTTCCTTTTTTTACATGGCATATTGTGTCACAAGGGCAGAAAATAAGCTTTAGCAGCTCCTGTCTATTAGCTGCACAAGCGAGCGAATGGTATTAGTTTGATGCATAATACGTAAAAAATTAAAATATTTTATTCATTTATGTTTTACTAGAATGTTGTAAAACACAAAAAAAATTAAATATCAATTCAGTATTTTTTTGTTCGTAAATATGTATGAAAGAGATTGATAATATTTGACTTGAAAAATACCGAATTATTTTAACTTTATTCGTGGTTTCTTTCAACATTTCAGTAAAAAATTAACAATTACAAAAATTTCAATATGGTGGTAATTTTTTCAAAAGATTTTTTTTTAATTTTTTACGGTTTGTGCATAAAATAATAATAATAATAATAAAATAAAATTATACGATTCAACTATAACTGAACACATTTATTAATTTTATTGAAGCCCTTTATTTTTCATAAGGCTATATGCAGTCATGAACACGAAATATCAGTGGAAGTATTTTTCATCGCCTTCCAAACCCAATTCTATTTTTTATCCTAGCTTGCGTAGTTTTCGAGAAATTTGTTTTTATCGATAGGCCGCTCTAAGAAATTAAAATGAATCCGGACAAAATTTCGACATGGATTTTCTCTTCAACTATAACTTATACAGAAAAATTAGAAAATAATTTTTATTCAGGCCATTTGTCAAGCTTTCTTTTTTGTATCGAATTTTCTTTATATTTTCCTCGGTAGATGAGTTATAGGCGAAAACACACTTTTTTGACAAAAATGGTGTTTTTTAGAGATGAATGAGAGTGATGAATGAGAGTGAGAAACAAAGAATATAATTGGGCAACAAATTATGAAGAAAGAATTATTTGCATTGAAACTATCAATAATCAGAGAATAATCAATTCCCCGTTGGGGATAATTCCCCATTACTTTAAATAACAAGAATTTCATAAATTTCCGCTGCAAAGTTTCAACTTGATGTGTATGACAATCATAAATGGGATACCATATCAATGCCCCATCTTCAAGTTCAAACCTCACATACGCGTAAAAAAGTGTGAAAATTGTAGTGTTCGTCATTATGAAACACAACATTCGATTAGCTGAAGAGAAATTGATTTATGAGTGAAAGAAAAGTGAACTTTTTGATAGAAAATATTTCTGAGATCCCTCATCTTGTTGGTCATGTCAATAAAGTTATCATTTATTTCATAGCGAAACTCAATCATTTTTTGTTTTTAAGTGAATGATAAAACATGACACTTTGATATATTTTGTTGTAGATGTTTTTTGAGCAACAATAAAATAATAAGTGAGGAACATTTTTTTCTCCAATAGCTGTATTTGTAGAAAAAATTGTAATACTGACCTAAGGTGGTTCGACAAATATTTTTGGTTCTACTACAAATTAACACCAAAGCAAACAACCACTTCTAAGCCCACCCTAAGAAGTATTTTTAATATTTTCAATTATTATTTTTAATTATTGATATTGAAAAAACAACAAAAAAATACGTTACTCAGTATGGAGCATATATTGTCAGTAATAGGTTTACATAACAATGCCAATTGTTATAAAATCTTTTGTGTATTGCGAGCACGAGTGCAATTGTTGCTCTCCAAAGATTACCACACTCCCATGCAGGCCCGGTCTGGCTCCATTGGTGGCCCTCGGCTAGACGGCGATTTGAGACCCCCCCGCCGGAAATATAACGAGGACACTATGTCCTCTCACGGCAAAATAGTAAGCCTATGTTTAATAGATAGATAGATTAGATATCTAAGCTGTGGCTGAGCTGTCTGCTTGAGTCCTGACAGGGCGCAGACGCGCCGCGCCGCTGTCGCGTCACTACCGCTCGCTGAGCCGAGCCGAACGGTGCGGCGATCGTTTGAAAAAAATGGTTTTTGCAAGATTATGTCGCAAACTTGTGGCCCCCTTGATCCGGAGGCCCTCGGCGATCGCCGACCAGCCGCCCTGGCCAGACCGGGCCTGCTCCCATGAGAAAAATCCAAATTGATTAATTTGCGATGTTTAAGCCCATCACAGACACACTGGCATAGCGCATAACAAATTCAGCCAATCAAAATGCGAATATCAATATTGAAAGTTTCGAATATTCTTATAGATAGATAGCTTTCATTGCCGAAGCAGTAGAACCTGTTGCCTCCCAAAACATAAATCAATACCCCGGATATCCATCGCGAGAATAACGTTACCAGAACATTATTATCCTGAAGTTATAATGGAGTCACGTGTTGTGTTACCTTGACGTGTCGTTAATAACGAACCAATTACGTACGTTATCCGTACTGATAAATAGGCTCAGGCTCGGTTTATTCAATTAGTGTTTTTCACAAGAGGAGTCATCGTGAATCGTGATGAAGTTGTTCCTTTTTTTATTTTTTCAAGCGGTGTCGTATTGGTTAACTTAGAAAATCATTCAATTTCGTTTTATTCGATGTTACTGTCATAATTAAGAGAATTTAAAATTTGAAAAAAAGGTGTGAACGTTCAAAACCGATGTTGATTCTCGTAATCTCAAAAGTAAGTCAAAAATGCTTCATCGTCATGAAGTTTTATAGATTATGGACAAAGCTTCATCAAACCAGATTCGAAATTATATCATAAACTACCCTCAACTCTCTACGTTGCTCGAATAAACATATGATCCTAGATAATTTCACTGTCTTTTCAGTACGGTCTAGAACCTTCCGGAGACTCTGCTCTGATTCGTTTCACAGCTCTCCCGAAAATTTCCACAACTTTCGATAGGCTTCAATAACATTCAAGAGGTTTCTTTCTTCTATTCAAGAAACTTTTAGATACCACGCCTCCTTCCTGGTGGCTGAACTTTCAAGAACTTCACTTAGATGTTTTCCGTACGTTCTAGAATCTTCCGGAACTTCTGTTATGGTTCATTCTGAAATGTTCTAGAGTGTTTCATAAGCTTCAGAACATTCTAGAGTATTTTATCTCGGAAATCTAGAATTTTTCTAGAACTCTCCAGAATGTTCCACCACCACGCCCCGCGCCCCGCCCCCCCTAGTATTCGAACTTTCGAGAACTTCATGTGAGTGTCTTCTTACTATGGTCTAGAACCTTCCAGAGCCTTGATTCTGGTTACGTCCACAGTTTTCTCGAATCATCTAGAACTTTCTAGAGTTTCTTATTTATGTACTGAATTCTCAAATCTTCTAAATTACTCTTCATTATTGGGGAGCATTTTAGATTAGTCTGTAACATCATCGATAATTCTAGATCGTTTTAGAACATTTTAGAATATTCTCGAACAATCTAGAATATTATGGAACTTTCTGGAAAAAAACTAAAATTTCATCCAGAAAAGTATGTCTTTACTTACACACACTTGTCTCTTACATTCAGTTTGTCTCTACACCAGTGGGCAGTTAAATATCTTTTCGGTCAATAGGAATTTTTAATATATTACAATATCATATTATACGGCATTATAAAAGCTATCTTCTGGAATAACAATTTTTATACGAGGGACGCAAGAAAGGCTCACGAAATCGAACATCTGCTTTTTTACGGAACACCCTATATATTTCAACATATATGAATTCTCATCCATTTAGGCAAATATTGAAATTTTGAAATTCTGACGAAACACGAAGCAATTCAGTTTCGTTCAGAAATAAATCGAAAGGCTTATCGCGAAAATTCAATTGATCGTGGTATTACTCCTGAAAAGTGAGACAAATTTGAATTTTTTTACCTGAATTTTTCTCGGGAACAAAGATGAACTAGAAGTAAAATGGTTGTTCTTATTACGAATCCGAAGATGTTTTCAACCTATTTTGCCTCTTACTATGACTTTTCAAAATTCTACAAAATTCAGTATTATACTGCGAAAATTAGAGTTGTTTCTATAGAAGTGAGACACACTCTATAGGAATTGAAAGCACCCAGTATTATAACAAACTATGGTATTCATTCAACTGTATAAGAAATCTACAAAGCCACGAGAGTCATTTGTGGAAGAATGAAAGCATGCAATAATTTTAGGAGTAAATTGTATTGAAGTCTGCTTAGTTCATATCTCAAAAGGACTTTTAGACTCTAAAGACATTTATATTGCCAAGACTAACAAGAGTTTTCTCAAATGAATCGCATCAATGTCAACATTTCTTCATACATTCGTTAAGAAAAATTTAAAAAATGGACAGACCATCGCCATCTATCGGCAAAAGATAAAAACTGCATTGGTTAATTACAGGTTTCATTTCGAGAAAGGTAGGTAAGGCGTCTAGCCGCTAGTGGCGCGGTGTATAAAACAGAAACAGAAAACTGTAACTGATATATTAAATAATAATCAAGGCAACCATACCGGAATAATTAATAGCCGT